>CM062219.1:18535000-19192500 GCA_031216445.1 Lateolabrax maculatus
ATGATTGCACTTTCACCATCCTCCATATCTGCGCCGTCTCTGGAATCAACCGTGCACGCCGGGCTGCACAAATCGCGCCTGACAGAGGCGCAACAAGGCGTCTTTCGCACAGGCTGCCCGCTATTACGCACCATTACGCGCTATTACGCATTAATGTTCAGGGTTCGCTCCTCGCTCAGGCCCGAAGGATGAAATTCGCGAGGAGTTGCGGGGAGAAACGCATTCGGCTGAGCCGCTGCGCTGAAATAACGCTGAGTCGCGTCCAGTCCGCTGCCATCGATTACAATCGACAGAATTGTGTTCGTGCCAAATGGAGGCTCATCCTGTGAGACTCTGGAGGCATTCTCGTCAGGTTAGAGTTTATGTGGTGCATCATTCGTCTGACCATCACACTGCTCTGCTCAGAAAGTGCTGACAAAGTGTATTTTGTGGCCTTGGGTGACTAAAAACCTGCACTGGAAAACTTTAGGTTGCTCCCTGGTTTTAATTATTACACGTTTGCACCAGAAAAGGCTTTTCATAAGAGCCCAGATCCCTGTAGTTTAAATACTAAAGTGAGATTTCGTCCTCCTGTGTGTGTCAGGGCACCTCCCTTGGTGACTCAGTGCCTCACTCTTGGCACTTGAGCACATAGTGATATAATGAGTGCGTGACACTTTGTTTCAGTCGGGCAGGAATGCTCTCCCATCTCTCTGGTATTAGCAGGCTACAGTTTGTTAAGGGAAAAGAAACTGGTTTGTTGGGCTTCAGAGGAGCTGCACAGACGGGATGTAAATGATGCTAATGCAAATGCTGTGGTGGTGACTTCAAAGGCTGATGGAGTTCCTGCTCCTCTAACAGACAGATATCTGAGTCTGATAAAAGCTTTCTGTCCCGCTCCCAGGCTGCAGGTTGGGTTTTTTTCCCCCCTTCTCTCTTGGCCTTCAAACCGTTCCCAGTTCCCAAGTCTGTTTTCTTGGTTGCCATGCTCCCCGGTCCAAGTGTCCGCCCCCCCCCGCGCCACCCCTCCCTCCCTGTGCCCCCCTCCCAGCCCACGCTGGGGCAGACAATAAGGGGGTACACAGGGGTATTTCAGCTGCGGCCAAGGCCCAGCGTGGTGCTCGGCCTTGTGAGAGATCCACACATGCTGAGGTCACACACTTGGTAGTAACCAGGCAAGTCGCGGGTTAAGCAGCACAGAGGGGACCGTTGTCAGGGTCAAAACCGGGGCAGTACCGCCGGCCATGGGGGCCCGGTGACGGCCCCGGCACGGCACCCCGCCTGGGCTTTGTCTCTGCAGAATGGAGGCTAAATAAATGAGTAACTCTAAATGACTGTCTCCTTTTCTCATTCATGACTTTAATCTAAACCTGACCCGAGCTGTATAATGTAAGGGAGGGCCGTGCTTAAAGCCTGGGGGCCCCCTGACCTGCAGCAGAACTTAACAGTATTCCATACAAGCTCGCGGGCCCCGGGTCCCTGCTGTTTAATGTAACCATACTCAGTATTGGAGCCCTGGAAACCTGCTGTGGTACAGTCCCAACTTCCAGATGAGCTTTCTTACCCCCCTCCTCTGCCTTCTCTGCTGCATATTTGACCAAAGTGGGGAAAAATGGCAGCCGGAGCAGCAGTCCATACTCAGCCATTCATGAAATCCCCTACAGGAGCTCTGGAATTGAAATGGGAAGTGAGTCGTGAAAAATGGAAATGCGATGACATTTTCAGGCTTTTCTATTGTTTCAAAGGGGCTGAAAAGGAGCTTTTTTGTAATTTAGATAAACGTGCGTCCATGTTTGCTGTGCTTTCATCTCAGGAAAACATCTTCCTGCGCTAATGCTCATTGCTGATTAGGCTCAGGCGAGCAGGACTGAGCTCTGGTGGAGGGATTTACAGCCCTGAGGATGGTTGAGCTTTGCCTGGAGTTTGAAAAGGTGACAGCGAGTAGCTATGCTCATATAAGCTACTTAATGAAATTAAAATGAAACTCCAGTATCAGGGAGCCTTGTTAGAAAGAAACTGCTGAGACACAATTGATGTAATGAGTCTTGTTTTTTTTTTTTTTTTTGATTCCCCCCGAAAAGAATCAAGAAGGCTTCAGATAATTGTACCATTTTAGTATTTATCAGTCAAATGTAATTATGTCCGTGGAGAGGCTGCAGTGACATCTTTTGCATTGTTCCGTCTGCTCGGAGTCAGTCCATTAGTCTGGGGATGTTACGTGTGAAAGCTGTGCACATAGTTGCAATGCAGGTTTGGAAAGTCTCCTAATTTGGATATAATCCTAAAACATTGTAGGGATTTCACAAATACCTGTAAAGAGTACGTGGCAAAGCACTGTTGGGACTCTTTTTAGTCGTAAAAACGACCCAGAGTGGTTTCTGATATTGTCACAGAAGAGCAATGAGGAGTAATGCGTTGCAGCAGTACTACAATTTCCTGGTAATACTGACATGCTATTTTGAGCATTATCTACAAGTTTATAAATCACAGTTTATTAATGTTTACAGATCAGTAAGAAACCATTTGTGTTGCCAGATTGCAATAAAGGATAGTTCCACCTCCTACTTTCTGCAAAAGGGCTGAGAACATGGAGCCCAAACCCTTCTATTAACAACTTACTGACATTTACAACTGCAGACTTGATTGTAGTTGAGGAACCCTTTATTAATTACTCACTAACATTATAACTACCCACCTGATGCCTTTTACAATCTGAGAATCTTATTGTCAAAAACTAAAAATGGATGAGTACAACATAAAGTTCTGTATGTGGCAGAACACAAACTTAGTTGTTAATTCGGTGTTTCAGATATTAAGATTAAAGAATAATGTGTAACTCCTGTTATCCTGTAATCCCTGTCATTTTGACAAGGCACTGTCCGCAAGATAAAGATCAGAGGTTGTGGCGGCATTAGTTATGTGCTAAAGTCTGATCCATGAAAGTATTAATAACTGATGTAATAACCACTATTAAACATTAGTTACAACTTATAAACCCTTTGTAAAGTATGCCATTAGATAAAATAATCCAAATGTGTCCTTCTTGTGTCATTGCTAAAGTTTTATTAACGCATGTATTAGCCACAAATAAAGTAATTAGTAACAGCTTATAAAGCCTGTATTCAATATGCTGTATAAGAAAGTGGCACCAAGACAAAAACATCCAAATGAAGACAAGAACTCAAATCCTAGGAAATAAAAACTGTGGCAGTTCGTGGTGGAAAAGCTCATGTAAGAAAAATGAGCCACAGATGTTCCTTGTCAGCTTCGCCGTCTGTGTCGGTAACCAAATGATGGAATAAAGTGTATGAGTGGGGTATTTACTGCTGCTCTGACAAGGAGCTATTAGTGAATTCCCTGCTCACCAGCTATTTAGCTGCTTCATTAAAACCCACCCGGGTCCATATGGTCCGCACGCAGGCGTTGCCGTGGCCCAAGGTGTTTATTTGTTGCTGATAGGTGGGATCAACGGAGAATCAGGGCCGAGTTCCGTCCCTAATCTCCCAAGCTGTTTGTGTCTCGGGCGCCATGGAAACTGATACCCCTCGTCATCAAAGAACCTCATTGGGTGGGACTAACGACCTGACAGCTGGGGAGAGAGGGATTCCAGGATTCAGGGAGAGCACTGTCACCCCAGGGGTTTCCTTTAATCCCTGATAATGCCCATCCAAAGCTTTCCCCAGCAGATGCATCATATTTCTCCATAAGACTTTTCAGTGGCCTGTTTTCATGTTGGATATAAGGAAGGTTCTTGACTTAAAAGACCTCTCAGATGATCCAAGTGGTCTTTCCCCTCACACACTTTTTGGTTTTTGGTTGAGGTAATACCTCAGAAATGGGAGTAAGCCCCTCAACTCTTCGTCTCTGAGCAGAATGACCTCCGCTATTTGCTTTTCTTACGCTGCTTTCTTTTTAATCTCCACTTAAAGAAACAATACTCCATTTTTCACTTGGTGGCGAGCTGATGTTGTGATAGTTTCCCAGTGGCATTGTGAGTTGCCCCGTTCGCATTGTTCCCAGTGTTTACCCTCACTTTCCTCTCTCAGCCTTTTTCCCGGCTCCCTGCAGCTTGGTTCCGCTTGGATTAAAAGCGGGACACAAAAAGCCAACCACGTCCAAATATTGACTGGGTCTCAGGACCGCAGCCCTCTCCCAAGCGCCGGAGCCTGAAAGGCCGCTATTGTTCCGCTCGTACTCAGCGGCCCATAGCCGGCTTTTAGCTGTGCAGAGAGACAGACTGGGAGAAGGAGGAGACGGGAGAGGTGGCTCTGGAGAGCGCGCATATTTTATCTGAGGTGGGGCTGGGGGATTATAACAGGAGGGACAACACAGGGTGAGAGAAAAACCAGAGGCTTTGACAGGGAGACAGTGTCCAGGCCGCGGAGTCCCGGGGTGGGGTCAGAACCAGTGTTTCCACCCTGAGGAAGTGTCAATCTCAAAAGGCATCAAAGCGAGCTGACTGAATGTGATTTCCTGCAGAGAGGGTTCCGAAACTATCAATAAACTGAGGATGAGAGGCTTCTTATCTGAGGTTTACCTTCCATTTTATTACAAAGTGCGGGAGCATTAACACACAGCTCTTCAGGCTCTCAGCGCATGAAATGAGAGCGCATCACATCACAGATAGGAAATCTCCCTTATTCAGTTTCTCATATCATGTCAGTTTCCTACCCCTCGGTGTACTCAGTCGCACCTTGCAGAATGTACTTAATAAGACTGAACCTTCAGGTCAATTAAGCTGTGAGTTTCATATACTAAGCTTTCTGCAGAGGGGAACAGTTGTCCTGTGGAGACGCTTGTCATTCCTCATGCTCTCTACGACCCTGCCTGCAGAGAGAAGCTGCCCCAGCCCTCCCTTTACGCTCTGACTAATAAGGCGAGGCCCTCGGGCTGCCGGGTGTGATTGACAGGAACTAGTGACGAGGGGTTACTAATAAGTGTGACTGCTTTATTGGCAATATTTCTCTCAAGCTCTGGCACAGCAAAGGCACTGTGGTTACAATAACTGTGTTGCAAGCTGTCGCATTTTCCTTCTTTTTCTTTTTTCTTTTTCATTGCAAGAATTTCCATGTGAAAAAGTATTGAGCAATTTTTGTTTTTCCTAAACAAATTGCAAGAAAACAAAAAAATAAATGGCCAGTGCCGCATGATTTCTTCAACCAGATTTCAATTGAAGTCAACTTGTTCAAATAATTTTCTAGAATTGATTGTCAGTAGATTGACAAGAAGATAGAATACAGTAAATTTCTGAACTAGAATCAAGAAAAATTACAGTTGAATTAAAAAAATTCTGCTCATAAGGGAAAAAAATCTGCCCATGAGTCAATCTGTTCTGGACACAAAGCAACTTGTTTCAAGGGTTTTTTAATGGAATTGATTCTCAGTATCTTGACAGAAGTATAAAGTAAATCGCAGCATTAGAATACTTTCCTGATCTAGAAAACCTGAAGAAAATCTGTCAGCAGTACGATTATTTCAACCTGTTTTCGATACAACATTAACTTGTTTGAAGATTTTTTTCTAGAATAGATCCTGAGTTATTATATTGTAAGAAGATGCAATAGAATAAGGAAAATTGACACTTGAATCACGAAATTGTACTAAATGTGTTAACTTGTATTGGAAAAAAATTTAAATAATAATTTTTTTTCACTTGTGTAAGAGAAATGAAAGTTTTATGACCCAACAGTAGACAAAAATGACTTGATAAGATCCCTTGTGTCCAGATGAGATACTGTGTGAGTTTGGCATCCTGCGTTTGATATGCGCGACAGTCAATGGATTAGCGGGGGACTCTTCAGGACTAATCTCACAGTCTCACTCCGCTGCACAGAGGTTCACTTTTCTGCCGTTTTAATCTTAGTGGGGCTTTTTTTTTTCTTTTTTTTGTGTATGCTGTTTGAATGTGAGTGGTGAAATGGCATCCCCTGTGTCTTTGTAGGCACCGGTGAGGGTATTAGCAAAGAGGCTCTAAGGGGCTTAAGAGGTCAGCCCTCCCTTTGTGTGGAGACACAAAACACTTCCTGTGGGACCCTTCACCCCTCTCTGTTCTTCCTTCAGAAAGCCAGGCCCTGCCTGACCATTCACATTAATCAGCCTTAGCTCCTAATGACTGCAGTAAAGCTTCTAAAAAGTGCTTCCAAAAAGGTCCTGAAGAGCCACTAAGCTGCTAACAGGCCGGGCAAGGCTGCTGCTGTTTGTAGGGCGTCACACAGTATCCAGGGTTTGCAGGGTTGGTGCTTGGTCTCCTCAACACCAAAAAATAATGAAACGTGAGTTTACGTAGTTTGTTAAGACTTGTGCAACTAGAGTACAGGAAAGGAGTAAATGTTTGTCAGAGAACGCGGCAGCTGCAAGGATGTACTTCTTATGCTCTATCTTATCCACTTCAATGTAAAAATGTTTTGTTTTTATTAGTGAATCCTAAAATCCTTATTTTCTTTCTGTTTTTTTATAGTGCACTAAGATTATTTCAGCCTGTTTCAACACAAACTGACTAATTTAAAGCATATTATACAACCACTTGACTTTTTTCTCACTTCTAGTTGAACTTTTGGCCTTTTTCTGTTGTTTCTCACAAGAAAATACTTGAAACAAGTTGATTTTTTAATTGGGAACAGGTTGAAATAATGTTACATCACTACTATTTTTTTAATCTAGACTTATAGGAGTCATAATAAGACAAAATGACTAGATGATAGGGAGATTTGCTGCAGTGTAAAAGTTGAAGGTGAATTTATATTCATTCTTCAAAGTAGAGTAAATATCAAGGATTCAACAGGACTGAGAGAAAGCTTGAAGAGAACCGAATCATTAGATTATTTAGAGGTGAAAAACTATCTTGCAGTAGTTATTAAGCTTCATTTTGGATGCTGAGTTAAAAGTCAGTGGTTCTGACTTGTTGGCTGTGATGTCAGTCGTTTTATTCTCTGTCTCTACTGGTTTAAGACAAATGGAGGCAATAAGAACATTGGCACATCAGTAGATTGAAATCATATACGATCACAGCTGAAATGTAAATTGGCTTGAAATATATGCTTGATGAAAAGCAAATGTGATCACTTTGACAGCGGGTGCCAAACCTCCAAGTAAATGTTTCTGGAACTATATTTGGGTCAGTGCGGCTTTGGAGGGGGGCCTGAAACAAAAAGTACATTTCCTGACTTTAAACGGCTGCCGACTGTTAGCTTTTTTGTGTATCTTGGAAGGAATTAGACAGAGCCGATGTGTGTCACTTTCCCAGTCAAGGTCCTGTGAATCATGTGTGATTCACCAAACGGACAGGTACGGTAATAGGTGGTGTTTCTCTCAGCCCCAAAGACAAACCAAAACATGTCTGGTGATGGCGCAAAATATGCTTTTGTTGGAGACGCTGCTTTAGTCTGATTGCTTTTGTTTCTCCGGTTCACAAGTCTCGTGTAATCGTTTGGGTATGAGGGTTTATCTGATGATGGTTTGGAGCTGGGTTTTCCGTACCACAACAGAGGAGAAGTTTCTGCTTGTTGAGCTGTTTACAGTCTCCCGTGGTGCAAAAATATCAAAGGGACAAATGTTATTTATCAGCGCGTGAAGAACAGTTGTTGTTTCATGAACTTGGTGTGACTTTGCGGGACCTTTTCGTGTGGCCCTCTGGTCCGCTGAGACCCAAAGTGTTTCCTCCTGTTGGATTTCAGCACACTTGGTGCTTTGGGACCCATGAAATATTAAAAAAGCTGTTTGTGATCTCACGATAGAGGCTGGACAAACCTTCACACGCAACCAGGAGAAATCCAGGTCAGGACTGCCATGACTTTAATAGAGGGGTCGAGATCATGTCGACTGTTCTTTTTTCTTTCACACAAACTCTTTCCTGGCCTGTGTTTCTTTGCTGATGAATGGCTGCGATTAAACTGTTTTTGGTATTTTATCATCGCACAACTGGAGTCGCGGGGTCATTAATTGAAATCTCAGACTGCCAAGATCTGTACACTTTCCATAGACGTGGCTGACTTCCCCTCCTGTTCGCCTTCTCTCTGTGGTGTGTGGCGGAGCGGGGAGCACAGGCAGCCATTTTCCAAATTCGACTCCATTTTGTTTCAAGGAATAAAAAGTAGGTTACGAATCCTGGGATGTCACTTGAGCATTTTCTGATCTTTTCTGATCCAACACTCAACTACTGCAAAAAAAAAAGCTCCTTCTCCTGAAGTCATTCATGTCTATAACAGAAGTTGATTTTGTCTGCCATCGAGTTCTTAAAGACTGATTTTCCTAAAACGTGAAAAAATCTGCAAGTGAAGTTAAAATATTTCGTAGATGTAGATGAGTTTATGGAAGTATTTTCTAATATCACCTCTTTCTTGATTCTAGTGCAGCGAACTGCTTTACTCTTTTCTAGTTTCAAGACAAACAATTCATTTCTAGAAAATCTTGAACTTTTTATCGATTTCTGTTGGGAACAAGTTGAAGTATTCTTCGTGCACTGACAGTTTTTACTTGTTTGATGAAAATTTGGGCTTTTGGGATTCTTTTACAGCAGGAATTTATTTGATTTAGCTGGAGGTTAACAACCCTGACAAACATTGACGAGCACTGCAAAAAAAAAATCCCATCCCAAACAAGGAAAAAATATTATGTTTAATACAAAAACAATAAAACATTTCTACCAGTGGGGTAGACAACATGGCTTGATCAGATTTCCTGAAACTATCATAAAAATCAGGCCACTACAAAAAAACTATCTGATCGAAAGACTCAATGTGAGCAATCAAACTTCAGAAATTCAAGATAGAGGTTCAGGAAACTACATTGTATTTTTAATTTGGATCAGTTCAGCAGTTGATAAGATAACTCCTGTCTTGTCTAACCTTTGATATTAGTCCAATCATTGAAATAAGTAAAGCCACCTAGATGTTTGAGTTATGAGTACGATGACGACACAATTAACTATTTTTTTGTAAAAAAAAAAAAAAAAATCTAAAATCAAGACCAATTGACCTTGAAACAAGTTTAATAATCAAATTCAAAGTTTAGGTGACAAGATAATTTATCTTGGATAAGAAAAAACAAGACTTTTCTGCAGCGAGCCTGATTGACCTACTAACACAATGTTTATCGCACCAGCCATGATTTGTTTGTTTATGCACAAACCCGTTGGTGTGTGCCATCGCCGTTGCCCAATACGAGCCGGTACCTTGGTGCTCGTATCACTGGCTGCAGCAGCAGCACGGCAGGAACACGCGGGCAGACGCTGCGAGCGCTCGCGCTGATGATCCCCTTTTATGTCTTGGCTCCATCAGGGCCCTGAGTTATTCTAGTGCATAATTGATGGAGGAGTTAGAATAGCAGAAGTAATGCGATGAGAGGGTGCAGCCAAGCGGAGCGAGGGATCGCGTGCGTGGGGCTGCAAACATTGCAGGGGACGAGAGGAGGGCATCTGGCGTAACAGGTCCCAGCGCTGAGTCGACACAGAATATGTCACCGCCCCAGCCAATCGCAGCCCTCCTCTCCCCCGCCAATCAGATGCCTCCACTTGAGCGGAGTACTACGTTCTCATGAATTGGACAAGAGACTCTTCGGTTATCAGAGCTCTTGTCGCCTTCTATTCCGACTTATTTGTGGTATTAAAGCTTGAAGTTGATTCTGATGTATAATTAAGATAATTACGTTTTATGGGGGAGATTCCACTTTGGCTGGAAAGGAATGTTGTAAATCCCCTCTGGGTATTTTTGGCCTCAGAAGTCTTTCTTTGTCCCTGCAGTGGATCTTGATGTCGACTTTGCGGCATCATCAGTGACAGGGTGGATATCACACCTAGAAGAGCACCTACAAAGACAAACTAATGGCCCAACAAGCCTGTATTGTCCGTGTAACAAAAGGGACGAGGTCACAGATAACCTGTCCCATCCTGCTTCAAAGAGACTGACAATGTCTTAGGGAACAAATAAAAATCAGGAGAAGAGACGGGTTTCACCCCCTAACCTTGCCCAAAGTTTCACTCCGGTTTCATGTCACAGAGTTAGTTATTTCTTCAAAGCAAGTAATATGTATAATAATACAAAATGAATGAAGGGTGAAAAAAAATGCATGAAAAATATTGAGGTACTGCAAAAATTTGCAGATGTGAATGATTTTGCCTGAGAATGAGAAGATTACATTAGATTAAATTATAAGAGTTAAAAAAAAATGAAAAAACAAACAAACCAATTCTTAAATGAAGCCAAAAAGCTTATTAGTTAGTAAATAGTCATGATTTAATCATCTAATTTACTCTGGTACTGAATTGATCACTTTTCAGAAGTAATAATTTGTTAGAATTTACAACTCACACACAAAGCCAAAACAAAAAACACATTTTAACCAGTCTTTTAATCTCAGACTGAACCAAAAAAATAACAATAAGAAGAAAATCTGCCAGTGGTGGTGACATGATGGCACTAATTTAGAGATTTTCTAGAAAAAAAGAGTCAGTATTTTGGAATAGCAAAGAAAATTACTTTTCAATCCAGAAAATGCTTACATGTTACCCAAAACTTGGCCTCATTAGCAGATAGTTTTAAATTAAATTAAATGAAAATAAATTAAGTGAATTGGAAAACTGTTATCGCCCCACATTCAAACAAAATTGCCCCAAAAAAACCTTACAAAACTTCACTTTGTCTTCTATTACACAGGCCATATGACTCCAACATACAGGGCTGGTTGTGTATCAATTAGTTTTATACTCTGTGTCTTAATATGCAATATGTACATTGGACTCAGCTAATGGGGATTTATTGTAATTTCACGGGCAGTGAAAGTGTTCCTTTAATTATCCAGAAGCCAGCGAAATGAAGACAGTAAGTTGTGCAGAGTTTGGTGTGTGGCGGAGCAGACAGTAGCCGGTGCCTGAAGTCGGCTCTGAAACACAGACCTGTCCAGCAGAGCACTTAGAGGCCACTGGACCGGGACTGTGCCTATTAACATCATAAAATCCCGCTCATAAAGATGTTTTATTTGTTTCCTGAGTGTGCCGGCTGCTTAGGTTTCCATCAGAAGTCTTTATGGCTCAGTGCTCATATTTCTGTCTCTGGATGGAGGTGACTATTAAGTTTTAGTGGACTTTAGTAAGTAGCAAAAGCCTGGTCACCAGAAGTTCACTAATTATTTTTTTCTTTTTTGGTGTTGGATTTTTTTAACTGCAAAGTGTGGCTTTGGAAATAATATTTCTGTTGGATAGTATCATTTTATGGCAGATGTTATAACATCTACATCACAGGGAGAAAACAAGAAGAATTTATTTCCATTTATAACTAAATATTTAAATAATGTTAAGTAGATCCCCTTAAAGCAAGATTTTTATCAATATTATCAGATGATCTTTGTCTGGATCCACATAGATATTCTATTATTATCCATATGTCATGGTTTATGGATTCTTTTTATTCATAGGGATTTTTTTAAAAAATACAAATTATTTTAAATGTTCTTTACAGTAAATTTAAAAAGAAAAAAAATCCTAAATTTATTTTTCAATTCTATAATTTTAGATTCTATTTTTTTCCTTTTTATTTTCCAAAATCATAGCTTTTATTTATCACAAAAATATAGTAATCTCATATACAGCACATTTATAGCATGTTTGCTTTGTATAGGCATATATGCATTTGCATGAATATGTAGTATTTACCAGTGTGTAATGTGACGTTATAGTTACACTTGGTTAAATCTAAAATGAATGAAATTTTGAATATTTTGTTAAAATTTACTGACTGAAATTCAGCTGCATTTTCACATTAAAAAACACATTTGAAAATAAAAAAATCACAGTAAATGTATAGATTTTACACCCATCATAACTTTATTTATTTATTTATTTTAATTTCTAATAAAATGTTGGCATTGTTGTAGCCATAGATTTGAAAATGAATCTGATATTAAGTCTCGTGACTGTTCTAGTACCTAAATAACTGAAAAGAATAATAATAATCTTTTCAAAAGCGAGCTGGTATTTGCGGGGTCGACCCTCGCTTTGATGCGGCCATGTGTCGTTGGCGCTGGGTTCCACTTCTGTCACTTTCCCTCAGTTTCACTTTTTTGATCCTGTCTGATTATAGACTGGTTTAAAAGGGAAGAATTGATCGAAGGAGAGGAAAAAAATGGTCCTTAAGTGTGGATGTTGAAGTCCTGTGACTGCTCCTCTGGGTCACATGGTCCTTCCAGAAGTAGTGAGGTCTAGACACGCGATACACAAGGGGGTTTGAGAAACACGCCGGCTAAGACGTCACACACATTTACCATCCACCAAGCCACTCCTGTATGGAGGCAGGCCCGTTCTAAATTTTGCCCAGCAACCCAGCAGTGTAGTGGGAGATGTGGGGCTTTGGTGCAGCAACACTGTTGGACACTTCTCGATGTTTCCGATCAGAAATCGCACTATTTTCAGATTATTTCAAAGTACAGCGAAGACTCCAAGTGACTATAAAGTTTGTGTTGAGATGGTTAAAATAGTCTTCATGCTTTTTAACCTTATTCCCATGTTGAATTAGGAGTTTGAAGAGCAAATCTGGAGGCTGTAACACCAGCTGAGAGGCTTTTTTTTCTTTTTTACATTTGGTGGTATCATGTCTATAATTTGGAGCAAAAAATGTTCAGAAATTAGGTTACAGATCTCCACACTACAGTGAAAATGGATAAATATGCAAATCAGTTCCAAGCCCCCCCCCACAAAAAAAGAACAAACAGGGGTGTGTCCTCTCAGAAAGTTACCAATCAGAATAAACCCATAACCCCGCAGCAGCCAATGAGCCGTGGAGCAGCTGTGCTTTCATTGGCCCGTTGAGCACAGATAACCAAAACTGTGCCAGATACACCAGGGTAGAAATAACCCAGAATTCCTAGTGCCTGAAGCAAAGCTCTTAATGCAGCATGTTGAATTCACGCTGCAGCAGCCTGCTGCTTTCTGGGGGATGTAAACTGAAATGCCAACAACGATCCGAATAAATCACTATCTGTATGGTCCCTATTCATTGTGGCAAGGACACACACACACAGTTGCAGAGTCCACCAGAGTATAAATGTTAGAAGGTTACAGGGAGCTGAGTTTGCTTTCCCTCTTACGTGCTTCCTTGCTCTCGTTTCTTCCTTTCTTTCCCTTGGAATCTCGAGACAATTACCTAAAATTTATGACAATTAAAATAACTCAGGGTAAAACAACAACCTGTTTAACTGGAACAATACCTGCGCTGTAGTTTCTTTACTATAGAAACTAGTAATAAATTACTACAAATAAATATAAGTTATATACTCCCTGGCGTTGTTGTAGCTCACAGAAACCCCCAAATCTGGGCCACCCAACAATAGGTATTTGTGATCATCTCCATATTTGTTATAGCACCACAAACTATATTATTCTATTAATCTAGTGTTGTGGCCCCCAAGCTGTTAAATTTTAGTACCAATGTTTTTGTATTGTCCCTAGAATTTGTTCCCAAAGTTATTTATTTGGGATACTCCCAAAACTTGATGAAGCCACAGACTTCCAAAACGTGGTTTGGTAACCCCCACAATTGTAATAAACAACACATTTGTTATAAAGGTCCCATACAACGCTCTTGGCATGATCCTAAAATATGTTACAGTCTATGCAGATCATCCAGATTTGGTGTCATCACAAATTTGTTACTTGAGATAATCACAAAATGTGTTCAAGTGTCATAATGCCAACATTTGCTGTAGCAGCCTCAGAATTTGTTAGAATTACAAGATTTGATCGTAGATCATCATCATCGTAGAAAATGTCATTATACTAAAAATTTGTTATAGTGCCCCTGAAATGTGTTACGTGTGAAGATTTTTACAGTGTCATAATCCCGACATTTGGCATAGCTGCCCCAAAGTTTGTTATATTTATAAAATGTGTATGTAGGACCCACAAACATTCCTTGTCATGATTTAATAACACGTTTTACACAAATCCCCCAAATTTGGTTATATGTGATACTCACTAAATGTGTTATAGCCCTACAAAATCAGAATAAATGTGTTATAATTTGAAATAAATGTGGTAGGCTTCCAAACATTGTTATCTATAATGTTCTCAAAACCAAAATCTTTAGAGCACCAGAAAATCCCCAAATGTAGAAGAGCACTCCTAAATTTTGTTGTACTGCCCCCACATTACAAAATGTCTGCCAAGCTAGTACGCTAAAGCACCATCAAGAAGTATATGTTTCATATTATCTTTAAATATTTAATCAGTGGCAAACAATTAACAGGGAAGCCCAGAAACAGGTCACGTTTGCATCCATTCAGGGCCGCTCTGGTGCCCTGAGCTGCCTCTTGCTAACGTGTGTCGAGATGTCCAGATGTTTTTCATCCAGCTGCTGACTCCTGCCGAGAAAGGGCGATTAAAGCTTCTCAGACTTCAACACTTTGTTCTGCACTCCAAAAAAGAGAGAAAAACCTCACTCCTGACCACTCAGCTGACTCCTTCGCTCACTGCCAGGCAGGAGTTGAAGTCACTTCCTGCACATGTGCAACACACTGAGCATTCATTGTAGGCTGACATCGGTGTAAACCCACTTCCCTGTACCTGTTTATGAACTGTGCGTTCGATCAGCCTCCAGACGACACAAATGTTTCAAGTCTTCCTCAGAATGTGGATCTGTTTTGTGAGGGTGGCCCTTTTTTTGTAGACCTTCTTTTCTTCTTGGTTGTGATCCTGCACATAAAAAGGTTCAGATGCTGCACAGATGAATTGGCGACTTTAATTTGGCAGTGTGCTCTGTGGGTGCACACACACATTTAATCTGCTGTGGAAAATGGGTCTGCAGACTTTGGGGAGACAGTGTGATTGTACACACACACACACACACACACACACACAGGCCATGCATGCCTGCACACACAGGCGAACACACAGATGCAGACGCAGACTTGTGAGCAGGGTGTCATATGTTTATCCTGTAAGTCAGCTGTTTGATCATAATTTGTGATTAATCAGCCATGAGAGCTTTTGAATTAAGTGCAGCTTTTCATGTCAGAGTAACTGCAGCCTAATCCGTCTGGCCTTTTCCAAAAGCTTTATAGTTTAGCAGCGCAGATGACACAGAGCGGGGTGGCTGGTGCTGGTTATAGAGTGTCTTATAACTGGAAAGTCGCAGCTTTTAGTCCCAGCCGTGTCTGGAGCACCATAAAATCCGGCCCCACAATTTAAATGTGTATCTAGGAGGATATTTTATTTATCTTAGGTTCAAAGATTTGCAGCTGGAAACGACCAAAAGCAACCAAAACTCTAAAGGAAATTATTCCGTAAGGAGGCTAAAGTCTGCAAAAATACGTAGATACTGAAAGTGAAAAAACAGCGCAAGAAAGAAAATGTGGCAAAAGACCCACTCATATTAAGAAAGTATAAGAGTAGAGCTACTCTATAAACATGCAGAAGCATATTTCCTCTTTCAAGCTTTCGGTTTTACTTCAAAACCCTCATCAAGAGCAGGTGGAGGTAATACATACCAGGTGTGGCAGCTGATTGGTCACATCATCAATCAGGCTGATGATGTCACAGGACTGGACTGTTTGGATCTTGCCGCTGTAACCCCGATGCTGCCGTTCTCCTCCACATGAGCAGCAGCAACATGAAGCAAACGCGCTAACATCAAAAAATGTCGAAAAAAAAACGCTAACGAAAGCTCGACAGTTTGCAGTCAAAATAAAGAACAATATCGGCTTTAATCGCTACAGTTGGTCAGTCGTCGCCATGTCCTTCATATTCGTCCTTTTAGGCGCTCATTGTTTACAGCCTTTATATTTTAAGCAAAATTTTCGGGAATTTATTGATATTTATTGAATATCCCAAAAATTAGACTGAACGTCAGATGGTGACGAGACATAGCTGAAATCAGTTAAACCCGATCTGCTCCGGTTAAATATCTGTCTATTCTTTGGTGAAACATCAAATAGCCTAACCTTCAAGCCACGTGTTTCCATTTTTTTTTTTTTAACGTTTGAGTTAAGACTCCCTTCTGATAGACAGAGTTTTCTTATATCCAGTGATTTGAACGCTTCTGTCTGGCGTCCAGTCACAGACAAATGATTCTGGCTTGTTTGATTTTGTTCATACTTTATCACTGCCTGAAGTCACAGGTCCAGCAGCGCCTCCACATAAATCTGCACACGTCTGCCTTAGTAGTGCATGTTCCTATGCATGTCTGAAAGAAACAATTTCCTACTAATCGCATAAGTATCATTGCCATTAAAATGCATCAGACTCACCCTGCATGCCATGCCCTGGGCACGCCGTTCCCTCCCCACAAATGTTTCTCCTGCTGCCCCTTTTGTTCCGCTCCAGAATGGAGTTGACGCGTGTGAAACCGAACGTGATACCAGGGGCCCGAGAGTTCATTATTTGCCGCTGTTCTCACGGGGCGAGTGAAAAATCACTCCTTTGTGTCGTGGAAGAAAGAGCCTTCCTCTGACCTCATGGTTGCGCAGTGTAATGTCAAAAGGCCCCGAGGTCTGTGCGGTGTAGCCACACCCACTCTGTTGTGGAGCCGCCGTGGAATCCGACCAGGGTTCCCTTCCCTGAGAGGGAGAGCTGAGGGGGAAAAAAACAGCCTCTTGTAAACAAATGTTTGGATCCCACATCGTACACCACACTAATTGGACCTTGGCTGCTCAGAGGATCTTTTTTTTTTTTTTTTTTTGCCTCCTCCACATCCAAATAGTGCATTTTCTGCATTCTCTGTACACTGTCCACTTCAGACCACACTCACTCTCCAATTAGGCCCTCTCTTCTAACGGACACGTTAAAGATTTCTCCCATGCCTCTGATGCGGCGCTGTGCAGTAACAGACAAGTCGGAATTATAGGTTTCCTGACGTCAGCTCAGTCGGGGGCTCACCTCTGCTCGTCACATCTCTCCAAGAGTGGACCAGCGTCCAACACATTTCTGCTCTCATCAAAGCCGAGCGGCTGCAGAAAGTCGTTTCTTAAGTGCAGATCACGCACGCTGGTGGATCTGAGGGGGTGTTCTGAAAGCTTCAACCTGAACGCTAACAGATGACACAATGACCCAGAGGTGCCTGCTGCCTTTCAGGTGTTAATTGAAGCTGTGTGTGGTATGTTTATATGTGTGTGTGTGTTTGAGTGTGTATTTTTGCCATAAATCTCGCCCCCCCCCACACACACGCACAAGTTAAAATCTGATAATTATGACCTGAAAATCTTTATTTTGTTAAAATAATATTTACTTTTTAGCTGGTCTCATGGGAAAATCACACAAATTCTGATCCATTCTGTCTTGTTCTGAGATACTTATACTCTAGAAACTTGTTTTCACTTGTGAGTTTCAGGGGTTCAAATACAAAATGAACTTGATAAGATGGAGATTATTTTGGCAGAAGCGGCAAAACCCTTTGAGACATTCTGCCTTGAAACAGCCTTATTCTGTCTTGTATCCAGAACCTGACACTGATTTACACAAAAGTCTTGAAACAACATCAAGATTTCTTTCAGTTCTTTTGACAGAACAGGACTTTTAGGCGTCGGTTATAAAGAATTACTGCAAAATCCTTTGCTTCATTGCCCCTCTATCATCTAACTTGCAAAGATTGGGATTTTTTGCAGCAGCTGCTAAAGCCTTTGGTACAAACCCCCCAGCACCCCCCCGCCATATCCAGACCCAACCCGGACCGCAGGCAGGAATGGAGTTTTCACAGTAAATCCTGGTAACGGTGTGATATATGATCGCCCGCTTTAATCACTCATAATTATGACACAGCCCGACCAGAGCGGGACTCTCATGAGGTTGATCTTGGATGCGGCTCTAATGTTCCATCCAGCTCCTCCGTCTTTCTCGTCGTCTCCCACCTCCCCGGATAGCGCCGCCTCGTTAGCCAGGAATGTGGAAACGGCACATTTCTGCTCAACTAAACCTTCATGGGAAAATGTTGCTTCTTCTGTGGAGGAAGAGCTGTTAATGGATTAAGTGGCTGCTGTTTCCCACCCGGGGGCCAAGCCTAGATCGTACCCCGGGTTCGATCCCCCCCCCCCCCCCCCCCATCTGTGTGCAGGCTAATAGGCATGGCTAGCGTAGCTCAGCTTTAGACCCCAGTCCTCCGCCATGAACTTGGCTTTCCTGCCCCTCTTCACCCCATTCATGTCAGCAGGTCCTGGCAGTCTTGTCGGGCTTTTTGAGTGTGTTCACTTTGGACGGCGATGAAAGGAGTCGGGGGAACACGGGATCTTAAATCACTTAATGAGGGGAGACAGGCAACGCTTTTGTCCAGCTTGTTCTGGAGCTGCGTCCAGCCAAAGACCTCTAACGGGCTCTGACACCTCGCTCTGCTGCAGACCCGAGAGTGTGTGTGTGTGTGTGTGTGTGTGTGTTGGTGCGTCGCCAGTGTGGCTTCAGCCTGCCTGGCTTCGCCGTTTGCACAATTTTTGTTCTACATCTCAGCATTTATTCGCATTTCCTCACCAGCTCGGCATGTTTATTTGGTCTCAGCATATTCCGTGTCTTGGGGCAGCGGGGAAGCATTTTTGTGTGTGCGGCGAGGCTTAAGTGGGAGGCAGAGCGAAGCCGCATGATGTGTTAGGCGGCGGTGTCGAGGACAGGGTCGCTCCCTGCGGGCGTTTGGCCTTGGCCTACAGTTAGCATGTGCTGACTGAGCCGGAGCATGAAGGGAAAACCTCGAGAAGGAAATAAATAAACAAGTGGCAGCGGGGTTTCACATGTTTGTGTTAGGTCGTTACCTCTGCCCTGAAATTTACAACACACAGTTCTACTGAGCCAATGAACTAAACACACAAATATGTTAATGATGGGTGTATAAGATCATTAAACTGTGTAATGAGGCCCAAAGGTACCTGATCCTGTTATTCTCTTAGAGTAGTGCAGAGTGGTTTCCACTTTTCCTCTTTGTTAATGCGTGAGAATGATCAAAAAACTTCCTGTTATTATGACCCGTTGGCATTTACACATTATTCCAAGATGGTTACCACCACACCAGTGAGTTTATAGCTGCCCACCTCCTGCCCCCCTCGCCTAAACCAACTGGACAATTTCCAGTAAGAGTGAACGCGTCTGACACGGACATCCTGCTGTGCGCTGCATGTGTGAAAGGGCAACCTCGCACCCGATCGTCCGCACGATGTCCCGACTTCATATGTGAAAACAGCTTATGAGATACAGTCTGGATCACAGTGTAGTAGCACCCCAGGCGTGATAAGGATCACGGAGGCCTGGGCAGTCAGGGTTCAGCTTTGTAGTGGAGGCCTCCACCCTGTGACATCACAATCCAGGAAATCCCCCCCCCCCCGATCCACTTCCTCCATCCCCACCTCAGCTGCCGGCTCTCCTTCACCTCGACACCCACCGCTCCGCACTCCTCCTGCCGTGAGATGGGCTCTCCTCTCCCTCTCTGCTGTCTACTCCGCTGCTAGTTAAGCCCATTCACCTAGCTCTTGGCGCTGCTGTTAACACTCTCCCCACAGTCTTCACCCGAACTCATTCCTCCCCCATTTTCCTCTGACATTTCTGCCCAAGGTGCGTATTAACACTGGGATATCTGTTTGGCTTAGACACTTGTACAGCTCTCTCTCTATCCCTCTCTCTCTCTCTCTCTCTCTGCCTCTCTCACGTCGTCTACCACCACCTCCCTCTTCTCTCTCTTTCGCACATGCTGCACACACACATTTCACACATGCTCGCACACACACTGACTGGCTGGCAGGCCAGTGTTCAGTTACAGGACACCCTTCAGTGTTTCTCCATGTGTAAATGAGTTTTGTGAACTGGTCTTCATTAGAAACTGAGCTTTCCAGAGGCCAGTGCAGGCACCCGGGCCTCCGTTGAACCATTAACATATCAGCTGTAAACAGTTGTCGCTGCAGAGCCCCTGTGCATGTGTGTATCTGCATGTGTGTATGTGTGTGTGTGTGATTGCGAGTTAGTGTTGCTCCCTAAAAAGCCAAGATTTATATGGCGTTCTCAATTTAGCTTCACTGCAGCCGCTTCTTGGCTGTAAGACCTCACTGTTCTTTTCAGCTGGCTCAAGTTCGGTTCCTTTCACAGTCCTCCAAAACAAGAAGAATGCCATGAAGTTCCCATGGTAAATCACATTCACATTTACATTTTAGGCCTCATCCAGAATGCAACGAATACTATAGGAGAGACTGTGTTCAGATCCACAAAGGCACTGCATTAAAAAAAAAACATAACGGCCTGCACCAGGAAGTAAAGTTTGAAGGTACATCAAACACCAACACAACTGGAATGTTAAGAGATTTTCTCATCCTTTTTTAGCATTTGTGAGATAAATATTTGAACTTCATTATTCAACAGAGATTCTTTGTTTCTAGCAATAGAATAAGACCTACTAATCCAACAAGAGATAAGACAACAGCAAATATACAAAAAACAAATATAAACATTAAAAAAAAGTAAAAAAAAAAAATAGCAAGGTGGAATGTGCAATTGCGTTAGATTTGATTTGATTGGTCAACGCAGTGTTTGCAGACGACACTGCACAACTTTGAGACAAAAGTGCAAATGTTTTCGCAGACAGTGGCGTTGCATTTCTTTTTTTTCGTCTCATTGAAAAGAATGAAGAAGCTAAGGAAGCTTTTTGATGCAGACTGAACACAGCTCCACGTTTCGAGATTAATGGCAGGTCTAGATCTCACTTGGATCTCACTTTAACAGCTAGGACAATAAATACAGTGACAATGGGCATCCTAGTTTTAATCTACTTAATACACAGATTACAGACACAGAAAATTCCACCATGATTCTAGTTGTACTGAAGTACTCTCACCCAACTATTCAAGGATTTGGCAACAATTTAAAAAAAAACACATTTTTAATTAAAATTCCGATTAAAAACTCTCTCCTAATCCTGATTGATCTTGATGGATAATGCTTGTCAACACACTCTTTGATTTGAGTTATTTACTTGGTGAGTATCTTAACATCATGACACACTGAAATGCACAGGTAAATAAGAAGCTCTCGAAACAAGCCCAGTGACTTTTAATGGCCGCTGCAGGTGGAAGCAGGAAGGAAACTGAGCCCAGTTTCTCGAGCCCTGCGGTGCCACTGGTCTTTTCAGGATGTTTACTGCACTAAATGACAAGTTTATGTAAAACAGAAAGTACATACCAACCAAACCACAGTCCACCCAAGTGGTGGCTGAGGAACAAATCCCATTTTCAGAGACTCTGTGTCATTGCCAAACAGCACTGTGCCAGTTCTGCCACATCTGTGCCCACTCAGACTTTTCCTTCTGCATTCCTCTCCCCAAAACATGCAGATATGTTTTCAATCAGAGGATCTTTTATCATTTTTTATGTACAATCTATTCAAGCTAACATTTTTTCAGGCTCTAAAATTCAGCGTTACCAAATTATTATGTGAAAAATACCTTTTGCAGTTGGACTTTTCACACCCCTCAGGGTCTAAACTTTATGACACTTTAATTTGTGAAAGAGACAGAAAAAGAAAAGAAAATAGCCTTATTTTCATTGCCAACCGACATCAGAAAGTGGCGGAGTGAGCGTCGCTGTGCTCGGATAAATATGGATGCACGCTTGCAAGACCGGACTACAAACAGACATTGTGTACTTTGCTTTGCAGCCACTTTGCATGGTGTTTGAATGGGCCATGAGACCATGAGAAACCCCCGACATGAAAGCCGTCGTCCGCGCACCAAGGAAATTCTGCTGACACCTAATCACAAAAAGAGAAGGGGGAAAAAAAATCAGCCGGAGCCCACAGCGATCTCGGCGGGTTATCTTGAGGGAGCGTGACCTTTGTGACATTGATAGGATTGCACACAAAAGAGGGCGCTTTGCCTCACACGCATGCGCACACACACACACGCACTCACACAACTACACCAATTTTCTTTCATTAGCTTCCTTTGGGGTGTGTGCTGCCGGGCTCTGAAGCAGCAGAGGTGATGGATGTCAGGTTGCCCTCTGTTGCTGTTCTACTCCACTCGCCTTAATGGACCTTTTAAAGACTCCAGTGAAATTGATGGGGAAACTAACCCCCAAAAATAAAACCCAGGCTCTTTTCTTTTCTGCTCTTTTCTCAGGACCGCAACCGCACTGCCCTTATCAACACCCAATATTTTACACACAGTAAAACCTCCTTTAAAGGATCTGTTTCTCTTTACCTCACGTAGCGGCTCAGGGCTTACGGAGTGGGCTGGAAGGCAACCAGTCACTCCCCTTCTCTCTCACTTATTTCTCCATGCCTTTACTTCTCCTCATCTGACAGAGCTTTCTCATGTCAGGCCAAACATGCGATTCCCCTTAGCCGCTGCCCTGGAGCAGCTGATAGGTCAGAATTCTCCTCTCCGGCCAGGCGGCAGTGCAGGCAGACAGAGAGACACACAACTGTTTATTTTATTTACTATCTATAGAAAGTGTCTATTTCTGTGGGAGGTGTAAGGCCGGCTTGATGAGGTGTTTAAATCGGGGGGGAGGCCAAGCTTAGGGGTCCATGATGGCCTCTCTGTACCCTTTATGGACTGGGTTTAACTTTTCTGCATTAGGGAGAGTGAAAGAATGACGAGAGAGGTCAGAGCAAGAGAAAAGCTGTCACATTTTTACTGGAAAAGAGGTTTTTCTGACAGGGATTCTCCATACGTCCAGACTGGGACAGTGCCATTTGGGACACAAGTGTGGCAGAATGAAAGGCCAATGTAGTGGTGCGATTCTTTTATGCAAAATATTTAATATCATTGAAGTAGGGCTACAACTAATGATTATTTTCATTATTGGTTTCCTAATTCATTGGTCTGTCAGTGGAAAAATGCACATCAGAATTTTATTGAGTCCTTTTTCTGTCTGAACAGTCCATAACATTCAATTTACTATAATGTAGGATAAGAAAAAGCTGAAAATCTTCACATATGAGAACTGTAAACTATCCAATGTGGCATTTGTGCCTCAAAAAGACATTAATTTTATTAGAAATTATGAATCCATTATTAGATTAGTAGACGGTTATTTTAATGCTTACAAAGAGGTGTGTGGAGGAGTAAAGTAGAGTGGGGGGTTGGGGGAGAGGAAGAGGAAAGGGGGGGGGCACAGGTAGAGCAGCACCTGGAGATAGCAGAGCAGAGTGAAGCCACTCTGATCTTCATCTCTGTCTCTGTGTCAACACTTAGACACTGAGTCACTCTCAGCGGTGGAGTCCGAGGTCCCGCCATGTGCACCGAATCAAGGCCTAATCTCATGTCTGCCTCCACTTCACTCATACTGTTCACTGTGTGTGTGTGTGTGTGTGTGTGTGTTGGATGATCTCACTCTGAAATGCGTTTGTTGATATGATCGGCGGCCCTACCTGAGTCACCACCTGTGTCGAATAACGGCGACACAACAAAACTGGCCTGATTGGAGTCACCTGAATGTGTGTGTGTGTTTGTGATGACCCTGTGTGTGTTTATCACTGAGCTCAGCCTCTGGTTCAGAGATAAGAGGACAAACAGCAGGCAGGATGTCACTCAACACAGACAGCCGGAGACGGACTCCTGTGCACACGAGGAGAGGAATCTGGAATCGGCTGTAAACAAAACGAAAAGGTGGACCGGAGAATTGTGCCACTTGATGAATACGTGTAAGGAAAAGACGAAAAAATTGATGGAATAGTTTCACATTTCGGGAAAGGTGCTAATCCGCTTTCTCGCCATGAATTGATGAGAAGATTGGCACGGAAAATATGAAGCTAGAGCCAGCAGTCGTGAGCTTAGCTCGGCTCAAGGGTGGGAGGGGGGAGAGCAAGCCTACCAGCACCACTAAAGCTCACTGCTTACCTCATTCTTTTTTTTTTTTTTTTTTTTTAACGCACGCGGTTATGTGCTGGACTATGTCGTGGCCAGGCGCAGTGAAAAGGCGTATTTCCCAAAATGTCAAAGGGTTACTTTAAACAAGATCTTACAAAAAGGAAACTTGCAAAACAACAAAGTAATTTGATGCATTGGGCGCTTTTTCGACCACTGATGGCTTCTATTTCCAAAGCATCCTGGTTTGTTAAACCTAATGGAACTGCAAAAGAAGTTCTATAATTTTAAGGTTATGGAAGTTTGTTGTCATGGTTACGATAGTTCAACAAAAGGTGTTATTTTGAAGTGACAGCAAACCACCATATTATTTAAATGTTTCAATCCCAATTTGACCTGTGTCAAGTCATTATTTTGTATAATTACACTCATTTCCAAACATAAATCACTCTTTTATCCACACTTGCACAATAGCTCATGCTCACAGTGGAGAAACAGTCCACTCTACAGGAGCAGTACGCTTTCTGCATTTAACAACACAACAGCAGTGAGTCAGCAGTGACAGCAGGAAATATGGCTGATTGACGGCAAAACAAAGTGTATGTTAAATCACGGGGCATTAGCCGGAAAACCAACATGGAGGCTTTATTGGTTCCCTTCTCCTTGTGTCATTTTGTGCCCTGGTGTCAGCAGAGGTCACCCGGTCTTGACCTGCTGACCCCTCTTGTTCTTCAGCCGTCCGCAAGAGCTTCAGACGTCGCTCATATGATCGCCGCCGACAACACCTCCCACCCCCTCTCCTCCCTCCCTCCTCCCACCCGTCCTGCAGCCATTGTCTAAATGTCATCTGGCAAACAAAACGCCTGTTCATACAGAGCCGGAACAAAAAGACAGCATCCTCCATTCACACTGCGACTGTCAAACGCTCCCAACGACCGCTGCCACCTTCTCAAAAACCCGGCTGTCTCGTTTCTTTTTCTTCTTTTTTTTTTTCATTAGCGGGGGCAGAGAACTTCTCACCCCAGATCAAAGAGGGTATCATAGCAAACATGGCAGAGATCCCGACCCTGATACCCATCCTATGTGTGTGTGTTTGTCTGTGTGTGCGTGATTCGTGCATGCAGGCTGTGAAAAAGCCCATTGTGGTCGTGCAAGTGCGCCTAATTAGTGTGTACACAACTATGTCAGTCGTCCTGTGATCTCCTCTTGTTCGACTGTTTGTGGGGCTCTATTGTGAGCCGAGTGGGAACGCTGAGGGAAATGCAGGTTTCTACGCGCGCGCACGCGTGTGTGTCCTCCGTATTAGTGTGTTATCAGAGACACACATCAGCGTTCCTGCCTGTCTGGCTTTGGTCTCGTCTTCGTCTCACCCGCGAGCTCAGCGTCTCGGATGCCTCTTGATTTACGGTGGCGAGGCCCCGCGGCTCCAGGATCGGGTGGCTGCCGCTACCCAGAGTGCCAGCCCGGGGGCCTGAGGAGTCAAGTTCAGCCCGGTTGTTTACTTTATGCCCTTTACTAACTTAAAAGTTTGTCTCCTTATCAACTGGTCCAAGGCCAGTTTTCTTTATCAGGATAGGGTTTCCCAAAGGTGCCTGAGGGTCTCTCTTGACTTTTATTCAAGAAAGTGCTTGAGTTACTCAGATAACAGTTGTATTACCCAAAAGACTTCACATTTTCTACAATGTAATTTTCACTGATTAGTCTTTTTCCATCGAAGCGGGGTAAAGGATAATCTTTGCTAAGTCAAGGGTGATAAGAAAAGTGTAAAAACAAGTCTGAGGAAAGTTATTTTCAGCGGTATAAACTTGATATTTCGAAGGAAAAGTAATTTTAGCTATCATTAAAAGAAATTTGAGTCAAGAGGAATTTGTTTTCCTGCAGGTGTTGACAGCTTAACAAATATGTTGAGTGTAGTGTGAAGAGAATCTGTGGGCTCCACACATACTGTACATACTGTGTGTGAAAACCGCAAAAAAATAAACACAAAGAGTTCTTGAACTCCTTTGCATCTTCTTGTAAATGTGGTTGTTTGACGATAGTAAACTTAATTTGAAATTCAAAGACAGACCTGCACGAAGGTTGGTTGGATTGCTCCAAAATCTATTATGTCATTTTAATAAATGGAATTTTCCCATAAGTCTGCGCGTGCCAGATGTGTCTGTTGGTAGGGAAAGAAAAATGCTTGAAAAGAAGATAAATTTATGAATCTTTGATATGAAACTCCACAAACATGCATTAAACAACACCCGGGGACACTAACAACAGACAGCTAACAACACAGAAAAAATATATTTTTCTTTTCTTGGGTGTTTCAGGCAAAATCCTCTGATGGGTTCCACTGTAAAGCTCAGTGAGTTCAAACTCTTCAAAGATTAACTTTGACTTGATCAAATGTTTTCTGTTCCCCCCTGCACTGTTTGCACAGATGAAAGAACTGACTGAATGGGCTTTGTACTGGATGAGGGATAAGACTATTGTCTGGATTGAGCTTTTGTCAAAATGCCCAAGGATTTTCAGTTTACCTTGTTGGTGTTTCAGTTGCTGGGCTTCCACCATGGAGACGAACAGTCTGACTTGGTGTTCTTTCATCAGCTGCAGTTTTAAATTACAGGATGCAGTTAAAGAGCTCATTCGCAAACAAAATGTCCAATAACGTTATTCCCAACATATAGAGCCTCCAACGGTCAACAGCAGAAGGGTCCGCCCTATAAAGAACTGAGAGATAATTTTCGTTTAGTTTTTACTGAATATTTGAAGGCAAACTGTTACATTTATGCTGACATATAAAACTGTAACACTTAGCTTGTTGCAACTGTATGTATTTGAAATTAATCATAACTTGTTTCGTAGTATTTTGTCATATCGTCAAGAATATCATTATTGCAGAAGTAGTAGTAGAAGTACCCTGAAATATTATGATATTATTTTAGGGCCATATCTCCCATCCATATCTGCTACTGGTGTCAGTGATCTGTATGATTCTGCTTTTTTCAGTTGATAAGAATCTTGTTTTTGAGCAAAACTTAAAGCATGTGTTTGATCTCCTGTAAACACTTTGGGATGGATTTGCCCTGTTTGAGCCCCACATAAAAAAATAAATGAAGGAGTATGGCGTTGTAGCCGGAGACAAAGCCACGGGAAGATAACGCAGAGGTGTGTTATCAGTCTTTGATGCTTTGGTATGGCTGTCTGAGTGTGTGTGAGTGTGTGTCCCGCTTTATCAGCACACAGAGATGTAAGGGGGCCTGACCTTATCATGGTTCCTCTGCCTCCTCCTGCGTCCCATCCTCTTCTGCTCTTGAGACCGTCAATACACACAAACACACACACACACCTACACACCCAAACAAAGTAGATCAGAGGAAATGCTCCAAAACAGTTCAATACATCCGTCAGTGACGCTCTTTGAAAGGACAGCATTCCTGCCAGCGTGTGACGATCCGTCCAGACAGCTGATATCGATAAAACGCTGAACATCAATGTCGTGGAGGGAGTGGGACGGTCCCGTCATTGACCTGTGGTCACACGGAGAGGACAGCCGATGTGGTGGTGGGTCTGTGTGTGGTTAAGAGCCCTGTGGTCCTGTACAGGTCAGCACTGTACTGCAAATGTGCCGAGAGTCAGGGTGAACGCCGACTTTGCAATTATTCATCTGAAGCCATATTTCATTTACTAAACCTATTTAACATCTACGATAACAACACACGTTAGCACCCTCGAAGATCAGTTAACATCACAGGGCAGTACATAAGGCTGAATCTCTCCTTGAATTGGGCAGCATGGTGTTATATATACTGTGAGGTGATACGCATTTTTCAACCGTCAGAGATTTTGAAAGAAATGTCTCCCCCTTTAATATCTCTGGTTATATAGGAACGATGTGGGCAATGTTGCAAACCAATACGCCGGACTGATTTATAGTAATATTGGATTCCAAATGTTTGACTTGTTACATCAAAATAATGAGATGATAAGACCTTAGATGTGACTCATAATCGTTTAAGCACTAAAAGTGAGTATATGTAACAAGTCACATTTGTTGTATCACTATGGATGATAGTGGATGGTTTGTGCATTGATGTCTTTGTGTATTAATAGCCGGACAAGGAAACTAAAGTCTGAAGCTGGATTCCATAAGATTTCATTCGATGATGGTGTTTTGTAGTTTGTAGTCATTCAAATTTGCTTCATAGTAATTTGCTAATTTACATGTTCAAATGTTCTTCATTGAACCAGCTAAGCTACTGTTTACACTTTATGTAAATGTTATGTATTTGATTAAACCGAATCACATTGTGAGTGGAGGGTTTTCATAGGATATTTGCAGAGAGATTTAAAATGAAATCGCTGTTTGGTTAAGTGGTTACAGTGAATAATTACAACTCTCTGCTCACAGCACACATCTGAAGATTTCTACCTAATTGTATTAAACATGTCAGCTGTACTGAGGTCAAAGTCGGAGCTGGCTTTCCTCCTCTGAAACCGCTTCAAATCTACTTGTAAATCTACGTCTACTTTTTTAAGAAAACGATCCGATGGGCTCGTGCCATCACTCTGCCGGGATGTGCCGTCCGTGTATTTCCAGCTCATGTCTTTGGTATGAATCTCTGTGGCATTACTTGCGGATCTCTGAGGCCGAGCCTCCCGGATCTGGACGAGGCCTGCTGGAGCGTTTGATTTAAGGCCCTCATCTTCGGGCCAACACAAGGAGAAGGCCTTAATTTACGTCCTGTTTTTCACTGTGCGACCGTGCGGCCGCAGCCCTCATCTGTCTCAAAGCGCGGAGCAGGAAGTCATTCTGTAACCCCTCCGCACGTGTGACTCGTTAGCTCGCGTGGCTATTAGCCACAGTTAATTCCTTCCCCCTCTCTCTGCTGAGGGGCCGGCCGAGAGACACATAAATATCCCGAGCGGGACGCTAAAAGCGAGGACGCGTGACTCCGGCCGCTTCCTGGCCACCAGCTGCCCAGCTAAGCACTTTTTTTCGGCCATGACAAAGTCCTTGAAAAACACCTCGCGGAGAAAAGGGACGTTCCCGCGTGTCACTTGGTCTTGATGAGCCTGAGATTTACGGTGACCTGACCCATGGAAGGCCATCACGGGGGTGTCTGGAATTATCCCAGGTTGACTCCTGCAGGGCACGACTGCTGGAGGTCAGGGTGAGGGATGCAGATTTATATAGCCGGTGCTACACACTGCACATGCTCTTTCTCCATTTAGCTAATGGGCCCGCTGTCATAATAACCATCCTTTCAGGGAGGAAGAGTTATTGCCTCATTGTCTTCCTGCTTAAGTTGTTTGGCTTTTTTTCTTGGAAAGCTGTGGGAGCTGCAGGTTTGGCGCTCATGTTCATAATTTGGTATCTACTACAGCACTGAGTAAAAACAGATTACACACCGTGTCATTTTAACCAATATAAAAAAAATAAAACGAAACATTATTCTGGTAGCATTCAACAACTACAGCTCCCAGAAGGCTTTCACAACATGCCAGTAGCTAAAGGGCAACACACACACACACACACACACCAGCCGTGTCACGTCGTGTCATGGCGTGTGAGCACACACCAGATGTGCCACACATACAGGGGAAGTAGTCGAGGTACGGCGGCATGTGCCGAATGTGATGAAATTGTTGCCTTTTCAAAAATAATTTATGTCCTGAGTGACATGTCGCACGACAGCCCAAGATGACAGCTGAGGGTGAGTGGGCTTACACAGAGAACAACAGGCCCTGGTGTTCTGATTCATGTCATACACTGCTGTTGTGTGCCGCCCTTAAGTCACGGGATATAATGCAGATGAATGCCAACAAAATAATCTAATTTAAAACTAGGAAAAACAACAACATGGCAGCTGTTGCAGAAACATCATATTTTTCCTAAACTATCCAAACAAACAACAATCAAAGTAAATATAATTATCTATCAGAATCGACCACGTAGTGTACGTTTCAGGATTTTGGAAAAATGGGCTCAGCAGACATAAAATAAAATCTTGATCCGCAAGTAACAAGGAATTCATGGCTTTGTACACAGCACATATGGACAGTGTAACAACAATACCACGTTAAAAATTCATAAGTCTTTAATATGGTGACACAGGTCAGTACACTGACAGTCCATGTCTGAGCCAAATGTACATGCAATCTGAACAGCCAGGTCCACACAGGGAACATCTGTCCCACATTCCTCTCCCATTCACACAAGTGTAACGACAGCAGCGTGGTAGCCCCCAGCTAACCCCCGAACATTGCGGATTAGCAACGCCACGCTGACGGCACGATGCGGAGCGCTGAGAGGAGCTAACAGGCCGCGCGCTGGCTGGACGTGGCGCAGGGAAAAAAAACGCACGCACGCACTCATTCATACATTCCACATGTGCACCTTCGGATTCATCATAAGCTCATCAAAGAATCCACACATACAGGCCAGATGGGTGGGGGGGGTTATAGATGGACATGGGCCATGTGCCAGCAAGCAGCACGGTCATTAGAGAGACAGGGTGAGGAGAGAGACGAGGGAGGAAGAAGGAAGTAAAACTGCAAAGGAAAACCTAAACCTCCAGGGAGCCATTCCTCTCTCCGGCTCTGCGTATCACATTAGGGGGAACATAAAACTTTATATTGTCTTAGATGAGATTTTAACTTTGTTTGAGACCGGGTCTCGCCCCAGAATTAATGCTGGCCTCTGGACAAGCGTTGAGCTGATGCACCACTAAAAATCTCCTCTGAGACCGATGCTAATTAAATTCTTTCAGGCAGTGTGACATCTCAGGTGCAGACTGCTAAACGCTGAGGGATGCTGGCGTGAATGCGGGGCTTCTGCCAACGGCTATTTTGTCCGTAAGAATAATGCACAGTATTGAGCCTCAGTGCTTTATTGGTTCAGAAACATGACGAGAAAAACGCGAGCAGGGTGGTAAAATTAGGTGAGGAGAGGAACACCGGTGACTGTAGATGGCATTGCCATCCAAAGATAAAATATTTTAACTTTTTTGCCTTCCTCCGTGACAGAATTTACAGACAGAATTTCCATATCTCCCTCCCACAAGGCGAGAACATGGCCGATCTGGACAGCGAAGAGCTAATCATTTTGGTGCAACAGCACCCGGAATTATATGATCGGAGCTTGAAATCCTACCGAGATTACATTATTATATTAGAAATAACGCGTTGCCATCCTGCCAGTCCGTGGTGTTGACCGTCTGCCTGAAATTTCAACAGGAAATATTGATACATTATTGAAAAGGAGAATCCTGCTGACGTTAATGTTTTCGGCATCACTCTTTGCTAAGATAGATCATAGATCAAATGTTTCAGAAGACGTTCATTAGCATCAAAGCTTCTTTTATATCCCACAAAGTAAGGAATCACAAAAAGTATTGTCTTGGTATCTGTACTGATTCTCAGGTAGCATATTGGCATTAGGGTAAGAAAATACCCAGCCCTAGTAACAGATGACAGTGTGAATTTATTACTTCAATTTATTTTTTATGCGTGCGTGTGTGTGTGTGTGTGTGTGGAGTGTTTATTTAGGTAGTAAATCCCCAGCAGCAGGCACTGTGGCTGTGTGTCAGGACTTACTCATCGGTGTTTGGGGAAGGGATTATAAGGGATGAGAGACCTACATCCACACAAAACAGGAGGAAGGGAAGAACACGGAGAGAGAGAGAGTCCATTTACAAACAGCAGACGTGTTCTCCTCCCGTCTCTTCTCCTCTTTTGTTCTCATGCGCCATTTAGCGAGCGCTTTTATCCAGAGTGCCTCACCGTACCGTGCGTGCATACATTTTTAGCATTGATGGCTCCACTGGGAAGGCAGTGCCAGCCCCCTCTTGCCACCGCCACCCTGACGGAGGCGGCGCCACGCTCTGCCAGTTGAGCTATGCGGGACCACACACTTCTTTTCCTTCCTCCCCGTTAGTCCTTCTTGTCTCGGCAGTCGCCTCTGTAAATCATTACAGTAACGTCCCGCTTTTTTCGCCACAGCTGCCTCGGTCACGGTTGCGCCACATGTCACGCGGTGGAGGGCTGCCGATTGGTGGAGAAACCTGTGTTTTTCAGAAAGAACTTGCCCAAGAGCAAATGTGTTGTCCGCCAGAAGAATACACGTGATGGACGGACAAAGAGACACCACCAACATGCCAAGCAACAAGGTTATGAGAAACATAACCTTCCCCCCTTCCTTCTCCACCATCACTCTGTCGCAGGTCCTCCACAGCTCACCCTGAGCTGTCAGGCCCAAATCAGGGGAACAGATGAGAAACAAATGGGTTTTGTCTGGCACACATGAGGGAGGGAGATACGCTTATCAGGGCTTCAGCGGTGGGCTTTACCCAACGCACCTCCGCTGCCCCCTCAACTTTCTCCCTCCCCTCCTCCTTCTCTCTACCTGCCATTTTATCTGAGGAATGTGGGAATGCAGCGTTGGCCACGGATGGAGGGGAAGAGAAAGAGGGGAAGGATAAAGGGAAGAGGATGGAGTCCCTGGGTGCTGACAGGCTTGCTCTCCACGCCGACACCTTCTCCTGAGCCCAGGCGGATTAGAGCCTCAGTGAAGGGCCAGGGGAAAACCCCCCCCGCCTCAGACTCCCACCCCACCCATCATTCGTCCAGTCCTGCCTCCTCTTCTGCCTTAAACCAGCCCTTCCTTCACTCTTACGGGTACAGTAGGAGGTATGGCAGCTGTCACCAAAAAAAAAAAAAAAAAAACGAAACCTTGTGCATGGCATTTTGCCGATTTTCCGCTGAGTGGAGATGGAAGCTGGCGCTTCATGGCTTAAATTAAAGATGGTTCAGCAGGTTTCCTGACCCCTTGGGTGGCCAAAAATGCCCAAAATAGATTTTATAAAAGTGTTTTTGGCTGTTGTTCCGACAAAACAAGACATTTTCAGATGTCACCTTGGTCTCTAGGATCTTGTGATGGGCAGTTTTCAGTTATCTTAACGGTGCAATGTTGTGGCATTACAAAGTTGATGAAACATTGAGGAGAACTAGCTTCATGCTTTAGCAGAGTTCTAAAAGCACCTCTAACCACATGGTTCTTCCATATTACCTCCTCTTTAAGTTTTTGTTACTTCTCAGTACACCTTTATGTGTTTAAACCAGTACTGTAACAGAATTTACATGGTGCTGAATCATTGGCTTTCATTGGCTCAGTCCCCTCCTTCATCTCAGGCATCTTTGACCACCGTCCGCGGTGTCGGAGCAACCTCCGGACAAACACTGACGCTCTGTGCAGAGAAATCCACTCGGGGCCATTTAAAAACTCATCGACTGTAATATCATCCCATTGTGCAGCGTTCCCTGTCAGCACCGTCCACTTAACGCGGCCACAGATGCGCGTATCGGCCCGTCGCTGGCACCAAATCTGTGGCATGTCATCTGCGGGCCGGTCGCGCTGACCGCCGGGCCACCCCGGTGCTCTCATCCATTTACGGCGAGGCAGTGAGTGCTTCAGTCACGACTAGAGGCCCAGAGGCAGAGCTGGCGGAGCCCAGGAGTGTTTGTGAGAGTAGGTTAGTGAGTGATTGAACGCAGCCCTCTGTGATGTGCGTGTGTCAGAAGCAGAGAATTGTGTCAAATATTGGGCGACGTGCGTGCTGACTGTTCTGCTGAAAGAAGCCTCATTTGCGAGCTTTCAGTGCGTGCGCGTTCAAATGTCTCGACGTGTGTGTGTGTGTGTGTGTGTGTGTGTGAGTGCCTTTGTGTGCATACATCTACGAACTACGCTGCAGTGTTAATGAGAAGCAGAACAGCCTGGAGGTGTGTGTGTGTGTGTGTGTGTGTGCGTGCACAAGTATGAGCTTTCATCTCCGGTGTCAGATCAGCACCGCGACGAGAGGAAGCAGAGAGGTGAATATTTATTGCAAACAGGGGAAATTCCTCTTTATGAAGACAAATACAGGATGAGACAACGCCGGAAAGAATTTCAGAATTAAAGGCCGTCTCAGAGATTCATTAGCCGTTATTAAGATGTACTAGTTTTCCCGTTTTAATCACCTGCGTCTTCTGTTTTGTTTGATATGCGTTGCATCTGAGAACAATGACACGCACACAAACTGTCTGACAAGCGGGCGATTTATGATTAAAGCACCAATTCATCACCAGGAAACATTAAGTAGGCGAGAACGAGCCTTAATGACAGTGCCACGGGGACTTTCTGACAACAGTTTATTCTGAAACATATGGTAAAATATAAACAGGACCCCGCATACAATAAACAAAGACACGACAAGACATACTGTACCATGCAGAGTAGACTATACATACACTGCTACATGTAAATATTCTGTAACAGCGTGGATTTTTTGTTCTTATTACAGTCTATAAACATTTAAGTTGACAAGTGTTTGTGCCCATAAACCACCAAAAAGTCAATTATCTCAGCTCCTTTGTCTGTTATCTCCAGTAATGTTTCTCCTCCCTCCCTCTGTCCTGGTCCTGAGCGATGAAGCCAAGTGAGCACAGCTGGTTTGTGACCCTTCAGAAGGGGTCTCTGTCTCCTCCTGGAATCCCCCAAACCCCTCTCCACTCCCCCAACCCACTGTTTGTACCTCTGGGGACGCCATCTGAGGGCGATTACAGTACTTGGACACGAAGGCAGACACTCGTGTGCAAGTGCCAGAATTTTGACTTTCAAGAGGAAGTTTGATCTCTTAAATTTTTGATACGACTTTGATACCACAGATAACCACGCTGCATAGAAAACTAGGGCTTGGTGTAATACCTTAGATTCAGTACTGATATATATATATATACATTTTTTTTTTTTTTTTTTTTAATGATCCACCATGAAAAAAGAGAGGAGACAGAGATCCCTGTCTGATAGGTGAAAAGGTCAAACAGGTCATTTACATTCCGCTCATGTGCTGTCTGTCCGAAACCTGCTTCACATCTGCTGCTCAGCTGAAAAGAGCAATGTTGTTCCTTCCAATTAAGACCCCCCCCCCAACACACACATCACCACCGTAGCCACTGGCCACTGTTCGTCCGTCTGTCCGCCTCTGGCTTTGTCCACCCAGATGTCACCGTTTGTCTGCCTGTACTGTTATTAAACAGCGTGAATCCATTTTTATTACCGCCACATTTTTCTCAAACATCCCGATCAAGCCCTGAATCTAGGACTGGTCTGATTACAGACTGTATTGTGATTGTAAAGCTATATATTTTAAACTTTCAGGCTTCTTCTTTGTGTCTGAAGGTGCAAGACTCAAATCCAAAAACTGTCCTACACTGCACATATTACAGAGAAAACGTTTCTTTATGTTAAAAATGAATAATAAATGGCCAATGAATTGTTTTTAAACTAAAGTAATTGATAATCGTTATAAGTTTTGGCCTCAAAAATCAAGGATATAGTATAGAATTTTCTTTCCACTTCTGGCTACAACGATTTCAATTATTATTAATTAATTTTTAAATAGTTTAGTAAGGAACAAAGGCTCAATTAAAACCTTTGTCGTCTAATTTAAAGCAGTCCGATCCTGGATGTTTCACGTTGAGCTCAAGTGACTTAGCTTTCGCCTCAAGATGCTCGTGTAGCAGTTTGGAACGCAGCCCCGGAGCGTCCAGGCTGCGGCGGCCACCAGCCTCCATCTGCGTCCTGCAGCTCCGGCTCTTGTCACCTGACACCATCTGCACGCTAACAGGCCTGTGAGAGCCTCTTCAGGCCGGGCCGGCGAACACTGCAGGGCCCTGCTGCGCTGTCCGGTGACAAGTGTGGAGGGACGAGAGCCAGAAGGCACACAGGAATGCAGCAGACACACTCTGCATGTGTGTGTGTGTGTGTGTGTGTGTGTTTGTGTGTGTTTCTCCCATTCCCTGTACGGGTTAAGAATGGAAGAATTGCTCTCACTAGCTTGTTGAGGGCTATACATGTTGTTTACTGAGTTTGTATGCCTCTGGCTAACCTGTGTCTCTTCGAGAATCTCAACCAGCCCGCTGTACAAAGCCTTTCACTTCCTTTTTATGTCACACCAGTTGCCCTGTTGCCTATTCCTCCTTAAGTGTCTTCATTATTGTTTATTATGGACTGACTTCATTACTGACTAGTTGTTTAGTGTCACCCTAGTTCATGTCAACAACACTAGGCGTTTAAATAAGAACTTTTTTAAAGGAGAAATAATGAAAGCTGAAGTAATGTTTGCTAAAAACTACAATGTTCAGCTGTTTAGGAAATTACTGAGCCTTTTTTTAATAAAAGAAATGAAACTATATATTTATGAGCCATTTATAAAGATTTGCGTCAGTAGGGACCAGTGGGTTTGGGGCTGAATGTCACCGATGGTAGGGAAGCAGGAAAGTGTTGAGAGATGGATTAACAAAGTCTTCATTAAGGTTAAGATTCTGATTTATTCATAAAAAATAATAAATCCCAATGATAACACACTGATTTTCACTGTATTCCTGCAGCAGCAGACAATGATAGAAGCAGACAATCACATTTTTCAAAAAGCAGATAAGATAAAAGGTATCCTGGACAAGCAAAGTTTTTTTTACAGCATGAATAATAATCAATGATCAATAGGCCTATACAATTCTAATCTGCCAACCAGAAACAATGTCATTAAACGCTAAGATAAAAGCTAATTTAAATCAATTCCATCACTATAACTTATTATACAAATGAGCTTCACTAAAATAAGCAGGAGTTTAGTGTCCGCGTGTGTGCTGTCACTCCTGACCCGAGCTTAATCGTTTGAGGGATTATGGGGATTTGAGTCTTTACCTGCCGTGAGAAAACGCGACCTAATCAGTCTGCAGCCTCGGTTTCAGCGTCGGTCCGCCTCATGTCGTATGAAACCTAACAGGTCCGGACATGTCACAGACGGATCGCACACACACACGAACATACAACCGTGCAGTCAGACAGGGACACGCTGTTTGTCGTATGTTTCCTGCAATCTCTTACCACCCCGCCACACAAGCAAATACACACCTAGTCAAACACGCAGAGCGGTCAGTAGGCCACCTGTGTGTACAGTGGTCAGGCCGAAGCGGTTTGCTTTACCTGGCTGGTGATCGCTCAGACTGTCAGAGCAGCAGAAAGGCTTTGTTGGAGTGGATTAGCCGCCTGCAGGGCAGGGCTCGGGTTACTCCCTGGGTTAGGCTCGGCTAGCGCTTAACGACAGAGGAAAGGTGCACTCTGTGACCTATAGGTGTTAAACTCAGACCTCTTCTCGGCGGCGATGACCTGGCTCAGCGATCGGACAGGTTGAATGTGTGAGGCGACGTCTTAACTGCACATAACTGATTTCCCATGTGAGTGACCTCGGACAGCGGCGGTGATGCTAAAGTCGATGTGGATGCAGTGATGGAAAGGCTCAGAATTGCTCTTTTGTGATACTTTGCTAAAGAATAAGTAGGAACTGTAAATTGTACCTATGTAAGCAAAAATATGAAGATGTTAATTTAAGATGAACTCTAGCCCCGCTGCCTCTCGCTCGATTACTCAACTAATTGGTCATTAGGATCTTCACTCGACCAAGAAGCCTTTAGACAATTGGGCTTTTTAATATGGTCTTTTTATGACAAATAAGCCAGTAGTCAATAGTCATAACAGGAAAAGATTAAAATGATTTTAAGAAATTATTCTGTAAATTTCTAAAAGGAACTGCTATGTAACTGTCTTTTCTAGAGACCATCCTAAGAATTAACAGGCAATTTTCAGGTGGGCAAAATAATGATTTCCAATTACTTGCTATCATAAGCCAGAGAGTTTTCACACACAGCAGGTCAGCTCAACATGCAAAAATTTGAAATTAGTCTACAAAGGCTGATACGGTAGAGTTCAAGCGAAATTAAATGGAAATATTGGACATTACAAAATAAATGCACCAACAAAATAAAGCCATATTACCCTTTTTGGCTTTGCTGATGTTACTACAAATGGACCAACAGTCAGGAGACCTGACAGCAAAGTACTCTGTAAAGGATGTCACCTGTAGTCCAGTACACTAAAGTACATTGTCTCTAAAAGTAAAAGAACACAAAGTGAAATTGTTGCAGTAACAGGAGTAAAAGTAATTTGTAATTTCTGTCCCGTCTGGCCATTCTTCCAGTCTTGTTTGTATGACAGTTTTCACCAGAGTGCCTTACAAATAGTGTCAAAGTAAGAGAAAATAGTGTATATGCTAAGTCTGACAGAGTTCAGGATGGTAAAGCCTCAGTTTAAAATGTGTATTTATGTCTACAGTGAGTCATGTTGTAAACTCTGATTTTATTTAATTCAACCAGACAGTATTGTGTGCAGAATAACATGAAATATGTCTAAATGTTTGCGTCTCTGTGATTACAATGGCTCTGGTTTAACTGCTCAAAGCCTCCCTGTCCATGTAATTGGCCGTTGTTCAGAGAGTAAACTCTATCTGAGAAGTGTTGAGCCTGTGAAGTGTTCGGTGTGTGTATGTTAATGGTTGACTGTTGAGTGCAGTGTGTGTACTGTGTGTCCAACAGTGTGTCTGTCTGTGTGTGTCGGCTGACTGATGCAGCCTCAGAGTCATTTTAAACTCCGGCCCTCTTACCTAAACTGTCTGTTTCAGGCACACAGACGTTTTCTTTCAGCGGTCGCAGTTCTGAACGTCATCCAATCGGCAGAAACACTGGCTACGTTTAAATATAAGCCTGGAAAAATGCCAAATATTGTTAACTTTTAGGATTATTGCTGAGTTTTGAGTAATTTTCCCCTCTTTAGTGAACTTTAGTGTGCAACTGCAAAACTTCCATGTTATGAATAATACTACAGTAGAAGTTTGTTATGGACTCTTCTTACAAACACCGTTCACACTGCAGGAGAATCATGCGCCGTGACAAGTTGACACCAGTGCTACGTGTTCATGATGGGGTTCTTCCGAAACACGATCACCAGCTTATTAAATTGCTGCCACGCCCTGCTCAAATAACGCCGGCATTGATTCAACTCCGAAACAGAGCTCCTAATTGGTGCAGAGATTCAACCTGTGGCTGTTTTGATAACTGAATGGTGTCTCCCACCGCTAATCAGCCCTCCCTCTTCGGGGTTCGAACACTGAAGGACAGGAAGGATGGACATTAAGGGCCAAAGTACTCAAAGTCATAAAAAATAATGACAGCATCTGCTGATGTTGGCGAGCAGCTTACAGTCCAATCGTGTGCCTCCAGTCCATTATTTGAAGACGCTGTGTGAGTGGTCGTATCTTTTTACAACGTTCCTAATGGTTATGGATGAAAATGATGGCACACATGATGACGGCGCTCTTTCCACGAGGCGGTAATGGCGGCCACATGCCATTTAGGACGGGAGAGAGGGGTTGGTAATGGCGGTGAAAGGACAGAGGGAGGGAGGAAGAGGCGGAGGGTTAGGGGTTGTATTAGAGATTCGGGATGCAGGGTTAAGATGGCAGCCTTGAGCGCCAAAGGAAGAGGAGCACGCGGAGGGATGAAAAAAAAAAGGGATAGTAGTGTAAAACGAGCAGAGAGGAAGGGTTAAGATGGCAGGTCCAGCCCTGCTCTGCTCTTTCTGTCTCCCCAGGGGGTAGATGAGAGATGAGAATGCCTGTCATTCAGTGAAGGGGAGTATATTTATCCAACCCTCCACCCCACTGTCTCCACTGACTCCCACTGAATGTATTTCTATTCCTGTTTGAGCTCTTTCCTTTCCTCTCTTTCCTCTTTTAAATCTTTTATTTTCAATTTTCTCCCTTCATTTTCCCCCTCTTTTTTCACCCTCATATCTCCCTTTGTCTCTTTGTCTCTGAACCCCCCCCCCCCCCCCGCCACCCCACGTTCCATCCCCGGAAGAACTGATTTGGTGATTTGCAATTGTAATGAAATCCATATCACAATATTAATATGGATGTTTTTCTGATGGTAATAGATACGTCTCGATATAGCAATGGTGTGCAAAATCACATATAAAATGATCAAATGTTCAAAACAGTGAACCACCAATAGTTTTTAATCACAGTTTGCACAAAATCCTTCATTTGGAAGCTTTAGAAATTTGTAGAATGACAAAATAATATTGTTTCTGAATACAGCGCAGCCAAACAAATTAACTTCTGACAGGATTCCCTCTACTGTTTTTGGCTCACAAAATTGTCTCTTTAACCGTATCTCTGGCCTCTATTCATGCATTTCATACGCTGTTTGAGCTCTGTCGCCATTGCCAAATCTTGATTTCTCTTTTTCTCTCTCACCCCGACGGTGTCGCCAGCGACTGTCGGGGTGAGACGGAGAGCAGAGAAGTGTTGTTGCGCGTTGCCGTGTCAAACAGCGGGCTAGTATCTCCACTCCAATAACAATTACATCAAGTGGTGTGTTAAATGAGGTGGCCCACGGTTCAGCGGCTGGGGCTAATCACTGCAGTCTGCTCCCTTAAAACGCAGCGATAATGACGGGCAGAGGGGAGGATTCGGTTTGCCGATAGATGCCTAATTTAACCCAGGCCCCTACTGTACATGTGAAAACACACACTGTGGCAGTCGGTGAACGGAAAGGAAAAGGAAGTTTCAGACACCTAGATTGTCAGAAAGTAGATACACATCTGTCTCAGGTCTCCTTTCCTTCGGCGCGGTGTGGAGGCGAAGAAACCGCCTGCTTGTGTTCTCAGAGCGATGGAAACCGGCCCGCGGTGAGGTGATCTATCAACAGCGGCTCTCTCTCTCTCCTTTATAGGCCCTCTCCATCATCACATCGAAGCAGTAAATCCCTCCACAAACTGACACGCAGCTGCTGACATGTGGTTCCTATCTAGTGATTTCACAACTGGCCTGGATTCGGCCGGGGGAGCGCTCAACGTGGCGGGGAACACACTGATAGCCGATCTGGGGTCAGTTGGGAAAGTTCAGAGAGCGGCGGATAGAGGCTGGATATGTGTCAGGTGTTGCAAAACATACGAGGAGGAGGGCCGTGATGTTTCTTGGATGTGATGCGGATGTGAGTTTATTCAAACATTTGGAAGGCGTTGTTTCTGAATGTGAGTGGGAGCAGTTCGGTTTAATGTTGATCAGCTGTTGGACAGCAGCTGGTGATGTTTCTTTTGGCCAGTCCACCCCTGTCGGACCGGCCTGCTTCGTCCCGGGCCAGATTTCTGGTGCTCTCTGTGGCCTTTTGCTCAGAATAATATGAGCTGTGTCTGCAAAGTGTATTTACACGTGGGCGGATGGATTTGTGTGTGTGTGTGTGTTTTTTCTTAGCTTTTATTTATCCAGGGAGGTTCTCTTTGTTGGCAACGCCCTGCTCGAGGCTAAGTTAGCCACATTACCACCTTCACACTGCAGTCTTAGGGGGGGGTTGGATCTGGTTAGAAATTGGTAAAATAGATTCATCAAAGGGCCAATTTACCCAAAAAAACAAAAAGACAGATTTTTTTCTCCAGGTTTGGAGATACCTGTCTCTGAGGTGTCCTCCTCAATTTTTGTGGCGCTCAAAACATTTTTATTTGAAAACGTTAAAAGCCAGGAACAATATCACAGTTGCTTTGGAACATTCACAGAGCACACTGTGATGAGGTCTGATGGAACTACTTTCTTCAAAAGAAGCAGTCCCTTTGAAATCTACTGAAAGATAGTTACCTGAAAAAAAAATACTTGTGATGGTGGTGTAATTTGGGTGAAATTACCCTTCGAGGTCCTACATCTAATCTAATCTTTTATCTCTTTTTGTCAGCAAGGAGCAACTTACAAAATGTAGTTACATTTGTCAAGTTCTAGTCCATTGAATGTCTTTATATTTTACTTCATTGAGTTGAACTTTTTTTTAACTTTGAAATCCTCCTGGATTTGATAAGGGATTCAGGAGGATTCAGATTTGATAACTAGTTATAATACTGGATTCAGATGCAATAAAATGAATGATCGTTCTGGTGCGTTTGTTATTCTTCCACCATATCACATAGTGTCCCATTCAGTGAGGGATTCCAACTAGCAACCTCTGATGTCATAAGTCTGCCCTCCTAAACTTTTAGGCCCCCACTGCCTCTCTCTGTGTGTGTCTGCAGGTACTGTGTACAAGATATTCACATGTGCTTAAAATTTTGGAGCACCTCTCAGCTCTGTTTATGCGCTGTAGCAGTGGGAAACCATTTTATATGCATTGAAATTTGCAAGGGAGTCCCAAAAGACGGGCCATTACCTGCCTGACTGTGCGCCTTCCACTGCGCTGAATATGTGAATGAGGAACATGGCCTCCGCCGGCGCTGACACTGGAATGCTACAGCGGGTGTGAATGTGAAATACAGCCTCCTCTGCGCCCCGGACTTCTAAAGGCGGCGTGTGTTAATCTGAGCCGAGCCTCTCTTAAGGCGGTATGTGCAGATCTGAGATAGTCTCCGGTTTGCGGACTGATGGACGAGACTTTGACAGACATTCTGTGTCAAGGGGAAGGGGGGGGATGTGTGCGTGATGGGGCCCTGCAGGGCCAGATTGAGCGGGCCAGGTGGTATGGCTCGGCGCTGGCATGCGGGGCACTCGGCGGGCCCTTCTATGTTTAGCCCTTACATGATGTTACATGTGCTGTTTTTTCTGGGCCTGCTGTGGGATGTAAAGGGGACAGAGCTGTGCCTCTTTAATGGTTCTCCCACTTTAGCCCTTCACAATGGACACTTTAGACTGCTTTTTTTTTTTAGATTTGTAACATTAGTATCAGTATTACATACTTATTATTAGTATTACTACCCTACACTGTAAAACATAGTACAAAAATGTGTCTCTAACTTAATGCAAATACACAAGTTTTGTTAATTTCAAGCTAATTTAACTTGAAGTTGAACGAATGCACTCATCCCATTAAGCCGCACATTAACAGCCTTCCCAGCATGCATTGTTTGAGAGTTAAAACTCTCCAGAGAGCCCTCTTTTCATGGGAAAAACAGACATCATGGAAACGTGCCATGTGTCTTTAATACATATTAAGCTAAGTCGCGGTTGTTTCCTCTGATAGTAATAAAAACAACATGAACCAGGATGACGGTTAGTATCCACTTCAGTCCCTTCCCCCGTAAACACTTGTTATTAAACAAAGCCGCCCCCTCATTCATTTCATTGGGACCATTGCGTTGGCACAACGGGGGTCTTCCTCTCACCTGTCCCTGTACACTGGAGCTTTATATGCGGGGGAAAGAGCTTTCCTCTGTCCACACTACTGTACAGCTCCTAAAAAGTTCAAGTGTTTTTCACGGGGAGAATCTCGAGGGACCACCATGACGTGTGAGTCACAGTAATTATTGTCAATCATAGACAGATTATAGAGGTAAAAGAACAGGTTGCCGAAAGCTCCCTCTTATTGTCCCTGTGCTATGAGGTGTAGTTAGTGTTTAACTAAATATTGAATCTCAAGGACAGTGTGGACGTCCACTTCTCCACTCATTGCCTTGATATATTGTGAGCAGCCTGCTGATGCCTTCAGCTGCCTGCTTTGGGTACGTGGCCCTCGCCTGGCATGCCGTGGCGGCCAATTAAGAGGCTCCCTGTCGCTGTGCTGCCATGCTGTGACTTGCATTTTTCGATTGGAATGCATAGAAAAGCGTGTCTCCAGAGTGACACATCTGTCCGTGACTGGACACCAGGTTTTCTTTCTTGTCTTTTTTTGTACGAGTTGACTTCTTTAGGAGGTTGTACAGGGTTGAGAGAGAGAGAGAGAGAGAGAGTTGATGTTATGGGCCAACAGAAGCCGTTGAGACTTAGCGTGTGATATTGAGCCAGACAAAAAATCAGTGTCTCAAAACCAAGCACACACACAAACAAACAAACAAACGCGCGCGCACACACACACACACACACACACAGACCTCCTAGCTCTTATACAGGACCTATGGGAGTTTTAAATCAAAGTAGTGCTCTCTCCCACTCCCCTCTTTCACATCCCTTGCATTTTCTCACATCATCTTGGCTTCTTCTTTCACATTTCTCTCAATCTTTCACTCTGCCACTTCTCCACCCCCCCATCCTCCCCATTAAAACCTTGAATGTAATCCTCTCTCGCCCTTTCTCTCTCCCCCTCTCTTCTCAGAACCATGAACACAACAAATTTTCCAAGCCTGAGTTTTTAGCATTTCACCATCTCCCCACAGGACGCCTATTACTCAACCACATCAGCTCCACCGCACTTTGATGTGTGTGAGACCTCACTGGTGGATAAGTGCTGGTGTTGGTGCGTGTGCGCGGTGCGTACGCGTGCGCGCGGTGGTGGTGGTGTGTGTGAGAGCTTTGCAGACTTGTCATGGGCGGGTGATTGAGTCCAGACGTTTGCGGGTTCCTCTCTTCACCGCCGTCCCCTCCTTCCCCACCCCGGGTTCAGAGTGCGTTGGGGCCCGGTGGGGGGCGGGGGGGCCGCGGCTTCCCCTCGGGTGCAGTAAAGTGATAGGGCAGCGCAAGGGGGCTCTGATCGCCCCTGGGGAGGGAGGTCGGAGGTCCTGCCGGGCGGGGATCAGGGCCGTGCTAGTCAAGCGCGCTTCAGGTGGGGCCTTCCTGTAGAAGTCACTGCTGCTTAGGCTAGTTCGCATCTGGGTTTCTGTGTGTGTGTGAGAGACTGTGTGTGTGGGGATGTGCACTAGCTTTGCCTCTGTGTGTTAATGTATTACTCCTTGTATTCTGTTTTTGTGACTTGTTTTTTAAAGTCTTTTATCCCTTTCATAAACTGTTTTTTTAAAATCAGTTTTAAAATCCATTATTGATATTTTGTAATAAAATGACCAATACTGGGATAGATTTAGACATTTCTAGACGCATTTAAACCATTCCACTTATTTAAAAACAATCTGGGAAGTTTTCAGTTTCAACAAAAATCGCAAAAACAAAAGAAACAAAGACCATTGACTTTATAGATCTTGTAGAGACAGCAAGGAACTACTAGTAAAGAAGCAATAAGAGGAACACAGAGAGAGCGAAAGAATCCAGTTTAAAGGAAGAAAACACAGAAGTGAATGAAGCATGAAGCATTTCACGGGGAATTGACTTTTTTAAACTTCACCTTCCATCCCTCAGCGACTCCCAAGATGGACGACAGCGGGGTCGCTCCGTCACCTGGGCTCAGACACTGGCCAAACACTGGCTCGCAGGCTGAATAATGGGCTGTCACTAACCCCTGACCTCAGCTCAGAGTCTAAGGTGTCAGATCGATATCGGCCGAGCACGGCGAGCAGCCCGTCTGACGGGAGGCATCCTGGGATGCTGGGCCGCTCTCAGAGGTTGCGCTGGCTGTGTGTGCTCTGCAGGCAGCCGTCATATTCAGTTCAATTAAAAATTCCTTCATTAACTACGCTGTATGAGCGTCACCATATGTGTACTCGGTGATCTGTGGAGTCCTGCAGGTCGTTCCTCTGTACGCGTGTCCGGCAGGTGCTAATGGAGCGTATTTTAGTGGGGTTATTTTAACAGGACCCTCTCTGGGCCTCATGGAGTTATGTGGCATTAGGGTTGCTAGAGGAGGCGTGTGTGTGTGTGTGTGTGTGTGTGTGTGTGTGTGTGGGCCTGCATGTATACACCAGGCAGGTATGTGTTTGTCAAAAGCGCCGATAATGTGGTCGGAACATTGTGTTGTTGTAAACTGGCGTCATGGCAACCCGAACAACCATCCTTGGCACAGAGGGGGTTCATGACTTGCTCGGTCGGCCCCTTGGAGTTTTACAGTGACTGAATGACGGAGCCCTGCTGTGTGTGTGTGTGTGTGCGCGCGTGTGTGTGTGTGTGTGTGTGTGACTGACACTAGCCCCATGCTGCTGTTGCTGCTTTGACCTCCTTGACACCAGAATAGCGTTGTCAGTAATTAACCTGCCTCATCCATGTATGACAGAGAGAGAATGTCTTGTCTCACTCAGTCTGAACACTGCCAGAAATATTCAATATTCAAGGGACAGGTCACTCAAATCAACTAGCTCACAGTCTGATGGCCCGCTGTGTTTTTGTGGAAATATCAAGAATCAGCTGATAACATTAGTCTTTCATTAAATGAAAGATTGGGACACCCGTTTAGAACACAGTCTGAAACTGCAGGACAGCTGGACATGTAAAGAAGAGATGATGAATAATAAGGTTTCCAATAATAAATGAATAATGAATTAGTATTTCCTTGGATTTAAATAAGCACTCCACAGATTTTACATGTTGGGATCAGTTCACTTGTCATGGTTAGTACCCCTCCGTGAAAACAGTTGTGTAATGGATATTGTGGTTCAGGAAGACGTTTGCAAAGTCAGGGAAAAATAACCCTGATGGTGTCATACTGATGTCATCAGGGTCTTGCAGGCTTTCTGGGAAAATATTTTCTAAAAAATGGGAGCACTGAGTTTGAAAAAAGTGGGTATTTACCAGGCAAAAGGTGGTTTAATTAGAAGGATCTAATGTTTTGGAACTTGACCCTAGGGACTAAAAAGTCAGGATGGCTCTGTTACTGTTGCTTGAGTTTTGACTATTCCTTTTTTAAGTTCTCTGCTGTGAGGCCCCCTACTTTATAAACAATACTGAATTGACAAAATCTTTTTACTTGGAAACTACTACTCTACTAAAGAAAGTCCTATTTTCTGTAAAACTTAAATTAAATTGCATAGTTCTTTCCAGGAAACTTTCATTTTTAGGTCCGTAATTCTCTAATAATAAAAGCCCTTCTTAGGGTGCTAGGGTTTAGACAATATGTAACATTTGAGAACTTAGTAATGAGAAAAAAAGGTTTGTAGAAAAATATTGGCATATTTCTCAAAGTAAGGTATTGGAAAAAAAGTATTTGTTTGATTAGTTTTTCTCACAGTGCGTGCTGGTGCACGAGGTACAAAGACAACAGGGACTAATTTGCACACAGACAGAGGTTAGAATACACATGAAGCTTTACATAACACATTCTCTGTCTGCATGGACTGGCGTACTGCAGCCTGGCACACAGTGTGGCTGCAGCTGCGTTCAGGGACGAGTAAGCGATGGGCACAGTCTGGACCACCAAGATCCATGAGCAGAACCGTCCGCTCTCATTCTTCCTGTCTCTGCTTCCACCCTCTCTCTCTCTCCAGCCTCTGTTTTATTTTTTAACTATGCGAGGTGCCTTCCCCACAAGCAGCAATGTGTTTTCAATCTGAGGCCAATTATTCACCTCCCCTGGTTTTGTTCCCAGCAGGAAAAAAACACAGAAACAGAGAACTGTCTATACTTTACAGGCTCCATTTTTCCCATCTCTCCGCTGTCAACGCCCAGCCGGACTGAGCCCCCTGGCAGACACATTATGTGTTTAAATACATTCTGTGTGTGTGTTTGTGAGTCCATGGACAGATGTGTGTATATAATTAGCCAACTAAGTAATAATGGCTTTAACTTCCCAACGGCCAAAAGCTATGAATGATGGGACAGGTGGAGGGAGGGTGATCGAGACCTCCCAACCCCGAGGGCAGCGGGATGGACAGACCCCCCCCTTCTGGTGACATCACACCACAAGACCAGGGCCTGATTAACCCCCTTTTTGGCCCCATAAAGGGTTCCCCCTAGAGGCTGTAATCAGGAACTGCAGATGTGGATGGCGTGTCGGGTAAAAAGACAGTTAGTACACATCGGTTTGTGGAGGAGTAAATTGAGGGACTTGATATAGAAGCAGCGTGAGGTCTGCAGTCTGTGGTTTGTGTGCTCTCTTGTCTTCCAGCGCAGACATCATCACTCTGTGTGTGTGTGTGTGTGTGTGTGTGTGTGTGTTAAGACAGGAGCTTCATGTGTTTCTGTGGGCTGAAAGCATCTCCTCTTTTCTCTCTTTGTGGTATAACCCTGGGAAGCTGCCCCTTGTCTGACCCAACTGTGTTCATGAGGAAAACAACAGGAGGGCTTTATCGTCTTCTCCTCCTCCCTACATTCTTCTCCCTCCTTCTCTTTGCGGCTCCTCTTCTCACTTCTCTCTTCTTTCCTCTTTCTCTCTATTCCTCTACCTTGTATTCTCTTTTCGTTCCTCTCCTGCCTGTCTTCTCGGCCTCCACTACTCTCATCTCCTTCTACGTTGTCATCGCTTCTATTTTCTTCTCTTTGCTCCTCTCTTTCTCTCTCTTTTTCACTCATCCCTCACTCTCCTGTTTATTCAACAGTTTTCTACTCTTCTCCGTCCTCCTTTTGCTTTTATTCTCTGCTTTTGCATTCTCTTGTCCCGTCTGCTTCTACTCATTCTTTCTCGTAAGTGTTTGCAGACATGTTCTGGATTAAGCAGAAAAATGTCATAAATAGATAAATATGCCGTAGTAGGTGAGACAGTGCAAGTTTTTTTCCATTTTATTCACGCCAACAAAAGAAAAAAGAAATACATAAAGAATTTAGTATTTCAACACCAGAATTTAATTTTGTGGGCAACGTGGAGAGGACTTTAAAATTATCATTTCAACCTTCAGGTTAAGAAATAAAGCAATATCTGCTCTCATACAGATATTGTAGTTAGAGTTTATTTAGTTGTGCAAAGGTCATAATTACTTGTTGATCCACCTAAATTCAATTTGGTGAAACATTCCTCTACCTCCCTGCTTGTCTTCTACATTCTCCTCTTCTACCCCTTCCTGTCTTCTCTCCTATTTTCTCCTACTTAGTCCCACTCTCTCCTCTGCACCCTCCCTCTCTTCCCTTCTGTCCCTCCCATTCTCCACATCTTTTTTCACTTTGTCTACTTCCCCCTATATTGGCTCTGCCATACCTTACCTGTGCCAGGCCACGGAGTGACAATAACACAACAGAAGGGGATAAAGAAAGCAAACAAGCAGGGGAGCTCACTGAAAAGAGGGATTATCCGTAGCTGTGTGCTTTGTTAAGAGCTCCAGTTACTGATTCATTGATAAGCCCCCTCCAACTGGCCGTGAGTAATTTAGCCAATCAGGGATCATTAATCCCCAAGACAAATGGATTTAGGATTTAGGTGCTTTTATTTTGTTAATGGCTCATTATGACACATTTACAACTGACACGGAACTGCTGAACCGTGCTGTTTTTTTTTTCCTTTTATTTTCTTGCCACGGCCTGATCGGTCTTTCTGCCTCCTGCTATCAAAACCCCCCGAAACCTCCATCAGCTTTCACTGCGTCCTGCTGCTCGGAACAACGCTGAAAGGAAAACACAACTGTTGAAATTGCCTCGATCAGCCCTGTGAAGGCTTAATGACTCACTGAATAGCCTATAACAACAAAGCCATTTAGAAAAACAGATGAATAAATCTTGCTGGTAATGAAAATGCTGAAGATTGCAAATACTGTCGAAGGTTTATAGCTTGGAATACAGGTTTCTCACACTTAAGTCCAGCATGGAGGGGGTGTCTCTGGTTAGCCTCCTCAAACGAAGAAACCAGCAGACATCGAGAGTAGAAATGTCATCTATTACACCACATCTTGAGTCAGGCTGTGTGTTTATGGCTCTGTGTCTTATCAATATTTCATTTCTGCCACTCAAAAAACATCTTATAGCCTCCATCTGGCAAACATCTGGATCCTCTGCTGGCGCTCTTGCTCCTCTCACTGTGCATTTTATTGTCTTTTGTGATAAACACCTACAGTCCATATTTTACACTTTAGATTTTGCATGTGTTTGGCCACATTTGACCCTGTTCATCCAAACCCATCTGTGGGGATCTGAACAGAAATTGATGTAAAAGGAAGAAAAAAATAGGCTTCCATGACAAGAATGAGAAAAGGCACGTCATGCCTCCCCTCCCACTCCTCCACTTCCCAAAATTAATTTCTCAAGTAAAAAGAAAAAGATGAGACTGATTGAAACTGAAAGTTTTCACACCTCCTTGTCCCTGGCTGCTATCCGCCATACCTTTTCTTTTAATTACTATCAGCAGTGCGAGCACTCCAAACGGTTCCCTATAATATTAGGTTTGGTGTCCTGTAGTCAGGTGTGTGTTTGGATCTTTTGTGGCAGAAAAGTTTAGACCGCTTTTCCAGATACCAACCGAAAGCTGTGCTTAACAAGTTCGGTCATGTCATGAGTGGTGACTGTGTGCTGTTGTTGTAGTTGTCTTGATGACTAAAGTATATTTCTTAACTATGTTGTTTTCATACTGTACAATGGTTTCACTGACATATGTCATGGGGCACTGCCAATGTGTGATTCACTACAGTATGTCTCAAGGGCTTTATGAAAGTTTTCTGAGCAAGAAATGTACCTGCAGTGCTGCGCTTTTATTGGCTGAATCACAAATGCATCACTGCATAAATTGGTTGAGCAAGAAAAGCCCATCAAAGAAATATTGTGACTCTTGCATAAGGATTATAATGCAACAGGTGCAACAGCCTCTCAAAACCAATATCAACTATCAAATTATAAGTCGTTATCGTTTGTAATGATTAATGGATTCTAAAAAAAATAAACCCCATCTGGGGAAATCAGCAGCCCATCCAAGTAGTTTCCTCTGGCCACGGGACTGGTTGTTGCCAATCATATTTTATTCTTGGTACTTTATTAATCCTCCTTATTTAGTTTGTGTTGCCTGATCTTATTTTATCTGATCTTAAAAAAAATCCCCACTTCTCTGGATAATCCCCAGATCTCACTGCCAACTATTACATATACTATATAGGAACTATTTATTAGGCAGAAAGTAGTTTCAATGGCTAGAACAGCAAAATTATGAAACTTACTATTAAATATAACATGTTGAGTGAACAAGCTTTTGCCTGCTGGAGGCCAAGATGAGTGGTGGTGAATGTATTGATTTCTATTGAGTGCAGAAGTGAAATCCAATCAGAAGTGGTCACTGGAGATTTTAAGGTGCGTGTTGAGGCCAGTAGACGCTGTCCCCACCCCACACACATACAAGTATCCAGATCATCACTTTCGCAAACCTTTTCCCACCTCTCTCTTACAAAGGCATTAGTTAGGAACTCTTCTTCCTAATCCTGACTAATCTGAGCTGTTACTCCTGGGTCCGGTTTGATTGACAGCCACGGACACATGCGAGGTAGAAGCTAACATTTAAGGCTTTGTAAAGACACAGGGGGACAAAGCAGGCTATCCCACAGTGCCTCTGGCTGAGGACATGATACTGTGGAGCCGGTTGACCCCTGGTAGTCATAATATCAGCGAGGAGCTCTGAAACTGAAGCTAAGGGAGGCCATGCTGTGCCTGCCCGGAGCCAAAGCATTCAGCTGGTGCTGAAGGGAAAAAAAATGGGAGAGAAAACAAGGGCTTTGGTTTGACATTTGACCAGACTATAATTAGAGAGAGAGAAAAAGATTAGAATATGGCTGCTGATGCCATAAGACACCCACACATCACGCATACACACACACACACACATCCGCTCATTTGTGGCCCCTGCAAACCCACTAATCCTGCAGCACATTTACAATCTGTGTAAGGACAACCTGATACGCCCAGGAGCACACACCTCCCTGTAGGCCGCTCACGCCTCCCGAAGCCTCAACACGTACGTGTCGGCGGCAACAGCTGCGTCTCAACCCCCTTCCTCCCCGTCTCACCTGGCCCTCAGATCAGCTGACTGGTACTCCCGTTCCCTCGGCGACGAGCATAATATCTGATCCGTGGGCAGCCCGGTGAGACGTCAGCGTGAACCCCCCCTTCGCGGTGCTCTTGGCGACTTCACCCGTATCGGTTCATCAGGCTGCTGCGCTGCATGCCCCAGCACGGTCCCTGGCCCGTCTCCCCTGACGGCCCTCACTGTGTCAATGAACAGAGGCGGAGTATTGAAGACATCCGCAGTATGTCAGTGATACCGAACCGCGGGCCATTAGCAGCTATAGAGACACAACCAGCCGGCTGTCCAAGACTAATCTGTCTCCGCTAAAAGCCTCAGAAATGCAACCTTATACGGCGCCTATGGGAATATGTGTTTCCAATCACTCTCCTCAGGAATGAATACCTGGCATATCTCGCTTTGCACTTTTTCCCCTCTTCTCCCGTCCACTCGGTTTACAATAAACACCAGGCGAGGAATCTTGGGGCTGTTTCAAGGCGAGGCTCGAAAACAGGCCTTCGCTTTCCCAGACTCGGGAGATTCCACGAGGGGCTCCTACATCAAGCTGTCATATTGAGCTAATGAAAATCTCATTCTACAGAGGGATCCTCTTAAAGCTGCTAAAGGCACATGCTAACCAGGGGATTAGCCCTGTAACGCTAGGGGACTTTAATTTCAGCACCAGCATAAGTCATCGCTGCTGAGCACTAACATTGATATATGGCTTAGGACTGACTAGCGTGTGTCGTACGAGGTTTCAGCCGGGGAGGGTGTGTTGTGGGGGGGGCTCGGTTAAATCTCACAAGAGGCTCGGGATGATTGAGACTGACATGATGAGATCCTGTAAACAAAACCAGAGGGGCCGTAGCCCAGATGTGTCTTTCATAGACCGGCCTCACTTTCCGAGCACATGCGGGAACTTCTTTCTACATCCGTGGCCTCACTAAGACCCCCAAAGTACCATCTCTTGTCATCAGGTGTTGGAGTACTCACAACTCTTTGGAGGAGTGTGATGGCGAGAGACTCCCCGAACAAATCAAAAAGTAACCATCTTCCCATTTAAGCAGCTGCTACCAGTGTACCCTTGAGCAAAGCGCTGCTTCGGGGGATCTGAATGTTAAATGTGCAGAAAACACAAAGCAGGCTGCTGCAGAGAGAGCGTGCACGCTCAGCACATTTTCTGTTGGGTAAATAAAGGTCAGGATCCTGTATGATGCACTTGTGGGAATTCCTTGCATGTGAACATGTGGAATGATCACCTAAAGGATTATTCATGTTAGTATTATTGCTGACATACAAAAAACGGCCTGCACTGTGGACTATAAACACAGTTAAATCCAGTTGTATAGGCATAAGTGTGTAATGCGTCTTTGGTGTAAATGCAAACATGACTGTATCACTGTAAGAGCTGTGGACTTGAAATTTGGACTCAAGTCTCAATACTTTAGGGTGCCCACTTTACTTTCAGTGTAACAATCACCACTCTCTAACAAATGTGAATGCATTCTTTCCTTCAAGGCATTTGCAAAGCCATTTTTGGATCATTTTGAAACCTGCACTGTTTACATCCACGTTGCCTTGGCTACAGTAGCATTCGTCTTCTCTCCTGACTTTAGTTCGACACAACACTGGAGCCGCCACCACCTGTAGATCAGTGTTTTGCACTCCATTGTCAGGAATGTGTATCGCGTCGCCCGCAAGCTTGTGTGCGTGCAAAGACTCCGCTCCATAGAGCTGCTGGTTGTCAAAAACTCCACAGGGTACCTTTTAGGTGACAAATATAAGAACATTAGACTTGACTTACTTGAGACTTGACGTGGGATGTGACGTATATAAAATATTAAATATTAAATATAAGGCCTGTGCATCTCAAAAAACCTTTGAAGGCAAAATGTTTAAATGTAATTTTAACAGTCAGCACTCACAGAAAAGACTTGCAATTGATGCAGATTTTATGTTTTTCTGCACAAACCACTCTGCATATATTCACATTTCCCTCTTTTTCCCTCTCCTACAGGTTCTACCGGGGTGATTACCACATCGACGTGTGTATCAACGACTACCTTGACGTCTACTGTCCGCACTACGTCGGCCCGGTCTCCGACGAGCAGGCCGAGCGCTACATCCTCTACATGGTGAACTACGACGGCTACAGCTCCTGCGACCACACCGCCAAGGGCTTCAAACGCTGGGAGTGCAACAGGCCTCTGTCGCCGAACGGACCGCTGAAGTTCTCAGAGAAGTTCCAGCTTTTCACCCCCTTCTCCTTGGGCTTCGAGTTTCGCCCTGGCAGAGAGTATTATTATATCTGTGAGTATGTGCTTACCTGCATGTATTATTTAGAGAAGTGATTGTACTTCTGATAAACAGAAATGTGTGTCATGCAGCTGACTATCAAAAACTGTCAAGTACTGAAAGTTGGCAATGAATATTTGACTTGTAAGTTATTTGTAGAAGAAAATGTTCATATTTCTCAAAGAAAGTTACCCAAAAAGTATTTTGGTATCAGTTCTGAAACTCAATTATCGTATCAGCACCAGTATAGAAAGACTTACAGTGATACCAAGCTTTAACTGGGATTTATATCAGAAGATCAATATTAATTTCATCTTGGCATCTTGCAAAAAGACAGCAGCAATGTTCGGGTTTTGTTTTGCAAGTTCTTGGAATGAGGGCCAAGCCAAAATACGAGCCAGAGGCAGAGCAAAACATCTTTACTGTTGAGGTCTTCGTCTGAAGTGTCTTATGTTGACGACTGGCTGAGCTCCTCTCTCCTCTCTCCTCGTGAGAAAACTCCGGAAAAAAAACAGCGTGTTTTCATAAGTGAAGTCCGTGCCATGCAGGACACTAAATGAGACGCAGTGCACTCCATGGTAGATTTTTGGGAGATTTAGCTGATGGTCAAAGGAACTTCATAGTTAACAGGAACCAAGTGTCCAAAGTCAGTGAAAAGAGAACACAGTCTTGGCATTTCCATAATAAAGATATCAAATCCAAGGACACTGGTGACTGGGTTGGGGAAGTACCGAGAAAGTTTTTTCTCCATACTTCCAAAAAAAAGAAAGCTCATCTCAATCAATCTCAGAGGATGTTTTTTTGTTAAAATGAAATCAGGATTTGTTATGTTAGCTGTTCACTAGTTTAACCCTTTGAACTGTGATTTCCCCCTTAAATTCCATCTTGAAACATTAAAACCCTAACCCTAGCAGCTAAAATGCAGTTCAATGGGTTTATGATGGATATGAGTGTAGTTCAAGATCAAAATTCTTTATAATTAAGTAGTTGGGTTGATCAGTCACTGGATCATTTTTTCTCCTCACATCTCTCTAAACTTTTGTGTTCACCCCGCTGATCTTGGACGGTGCGACAGGCGAGCATCTGGGATCTCAAGATCTATCGAGATTGTTCTCATGCAAGTTCAACCAAATGTAAAACTTTTTGGTGCAGTATTTTGTATTGTGATATATTACCCTTCACTTGCTGTTTCTGTTGGATTTCTGTGTCCAATGGCTCAGTTGCCGACTCCATTGCACAAATCAGACTCTATTGTTTGGGGAAATCGGGGTCTGTTAACTGTGCCAGAGAATTGTTGATGTTGTTGCAATTCCTTGGATGTCGATAAGAAAAATCATACATTGCCTAATTCTGCTCCATTTGTTCAGTTGGCTCTGGTTGATGTGAAACAGAGTAAGGACCATTTTCTAGACTATGATAATGATTGATCATCCAGAGAGAGAGACAGAGGCAGAGAGACAGTCCGTATGGCTTCGAGCACTTTCAGGCCATATGGACTATCTCTCGCTGACTCAGATTCATGAATCATCAAATCCTTGTTCACTGAGGACATTTTTTTTTTTCTCTGAGAACACGGGATCTGAGCATGGGATGAAATAACAAAAGACAAAGACACCTCAGGGAACATACCAAGACCCTATAGTCAGAACATTTCACATACTAGTGACATTCATCCTCACATTGTAGAGTTGTATAGTAGGAAAGAAGAGCTGCTTCTGGAATTATGTATACAAATATATTCCTATTTGAATGGAAACGGCAGTATGCTGCAATACTATAGAATTATTCTGTGGCCATCAGTTATATAAATATTTTAACTTCATTTTTGTGAAAAACAAAACTATAAGCTATAAGAGGCTAAAATGGGGGAAATTGCATGGTAGGTGATAATTCTTTGTAGGATCCACAGTACAAGTGACCTCTTTTAGTAATTTGGTCCACTTTTAATAAAGAAATATTGATTAGTGCAGCTTTACGTTGCTAAATGTTTGATCAAGTTTCTACACAGTGTAATCCTTAGCTTTAGGATTTTAGGCTTTGTGGTTTAATTTTTTGTACCCAAAAAGTTTGTTAGTCCACAGACCTTGTACCTTACTTCTTGAACCTCCCATGTTGCTACTCCATTTTTACAAGAAAGGACTATTTTTCTTTGTTGTGACTGAATGCTTCTTGGAGTCTTGAAACTTATAAGATTGATGTCAGTAAGAAAATAAGTATTGCTCTCACAGGCCTGCATGAAAAAAAATTTTTTTTTCGAGATGGATCCTTGTTTTTTTCAGATCATCATCACCCACATCCAGAGAAACTGGTTGCATTACAGTAAACTATGTTTTATCAGCTGCTGGTATCAGTATCAAATTGCACTGACTGTGTCATGCTCTGACAAAGCCTAACAATAGCTGATAGCTAATACCAGTGTTGTACATATAATATGGTTTGGGAACCTGTTAAATGGCCATGTAAATGACACATTGAAGGGGGGTTCACGTCTGCTTGTCTCAGTGAAGACAGACACTCCTTTGTCCTCCTCTATGGTGATCATCATTCGCCCCAGGCAGGGTGGAAGCGGGGGCGGGGCCACATCAACTAGACGACACCTGCAGTTGGCTAAGGGCCTGCAGACAGACAAACACCCGGAGGAAAGCCGCCCTGGTGTGGGATCAGTAATGCGGCTGGTCCTGGAAGGTCAAAGGTCAGCGAGATGACGACGAAGTCTGCGCTTCGAGCTTCTCGTGGCCTCAGAGAGCGGCATGTTTTTCTAATAGAGCCTCAGTGGAGCGGGGAAAGCCTGATCCTAATCTCAGGGGATAGAAATCCAATTTTCAGAGGAGACAGTTGAGAGTCTGGCTCTCTCCGTGTGAGAGAGACGACTGTCTCCCTGCAAAGCCCTCTCGCTTCAAACGCCCGGGTCCTGCTCCGTACAGCCAACGCAGATCTACATCGAAAATGACATGAACCCCGCCAGCACAGTGCCCCGACAGTTTCCCTTTAGCTTCTCTACGGCTGAAGCAAAGACAAAGGGCCTTGTTCCCGAAGATAAACCGATCATCACAAGAAAAACATCTGATCCCGCAGTATTTATACCAGGATCTGTCTAATTCACCTCACAGTCACACCCAAGCCTGGCCTTACACGGCATCGCAGCCTGTTTAGCGATATGTGTTGCCATTCCCCAATGTGCGATCGCGCCGATCATGAGTCCCGCAGCGCATGACTGAATGTGTAACATGTGCCCGAGCATGTGATTACCACCGTCCCGTTGTCATGGTGAGCCAGCAGCCCGGATGACCCGGCTAACTCCGGGTCTAGAGTTGCAGGCAGAGCTGGAGTTACAGTCATGGTGAAGCGCTGCTGTGTTGCTCGAGGACAGAAAACCCAGACTCTGACCTCAGTGGCAGACATGAGAGGGAGGAAGAGAGACAGTTGGGTAATTACGTGTGTGTTGGAATCTGTGAAGGGTTGGTGGAATGAGGGGAGAAAGAGGGTGAGAAAGTAAGGCGAGAGAAAGACAGTGTGACAAGGGTGAGAAATGGTAGAAAAACAAAGAAGGGAAGGAAGAAAAGATTCTGCACACCGTTCACAGCTGCAACTTTGACGTTTTATTAACACACAAGACAGAGGATGAAGGATTTTCCTCAGATCTAAAAAGCATTTCATATAGGAGTGTTTTTTTACTTTCAGTTTGGCCTTTCTGCAGTTATTTTTTTAGATGGTAATGCATCATGTCTTAGCTGCATGACTGCTTGTTTTCTCTTTTTGTGGATGTCCACTGCTGATTGGCAAACAGATTTGCCTGCTGCACCTATGGAAAGTCTGGAATCTGAAAAATGTACGGTTCTGGTTTTGTAAATTATAACTTTGTGCACAGCAGGATTTTACACAAAACACCGATCCTTCGCCAAAATTCCAGAGATAACTCTCGGTTTGGGTTTTCTTTGCTTGTTTTTCGGGCATTAAGGGCAAAAAGTTGTTCATAAACATAATGAGAACAGCTTGTTTGTCATGTGGCTGATAACTGCGATGTCAATATGTTGCCATCTAACATATGCAGTCAGTTTAAACCGTGTCTTTTTCAGCTGTGAGTTAATTACAGTGTGGTGTGAGCCATATGTACTGTTGCTATGGTTACCTGCAGTTTAATATATCTTGCTGACAACTGATTTGAGAACTGTGGTAAAAACGTACCCTGCCTGCTGCAGTTAAATAGTCCTAGAAAAAACACAAAAACTAGAAGAAACAAGAAAGTGAATCAATTATTTAGTCATTTATCAAGCCAAAATTTTCACCTTCTGAAATGTGAAAATTTGCTACTTTTCTCAGTTTTATATTATTTTAAATTAAACATGTTTAGCTGAGGACGTCACTTTGGTCCTTTAGAACTTGAGACGGACAATGTTCACTACTTTCTGACGTTTTATAGACTTAACTAAACCAAAATAATTGTTAGTTGCGGCTTTAATCTGAATAATTGCATTGAAGATTAATAAAAAAACTGAGATGGGAGCTTGGGACAATGGTTTCTTTCTTTTGCCCTATAATGTGTCTTGATATACTGTATGTGTCCCTCAAGACGTTCGTGCAAGAGAGAAGAAGTACATTTTTTATAGGAGTCAATCAAAGTAGAGATATAATGACAGCCAGGGAAACAGAGACAGAAGGAGCATGAGAGGCATAAAGGAAGAGAAAGACGGGGCTTTGGCCAGTCGAGTTCAGAGACAGAAACTGAGACAGCGAGCTCTCCCGTCTGTTCCAGCCACCGTCGGAGTGTGAGGTAAGTTACTCGATACCCGCTGACACAGACAGAAGCAGCGTGATTGACACCGTTTCTCTCTCGTTTATTCCCTCCCTCTGCTGCTTCGCTTCCAATATTCCTCTCATGGCGAAGTTTTAAAGATGATTTTTATCTCCTCTCCCAGCCGCACGGTATCTGATAAAGTGCCTTTTGAAATAAGACTCCGAGTCATGGGCGACAGTGGAAACACTGACATGGTTTACTTTTATCAAGAATTCACCACTGAGACGGAATCCATCACGCCCAGCGTCTGGGTGAAAGGATAGACGAGTGTCCGTGGACAAACTATGGACACGTCTGCGCACAGATGCACATACCCAGGAAACCACAACTAGATATGTGCACACGTACGTGCATGCGTACTTGCCCAGTACGCGGTCACGAATATCCAAACACACTCAAGGTTGTGTGTGTGTTTGAGGGACTGGGCAGGAAATGACAGAGGTCAGACTATCGAGGCCCGTGAGGAAACATCCGAAAAAGAAAGGAGAAAATCTGTTGTGGGATGAAAATAAGACCAGACAGAACATGAAAACATTCTTGACAAAAGTGCAGAGCAGGGTTTCCGTTATCCGGTCATTACCGGTTATTGACCGGGAAAATCTGTTGAAGTCGGACATATTATCATACTGTCCAATTAAAATAGTGAACGGAAATTATTTGATTTCAATTCGGCAGTAGCAGGCTGTAATTTAAATGTTACGAGCCGGATAGGCCTACATGTGTTTGTATTTTTTGTAGTTTTTATTCAGTTTTATTTTATGTGAGAATATGTAGGCCAGACAGGCTACATTGAACACATTAACATACTTGGAGCGTTCGCGTAAACACTGCGCTTCCACTATAATCAATAATACTGGCTACACCAGTTGTGAGAGCAGCGCGTAATGCTTGATTCATACTAGACACACGGCCAAAGTGACATCACACCAGCGGACACGCCCCTTTGTTTTCACCTGTGCATATCTGTCATTTTCTAACTACGCGGATGGGCGGAGAAAATTGAGAACTTTGAGGAGCTGCTGGTGGCAGAAGTGGGAATATCGGTTTGCCACAAGGAGAAACCCGCACGGAGTATAAAAGCTCCAAACGTTTCCTTGTCACGATTCCGCGTCAGCTCATGCCGGCGCGACCGTCTGTGCAAAAAGCATAACTGAAGTTTAAGTGCTGCATATGTGCCATGGAGATCCGCCATGAGTAAAAATGAAAAAAACTTAAAAATAGGCCAGTCTCCTGTTTAATTTCTCCCATTTGTCCGGGGCATTGAAATCTCCGAGTACACGAGGACCGGCACCAACAGAAACCCTGGTGCAGACAGAAGTTGAAGTCATTCGTCACAGCTGGAGACACCCTCAGAGCTCTATTAGCGACTTGGTCCCCAGCACTACTCGAAAACTAATTAGTTTTGTTGGCTCTGCAAAACAATCACAGCAACCACACAAAAAAGTTTTTAATGATTGCCTTTCACAATCAGGAAAAAGAGAAAATTACATTTTTGTAGGTGAGCATAACAGCATGTCACACATCTGCAGAAATGACTGCCCTTGGCTAAATTAGACTTGGAAATATGAGGGTGACATTGAGTTGTTTCGTATGATAAAATATGGAGCATCAGGATGAGAGGGAAGCTCAGAAGGCAGGAGAAAGCTCTTCAGACTGTATTTAAAGAAGATAAGTGTAGCGTTCCTCTGATAAAGGCCTTGTTCGTTCCTGCTGCTCAGCTGATGTTCATGAATAAAGGTAGACTTTAGAGAGTGAAGACGTCTCAGGGGAAGCTGTGAAGTGGATGCGAACAGAGAATGTTGAGTGGGTTTGCAGAACTAGGACCACAAAACGTATGCTCGAATCAGACCGCACAATGATTTTGCCTTTGGAGATGCAGATTAAGTGATCACAGAGTTATAGATTCTTGTCGCGACTTGCCCAAGGAAACATCTCAATCTATGGTTGGTCAGGATCCAACATATAGTATTTCAAGATTTGCATTATATTTATACTGTATTTCAACGGAAAGGAGGTGCCAGGGATCACAATACATGTGATTCTGGATTCTCGATTGATACAAATATATCTGATATTTTGCCGATATTGGACACATATTCTTGGTAGGGCCGGGTGTCATTTTTTGATACTTGTGACAGGACGATATCAGAGTTTTGGTACTAAAAGCAAATACTGATACCAAGACAACACTTTTTTCAAAACATTACTTTGAGAAATATAAACACGTTTTTTTACAGAAAAGTTCTCCAACGTTAAATGTCTAAACACCTAAATGATTTGATGTTTTAAACTGTATTCCATGTGTTGAGAGGACTAGAGGGAATCATTAAACAGTCCTCACTTGTGTTAGCTCCAATTTGTTATCAGCGCTCAAATTAAGTGAAAGCAAGGAAGTGGTTGGGTAGAACAGATGGGAAAGTGTAGGTAATGTGTTCAGAGTGTTTTGTTCCTAACTCTGCGTGATGTTTCCACAGCCTCCATCACCGACGACAAGGGAAGAAAGAGCTGCCTTCGGCTCAAAGTCTTCGTCAGGCCTCAAAGTGAGTTGCAGATTGTTGTGTCTACTCTGCCCAGTTTTCCATTCTGCTGTGCACCAGCTTGTGATCAAGCTGTGGATGAGTGACGTTCAAGCTCTCTAATCTTCACAAACCCCCCCCCATCTTTGTTTTTCCCAGACAATTGTGTGAAAAACTCTGGGAGCGTGCAGGAAGGAGTCGATTTTGACGAAAACAGTCACAACTCCCTAGAACCCAGAGGTTGGTGGGAATACACAGTGCATTATGTTTGTGTGTGTGCGTGTAGTTCAGGAATTGAAGAATCAAATAATGAAAGATTTGTTTTATTATATACAGAAATGTATATTAATGTAATTTAGTATAGAGCACATACTGTATTAGTATGTAATCAACATTGATAGAACAGTCATTTTTAAATGCGGGGGTGGGGGGGGCATCTCTGCTGGTTCAACCTCATGGCAACGAGAAGACTCCAGGAAGTCTTGTCAACCCCAAGTTGTTGCTGTTTCCAGTCTTTCTGCTAAACTAAGCTAACCATCTCCTGTATTTCACAAATGTTGAACTATTGAAAGAATGGTTCAACATTTTTGGGAAACATACTAACAAGTAGTAAATTTTATTTCGCAATAAGCAGTATGGACAGTATATTTGGATGGGTTTGGATTCCTTCTGTGAGTCCTGCTCACAGTTTCTGATTTCCTCGTCATTTCAACGTGGAGAGAAAACTATTTCTTGTATTATAGCCGTTTTACTTGTGAATGATACGTTTCATCTCTCTCCTTTCAGACGGCATCGGGCCGGAGTCACCAGAGCCGGCTCGGAGGGACGTGAACTCCGTTGGGCGGCGCCAGACTTCAGTCCTTCTGCTCAGCTCTGCCCTCATACTCCTGGCTGCCATCTTGTCTTTATAGCGCCCAGTCTGAGGAGTCCCCCGGGAATAGACTGTCCTGATTGGACCACTGGCCGCCCTACCCTGCTACCCCTCCCCCTCAAGGAGCACTTTTAAAAAGAAACACTGACAATCTCTCTCCGTGAGAGGGGAGAAGAAGGGACTTCGACGCCGAAGCCTTCGTTGTTTTTTCGACTTGCCAACTAGTGTGATTCTTGACTTTCTGCTCGGTGCTTGTGGCCGAGGCGCCCCGAGGCAAAAGAGGCCAGGTCTCTTACCCGTTCGCCTCGCTACTGTTCACAGTATGCAGATATTAAACATTTCTTTGTGTTAAAGACGAGCACACATACATGCTTTTAAAAATACACATACACAGAACACAGACTACACAATCAGTACACTCTTTAGCTGGAATGGCAAAGAAGCACAGCAGGATCCCTCAAAAGTTTACAGACTTTTAACATCTTTTTGTGTTAGGCAAAACATCACGTAACCCCCGAAATGTAACACGATTAAAATTACGTCAGAGTGGAAGAGGTTTTCGAACATCCTTGAACAACGCATCATATACGGGCCAATGAAAAGGAAAACAGGAAGGATGCTGTTGCTAGGAGACTGTTGCCAAGGCGGGCCTTTGATGACTTAACCTTCCTCTCAGGTTAGAAAGGAGTCGGATGCATCGTCTCAGACTGTGGAGGACCGTAGTTGAGAGCAAAAAAAAGAAAAAAGTAAAGAAGCACTCATCTTGTAGTGATTGGATAGAGGCGATTTAATGATCAATTAATGTGTTTGTTTTTGTTTTTTAATAAATCACGTAATTCAGTTGTAGCAGCCAACACGGGTGTACAGTAAAATATTTGAACGGAGTGTAGAAGTCGATGCGGTATTTTGCCAGGCAAAATGTATTTTCCTATTTATTGTGAAGTCTTCGTGCTTTTTTCTGTTCTGGTTTAGTCTGTAAGTACAGTAGAAAGGCAATAAAAGACAACTACACGTACCCATTAAGTTACTTCATATTACACGCGGCTTATTTGATACAATCATACAAGAACACTGAGTACAGTTCATGTATCCGCTTTGATTGATCGCTGATGATGTTTTTTTAAGTGTTTTTAACAAAGTCCAGGAAGAAAAAAAAAAAGTCTGATGTGCTATCAGGGTGTAGAAATCGTAGAATATTTGTGTTTCGAATTTGTCATTAAAAATGTCACCAATGTAGTTTTTACTATTTCACTATTGCTTTTGTGATTCACTGTCAAACACCACTATTGTATATAGAGACGGATTTCCTTAAAAAGTTCAGGGATGTGTCCATGCCTAACATGAGGTAAAAAAAAAAATAATAATATTTTTTGTTTTTTAATCGGGGAGGGTCCCTCTTCCTCAGATAAAGCAGCACAAGTTTTCTGTGGCTGAGGATGTTTCAGTGAGACAGTGACTGAGTTACAGAGCAGGTGGTAGCAGTGTGTGTGGGGCAGGGGGTTGTGTGTGTGATTCAGTTGCCCCCTTTGATGTCGTGTAAAGTGGCGTCTGCACAGAAAATACACCGGGGGCACCCTCGTACCCGTTATTTCTGGAATGAAAAAAATCGACCACCAGGAGAGATGGAATAAACAGGGCGAGGTGTCCTGTTACCACAGTGGACCTGAGAGGGGAAAGAGGAGGAGAGCGGGACGTGAAGCTCTGTAGTGCTCCCGCTGAGATCAATAGTCGTGTTTTAAAGCATGCGGCAAACATATCTTTTCCACTAGGCTGGTGATGACAATGGCCGATTGTTTTTTCTCTGACGATATTAAGAAACTAAATTGTTATAGGAAGTAAAATATAAAATCTGCTCCCTACTGTGCATTAACAGGAGATGCTTCTGGCACGCCTGCGCGCAGTGATTATCGTCACTGTTTATCACCACAAGTGACTCTGCTCCTGAATATAAAGCAACCTGTTTGCCATCCATTCTCCACCTGCCAATCCTGACAATGTCCACAGCATTCCGGCTCGCCTCTCAGAAGGGTGAAATTCACTTGTGAATGTATATAAATGCCTAAAATTAATTTTTAATTATCTAATTATTACTTGTATTTGTTACTGACTTTGTCTGAACAAATATACAGCAAAGCTAATTGTTTCGTTTGTAATTAGAGAGAGAGCCAGAGACCCCCCACCGTCTGCCACCACAGGCTGTTGGATCAGCTATTGCGATCTCTGGTAATGATGATATGAAAATACTGCCGATTGCCCGACTTTATTTTCCACCCTTCACTCTCAGCAGCACTGATACCCTTCCCATCAGCTCCCTGCCTAATGAAACTACAGCCCGGCTAGTCTTACTACTGAAAAGCACCTGTGGTACGATGAAGTATTAGGGCCACTCTTGGGGAAAAATCTAAAAATCTGAGACCGACATTCAAATTATTATAAAGATAAAGAGATAAAGTCAGTTTGGGCAGTGAATAAGTATATTGAGCACAGTGATTAGTTTTGGGGAGTCATTTTTAATTTGAAGGCACAGCTTATTACAGTAAGTCTCTTCCTCCTCACACCTGCCAGCCTCCATGCATTTTAGCTCGACCAAGAGTCCACTGTCACTGTACTCGTTGCCTCTAGCCACGCCATGATGAGAAAAACCAATCAGTTAGTCTTGTGGATACTGTGTATCCAACAATTAGTCTGTTGTAACATACAGTGTTAGATACTTTCTCTTTTTTTTCCACACCTCTTTTGAAGGGCGATTTAACTGACACATTAATGTTCTTAGCAAGAAAAAAGGTTCAATGTTTGTTATGAAAAAATATGCTTTGTTTCATTTTATATATCTTTTATATGAAACAGGATCAACATTACACCGTATCTCTGTAAATGTGTGTGTGCAAACATCCCACATATCAAACATGCAGTGTGGTCGGGTTACAATCAGGAATCAAAGGGCCTAAAGAAAGAACAGATGGATCTCCAAGAGCAAGAATATCTGTCCCCCCCCCCCTCGTAAACCGCTCTTGTTCTTTGTCTTGTGGCATCAAAAGTGTCTTCAAGGTGCAGGATGTTCTCGGTTTCTGTTTGTGCTCCTCCGCTAATCTTCACCTCCAGCTGTTTCCGAGCCAAGCTGCGGTTGAGGTCGCCGCGGTGACGGCGGCGTTGCAGGATTTAGGGGATGCGATGGATTTTTATTGGCGTTGTGTGTTTGGTTGTGGCGGCAGGAGACAGTCTGTTCTCCACCCCGGATTTTGATGTTTTGTGTTTTATTGAGCAAACTGTGTTAAAAGGAGGGCAGGTATTATGTTCTACGGACGACTTCTTCGCCTGATTTTGGCACCATTTAGCCTGAAGCTAACGGCACTGTGTCCACTGTCCTCCGATCATCTATATCTTGAATAAAGGATGTGTGCTTTTGTCAGTGCATCTAGCATTGGGAAGGATTTTGTTACTTTAGCCACAACTGTGCTTTTTCCCCCCCAAAAAACTAGACATGGATGTGCCACAAAACTGCACATTTCTTTTAACATTGTAGTGACTGTACCTTGTGCCTATATGACCCCATCCTCTCCTGTACTCACCTAAACTATTCTAATGTCTGTTTCCTGCTCAATCCCTCACTAGAATTTTCTACAAAAAGGCCATTTCTTTGTAAATACACGTGCTGGAGCAGCTATGACTAACAAAAACAAACAACAAAAAAAGATTTAATAAATATTTCTTTGTCGTTGTAATTATCGTGTCTGATTTGTTTTATTAATGGTTATGTAAATGAGTGACAGTTTGCGGAATGGAAAGAACATCAAAAAGGCGTGAAGGCTTCGTCGGAGCGGCTCGACTGTTTGTCTTGGTTGTCACTCGATGCATAATCACACAGGCTGAGTCCGGGGGAAGTGGGGGAACAGCTGTTTCTCTATAATCTGGAGGTAATTCACAGGCAGAAAAAACAAAAACAGAAACAGCTTCAATTAATCTTGCGGGAATGTGCAGCGCTTCAGGGAGCTCTGCCAAGAAAAACTCTCTCGCACAGTCTTTCGCTTCCTCGCTTCGCTCTGCCTCTCCTGCTGTCTGCTTCAATTTCTCACTTTCTATCTTTCTGTTCCTCCTTCTGTCTCTCCGGTGACTTTGCCACCTTTCACCAGCCTGCTGCAAAAACTTTAAGACGTCCTGTCATGGCATTGAGACTTTGTTGTCACAAACACAGTGGGAAATTTCTAGGGCGGCCCCCTAATAGTCGACCAAACGATAGTTGATGAGAGGAGAAGAGTGTTAGTCGCCCAAGTTTGCATTGGTCGGTTGGTGCAAGGAAAAAAACAACCTCAAACTCCATTATAAGTAAAACCTATATGACTGGGCCGCATCTGAAACGCTAGAGGGCATTTCATTTGAAAGGACGGACGCAGGAAGTGGTGACAGTCAGCCACAGGAAGACAGTAGCGATTATACAACTGTTAATGATATCAAATGAATATCACAAACATGCGACAACTAGTCAGCCAATGGCATGAACTAACAACTACTAGTCAACTAGGAAAATCTTTGGTCGGGGAAAGCCCTAGAAATTTTGAGGAAAATTTCAAGAACACACTGTTTGTCCAGAGGAACAAACTGTTTTATCATTTTATCTATTCAAGCTACACTAAACATGCTTTTGCCCTGAAAGATTAGTTGGGGGTGGTAAAATTGGCCTTTGCAATGTTCAAATGTGCAGAGAAAAAACAAAAAGATTACCCAGATGACATCACTATGACATCATCAGGGTTATTCTGTGGCCTGCTCCAGAGCTACAGAAGACGTCATTCAACTCCTTGTGATGGGTAAACTAATCTTTATTTGTAAAATTAGTGGAGTGTCCCTTTAAAAACAAGCAATACCACACTATACAAAACACCCGATTTTCAAATAAAAGTTCTGCATTGGAACTGCACTTCAGTAATCAAAAGTACCCATAGTAGAGAAAAACACAAGAGAAATACTTTAGAATTTATTTATTCATAAATACCAAAACTTCAAACTCTTCTCCAATCACAATACTTGGATCAAGGTACTTGAGTTACTTTTCCACTCTGCAGCTCTGATGTTGGATAGTTTGAGTATCCTGCAGTCACGTCTGTGCTCCGTCAGAAACATGGTGTAAAGCGCTACTTTCAACTATGAACAATGAGGGAGAAAACACCCGGCGATGTAAAGAGATGCCTCTGGTGGGCACAGACTTACACTCAGTGACCTCCTCTTCTCTTAACCGCTGGTGACACACGCCACCCTCCATCTTGGTCCCGAGGAGGCCTTGTTTATTCTGAGACAGCCCTGTGGTCAGGTGCTAAGTGAAGGACACGCTGCAGTTCACTCTCAGTCAGTGCAACTGCACAACGGGCCACTTCAGTCTCTTTATGAACCCAGGGCGTCCACCCTGCTGAAATGTCTGTAAGCAAGATTCAGATTTTTTAAATTTAATTATGTACTTTTTGTTTATAACTTAGTCATAAAATTATGTTTTGATTCAAGATACTGACACTAATTTCTAATTTAATTTTTGAAACAACTTTTTGACCACTTTTACTTACCCTGCCTGTCTCTGTCGTGCATCTGGGCCCAACTCTTTTCTCTACTGAGTCATTACAGTATCAACATTTTTGTTGATATTAATTAACAATATTTCTTATACGGTCATGTCACTGGTTTTAAAAACATCTTGCCAAGGGACTGCAGATGAAAATTAGCCTGCCAGATTAGACTGGCTGCACATTTACAGAAATGTTGATTAATAGGTGTTGTCCTTATAAATAAAGAAAATGAAAATGTAATAAAATTTAATATAACAGTTAAATGAATGACTAACATGAGAAAAGAGAGCTTTTTGGCACAGCATGGAGAAACTGGACTCAGTGATCTCAGTATTCTCATTATTTCTAAAACCCTGTTCAGGCCTTTTTTTTCATTGGAGATATTTGCAGACATAAAGCAAGCATTATCAGCTGTGGGCCCACTATGCACAGGGGTATAAATGAAATAATGTGGACACTTCTTTCAAAAGGACTTTAATCAGTACTACAAACACTGGAGGTGTTTGGTTTCATGCCAATTAGCAGTTAACCACCCCATGTACTGAAAATCAGCACAAATAATGAACCGTGTAGCATTCAACCTACACGAATCACATGTTTTTTGCCCTGAAACCATTAGTCAGGGGTTGTAAAATTTGCCTTTGCAATGTACAAATCATATGTACAGTGGCCCTGAGGGTCAAAACACAACAGCATTTCACAAAACACGACATTTCAGATTATGGAAAAGGTGGGACAACATTTCTTGTTTGTGACTGGACAGAACCCAAGTCCCTGGCGACTATTATTCTATTGTGTTCTACTCTCAGCAGTGTCCTTGCACAAATTTTAAACTAAGTTTAAAAGGATGGAAGAGGAGTTTTAAATCATAAGGGAATATTTTAACAAAGGACATTTACATGATGTAATTCTTGTCATGACATGAAAAACAGGAAACTGTCTTGTCAAGGCGTAGCTTTTTTCAAACGATTGGCCAGTGAGCCATCTAAGGGACTTTGTGTAGCTGACTAATTCTAGTTAACTTTAACACATGCCCAGAGCGTCATCAGTTACCCGACGGCAAAACAATCAATCACAGCAGCGGAGGGTTTAGAGCGTCCCTGCGGCTGATCCAATCCAGCACCAACCCGCATTAACACGTCTATTGAATAAACTGGGAATGCCTTGGGTTCAGTCCAATCACAAACAAGAAGTGTTGTCCCACCCCTTCCATAATCTTTAACGTTGTTGTGTTTTCAGAAATGTCGTTGTGTTTTGACCCTCAGTGCCACTGTTATATGCATACGAAGTGTAGAATCACAGAAAGTAAGAACATCAATTGAGTTTAAACTTAATCTGTTATTTAGTTTCCTTTTATGTAAAGCACCACCATGGAAACAACACAAAACATAACATTCCCTCTGACATTTTGATGTTTTTGACTGATGCACCGCAATTTATAGACAGATATGTTGACTTATTTCAGCTCTTGTCTCCTGTTGTTATGGAGACTCACATATTAGAATAACTGATTCTGAGTCTGCAGTCGGTTATTCAACCCACCTTTATAGACGGTTACTTCAGAATTGGAGTCCTTTCACACTAATGTTTCCATTATTTCGGCCAGCTCCTGTGTGTGTTTTGACAGATGTTGGATTGTGGGAATGTCTCAAACTGGACTTCCCACTGATAACCAGTCCCGTTATCTGTGTTTTGGGTCTGAGGGAGATATATCTGTCAGACACTTCCACTTCCTGTTCTCTCTGCCCTACGCGCCGATTTTGTGGCCTCGTCTGTGGTAATGTGTGCTGTGATTTTCAGTAAACCTTTTTGAATACAGTGTCAAGAAGTAAACATGTAATCAACGTTGTTCTATCTCTTTCTGGTGGATACAATCAGTGTTTAAGACTGTGGGATTCCTCTTATTGTAAGATTATGGAGGATAAATCCAGGAACCAGCTCACAGTGGCAGGATTAGCTCGAGACAGACTCGATGTATCTGCTCTGCTGTTAGATCAACTTGAGGCTGAAAAAATTGCTGATTACCATCAGGGATTTATTCCTTACAACTCAAGAGAGTTTTTGAAGGGTTTTATTAGCCTATGAAACTATTTCCATACCAAGAAACAAGTTAAAATTTGGAGACATGATTTTCACTGGACAATGATGTGACATCATGGGAGTGTTGTGCATGAGCTCACAGCTGATTATGTGTGTAATCCTTCATTAGACCACATGAGAGAGAGTGTGTGTGTGTGTGTGGGGCTACTCCATCAATTCCCTTAAAACATTAAGAGCCTAGAAGCTGTTTACTGTCCGTCTCTCCATCTGCAGTGTGCCTCACGCAGCTAACGCCTTAGTGGGAGACGGGAGGCTCGTCACTTTCATTAACTCAGCTGTGAGGAAACCTGCCACCTTGAGCAAATGTCAGCTGCAGGAAGTGGAGTCTGCTGGTTGCTGTTTGGTCTGAGAGAGCAGGGGATAAAGTGTAGACTGACACAGCAGCTGCAATGGGTTTGTTTCTCCCAAAAGATACGCTATATGTCTAAAAGTATGAGGACGCTGGCCGCTGTACTTTTGGCCTGGAGCGGTTTTTATGGTTCGTTCGAGGCCCCATCGTTCCAGTGAAGGGAAATCTTAATGCTTACAGCATACAATGCTATTTTTAGACAGTAGTGTTTCCAGCTTTGTGTCAACAGTTTGCGTTCAACCCTTTCCTGTTTCAACATCTATCAACATGACAATGCTCAGTCATGAGTGCACGGTGTGGTGGAAGAACTTGACTGGCCGGCACAGAGCCCTGACCTTTAAAAACCACCCTTTAAACTCTTCATTCTATCTGCATTTATGTGCAACCGGTGACGAAGGGTCGCGAGTAGACATAGCTTTAACCACACCACTGTCACTTTAGCTTGTGATTTTATCTATAAATGCTCTTGTATAGTGTACAGTTTCTGTTCTTGTAATAAAGGTTTATAAAAGGGTCACATGCTCAAAAGGTTTGAAACCAATAATGGCATACAGTATACTGTATACAGTTGTAATGTTTGGATGAAACTATATAATAACAAAACTTCATGCACATACACTGAGACAATCCACAATACCAACCACTAAATAAGACCAAAATAAATATTACATAAAAACCATTAAATTGGTAAAAATAAAAACAATGAAACATGTAAAATAAATTAAATAAGAAAAAAACATTAACTTAAATTCGGGGAGGACTTGAGTAGAGTACCAGAGTAGTGTTTCATACTAGAAGTGAACAGATGCAGCATCAATAACAAGTCGAAGGTGTTTTTGCAGAGTTTGACAAGTCTGAACATGGAAAAGCAAAGAGGGATTTTAAAATTTTTTTTAACCTGTATCCATTTCCCTCATCCTCGGATCAGGAGCCTTATACCAAATTAATCACATCTGTGCAACATCACCCTCTGCACACATGTGCTGCACCCACACACTCGCCCTTATTCTGCTGAGACTTGGAGAGGGAAACAAAACTGAGCCCGGTTTCACCACTGGCTGACGATGAGTGGTTACAGCTTCCATATCACCATTGTTGTTGGTGCTGTGGTAAACAGCTGCATTTATGGCATTTTGTTTATCCAAAGCGCTTTACAATTTGCATCTCATTCATCCATTCAGATACACACACACACACTCACACCCCAATGGCAGCGAACGACCGTGCAACGCGCTGGACTAAGCATCGTGAAAGACAGCAACCTATGATTTGTCGGGGGCTAACGGGCAGTGTGCCATGTCTCTCAGCCAAGTCATAGCAAGAATTTATGGCTCTATGATCCCTAATCTGACACAGTGATCATCGAGGAAGGCAAAAACATCATGAAGTCTGATCCCAGTATTAGAAGTCAACTAGTGGAGGAAAAAATTAAATGGATAGCTGATAGATGAGGATTTTCAGGATCTATGTGCTCTAAATAAAATAAATCAGACCTTGGGGAATACATTGACTGCCACTGAGGTTAAAATGAGATGCAAGACTTAACTGAAATCCCTGAATATCCAGCATACTTAACAGACTAGTATGTTACCAGTTTGACACCTTCCAATTCATAATCCTTAATTTTCCTGATTAATTTTGCTGTCGTCTTGCTCTTAACAACGTCTCATGTGGCTCGCGTTAATTTGATCTCACGGGGAGAGGCCCCCGTAATATCTCCACTTTAATTCTCAACGCTTCCTCTTCAAACCTTCATTCCTGTCCTCTTCAATTTAGCTGAAGGCTCGAGCAGATGGAATTGGGCAACGGGCCGCAGCGAATGAATCATTTTGGGGCGGCGAGACGTAATATCAGCAGCCAAACAATCGCGCCACCTCTTCAGAAGCGACGACCTTCGACCGCGGCGCGGCGCAGCCGCAAACCCCGAGGACAAACCCATTTCAGAAATCATCATGGAAAATCATGTTGGCCGTGTGCGCGGACAGCGAGGGACAGGCAGTATTACTAAACTCCCCCGTATTCCCATAATAGAGACCACACAATGGCACGCCGGCCAATTCTCTGCCCCGCTGTTAAAATGAAGCCCTATTCAGTTTTATGTAGGCCATCTGTAAGTCTACTCAAACCTAAAAATAAAGACTGAGTGGAACAGAACGTATTCATCGCTCTCTGCTCTCGCTGTAGATGGCTCCGAGCTGAATGGGATCTCTGAAAGGAGAGAGCTGAGCCAGAGAAAACACAGAGCACGGCACTGTGATTGACTCAAGGCCGGTGAAATGGGCTAAATCTATTATTCAGACACATACAGGACTGTAAGGTGAAGCCCAAAACCCTAGAAAAAAGAAAATCAATATTTACAAAATGGCCTCTGAACTGATGCAGCACAGCATAGAGCATCGTGACTGGTCATTGGTTATGCCTCTCTACAATAGAGTGTCATTGATCTCATTATTATGTATTATGTTAGAATAATAACTTATATTAAATCATTGGTTCTGCGTAAATTAAGCTAGCAAGGCTTCTTGCTGCTGTATTTTGGGGTTTTGATATTGGCTTCAGCAGAGACAGCCAAACATGTCTTGGGGCCTGAGCTCCGCACTGTTAGAGGAAATTAGGTTTCAGGCTTTACAGCAGACAACTCTGTCCTCTAAAAGGCAGAAAAGTTGACAGGAATGGTCAGAGTTTAGACACTCGTCAACTAAACTCTACAATAGATCAGTATCTTTGTTTCGACAGTTGTTTTACTCCCTCAAATATCTGTGACAGGCCTCACAACCTCACCTCAAAGATGCAGGTAAAACACTAACTTTAAGGGAATGCACAGGAAAATGTGCCATCTATGATCAAGATGTGTTTATTTTGCTGTCTTGTCCATTTTAAATCAGATTTAAATGGATTTAACTAGGATCCAGATCTTCAGATGGTAAAATAGGCAAATTTCCTTATAGCAGGATTAGCTCTTTATTTGGATTTTAGTGGCTTATGTTTGTGGGATAATAAGCTGAATTATTACTAGAATGTTTTTTTTTTTCAATTTAGCTTTGACTAAGTCTAGCTGTGGCTACACCAGTTAGTGTTTAATTAACATAGCTGTCCTGCTTTAGCTGTTTGTCTTTTAGACACGCAAACTAAGTAGGACAACAAGTCCTCCCAGTCAAACAGCTAAACGGGTTATGTACCAAAACTGCTACCGAACTTTAAGTGTTTTCGGATCTGACACCATCGTCACTGCCTTTCAGGTCCATAACAGATTGCCAACAAACTAATGATTCATACAGAGTGTTTAGGCACCAAAACTACTTAGTAGTTACTTAGCTGGTCTCAAGGGTTCCACTTCCACTGTCACAGAAATATGCTTGTTGACTCTGACACCTTGCTCTTTTATCTATAAGGCTTCATGTTAACCTTTACATTTCATGTTATGTGCACAACATCAATTAACTTAAATTGCTCAAAGGAGGAAAAAAGGAACCCATAAATGTAAAAACACAAGTGAAATATATTGAAGTTTAGTATAATAGAACTGGAATATTAGGAGTATTAGTATTAGTAGTAGAAATAGCAGTAACAGTAGTATTAGTGTGGTTGATGTAGTTTAGAGGTAAAGTGTTGACTAGTTCTGATACGTCTGATGCCGCCATGCAGCCTTCAGCAGTGTGTTACAGTAACTGTTACACAACAACAACAACAACAACAACATGAAGCCGGAGCACATGGGACAATACGGAGCTGCAGGCGGTGCAGAGGCAGGTGTTCTCCCAGCCCCGGGCCTCGGGTGGCCACCTGGAACTCAGGTACACACACACACACACACACACACACAGTTACTGTACTTCCCAACAATGTAACTGCATGAGATCCCAGGAGCCAGCTCACAGACAGGGCAGCTCTACAACACACACTTTTAACATACACACGCACAAACACACGCACTCACACACACACACACACACACAGTCGCTGAGGAGACGACCTCTGACCAGGTAGAATTAGCACAAAGTGGTGCAAAGTAGAATAGTCTGGGAATCAAATCTGGAGCAGCTGGTTGCTAACTGTTGATACACTGATAACTTTGACAAACAATTCAATATCTTTTATTTTAAGGTAGCAATAATATTTAGCAACTAATAATAATAACAGTAGCGTCCTCCATTGTGGACTCTGCTCCCTTAAAGGTCAGCCCTGTGAAGGCGGCTTGTTATTGGTGAAGGCCGCAAACCGTTCACTGAAGTGCCACGTGCTCAATTTAAGATGATTCACTCGGCACCCGCAAGTGAATCCACTGATCACAGCAATTCTGCCTAAATGAACTGAAATTAAATTTAAATGATTGTGTGACCAGGCCTCGACGGGTGTTAGGTTAGTTTCACCAGTTTAAGTTAACTGGTAATGTAACACAAAACAGGAGCACTGTTTCTATGGTTTCCTGTTAATTGAATTACAACTGTGGTTGGACTGTTGACTTGGTCTTTATCCGAGGTGCCCTGTTATGATTTTAACAGATACCTGTCAGACAATAAGAAATTAGTACTCTAATGGACAAGGTTGAAGTGTGAGTGAATGACAGAAATAAAAACTGTTGCTCTGCAGATTTAAAAGGAAAAAAAATTATAAATCCTAAGAAAAGTGTAAATTGGGCTAAATGGTCAAAAACATGTATGAACACTGGTAAGGTCTTTGTATTAAACAAGTGGGCGGTCAGTGAGGACATTTTTCGCTGAAATATTTGCCATTGTCTACATGACCTTAACTGTGGTACTTCGTCTCTGTCTATATTCTGAATGGCTTCTACGCATACAAGCAGCTTTATATAGAAAGCCATGATGAAACTGTTGACTTATTACTTACCTTCTTCTGTGGGAACGTACAAACATTCTTGTGCTAAGCCTCCCAGGCCCAGTCTCTGCAGCGATGTGTTTTCAAATACAGCTGATGGAAACAGTGAAAGAGAGGTTTGACGTTGGTCTCAAGCACCAGCCTCTCATAAATTCAGACTGGATATAAACAGTCGTGTTTAAATGTTTGGCGGCCTGGTTCGCTGGTGAGGGGGCTGCAAATGTCGGGGGTACCAAAGAAAAGGATCCAAGGTACTGAAAAGCTACTGAACTGCTGTGGCTGTGTTGCCTTAAGGGGAATGTACACACAGAGTCTTTGTTAATGAATGTCTTCACGGTTTGTGAACACAAATTAAAGTTCTGAAATAGGTAACCAGATTCATATTAAGCAAGCAATTCGAGCTGTCAAAATGCACAAAAACTACGATGGCTAAATAAGCATAAATGATGCTGGAGCAGCGTTTGTTGTCTTCTAATCAGTCCTAAAAGTTTGTTCTTAGAACAAGTTAAAAAAATAACAAATAATAATAAAATTATATATATATCTTCTAGTGTGATGACAAAATTTCAACATGTATCAAAATTAGCCTCCATCAAGTGTCACTTTTTCTTGATTCCAGTGTAGCGATCTGCCTGATTCTGTCTTTTTGGACTGTGAGTATACAAACATTAGTTGCGGTGTGTAGCTGGTGAAGTTTTAACAGAAGAAGAGACACGGCAGCTGGCTGGTGTCTGGGCTGGGTGAATAAATGGGCTGATAATTAAGGGGTCGCACATAAGAAGACATCTTAATACTTAATAAAGGAGCATAAACCCTCATCAGCTGACAAGTGGTGTATGCATTTAAATGCTCTGCTGGCTGATCATGCTGCTGCTTTTAAACTGGCAATATACTGCAATCCTTGCTCCATTTTCGACAGTTGTTTGTTCTGTCTCTATGTGTTTAGGCCTCATTAGGAATAATGTTTGTTTGGATCTTTAGTTCATTTATTTTCACTACAATGAAAAGACAAAACATTGGGATCTTAAACAACTCCACAGGTCGTCCACAGCGGGAGGAAATACTGGAAAAAGTCAACATGTGGAGGGGGGGTCGTGTGAAAGGGTTTCGCTCCCGTTTGCTTTGTTTTTATGACACGTTTCCTTCCAACAATACATCACGAAACATATTTAAAATTCACATTTTTAATGCACCGTTGTTCAAATGAAAAATATTTTCCAAAAAAAAAAACATCCTACTTTAGCTCAACATGGCCCTGTTTTATTAGTGTATAAATCTAATACCAGACATGTGTGAGTTTATTAGAGCGCAGAACACAGTCTTTTAAAAAACCACCAACACACTCGCTGGCTTACAGAGCAGGAAACATGCAGGTCCTTATAAAGGCCACACCTGCAGGCAAACAAGTGCGATCATGACAAGTGATCACAGGTGTGTCTGGAGAGTTTCACTGTTCACGGGTCATCGTGAAAACAAGGAAACAAAGTGGTTCCCCTTAAAAATGACTCACCTTGTCGGGTTAAATAATCAGGTTAAACACCATGTCCAAAATGATGAAGTGTAAAGAATGAGATGCACAGGGAGGAAATGTTGATTTTCACATTTAGACCTGGAAAAGTAGTTCAAGAATATATCCAGAAAGGCTCCCCTTGTAGGAATCTTTATTTAAAAAATGTACAGCTAATTAAACGAAAAGCATTTAGTGTTCATATAAATCTAAATAAGTGTGCAAACTGTGTTTATAAAGGAGGGTTTGAAGACAGAGGGGGAAAAAACAACCAATTTTGAAACTTAAAGAGATCTCTGATTGAAATCTTTCTTAACTAAAAGGAAAACAAATATATATCTGGTGTTGCTTCAAATTCAGTTTTACATGATATAATATATATTATACTTATTTATATTTTTTATTTTACTCTTTAAAAAGAAAAAAAATACAGTTTCTGGTCTAAAGCCCAACAGAAAGTGGTCAAATTACGTTCATCTACATGCCCTTGTGATACTCGCATGGCTTGTTAACTACTGTATCAGGCAATTTGGCCAGTGTGAAACACACCAGTGCTAGTCAGTCACTTATTGTGACTGACTAGCACTGGTGTCTGACACTGGTGTCTGATTTCACTGTGAAATACTGTGAAATATCCCCGTGTTGTGGCCGGGCTAAAAGTAGGAAATATTTTTTCCTCCTGCATGTCTCACGCTCTGCAAAGCTCTGACAAAGACTTTTAGCCAGAACATGTTGGTGGTTTTCAGTCCTTCACGCCACTCTCGTAAAAATCCTTCCATGTGCAACACACACGTACAGATCCAGAAGGTCTTCCTGTTCCTGTCTTTTTAACAGTCCGTTTTACTGCTTCACATTGTTGCAGCTGGGTTTGCTCTGTTTTGGGTTTTGTTGCCTGCAGCTTCTACAACAGAAACATACTACCCCCAAACATATCTGCCTGTGTATGGCGTGTATGGTATCATCCATAAGACAGACGCTGTCCTGGCAGACCTCCTGTTGAGTTGAGTTAAGTTGAATAAAAGTGACGATGCACCTCGCTGCGACCTGCAGAAATCAGCAATTAAAAAAAGTCCTTCTGATAGTATAAATGGCTCCTCTGGATTTATACTACACATGTTGCTTTGCACCACTTTTTCACCAATATTTCTGATAGATGTATGACATTTTTACCGTTTTTCTTTATATGTCCAAGTGTCAGAAGCTCCAAATGTTCTGGATGGAGTTTCTGAACTACTTTCTAAATGAACAAAGTTCTGTTCCTGCGGAACTAAAACTGTGCTTATATCCTGAACATTTCAGTAAAGGAAACAAATATTATTACAGGCCAAAAGTGTGATTGCTTTTGGCCTAAGGGGAGAAGTTAAGAATTATTAGCCACGCTACTTGGGAGGCTCTGCGGACGGCAACGTTCAACACTTTGGCCCAGACTGAAATATAATAGAAAATACTGGAATTGTTTTCATTCATTTTCCCCAGAGGATAAATCCTAATGACTGAAGTGATCCTGTGACTTTTCAAACACCACCAGCAGGTCAAAGTTTTCCTTTATCCAGCAAAATATCTCCAAATATTGTCTGGGACATTTGGTACAGACATTCACCCCCTGACTTTTCCTCTGGAACCATCATCAGATGGTGGCTGAAAAAACAAAATGGAGATTAAGTCAGGGCTAATTTGCAAGGTCCACGGTGACAGGTCATTAATGAAGGGATTCTTGAGTCATGTTTGTTTTTGTATCTGGGCATTTTAATAATTGTTTTTTGTTTATTTTCTGTTTTTTGGTTAACATCTCAGGACTTTGGTGAAAATAAGTGTTTCAACTTGGGCGTGTTATCCCTTGGATCCAGTGTGTCTTGCAGATTAATGAATGAAAGAAATTTCAAACAAATAATGTTGAGGAAGAAAATGAACAGTCTGCCTGACATGGCAGAGGCTGTAATTAGAAAACAGACCCCCGAGACCGCGTGGAAGGGCTGGATATCCTCAGACGTTATGACCTCGGCCTCACACACAAACATCATAACACACACACACACACACACACAAATAAAACCCCCAAACCCCGCAGACAGACAGGAGCACACTCAGCTCACCCTCAGCTGGTGTTTGGTCTGCTACATTCCTTCCTTTTGTGAGCCGCAGTTTGAGCCCCCCGCCCCCCCTTCTGTTTGACATTCCTTCCTTTTATATGCCTTTTCTTTGTTAATTAGCCCGAATGTTTTTATTGCCTGGCTAATTAGCATAGCTTTACAGTGAGGTGACACATGGTTCTGTTCCCATGCTACAGTAGAGCACCATTAACCAGCCTGGGGATCAGCAGTGTATACAGTCGTACGGTGGCCCACAGATGTCTGAACTCGTGGTTTGATGGATGAGTAACTGTGGGCCATTAGTCATGCAGTGCCACTAAAAGGCACCACTCCCAGGGCTGAACAGGTCAGGTAGAGACGGCCGATTATCACAGATGAAAAATGAAACTGCACTTACATTTTTTGGTAAACTTCAGCTTGGGTGTTTGACAGGGACTCGTTCTCTCCTTACTTCACTCCGGTATCTAATCGTGTTTTATTGTAATTCTACTGTTTCTGGGATATTTTGTTATTGTTAAATGGATTGTCTTTGTGTGGACATCTGTCTGTCCTCAACTCCCACACATTTATTTTAGCCATTGTGTTTGAGAAATAGAAAAAAGCACACACACACACACACAAACAAAAAAAAAGATTTTTTTAATAATAGTTTTAAATAATTGCTGTCTGGATTTAGCCTGGCATTGCCAGACTAATTTGCAAACGTGTATCAGTCTGGAACCTCTCAATTCATTTTTGATTTCCAAGGGGCGTTATCCACAGAGGGAGACAACCAATCAGAGTGATGAAACGCCGTCCTATCAGACGTTACATCCTGTCAGAAGTTCGGCAAACACATATTTCTTATCAAAGTTTAAGTGCAGTTGTTTGTTCTTCTTTTATAGAAAATTTACTGTTGATACTGTCTGTTTAATTCTGTCGCTTTAGCCGGCCGGGGAACGGGAGCCACCATCTTGGATATTTACAAAGATACCTGAACGGCTGTCAGTCATCATATTAAACCCCCCTACTACTAGATAAACGCTTGTGATTGGTTAGCCCGATAATCGGCAGAGAAGTCAGTTTGAATTGGAGAGGGGCCAGACATATCTGCCAGAGCAAATGAAACATGAGCTCGCAGATTCGTCTGGTTCCCAGGCTAGTCTGGATTATGTTCCCTGACTAAATACATTTGTAGTGTAGGAAGAGCTGCATTTATGTACTGTACCGCGGGGGATGTAAATCTTACAAAACATGTCACAAATATATAGTTTTATATTTACAAAAAGCCTAAATAGTTTTCTAAAACAGTTTGACACTGTAGTTTTTAGCAACCGTTATTCAAACAGGAGGAAATAACACGTTTGTTGGGGACTATTTAATATATATTTAGTGTACTGGTGAGCATTTCCATCAGCAGAACATTGTGTGTGGGATTGAGTCAAAATAAACTACAGTGTGTGTGTGTGTTCATGGTAGTGAAGGAACAAATGCAATAGTGAGGCTCACTGATGTGTTTTTAATAGTTTTTGGACAACCATGGCAGCACAGAGGAATAAGATTTCTCTGACAATTTACTGTTCATTTTGGTCTATTAATGGGATTTGTGGACAAAACAAATCTCCTGACTTACGTTCTGATAGTGAGTCCACTATATTATTTGTAACTTGTGAAATCCCCTACGCGTAGACTTTGACCATGTCCAACTTTTGCACCTTCCGGTGTCGAAAAAGGAGATGCCCGCAGTCCTGCACACACGCTAACTAACCTTAGCAATCGAAGTCAAAGTGGATCATAACAACTGCCCGCAGCTGTCAGTAAATGTAGAAAGAAAAAGTTAAATAGCTGTCAGGAGCGATGGTTGCAGCGAGTCAGATGAGTGTCTGGATAAAATGTTCTTTCTGATTACCTCACCGCTCCGCTGTCAGGCTGTCCGTCAAGATGGGATCGAATGAGCTGGGTGGACCACGGACTGAAGCCTCCCTCTCTCCCTCGTTTGAGGAGGCGTGAGATTGTCATGAATACTTTAAAGATGATTGCAAGAGAAAAGTGATTTAAATGAAACTACTCAGGGCCACACGTCTCCCTGCGTCACGTACAGGACATTTGCTTAATAACAAAAAAAAGCACATTTCAGCAGCTAAATAAATACTTAAACTAGAAATGAATTTGGCTCGGTCTGGTGGTCAGAAGTTGAATCGGGGGGGGGAGCGGGGTGTACAGATGTTGCTACGCCTTGATTCTCACAGTGCTGGAATGTTCTGGAAATGTTTATAGTCAGTGTTTCCTCAGAATCCTGCTGTCTGAAGACACATCCACGTCTCTCGTGTCAAATGAAAGTCTACTTAACGTCCAACGCGACGGCGCTTCATCCTTCAGATGAGCCTCGGCGGTCCATCACAGTGGCAAGACGTTCCAGTCTGCTGTTTCCATACCGCGCCGTCGAATTAGTCCAAACTCACACAGGAGAGTGAAAGTGAACATTTGTCTTGGCTCCTAATGTGTCGGGGAGAAAATTAGCCATGTGTTGGAATAACAGCGCGCGTGGAAGTCCTGCGGTAACGCACAGGCGCGCTCCTCTGGAGGAGAGGGCCGAGGTGTGTTTGGAAACACGTGGCTGTGCTGTCAACTCCTCTGGCTGTTAGGTAGCCCGTAGCCGGGGTCAAAGGTCAACCATTTCCTCTAACCACTACGTCCTCCTGCTGAACAGAGACCCTCCCTCTCCAACTAACTACCTCAGGTTTACACGACAAAACTTCTGAGGAGGTGCCCTGATACTTTTACCTACAAATATGAGTAACAATGCCTCAATGTTAGAATGCTCCATAACATTCTGCTGTCAAATTTTAATTTAAAGCAAAATGTATTCAAAGTTTAAAAGTATTTACTAATTCAGAAGAATTGTTTCACTGTTGAATTATTGACGTGTTCACATCTACAGTAACTGGTACACGACAGAACTGCAACATATAATTTTTTTTAATTTGTTTTCAGATCCGGTGGATCAGAAAAGGAAGGAAAGAGGGAAGAAATGAAGGAAAGGGCAAACAAGGAAGGAATTAAGGTAGGACAGAAGGAAGGAAGGAAAGAGGGAAAAGAAATATGGAGAAGGAAAAGAAGGGACATAGAGAAGCAAGGACAAGGAAAGAAATGTAGAAAGGGCAAGATGGAAAGCAAAGTCTTGTAAATGTTCAGAAAATGCTCCAATCTTTTTAGAAAATATCAAAAACACTTTTTTTTACCTGCAAAATGTATCTATGGTTGAATGTAAACAATTTAAAATAGTATTATTTTTAAAATATAAAGCTTCCTGAAAGATAAGTACTCAAGTACCTGTAACTTAAGACTGTACTTAACATGAGCAAGAGGACTTGATTTGCTTCCCTGATTTGGATTGCACGACTCAAAAATGCACGTCATGTTATCGAATAAAATGTTTACAATCTCAAACAGCAGCCCCAGGACTGAACGTCCTGTATCGGCTCCAGAAACAGTGGATTACTGCAGAAAATCACTGAGCGTTTGGATTTCCTCCGTCCAACATATGCTGCTGTAAAAGATCCCAGTGATATTTCACTCCGATGCAGCTGCCGCAGCTCAACATCGGGACTTAAGGAAAACAACACTATGTTGAAGGTCATGGTTTTATTGTGAGTGAAATAGTGAATTCGTCAGTTTTTACATTGTATCCCCGTTCTGTATTCCCAGGCACACTAGAGAGAAGTCAATGATCTGTGAAACTGCTGAAAGGTGAAATGTTGGGAAAGATTCTGTGTTAGAGGAAGTGGTGCTAGGGTCATATAAAAAATCCAATTTTTTCAGTCTGTCACTGTTGGGTGTCAGTAGATGGTCTGTTTTGCAATCCAGACTGTTTTACAATACAGAGTACATGTGCTGCCAGAGGTGGAAAGTATCTAAGTACTGTACCTAAATACACATTTTGAAGTATTTTTCTTGAGTAACATTTTTGCGTTTTCTGCTACTTTATACTTCTACCCACATATTCTGGAGGAAAATATTGCACTTTTTTATTGTAATGCTTTAGTTACTTTGTAGATTCAGAATATTAACGCAAAATATCCTTAACAAATAAGTGTATTATTATAGATTAAACTACCCAGCTGTAGTTATATAAAGTAGTTAAAATTATCCCCACCAATACCAGATGCAACATTAGTTACAATGCAGTGATATAAATATTATGCTAATGCTTTTCTACTTTTACTCTAGTACAATTTTGAAGGCAGGACTTTCACAAGTGTTTCAGCGCACTGTACTGCTCCTTTTACTTCTTCCACCGCTGGGTGCTGACAGCACCCATCCATGTGTTACCATGGTTACCAAAAGATCTTGCATGAATACATAGTTTAAACAGATGGCTGCCTTCACTGCATTGAGTTCCCATTCTCAGATTACGGATTTATTAGAGGTTTAGCTTTTGTAATTATGATAAAATCATTACGTCCACCATCACTCAAGTTCAGTGGCCTCGGTCTGGTCTTTAGCCTGCACCAGAATTTGATTGGCAGCCTTCACACCAGCCCGGACTGACAAAATGCACCGGGGTTCATTTTGACGTGAAAGCACCCTATGACAAGAGTGACATCTTATTAACATTGTCATTTGCAGTGCAGCACATCCTCCCGAAAGGAATGAAGGCTAATTTTTCTGTCTAAAAGCCCTGCATCAAGGCACCATCATATTTCTCCCAATACAGAACTGCTAATGTAAAACAGATGTACATGGATGTGATTCGTAGGAGAGACTGTTAGAGAGACTGGTATTTTCACCTCTGGTTGTTGGTCTGGATTAAAGCCCTCTTTATAGACAGATCACTGATATATCCAGTGAGGTAGGCAGGACTCCCGGCCACCAGCATCAGAGACTCGCCGCCAGATTCGGTGTCAGTCTCGGGTTGCTTTTATCCGGCCACACAGAACACAGGCAGTGTGTATGAAAGCAGGTCTCCCGAGCAGCATCAAAGATGCTGCTGGCTCTCTGTCAAGACAAAGACGTAATGAGATCTTAGCCGCTCAGAGTCAGCCCCTGAGAGTTCTCCCCCGCCAAACGTCCGGGGCCAGCCGCAGGTCGAGCCTCTCCTTGTGATTTATGTTCTTCTTTATCAAACATAATGAGTGTTCTCACAATTAGCTGGAGACACGCTATCGGAGTCCAGCTCCGTGTCAGCGCTGACCCTCGCAGACACAGCTGCCTCTTAACGACGGCCGGGGCGAACCCGAAATGTTTCTGTTTTAATGGGCGGAAATCGCGAGCTTCGCCCGCTGCGGCCGCAGCTCGTTACGCCGCCTCGTGAGAGCGGCTCTCACCTCGTCACTGCAGAGCATCGGGCTCGGCTCTTTCCGCCCGCATCCTGCTGCGACCTTTGAGGTTTTTAGTGGGCTAGTAAATCGCCTTTCTCAGTACCTGCTCACTGCTTGTAGGTGTCAATTATGGTGATTAGAGAAAAGTGGGAGACATATTACAGGTGTCCTGTGTCAGACAGAATCATAAAATAGCAACAAAACGGGGGAAACAAGTGTGAAAGAAGTGTTATGACCCCCATCGGTCTCATTATTTGAATTCACTAGACCGGCTAATATGCTAACAAAAGTAGCATTTGTTTCTATATTTTTCTTATTAAAGCTTTTGACAAGTGCATGTAAAACGATCCAAGTTCAAAGCACCTACAGTAACTGAGAAATATGCCGTAGCCCAACAATATTATTGCCATTGGTGAAAACTTACTTAATAGCCTACATTTACTCAAGTACTGTAGCCTACTTTAGTACAATTTTGAGGTACTTGTACTTCACTTGAGTATTTCCATTTTTGCTACTTCATGCACTACAATTCCACAACACTACACTTTAACTTTTTTTACTGGTTTCATTCCAGGTTGAGATTAGAAATACAAAATATAATCAACAACTACATTATGCAATCATTATACCAATATTATACCCCAAGGGGGAACTTAAAATCAGCCCCACATTCACCAGCTGCAATATTAAAGTAGTGTGACATCATAGTCCAATATTTTCATAGGCTGAATTTTGGAACATAATTTTGCACTGAAATAGGACTGTGGATTTTGTCCCCCATCCCTTACTTTGAAATGTATTTAAGAATGGACCTCTTTGCATCCAGTACAGACATCATCAGTTACAGCAACCAACAGGGCTGGTTTCTTTATCCACCCACCCCTACTGGGAGGTGTTTTATGAAAGAATATTTAATTCCAAACGAATTGGCAGGTAAACATTGCTTTTACTTTGGACTAACTCATACTATTGCTAGAGAGCACTTAGTTGTTTTATGTGATGTTGTTGTCTCCATGTCTCAAGTCTTAATCTTAATACGATTTCTGATAATAAATGTTTTATTCTGATAAGATGTATTTAGAGACAAATGTCCACTGTAGTGGACAATAAAGTTTTATTGTCCTTATTAAAAGTTATATGGAAACTTAAGCATGACTATGTAAATGTACACAATTAATAAACAGTAGATTAACCATAAGTAATAGAACAACAACTGAGAGGTATTGGTGAGACCATTAACACAGAAGGACACATTTACATAGCAGCTTAATTACATGATAAACCATCAATCTGATTTAGAGGAATGTCTTATATAACTAATATATAATCAATAATTACTAAAAGGTACCATATCTTCTGAGAGGTTCAACTATTGCATTTTTAGTATTATACTTCTAAACCAATATAATTTTCTACAGCGGTACAAAAGTAACATTTACTTTATATTTATGTAACCCTCAGATCAACTCATCAATGAGATATGTCATTATAAGAATATTGTTTTGGCTGCTTATGGAGTTCTTAAAAAGAACTGTTCAGACTGTAAATTGACACTGTCTCCATGGTTATTCAGAGAAGCAGAAACAAAGAGAATATTTGTATTTTCTCCAGTCATAAGAAACCAGCACTGATGTCACCTTTTATTTTAATAACTTTCCTAAATTATAAATTGATAACCATGTTTTCTCTAGTCACAAATAATTGAGAATATTTGTTTCAATCACCCTTGTTTATTATCTCTACGTAAAACATTATTTATTAAAAATCAGTCTCATTCAGTAATAATTCAGTACAATAATGTCCTCATTTCAAACCAAATCCCTAACATCAGAAATGAAATTTTAATGTTACAAAATAAATATCAAAAACAATCTAAATACCATAGCAGATGAAAACATGATGATGTGTTTGAATTCACTGCACAAATAATTTCAATTCATGTTTACTGCCTGATGGGAAACCTGATAATGGACGGCACCACCCACTCTTAAACTAATTAAGAAACCTGTACAGTTTTCATTTTTTAATACTTTGCAAACAAGCTGGTTTATTTGTTCAAGGATCTCTTTGCGGAGCCTGCTTCATCTTCCCTCGTAAATGTAATGTGATCTTTACATACTGTACCACCATAAAAACAACAGGTGGTGGAATATTTCACATCACAGTAGATGAAAAATTGCTCTGTTTAAGTCATGGTATTTATATATGAGATATTTAATTCAGTTAAAATGAAAATGACCCTGTTTAAAAGTCTTTCTTGTGCTCTGCTCTCTTAGCCAGTCATCATCTATTGTTTCTTCTGAGCTAATTAATATCTTCATGCCTCCCATGGCTCCCAGCATGCATCGCTGCATGTTGCCCATGGAGCCAGACCTCCTGGCAAAATCGGGACTACACAGTGACACACACATTCACAAATATGCACAAAACACACACAGAGTTGCTAAAGACAGACGTTTCCCTGTGAGTCCTCTGCAGGTCTGCCAAGAGCTGTGGACATCAAATAGTGAGAGGAGGTTTTAATATTTCACATTTGTGTCTGAAGTTCTGACGCACCGCATGTTATCACACACAGCTGTTTGCTTGTCAACACAGATCCCTCCTCAAAGAAACGATTCTCATGGAAAAGAGCTTTGTGAATTTTAGGTTTCAACTGTTTTTGACCTTTTAACAGTGTAAATGTAAAAATGTGAAAAAGGTGACCCTAGAAACTAGATTTTCATTAAATTAGCTGTGGCTCCCTTAATGTTCTCATTGACATCCTCGAAACACCGTCACCACAAAATATAAAAAGTATCCAAATTGCAGGGGCCCATGAAGTTTCGACGGATTATTCTGACCACATTCCTGCTCCCCACAGGAAGAACCCCCCCACCACATACTTTAAAGAGTAACTCCACACTAAATCCAGTTTCAACACTCACTCAGCAGCTTCTTTGTCCGAATTACAACAGAAGAGCAACTGGTGCATGTGCTCACAGCGCAGCCAAACAAACAAGTAGTTTTCCACACAACAACAGGGTCAAACATATAACATGTTTTTGGGGCATTTGATGCTTTTATCAGAGTCAATAGTAGAGAGATGACAAGAAATGAGGGGAGGAATGTGAGATAAAGTATGAAATTCAACAAAGGTCCCCAGCTGGACTCAAACCAAAGACGTTGCAGTCAGTAGTCTGCACCATAACTTCTTGGACACCCCAATGGATCATAAAAAAGATCCACTGTCAAAACAAATGCAGAAAATGTTGTATTGTGCACGCACTTTTGATGAACGATCGCGTTAGCGTCAAAATAACCCCAGTGACAAATGCGTTGCGTTTCCTGTGGCTGCTTCAGAATAAATGCAGCCCAGGTTTTTTTTTTCACCGGTTGAAGACTTTTAATGTGAAGCAGCAGCAGTAGAAAATGTTCAGTTTGCATTGGTGGTAACTTAATATTGTCAATTTGCAGCCATACAATGCGGGATCGGCAGAAGAATTATAACTTTAATCTGAAAATTAAGCAGTCCAGTACGGATGCTTAGCTAAGACAGTAAGTGACTTTGTCATAAACCTGTAAAAAAGAAAGGGTTCAAAGGACTAATGCTCTTTTTTTTATAATGGTTGAACAATAAAAATGCAACCATAAAAAAAGGACTTGGGAGAGCTGCTTCTTGGGTTTTCTCTTATGAATCTTCTGAAAAGTAATACTCATACTCTATGTATGTTCAGGGTCGACACAAGCAACATTACATTACATGGATCTATGTAATGTCTGTTCTGGCTTTGATGTGGGGACTTTCTGTGTCCTCCTGTGACTCACTGCTTTCTCTATCTCATATTTCCTTAGTTTCCAGGCCTGCATTACCCACAGTGCAGAAACTGCTCTTTATGGATCAGCCCAAGCTTAACCAGAGCCATCAATTATAGGACAGTCAGACACGGCCGATATTTGGTCATAACTCAGTGAACTGGCCACGCAGGCAGCAAACTCCTCCTGCAGCATTTAGCCAGCTAATAATGATTTAATGGACGGGCTTTGACAAAGATAAACAGTAACCTCATTCTTGACAAGAGAAGCTACTAATTACATCATAGAGTACATGCAGGGAGGCAGTCTGCCGCTACATGAGCAAATAACCGGGTGCATACAGTATGTCTTCCATATGGAGGGCCGAGCCCCCGGGCTGCAGCTCTGCCCCTGGAAACAAGACGACAGCAAACCGCAAGAACGAGAACTTCCCAGGGAGATGACTTTGATCATTATGAGCAGGAGGGGAAAAAAGGGCTGGCTGATGATCAACAAACTCATCATAATAAGCTCTGATTTCATTTATGATCATCAAGGCAGCTCATCACAGCACGCCCATTGTGCACTTGACAATAATCTCAATGTCACTGCGAAGAGGCACAGACAAAACATGTCAATGTTCATTATTTGGGATCTCATCTTCACTTTTTTGTTGCAATGAAACATTTCCAATTCATTGCAGGGGCGAATGCTTTGGTGGTAAGTGTAGATATTTGGAATAATTTTATTCTTGAAATGTAATGATTATGCTTCTGGAATGATGACTGTATTATGCAGTTGACATGTCTGGATAAGTTATCGATTCCATCTCTTAATGCCCTGGGAGAAATAATTTTAATTTTCACAGATGAGGATGATGCAGTTAGTGAAGTGCAGCTTGAATGTTGATCAGACAGCTCATCATTCTCTGCTTCTCTTGCTCTTTTCTCTAAATCAGGAGTTCCCCCCAAAGGGTCACAAGACAAAAAGGGCATCTTGGAATGATTTAAAAGTAATAGGAAAAAAGAAGTAAACATGTTTTTTCTCAAATCTTTGCCTTTTTCCTGTGAAACGCAGGAGACTTTTACGTCTTTAAGCGTTTTAAAATGAAACAATCTAAGAAAACTCTTTTCTGTTCTCTAAATATGTAGCATAAAATCTAATAGAAAGCTAATGCAATGATATAGTTATTTTAAAACTAAAACCATAGTGTTATTGTGGTTAAATCAATTGAGAATATCTCTCAACCATCCACATTTTTGTCTCGGCGGCCATAATACGATGTTTCTTGTAAAAATAAAACTGTACAAATGTTGCAGAAAGTGCTCCGTTTCATTTAATTTCCCTGGTCAGAGATCAGCGCTGTGCAGGCCTGAAGCCCAGTGTGAAGACATGAACCTCAGCGCTGTGGTTTGGAGCTCTACTTGGTCATTTTCTCTTCTTATTTGTCTGGACTGTAATGTTTTTGACATTCATACCACCCATAACGAAGTATTCTTTGTGAAAGAACATACTGTAGCCTTAGACACATTCAATGTAATGTTATTTCATGTTTGTACTGACTATGTAAACAAGTAATTTACCAATTTTCTGTTGTTTTTTTTTTTTTTTTTGTGACTTTGTTTTGAGTTTTGCCTCTTTGTGTGTGTGTGTGTGTGTGTGTGTGTGTGTGTGTGTGTGTTGTATGGAGCCTGGCAGGTTTCAGGGGCAAATTTTATTTTAATTCATGTTGTCTCTTCAATAAATGTTTTTTTTCTTTCTGTTTTGTTTTTTTGCAAAATACTGTTTATCAACTCTTTCAAAACGGTTTTCTGAGTTGTTATGTTTTATCTTTCATGTGAAATATATGCACCTTAAGGTTACCATATATTCTAAAGTTGAAACAACCCTGTAGTGACTCATTCCTTACAAGTGACGTATGTATTTATCGATGTGGCCAAAGCAGTCAACAAATCGACTGGTCTTAGTCACAATTAGTGGTGAGTCGAGCCCAGTCTCTGCTGGCTGCTGTGCCTTTGCTCACATTCCTGGTTAATCCCGTCATGTTGCAGTGTTTGCCTAACTAACACGATTTAGCCCATGTGCACTGGGCCAGAGCCCTTACGCCGCGCTGCAGGAGTCTGAGTGGCATATTAAGTTATAAACAGACCAACACATGATATTTGCCATTTTCCATTTTTGCCCTTGTGCTTCCCTGGAAGTAGCCCCAGACAGTGATGTCTTTCAGCAGGATTACCAAAAAAACAATACTAAAAAAGAGAGGAGCTCTGTGCAGGCGACTCAGACTTGCTCTATTAGAAAGGTGCAGAAGGGTATTTATTACAGCTTTAAGCAGCCAGCAGTGGAAAAAAAGAAGAGACAGGGATGTAGGGGATAACACTTTTTGAAATATTACTCTAAGTGGAATTAATTCCTGCCTGCTGAGCGCCTGGACATCCCAGGTGTTACTGTGAAAATACCATCTGGCTCATTAATTGGAAGTTATTCCAGACGATTACTGATAGCCCAGAGGAGCGCGGTCCACTCTCTCTGCACGCATATTGAATTTCATAAATAAGACACCACCACGCCTCACCCCGGGGAGCGGCTCAACAGGGTTCTTTATGGGTGAACATTGATTATCAACAGTTCAAGGTAGTTGATGCACATTAAGCAGAATTCACAGGTGGAGGAGAAAATTAAACCTCTGAGTGAAAATATAAAAGACAAACAAATTGACACTTTTGGAGTATCCAGACAGTGTAAAACTATTATTTTAATTAAGTTTACATCCACAAAGGTTTCTCTTCACTCACTGGAAATGGGTTTTTCTGCAATGTAAATAAACTGGCCAACAGAAAATAATTAAAATATAAAATATTTTTAGAACATAAAATGTTCACCACAGATGATTAAAAAAGTTGACAGTGATATTCAGTGTAGATGCAATAAGAATACATGCATACCAATCTGTGTCCTGTTTGATGGTAACTAAGTTAAGCCATGTAACTACAGACTTGACTTGGTAAATACAAAATAATGGTGTGATGGTTCATGCTTTAAGTAGCTTGTTAAACTGTTTACTTTGTTACAGTGTTGATATAATGGACTGATACAGTATATGATGTGTGCATGTATGTATGTTTACACTGTTTTTTTTTATTATAAATTTTTAATAAATAAACTTAAAGACTGTAAGAAAATATTTGAATTTTAAATAAGACTTCGTTAGCACAGTAGTTTGTACAGTAGTCATTACACCCTTGGATTTTTTGGCCACTAAAAACAACATTGACATTTTAAACATCAGGAAGACACTGAACAAACTTTGCATTTATTTGGAGTCAGGTTTGTGTCCAATGTTCACTCTGCTTTAAGCTCCCTTTTTGGTCTCCACCAACCCCTGAGGGAACTATCTGGCCCTATAGCTAATAAATGCTTCACTATGTTCACCAGTGAGTCTCTTACTTTGTCTGTCTGTTGTTTGGTGGTGGGCAAGTGTGATACACTGGGTATATAAGAGCTTTTTCAGTGACAACAGCTGCCTGCTGCTTCTGGAAATGAGGTTGATGAGAGTGCTCAGAGCCCATGATTATTTATCTTAACAGCACAATCCCTATTTTTCCTGTTCCTTTTTTTTATTGTATTGTTACCAGTTATGTTAAAGTTATGGGAGCAGCTGATAACGCAAACATAAAGACTTGAAGACCATGAAAGTAACTCCACCTGGGGGGGGGGGGATCATTAGTGTCAGCTTTATCCTCATCTCAGTCAATCCAATGTGTTTGAGGTCACACAGTCATTCTGAAAACTTGTGCCCATTGATTGGAGAGTCCTGCCCTCGCCCCCTGAAACACAGGGCAGGGAGGCAGTTCTCTGCACCTCAAGCCCCACACTTAACAGTGACCCCTACAAAGCCAAGAAACAGACTCACAGTGTTATGTTTTTGCTTAGTTCGCAAAATGGATCCATGTCTTTTTTCTATTGCGGACAAAGATACTATTAACATTTTTTGGGATTTCTTCCCGTAATCTTCCGCTAAAGGATCAGGGTCTCTTTGTCCAACTTTGGGCTTTGGTTCAAATTTGATTTGTGATTTAAAAACCTACATAGTCTGATAAACATTTGGCTGACATGGAAAGAAAGTTACGGGATTGGAACAGCCTCAATGATAGAGGATTTTGGTGGATTTCTGGCTCACGGGATGAAGGAGCTGTAATATGAGGAATTATGTGACTGGAAAACACCCATGGTGTCACAACTACTGCTTTCCACCTGCTCCACTCTATGTGGGTGCCCCTTCCAACCAGTAAGAGATGGTGCAAGCATCAAGGAGTGTCACGATCCCTCACTGGCTTCCCATCCACACACACACACACACACACACACACAGCCAATTGCGCTTGTTGGTATATGGGAGTTGGATGCCCAAGTATTTTTATTGATGGGGCCAGTTGATCAGCATTTCCTTAAAATATTAAAATGAATAATGCAATGAAACTCTGAAAACTGTATTTTCTATCTGCATTTTGATTTCTTTAGCTCTGCAAATGTAGATTCAGTCTGCATAATTGTGATGTCAGGTCATCAAGAAAATAAAATGGAAAAATTGAAGACAACCACTATACTCACATCTGGGAAAATGACAACATCTGTTTTCACATTGGTTTGATCTGTGTGGTTTCTAAAAATATGTTGTTTTTCAAACCTCACAAGGAACCTGAAGACAAATATCTGGGGTCTACTTTTAGCATCACTCAGAGGAAATGGTCAATAGAGGCAGGTCATAGATAAAGTCTTACTTCCCCAACAGTTTAAGTTTAGCTTTTTGGAGCCTCATTTAGGAGTGAGTGATAGAAACTGTCGGTCAGAGTGTTTCACAGATAATCGATGCGATCACCCCGCAAACAACCAATCAATCGCCCAGATCCCCGCATCATCTGCTCCATCCACCACCGTGAGTGATGGTGACACCTGTAATTGGATTCACTCCGTGAAACAACAGAACAGAGGAACGGCCTGGAAAAAATGAGACAATTATACACAACGGTAATGCACTGCGCAGCGGATTTAGACAAACTCATATTTATTCTGAGAGGCGAAGTGAAGCAGAAGGCGCGGCGGGCGCTCTTCAGAGGTGTTTTATTGAATTTGTCAGGCTGTTTCCTTCTCCACAGCCCAATCCTTTCCTCTATCTGTTCTATCCATCATACACACACACACACACACACACACACACACACACACACACACACACAAACAAACTCAAAATGATGGGTTTCTCCCTGCACCCCAGGGCTCGGTCGACCCCTGCACCAGATTAAATCTGACACTCATGACCGACTCTGACAGGGGGAGAAAATACTGTGGGGGAGGAGGGGAAAGGCGGGAGGCGAGGTTGGGGGAGTTGAAGGGGGAGGATGAAGTGGGGGGAAGGGTTGAATGGTAAGTTCAGAGTGACAGACTAATTAGGTCTTTCCAGCGTGAAGCTTTATTTTCATATTTACCCCAGAGTATCATAAGGCCAAACAGCCCACTGACCGGACCATCTTGGGTTACATAGTATACGCACACAAATACACACACACACATAGTAAAAACTTTACCATAGCTGCTACACAGAACTGGCAAAAGCTGGCACTCTAAGAGACACACTAAGATTGACACTCTTGGTAAAACCAAGAGAGGAAACTTGATATTATCAAACTGGCAAAGAATGGCTCCCTCTGCTGGTTGACAGAACAAACACATTCTCACTGAGGCGTCACACATTGATCAGATATTAAAACCTGGGGTAATACATCCCAAAACACAAACACTTAACTAGATTTAAAGAAAAAATTAGACGTGGACTTAAAATCACAAAATAGATGAGGCTGGAGCTGGTTGGCACGCTTTTTATTTACTGTTTCTTTTTTATTTCTCAATATCAGTGTAATTAGAAAAATTAATATAGTATCACATTCAAGGGCGAGCATAAAGTCTTGGGTAGAGACTGATTATGTACCTCCACAACATATCTGATTCAAAAGTTAACCATAGAATACCAGTTTGGCCAGACTGTGGGGTGTGTTTTCATAAAAACAGTAATAATGCCATTTTATTTTTTAGATTTTACTTTTAGAACTCATATCTATATTACATGATGCTCAAGTAATTGTCAATCAAGAATCCTAAAAAGGGTGAATCATTATGTCCATTATGCTAAAAAATATATAAGAACCAATAATTACGAAATACTTTTTTTCTATCAAATAGTCAGTCACTAAAAGTCATAACACCACACTCTATCACTTCATTGCTAAATCATAAAAATACTGAAGTCATAATTATAAAGCTTCTTAATGAAGTGATCATATGCAAATGCTCAGAACAGTAGCTTACGAAGCTTGGCAGGTATCATGTAGAAAAGTTTGGATATATCGCTTTCTAGAATAGTAAGTCATAACTTCTTTACATTACTAGTGTGCTAAATATACTTATTTCAGTGAGCTCAGGTTGATAATTTGAGTTGATTTAATTGAAATTAATTATTTGTGGCCTCAAATTCCATAAGTTTCTCAAAATTTAGGCTGATTATCAACTTTATTCCATTTGTCCTTAGTGGTTCAACACTTGCCATGAAACATTTTGATTTAATACTGTTATATTTTGATCTGAATATTCTTCAGGGTTTGGCTGTTAAAAGATATGGTTGTTGTTGTACGGTCAAATTTTCGTAAACAAATCACATGAATAGACCAAAACTAACACTGTGTTAGTCCATCTCTCAATATTTTTTGACTACTCTGATGAATCTTTAAAGACAGATCACAAATATATAGATTTGTTTTATAGTGTGTCATCCCCCCACACTTGTTTTAGGGGGCTACTTTCAGTGGCAGATTAATTCATATTTGGTGCTGTAGATATCACTAGCTTCAAGCACAACAAATTAAGTATTTGAAGGTACCAATAATTCATTGAACAATTTATCCAAAAAACCTATCCAGGCTCTGTAGTAGCTACATACAGTATTTGATAGAACGCTCACGTCCCAGTACACCCTGGTACAGCTGTAAAAGCTCTACAACATTATAAACTGTACTCTCTTCTGCCGGGTTTTTATTCCCATATTCCTCTGAACTTGGACGCAAACACATACTGACAATATTTTACTGTACAGGCCGAAGCACACGGAGCAAAAGAATCTCACACGTTGCAAAAGAACAACATGTATCAGGCAAGACAATATATCCCTCTCTACAAACACTGTTTACATATAACATTATATATGCATGTGCGTCATGCAGTAAGGCTGCAGCTGCAGAGGAAACCGTGGTGAGTGACCAACAGTGTGGGGCTCAGTGTCTTCTGAGAAGTGGAACAAGATGAGGTCATTTGAATAGTATATCACTTAAAAAAAAAAGAAAAGAAAGAAAACGTCCCCTGAGAAAGCACATAAGGGGCACAAGCACGTGGAGGTGGTATCACTCTGAAAGACTGAATGTACAACATGTTACTTTACCATGAATCATGATACATCCATTTCCTGTATTGTAGTTTGTGAGTGATCTCTCCCTGAGGATAATTACAGCCTCTACAGTTCAGCTTTTCTCCAGTGATTTCCTGCCCCATGAAATTAGGCCTTGCTGAGTCCATTTATCATCCCATTACCACAGTCCTGTTCTCTAAATATAGATCCAGGTCTGGAGGAAGTGGAGAGCGAGAGCCAACCGTGCCAACAACAACAACACAAGCATTGGTCAGCGACGCTTGATTACAGCACTTTAGATAACCCGCATGTTTGAAAACAAGCTATATCGACCTTTGCCTTGGTTTGACTGATTGTGCTGAGCTTAAAACTGAACAAGCCATACTACAAGACCATTTAATCTAATATTGTGTCCAAAATAGTTTTGTTTATTTATTAATTGATAAACAATTTATCTATCTTAACTATCTTTGTCGGTTCTCACTGGACCTTTTTGGAAGCTCTGTTTTGCAGCTGTGTGGACATAGCTGATTATAGAACACACATAGTGACACAGACTAAAAATGAAAATATTTAGGAGAGTGGTGCTAGTGGTGAAGGGACCGCCAAAATCAATAGGATTCCTCCTTTGGAGACCATGAATGTGTGTCATGAATGTATGTGCATCTGTCCATGACAATGGTATCTCAAAAAACTGTTGGTTGAGGGGAAGGTTTGTCCTCATGGTGGCACAAGAGAAATGGTTATAGTGACATTAAAAAGGTGCATACTTTGTGCAGCATTATTGTGTTCAGTAAATTTCATAAAAAAGCTTTCTCAAGATCTTAATTATTTTCAAGCACAAAAGTGGAAAATTTAGTGTTAGAGCAATGTTTAAGTCACTAAAACCGTTAGCAATTGTCCACTGGCGAACATGAAAATTAATGAATTTAATGGAAATCCATCCAGTGATCTTCAAGATATCTTGATGTGGACCAAAGTAATGGTCAAGGAGAACAGGGCACACTAAACATAAAAAAGGGTTAATCTTCTTAGGAGCATGAATGCGCTCAAGGAATTTAAGCGCAATCTCCTTGCCTAAATTTTTATATTTATTGGGTACAAATCCAAATTTTGACCTATTGAGGAGCAGTCAGGTGTTTAACTAAACGATTATGAGTCGTTCTGTGGGGTTCATGAATACCCACAACAAATCTCATGGAAATCGAGCCAGTAGACTCTATGTCTTTGGCCAATGTTCTTTTCAAGGGTCAAATTTGTCTTGATGGTGACTCTAGAGGACATTCAGTCAGTGAAAGTCACCAAAATGATTAGGATTCATCCTCTGGGAACATGAATTACCCCAGTCAAGTTCCTGAAAACTTGGCTAACAGTTTATATATTAGATATCTGGCTCTGTGTTGGACAGACAGCCACATCTAAGAGTCTACAGCCACACTAGTTGTTCTTTGAGGCTGTACTTGGACACAGCAGTGATTTGACATAAATGCAAACCTCGGCATGCTAACATGCGCACAGCGAACATGCTAACATGCTGATGTAAGGAAGGAAACATTCAACATGTTCACCATCTCAGTTTATTTCGCTCTAAACACAGAGTATGGTTGGGAAAGAATGATGTGTCCATACTATTGCAGGTCATAAACCAAAAGTACTAAACAAGTTAAAATGTTGACCCGATGATAGCGGTAAAGGAAAATTCAGGGTGTCACCACTGGTTATTAATTATTCGGGGAACATGAATGTCTGAAGAAAATGTATATAGAGCTGTGTTAAAAACTTAGGAGAGGGAGATGTCCTTTAAGTCGACCCTGTAGCCGTAATATTATGCAGGTATAGAATAAGAACATGTATGATAACGTCTACAAGGTCTACACTTTTGCATTATTCATAAAAGTGATGTCACGTTGAAATAAATAAATAAAAAGGACAATAAATATTGTGGGAGAAAAAAAGTCTGTAGAGTCAGTGTGATAAACCCCGTGGAGGCAGCACATTACTCACACACGTATGATGGCCTTAAATGCATATCTGGGGAGATGTTATGTTCATCTCTTGAGCTTTTCTCTCTCTTTGCTTCATGGTTAAAGATGAAATTTCTCAGGCGTTTAAATTATACACCGCTTCATTAAAACAAGGGCTCTTATTCAGCTTTTTTTTCCCAGGAAATATGTTTCATGAGCAGTCATTAAAATTCAGTTAAACATGTACGACGAACTCTCCAGAGAGGCACCGGCTAGTAGCATAAAATATGGCCGTGGCGTGTTTAAATTTGGTGGGGAAATGAGGGAACAAGCGTTAACACTTAGCGTGATGTTTATTTGACAAGGCTGTCACTCCAAAAGGAACCTCTGGACTGACCTATCAACACACTTCACCTGCAGTTTAAACAATGTCTAAGCTTTAACACTTCATTTGTATCTGAGAACAAGCCTTCCTTTTTATTCTTTTCATTGTATCACTACAACAGCAGGGAAGAGTTTATTTTGAAAAGGACATGTAGGAAAACATCTTTGAAATGACTTTGACCTATGGCTTTCCGTTGCGTTTAGATTAAATAATGTGTGTGATAATGTGTATGTCAGAAAGGCCTCCGAGGCCATCAGGAGTGCGTTATTATGTTGGTGGGAAAATGCCGGGCGGGAAGTGAGAAGTGATGAGGGTCACAGCGGGGTCGTGACATGAAGAGCGGGGCCAATTGACTGAGAGGGCCCCAGGGCCTTCTCATGCATGAACCTCCTCAACCAAACAAAATATTTCATCCGAGCACCTCAAGACTTCTGTTCCAAAACACATACATCCAACATGTGGACATCTAAACAGGCCAAATCACTCAGCACAACAGAAATGTTCAATGCTTTAGTGAAAGGCGTTTTCATCTTTAGAACAAAATGGCAGTTATTATTAATGCAATATTGGTAGAGACAGGACCAGTTTCAGCTGGCCAATAGAGGGTGCTAAAGCCCCGCACCACCTCTCCCCAAATCCTGAACTTCACTGAATAAGACTTTAGGAAATTACTTTAAAATAGTTATATACTCTTAAAACAAAGTAAGTATTATGTAGTTAGTGAGAAAAATGTATAATATGAAATAAAATGTAAATTAAAAATGATGGGTCATGTATTTCCGGCCTTGGGCGCAAGAATCTTTGCCCATTGACTTTCGTTCCTACTACTGCATCCTACACATGACAGCTTTAAATATCTATTTGGAAAAGATTCATCTAGTCTCCACTCTCACAGTTGGAGAGGTGTTTCTTATTGACAGACTCAGTTTACCGGTAATGCTTCTTTCTGTAATACAATATGGATTGCCAGGTTGACTCATAAAAACCAGTGTGACCAGGAAGACTTCTGGAGGTCCTGCAGTCAGTTCAGAAAACTAAATAATCTCATATTATTACAAGAGAAAGAACCACATCAAGGCCTGTATGTAGGGGGCCAAAACTGTCCCAACTGAAACTGTTTCCACTGGATTAAAGAAGGAACAGAAATCTGTGAAAAGGTGGACGACAAGAACTCCTCCATACCTAAGTTTCTGTCTGAGGCATAATGGAATGAATTCTTTTCACATGCGTTTCTGTGCATGGAGCAGTATCCTGTGAATATCTGTAAGTCATCAGTCCGCCTGTTACCACTTCCTGCACAGCTCTTGTCCATCTGAACTGATCCCAGTCCTCTCAGTTTGATTCCACATCGGATACACACCCTTCCCGTTTGTCTTGGTGCGAGCGAGGTTCTCAACCGAACCCGCTATGATGTTCCCTTCCCCATAAATGTTATTCCTGCTCTCATCGTATTTCCAAGGCAGTATCTGTGTCGCCTCTTCCTGCCGAGAACTAACTCAAAACATGTTTGCCTGTGATCCGGCTTACCGGGCCGAACCGTTATTTATTCATTAAACAGAGAGTTCGTTTTGGCTGGGAAGAAGATCTCGGAGGCTCCTGGATGAGATCAGGTATCGGTCATCCCGTGAGCCCAGAGGAGACTCTCCAGGTCGCCAGGAGGGGAGAATTCCTGAGAGGAAAATAATGTGTCCATGTGAATGCCAGTCAAGTGTGTCAGCTGATGAGAAAGCATGTTTTCAGTTAAGTCTAGACATAATAAACAATGATTAAAAGCCTATAAACAGTCAGACTATGATGGTTAAAATGGAATGAGACAAATATTATATGATAGACTTTAACAACTTTGAATAAAAGATACAGGGAGGAAAGCCAACATTTGGTATAGGCCTGTATGTATAGCAAACTGATCCTGCAATAAAACCATGGTAAGACATTATATCTATTGAGGAAATTACATCTACCATTAATCAAGGAAATGACTTTGAATGACCTTTGAGCTGGTTCTTAGTATTTCAAGAGAAAAGACAGAAAAGAGTCAGCTGTTTTTTAACACTTTCACACTTGAACATGAACTTGAAACAAAAAGGAAGGAAAAGTGGAAAGCCAGTAGGCCTTTTTCACCGAAGACATTTTGTCATGTCACAATAGGAAAGCACAGGTAGAAATAAAAAAAGTAATGATGCACAGCAAGAAACTTAGATTGGCCCACACTAGTCAGCATTAGTTAAACATTGTCAGTACAATGTACGGACAGTTGCCCGGTTAATGTTTTCACTACATAGATTTGATATGTGCATTTTCATGAACTACTGTCACCATGTGCTGAATATATTTACTTAACACCATGAAAGAGTCAAATTTTATTCTCAAAATTATTTTACATTAAAATTTTCTTCCTGCAAACCTATTAAAGCTGACCTTAATAAATCATCAACTCAATATAATAATAAATCAAAAGGGAAAAATAATGATTGTACTAAAAACTGTAGGTGGTCAATTTGTCAGTTGTTACACAAATTCATTTCTGCCTTCCTAAAAATATGATGGGTACCAGGAGCATTAACATTAGGTGATAAAATTCAATGAAATAAAATCATAATGAGCATTGCAAAGACAATAGGCCCTTTTCATGGCAGACATTTGGACTTGATAAAGCAGGAAAAGCACAGGTGGAGATGGCTGAATTCCATTTAGATGAGCCAGTTCTAGGGCTCTGGTATTATGCATGCTCACTCACTGACCCGTCTTCATGGTACACTTAAAGGAACAGAGCCCTCCGTAATGTTAATATTTACACCTGTGTCAAAATCTGAAAGTTTGTTTAGATAAATGAGAACAAATGTACAATGTATAGGCCATCGTGTGAACTATATGCACTTTGTAAATCAATGTCTACAGACTTCTCTTCTCCATCTAATACTTGACATTATTCGCTGACCATATTTACTGAAATGGTCAATCAAAAGTAAATCAACAACAAAGCAAATAACAGAAACTACCAGACACCACAATCTACAGCCTCAAAAATGATCATCATACAGTTAAATCTCTAAAACAATTTCAACAAATAACCTTCATGAAGGAAGGATTTTTGCCATGACTGCATTAGTTTTAGCTATTTGTTTGGCTAATAAACTGGCAACTGAGTGTTTTTGTCTGATACTTGCAGGGTAGTGTATCATGCAGTGATGTTTTGGCTGAATTCCATGTAGCTGCTTCAGTTTCAGGGTCCTGGTACTTTGCATGCTGGCTCACTGTCATACTGTCACAGCTTACTGGGACACTTGAATAGAACAGAGTCACTGTTAATGCTATTAGTAACACCTGGGATTTTCCTACTGTGAGAAGCGGAAATATTTGAAAGGTCGTGTAGTTATTTTTGAATTTCTGGCTTCACTGGGACTACTAGTCGGAGACATAAATTCTCAAATTCATTTACGGTCATGTAATTCCAAGCACAGTGTAAATTAGTGTTACACTTACATTTTAAAATAGTATTACACTTCCATAAAATTTGTGGACTCACAAGAGACAGATTTAAAATTTAAGAATGGTCAAAGTTGAATCAGCAGAGGCCGAGCAGTTTTTTAGGTCAAGCTCCAAAAGCACTTTAGCCTACATTTTTTTCAGTTTTTTCAAACTCCACACCTCCAGTATGCAACGCAGGCTCTGTTATACATCTGTATAAACATGCAATAAAAAAAACAGTGGCTGAAGACTGTCAGATCCTTTCACTGTGAGAGAACAGAGCACATTCAGTGATTCATTCATTGAATGTACGACATAACCAGCGACTCAAACTGCCGGAATCAGGCCCAGCAAGTTCAAGAGTAATGCCGAACTGTAGATCAGTTAAAAATACTTTTTAAAAACAGCAAAATCTGCGATATTCAGCGAGGAAACTTTTAAAATATCAGGAATTATAAACAGAGTTCGGCCTGTTTGTCAAAGTAACTGCACTTCCAGTTCCGGAATCATAGGGAATATTCAGCGTTTCAGTTCAGAGAGTGACGCAGTCGACGCTCCGGTCAAGCACTGAATGATTCGATGGAACAAATCTTTTTAATGAACTGATTCTAGTGATTCGGAACACTGAAAAGAACTGCTTCTCTTATTACTAAACATGTGTAAAATCCTTGGAGTGCCCCTTTAACCTTAATGCAGAACAAGTAAGTGAATCAAAGCGAATACAACTCCTAACTCTAATAGATATACCAACATAACGAAGCTCTCACCACCAGAGGATGAGTTAAATCAAATCAGGTGTGGATGTTGATGATTGGGATTATAATTAGGGTGATGATCATGATGGCAATGGCAGTGATGACTCAGCAGTAATCGCCACTATTACAGTAGTGATGAGGACAGCAAAAGCGTGAAACTAAATTATAAGTGATAGAAGTGCATGGCAGAGGAATGGGAAAGAGGAAGTACTTTGCATTTACATATTTAATAGGCTGTAATCCTCGTTCAGGAAACATTACTGGCTTTATTGTCTCTCCTCTAGCATTAACAGAGTCCAGTCGATCAGGGTGAAGCCATCGAGAATAAGCTAATTAAGGCTGAGTTCTAAATTTCACCTGACACAACTGTGCGCCATCAACAATGATAAATCCCAGACAGTCTGTATGGGTGGACTCATACGCGACCACGCTCATTTATATATATAAATAAATAAAAGGCTGTCACGTGGTAGGGGCAACCGGTCAGGTAGGATGCAAATGTGGTGCCAGGAGGATCGTCTCAGTCGAACGTGCCTCCAACTCACGCTGCTGGAGGTGTAGGAGGTTGATCTGGAGATATGCCAACAATTGGTTCAATTCAGGAAACCCCGGAGGGCTGATGTTTTATAAAACAGTGGAGATGGGTCAAAGGTTAAAAGTATACCCCAACCCCGCTGCCTACTTTGTGTTGTTGTTATTTTATCAAGACCTATTCCTCATTTACACTTTTTTATTTTAGGGTGTGTTACATATGACCAAAATTGCTAAAATGTGGTGTCTTTGACAAATGTTTGACTGGCAATGTAGGTACTGAGGCTGGCCCTTAGAATGATACATGTACAATGTACATGTCATTCAAAGAAAAGTCTAAGGTGTTGCTGGATCAGAATGTCTTTTTCAGGGACACAAAGCAACATTATTGAAAGTATTTTTTTTTTTAAAACACTAAAATAACATGCAAAACTGCTGAAAAGAAAACTGTCCATTACAGAGCTTTAGTCCAGTGACACACCAAGGACTGTCCAAGGTGAAATGTTGTTCAGTCTTACTCCAACTTTTGTTTGTCCTGGACGTCTAATCCTCATTAACAGGATGACGAGCAGCTTCCACAAATCCATTTACAGACCTGAACCAAATGGACCACATGTGGAGTTGTTTATATAGCTCACGGTTCACTGAGAAACGCACACTGGTCAAGGTCTCCACTGCAGCTGGAGCTTTATGTTTTGTTCGGTATGTTTAGTCTGTCTTGCAGCGTGTCAGAATTTATGTGATTTCTGTGTTTCGCTTATGACAAATCTTCGAGAAATACTTCACATACCATTCAATCTCCTCTACTCGGCGACTTCTACTTCCTACTCATGTTGCTGCAGTCTCAATGAAAAAATAAACTTTCTGCCAGACTCTTAGTTCCTTATAAATATTGCAGAAATACTTCTTATTATGTGAGCTCTGTGGCTTTGACCCTTGTGGTCTTGGCTTTCAGCTGGCTCTTGTTATCACTGTAGCTTTCTGTTGAAGTCATTACACAGCCTGTCTTCAGAGACCCCAACATAAAGCAGCCTCTGGAAAAAACAATGGCATTTCAAACTGTTGAGCAGTCATTTTATCAACTGTACATAGATTGTAAAGTCGTTTGTAAATTTTTATATTAAAATAGTGACCGCAGAGAATACTTTCTTCTGACTGGATAGAAGGTGATGGTAGGCATTGCATGGCTCTGATGTAACGCACACGACTCTATAATTACCAATTATTGGAGTAGTGGTTAAGTTTATACCCCCAACATAAAGTTTAATTTAAAGATCGTATAATGGCCTAAAGTATGCACGAAAGTATTTTGATTACTGGCTTGTCTATCCCATGTGATTATAATTATCTAAACTGTGTTATTAGTCTAGTGTCATGCATTTAAATCAGAGAGTTTTGTGTATTCTATTATAAATCGCTATCTTTTGTTTCATTTACACACGTAAACAGGGATCAGTTCCTGGACATATTTTAAGCCCTAATTTTCTACACATTAAAAATGAAACATGTACTGCTTTTAACCATGTCGGTCGATCCACCAATTTGGTCCTGACTGAAATATCTCAACAACTATTGGATTTTGTCCTGATATTCATTTTCCTCAGAAGATGAATCCTAATGACTTTGTTGATTCCTGTAGTGAAACACAGAAAGTCAACATTTTCACTTTCTTTTTTTTGAAATTTCTCAACGTCTACTGGATGGATTGTCACAAACTTTTATACAGACATTCATGGTTCCCAGAGGATGTGTCCTACTGACTTCGGTGACGTCTTTTTCAACTAATATATTGTTTATCTGTATATGAACAATATCTGTTCAGTGGCATACCAATGATATCCTGAACATACGGGTGTTTCTGTGAAAGTACTTGTTGACAACAGGTTCTTGCAAAATTTGAAGATTCAAGTATTAGTATTAAGTGGGTTCATTCCATTCTGTTCCACTTACTTGTTTTTACCCAACAAGCACAATAACTATTATAAAAACCCAAGACCAACATGCATACTAACCTCCAGGCTTCCTTCCTCAGGGCTAAGGAAGTGCCGGGGCGCCGTGGGGCCCGGCGCTCCGGGTCCTGATTGATTCTCTAATAAGGAATGAACAGCAGCTCCTGGTACTTCGGGTAATTGTCATATTTGTCACCCCCAGAAGCGAGCTGAGGCGGTGAGTGTGAGCAGCTTCTGTGATCTAATTGGACAGAGTTATCAGACGGTGAACAGCGGCAGCGTCGCAACGAGCAGCGGTGATCCATATCCTGCTCCAAACGAGAACGAGGAGTCGTTAAGAGAGACAGAGAGACATTAGGAGCATCACACACATGCATCAAATCACACACATGCTCGAGAAAAACACACACACACACACAGTCAGTGTATCCTGTTGATTTTAGTGCCAATATGTCAGCTTAGATTTATAACCAAGACTGGTTTACAAATCTGCACATGGATATTTACTCCTGAAATTCATGCCAGAAGCAACATTGTTGTAGTAAGCACTACAAAAGTCTCAATCTTTGCCAAATGTTTGACGCACAAAAGCAAAAATAAAGTCAACACTTTTGCTTTTGCTCACATTTATCCACTGAAGAAAAGTCAAGTGAGGTCAGGATTTTTTATGCACTCACCAAAATAAATAATTCGGATTTTGCAGGGAAATTCATGGCATTTGGCCACTTGGGAAAAGTTGTGAACACAAACACTGACAAGTCATCACCTCTTAAGCTGATATGGTGAACTTGTTCGCAAACTGTTGCTTATTGACAGAGCAACATCATCCACCTGATTGAATATAGGTCCAATATTCACTCTCTTTTAGCTTTTGGTCTCCACCGACTCCTGAGGGAAATATCTGTCTCTTCAGCAGCTAAATGCTTCACTCTGTTCACCAGTTAGTCTCTAACTGCTGTTTGGTGCGGAGCAGCTAGTGTATAGTGGGTGTTGTTGCCCCTCTATACTGTAAACCTGCACATATACTGTAAATAAGGAAGATACTGAATGGCAAACTGAGTAGAAGGATACGTAGAAAGCGGTAGAGTGCCTCTTTGACAACATGCAGGGAAGGAGGCTACCTTGTTTGAGGACTTGTGATGAAAGAGTTGAACTAATGTGCGTGTGTCTTCTGCAATAATTTATGACCCCCTGCAGCTGTGCAAATACCAGTGTTGAGCAACATTCCTCACCGCAAATGACGGCCTGAGTTTCAGGATCATAATGACGGATCAGCGCTGGATAATTCATCCGAGGGCCTTAAAATATGCAATTACTCTGCAGTTGCTCCGGATCCATCTATCACTGCGCTCAGCGATTTCACCTAGAAAAGGCAGCGCTGTTATCAACGCAGTAACAACAGTAAGTGATAGAAAGTTATGGACCCTCGCGTTGGACCCTTGTTGTTTGTTCTCACTGAGCAAGAGAGAGATCTGATTCACAACAGGGAAACAACATGGGGGGGAAATATCACAATTACAAAATTCCCCCACAGGGAAGAGACAGTTTTGACCTCCCACCCCAACAATGAGGATCCGGGGAGTGAACGAACATTCTCCAAAAACACAATCAATCCGCCCTGAAACAAAGAAAAATCCTTCCCAGAGGAAATCTCACGTCCAGGTCTCTTAATGTCTCATTATTCTGTCAACACAGACTCTTGGCTCCTGCAATCCTCTGAAAAACTACCGTGATTTGATTTCATTTTTTATTGCTGTCTGTCATGAGTCCAACCATGGTTTCCAGATGCCAAAATTCCAAGGCTTTTGAAAATGATTGAAAAAAGATCCTCCTTATGACTCTTGCTGTAATAAGCAAAGGTATCAATCACCATGTTTGCAAGAAGAACTGTTTCTTTCTCTCCCCTTCTCCTGGAGTTAGTCTGTGATGGAGATGATTTTGTATCTAAGTGGAAGAATATGAAGGATGGAAGCAACTGAATGAACTCCTGCTGGTGAGAAACTTTTTCTGGGTCAGTGGTCCTCAAACTTTTTGTGCCATGCACCCCTTACGAAGTAAAAAAGAAACACTGTGAAACTAATGTAACCTTTATCAACCATTTACAGGGGAGAACTGGGAAATTAGTTACATTAACTAAATCACCGAAATATTCATTAATGTTAATCACTGCAACACTGTTTCAATTATACTTCAAATGAATCTATATTATAACTTAATTTAATTAAAAACAAGGGGCTTTTTATTATACATTTACATAAAATATCAGTGAAGTAACAATGCCTTAACTTGTTTCCACTGCAGCAAAAAAGATCTTTGTGTAATTGTGGCACCGAAATTATTATTATATCTTCTTTCAAAAGAAATTTGAATTAAAGAAGAAAATCGTTTAAATTGTTTTCATACAATGCTCAACACTGCAATATCGTCAAAGGCATTGCGTTGAAACGTCGGGGGGCCCTCCAGTTCAGAAGCTTAGAAAGAGACAAAAAGGGAAACATAACTGAAATCAAATCTCTGTAAACGGCCGAGCCTCCTTCCATCCATCCGTGTGTTTGCTGCTCTGACCTCTGTGGAGTCTCAGCAGTGCTGCAGGACAAAAGCAGCTCATCAGCAAACACATCAGAGTTTATTTACTCCTGCTAACCCACTCAGCGGCATCTTTATATGGCAGATGAAGCCTACTCCTTTGATATCCATTACCGTATTATTCGCTGGTAATATCTCTGCCAGGATTATGACTGTAATTATGACTGCCATTCAAGCCGGGCCTTTAACATAATTGAGTCATAAGAAATTAGCATAAAGGCTAATTTGTTTGATTATGCGTGAATTTGGGGAATTACGGGGCTAACTGATGACGGCTGTGTGGCAGGTTAAAAATGAGCTGTGGGGAAACTGTTTCAGGATCTCAACAGAAGTGCAGCGATGCAGCCGGTGTTCATAATGTGTCCGTCATGCCGCCGGATCACCGCCGTCCCGCTGAAAGCTCGTAAATCCAATCTTTGACTTTCATGGTGTACTGTCAGCTGAAGGATCACACGCCCTCTGCAAACCCAGCTGCTGGTCATCTGAAAACCTTTCAGGGGTCATCAGCTGACACTACGTGGACAAACAAATGTGCATGTTAACAACCTCTAAATGACACAAGCCTCTCAAAAACAAGATGGTTCATCTCAAAAGCATTCCATTCAAGCTAAAAATCAGCCATCATTCATTTTATTATTTACACCTGTGCTGTTCCGGATGTGACATGTCAACATGTCTTTCTTAAAAAACAAGGCCTATTGACATCAATTAACACTTATTTTGTGTAATTTGACCTCTTCTTCAGGACAGTGAGGCTGTGACTGATTTTTTAATGCACTCTTCCAGCAGGGTTAGGGTCCAGTGACATTTTGGGGGGATAACTCATTTCCCAGCAAAGCAGTATTTATGCTACGCTGTCTCTTGGATGTCTCTTAATACTCAGTACTGGACAGTACTGATAGTGGTATCAATCTTCTCAGCTAACTCTCGGTAAGAAAGTGAATGAATCTTATTCCGCACCGTCCGACAGGATCATGTATATTGTGTCAGCCTGTTCAGGCTCAGTGTAGCTACAGTATGTCATGTTTACACTGAGTGAAATGTTCTCTGTAATTTGGCATCTATGGAAGCTTTGGGACCTGCTAGTGAGTAACTAGTAAAGCTTGACAGCTGTCTACGTAAGGAGCTGCTGAGTCTGTTATTTTCTGATGTTTTCTGACGTTTTCAGGGGAAAGGGCATTTTACTAAAGATTTATTAGATTGATGGTAACATCTCACCAATTCATTAAAAATAACTCCCTCTGCTCTGTACTTCATGCAGTGAATAGATATGGAATCTTTCCACCCCAAAATCTGTCCAGGTTTTGGGTGCAGTCAGCTTCTTCCAGCAAGTACAAAAAAAACATCAGAATTAATTTCTAGGTATATTCTTCTATATTCAGCATTGGACTTTGACATTAGTTATACACACCCCAACTCTCTTTTTTCGTCTTGAGCACACACTTTTTCAATTTGTCTTCATTTTTATATACCAGTGATTAGCCTTCATTCACAGCTCTGTATCCATTTATTACACATTTGTACTGTTGTTGAAGACATTTTTTGTCCATTTTACTGACGATGTGTACTTTAGAGAGAGAAGACCTCCAGTGACAACAATGAACAAGGACAGTGTATACATCAAGGAACTATTGATGACTTGTACTTTGCTTTTGAAAAGCATGGAACATGTTTGTGTTTTACAGTGGGATCAAAGTTCAGCTCGAAAAGGAAAGATGTAAGAAACAGAAGACAGTTAATTCAATTACTTTGTGTTTGTAAGGTGCTATCCAAATATACTCGCCTTGAAAGGGAACGTTTGAACCCAGAGGTAATTCAAAGTGCTTTAAATGTAAAATGTAAAACATACACAGCATGTATAGTGATCATCTGTGCAGAAGCACCGTAGAATTGCAAGGTGAACACAAAACTGCAACATTAAGAATATTTTTCCAGTAGCTCCTTGACACAGAAGCGCCTCTGTGTTGACACAGAGATTTTTTTTACAAACTTAATTAACTTTGGGGCTGCAGGGTAGCAAAGTAATGAAATATATTACAACATTACAGCAATATAAGGTGGGAAATGAGGAACGGGCTGCTGATGTAGGTTTAGATGTAACAGGATTTTTTACCTCAAGGGAGAAATTATGAGGGTCTGTTTTACTCAAGTGAGTTGATATTTAGAGTTGTTCATTTTCAATGGTCTAACAGGAAGTTTGTGTTTCTCTTTAGAAATCTTTTTTTTCTCCGATATGTATGACTCGGAGTGTATGTGTCTAATATAATGTTTTGTTTTACTTTGACAGAAATAAGTTTTTACTGCCATTCCATATCAAAACATTTTAACAGGACACGTGGTTTGATTTTGAAATACTGATTTAAAATACCAATTATTTTTTTATTATATGTTTGTCACAAAAACTACATCATAGAATTACTTCAATGCAAACATTTAAATGAGGCCATGTTTCATATTTTAAATGTAACAGTATGCAGTATACAGCCAACTGTACTTTTGGCCTGGGGATTCTTCTATTTTTTAGGGCTCCTTAATTCCAATGACATTTTCGACAATAGTTTGTTTACAACTTTCAAAAAAATGGTTTTCTCAGAACTGGACTGGCTAGCAAAGAGCGCTGACCTCAACGTCATCATCCAACATCTGTGGGATGAACTGGAACCCCGACTGTGAGCCAGACTTTGTTGCTCAACATCAGTGTTGGACCTAATTAATGCTTTTGTGCCTGCATGGGGCCAAATCTCTGCAGCCAGATTCAGAAATCTGGTGGAAAGCCTGAAGAGTGGAGGCTGTTATAACAGCAGATAAATGCTCATGTTTTTAAGTCCAGGTGTCCACATACTTTTGACCATGAAGTGAAACTATCACTAAAAGTAACAGACACACACACACACAAAAAAAAAAAAAACAGTCTCAAAACAGACACATACAGCTATGCTGAAGCACCGCCGTCCCTCCCCTGAGCCTGTGTTTCTGACTCGCTGCAGGAGGCTTTGTGTCCTGCAACACACTGATACTCAGAGTCAGTGAAGCGCACAAATCCAATTTGCTGTGTGGGAGCATTAGAGTATTAGACTCCTGTGTTAATTTCTTTCTGAAATGACTTCCCGTCTGTTCTGTGTTCACCTTGGGACAGAGAGAGAGACAGAGAGAGGGAGAGAGACACAGAGAGAGAGGGAGAGACAGAGAGAGAGAGAGAGATGTTAAAAGAGGAAGAAGGAGGGGAAAAAATACGAAATGGAAACGGAATCCGAAAAAAACAACAGAAATAAAAATAGGAATGGATGAGCAAACCAAGTCAAATAATTTACTGAAGTGAAAGTACCAATTCAATTATCAATATCAAAAGAAAATATACTGTGTTCTAATAATTATTAAAATCAAAAAGTGTAGATATTGCAAAAACAATTCTACACTTGGCTGAGGTGGATAAAGTTGGTGTTGTCTATCAATAAAAGCAAAAGGCGACAAAGTGCAATGGAAACTGACTGAATTAGTTCGTAAGATTCCAATTATACTGGACCAGAATCAGAGGATACCAGACTCAAACAGGAGGCAGAAAAGGCTATTTTACAATATTCAATGACCAGACAACACAAAGGGTTATGAACAGGTACCTTATATTTTTTGGGAAAATATTAAAATAAAATAAATAACCATAGGTTCAGTATAATGTTCAACTCCACAGAGATACTGGGGCTGAGGTGATATAATTTTCTCTCGATTCGATTCTTTCAGGATACTTGGGTGTTGATTCAATAAGTATTGCAATTCTACAAGTATTGTGATTCGATATTACAATTTATTGCAATTTCTGTTTAGTTTAAAAAACACTAGACCATGGGAAAAAGTTGAATCATAAACTTCTAGAGACTGTATATCATCACGTCAGTTACACTTTCTGGCTTTTATTTCAGCATGTACAACAGAATGAATAAAAAATACATGCTTGAAGTAAACTTAAACTGCTACATTTAGCTGTCCCTGCTTATCAAGCTAGTGCCATAAAAATAAAATAAGATGCTGACCACCCAGAATAACACAGTACATGATACATGATTGTTCCTTTTGGCATGTGAGGGTGTCACTGTGGACCGGTGAAGTTCTGTGTGGGACAACCTGTCGGTGCTTCAGTGAGTGATACAGAGGATGAGAGTGAGGCAGCAGCACGACCGTCCGAAGACTAATGTCTGCAGCAGCTCCACCTGTTGGGCCCTTTCGGTAAGTTTCACTGTTGAATGTCCTGTCTGTGGGTCTCCTCTGCTAAAACCACATGAACACTGTGGGCTCCGGGTCGGGCCCCTGCATGTGTATATATTATAGACTGTATATAAACTAGTAGTTACTCTGGTTCTATGAGTACGTGCGCAGCCACAACTGAATGTGGATTACATAGATTCAGGCAGTAAAGAATCGCGATACTTAAGTGAATTTTTTTCCCCACCCCTAAGAGATACGTCAGTTTTAATTCAGCAACAAATTATTTGTTTTGTCACTCTCTTTTCATTTTGAACCACTGAGTTCTTTCCAACTTCTTTTCTGTCTAACTGGATGCACCCTAAAATAAGTAATTCAGAATGTAAATTCTCGATACCTGGATCCAACATTTGGTAGGTAACAGTACTGAAACAATACAGGTTTAATATTATCACTTTACAGCTTACTTTAACCTTAAAACTGTTCACTATTCACTGTATCAGCAATAGCAACATCATCTTAAATCAAGGCACAATAATAAACCATATCAATAATATGAATACTCAGTCCATTCACTTAAACCAGTGAGGGTAACAACTCAGTCCTTCCGCAAGCACAGGGAATGCATTTGAATTAGAAGCTAAGTGTCTTTTCCAAGTCAAGTTAAAAAAACAGTAAAGTCAGAGTCTGGGATCTGGGGTTGTGCAAGTGGTGCAAGACCGGTGCTGGCCCTGTGCAGTTTATGATGTTCACCTTACTGCTGTGGCAGCAGAGGAGTCAGGTTGGCAGATCTGACTCTTAGCTGTTCGATTCAGAGATCTTCAATCCAGGGATCTGGATGTCTCCGGGTTGGCTCGCCATCAACTTTAGATCAATTAAAAAAACCTGACCTGCAGTCATTGACAAGGCCAGAATTGTCCATTAATCAACTGCTTTTCAAATGTCTTTTTTATTAGTCAGAAATTGTTATTACCTTTAACTTCAACAAAATATATACATATAACTTAAAATATTTTAAATAACCTTTAACAGTGAGAGTTTCCTCTGTGTCACCTGGCAGCTCTCAGTGAGCAGGGCCTCTCACACACACATCTACGGCCTTACAACAACCTACAGGCCTTTAGAGCTCTGATTTGACAACGTTATGTTGTGTTTTTACAGTTTTACCTGAGTTACGTCACCCTACAGCATCACCCAGCGTCTCACTGGCGTCATGCTGTCCAGGCGGCGCTGCCGACCTGCATTCTGATTGGCTAGGGCACTTCCGCGTTGTTAACTCTTCGTCACTCGGGTTACACAGGGAGGGAAACCTCAGATCTAGCCGATGTGGAGCAATGAATGGATGAAAGGAACAGAGGTGCCATATTTCCATCATGTTTTCCACATCTTTTTCCATCGTTTGAGGTTTGACTGGAGCTCATTCCACCTTCTTCTTCTGCACTGGTTTAATGCCACCGGACTGGGGAACCAGCACCACCCTTATCTCCACCCACCCTAATTTCCAGGCTTTCAGTCGCATCTCATGGCCTTCCTCAGCGGATGGAGTTTGCTCAGTTGCCCCCATACATTCTATGTTAAATGATGATATTTAGGCCTATCTTACCTTATGAAAGAGTCAAGTTGGGGTCTGTTGATTTTCTTTATTTTGTGTTATTTAAATTGCGTCAATTGTTATTTTTTTACAGCGAGCCTGCATAAAGAGTAAGTCATGTTGGTGTGTTGTGATGAGTAGTGAGAATGTGTATTTGGGTATTGTCTCCATGTAAACTGTGTGTACCCCAGGAAGAACAGCTATTGCAATGCAAAAAGCTAACGGGGCCAAACAAACACGACCCCCTGTTATCACGTGACCCACGTTCATGAACTCCTGTACTGTATATATCAGTCAGTTAACTGCTGCATTTTATCCTGACACACGAAGATTGCATCAGAGTGAGGAGGAACTTTTCCTTTGATGTCAGCCTGTGGGCCTCACTGGAACAACTGTGTGTTTCCTCGTGGTGTTTGACCTCACATGTTTTAGTTCCTGTCTGAGTGCACATCTATTTCCCCGGTGCTGAGAATCTATTGAAAGAAACAGTTGCTGGATGTCTGACAGACGGGTGGGGTGGGGGGGATCCTCAGCACTTCAGTGTGAACTGTGTTTCTCAGGAGCCTCACGGTGCTTCAACATCGCTCATCTGTCTGTCCCCAGTTTAATGGACTGCACATGAACTCAAGTGCTCGAACATGTTGATGCCTTTTAGTTTGCAGCCGTGCTCCGCTCTGAACGGCAGATCAGTCAGAAGGGAACAAGGATGAATCTCTAACCGGGTCCTCCGACCACACACAGATCCTCTGTTGACTCAGTAAACTCTTGCTGCGAGCTGAAAACCCACGCTCGGGAGAAGGAAACTTCCGTACAGAGCTGAACTTAAAGGAGAGCACACGTTGAGATCCAAACATTGTGAAGATGGAGAAGATGGAAACTGTGCTTTTTCCCTTTTGTATATTTTATGTGGATCTCAATCAGTGTAGCGTGTTTGTTAACAGCTTGAAAACATCTGGGGAGAAGGACGGTGGTGGATGAGGTGTAAGGGAGGACGGGAATAGCTTCTTGTGCCAAGAGGACCTTCTTGAGCAAAAAAAGGAAGTCGTTTCCAAACATTTACTCTCTGTATGTGTATATATATATATATATATATATATATATATATACATATATATTCTGTCATGGAGCCTAATTTATTAAAAGGAAATACCTAAAAGTGCACTCCACTGATTTTACACAGCGTCTCCAGTGACTCTGGAGGAGCTTTGTCAAGCGTGCAAAATAACCCTGGTGATGTCATAGTGATGTCATCAGGGTTATCTCAATTTGGGCTTGGATACGACACATTTTATGAGCCTCTGCTGCATTGATTTTAACCTTTTTTTTAAATCTGTCTCTTGTGAGTCCCCCAACGTTATTTGAGTGAAATACTTAATCCTTAAAGTTCCTTTTAATACACCTGTTATTAGATGTAAGTGTGTGTGTGTGTGTGTGTGTGTGTGTGTGTGTGTGTGTGCAGACCTCTGTGTGTATGTGTGTATGATTACGTCTCGTTTTCTCTCTGTTGAGCAGTTTGGGCACGTGAAATGTTTCAACACCTGCCCTGAAACAGAAATCCTTCGTGAAATGAGTCAGTCAAAAGCAAACTGGTTGTGTGTCCATCTGTGACGTTCTGTGGGTCTGTATGTCTTGGACATCCTCAGTCAGTATGACTCAGACAAACCAAAGGGAAAATGAATAGTTTAGCTGAACTGTTTTCACAGGTAATATTAGTAGTGCGCTATTTATTGGATACAATGCAGCTCTTTTGTTTTCTCATTTGAATTTGATTGACACGCTCATCACGGCCCTTTATTTTTAGGAATAGAAGTAATCAGAGGCAGACTGTCCAACATCAGCAGGTCTCTTCAGGACGCGCTGTGCTGCAGGAGCGACCCTGAGCCACTAGGTGTCGGTGATGTTCCGTGTTCATCCGGCCGAGGTGAAACATCAGAGCATGCAGGACGAGCTGACCTGAGCCCAGAGCTGACCCACTCACTTCAAACTGAATGATTCACGGGACAGAATGTGTAACAATTATACATCAGTCCCAGGGGACATTTGACTTTCACTTCACTTTACTTCACTATGTCTTGCTGGTAAACCTTCTGTACTTTTACTTTAGTGGAATTTGGACTGCAGGACTTTTGCTTGTAGTATTTTTAGTTGTATTGGTACTTGTATTTAAGCAAAGCATCTGAAGGGTTCTTTCACCACTGCTGAGATGTTTAGAGGAGAAAAAAATGACCCTCTGTTGGAAGGCTCAAAGTCAACTTGTGACCATCCCAAACAGACACTGCTTACCTTTAAGGGTCACAGTGCAAATACATTACTCTTGTTTTTGTTGTTGTTTTTCAGTAATTGATAGAAGATACAGAAAGGGATCTTGGGAAACATCTGAAGGAATTGGAACCGTATATTTTTTAAATCAGTATTGATATTAGTTATGGTTTGTACAATATACCTTAATTAATCAGACATTTACTGTTTTGTAGCACTTACTTGGACTGATTATTTTGCACAACCCATGTATATGATGTATATGGAGACCCAAAGTGATGACAAAAACATGTAATAACAATGAAATTATTCAATCCATTTAAAAAACTCATTAACTCACTCTTTATTATGAAATCCTATTTCCTCCTGCTTCTTCTCACAATAATTTATTATGGCAAGTCATTTTGATTGTATTCCAGTTGTTTTTGTTTCAAATTTAACTGCCTCGTTCCTCTCCATTTGAAAACTGTGATGAAAAGTAGTGTTGAGAAATTCATCTGTAATTGGAGGAAAGGGGACATTTTGAAATAAAAACTGCTTTATTTTGAAATAAATACTGAATTCCATTAAAATGACCTGCAATAAACACTTGTTACTGTGAAATAAAGCTTCATAATATTAAACAGATTCATTGTTTACAGGATAAGACTCTCGAGCTGCATCAGCTCATTTTAAAGAGGGCTCTGACAAGACAAGGCAAACTATTGAAAAAACAGCACACAATAATTTTCAGTAGACAAGAGCAACTGGATTTCAAATAAGAATAAAAGAGTTGATTTGAATAATCCAAAAGATGTTATGGATTTATTTTGTAACAGTCAATTATTCCACTTTTTTACATCTTTCTGTAAATTCATATGCTGCAGCGAGGCAAAGCTGATCAGTGTCTCCACAAATACATTGTAGTATATGGCTTTAGAACTGCTTCAAGTAAATTATTATAATGAGAGCATTTAAAAATTAATCAACACCCAATTTAGTTTTTCCCTGGTGTCCCAGCAAATTAACAGCTTTATACAAATCATTTCAAAATAAATTGATACAAACTACTGAGTTTAGAATTAAAAATATATGGATTCATGGTTACATCATATATAAGTCAACAATTTATTCATATCATTATTTATTTCACAATATCTCTTTAATTCATTTAACATGAACACTTTAGATAATTATGTTTAAGGTATTGTGAGATATTGTAAAATAAAGTATGCGCAGGCCTACAACATAATCTTTTATTTTATTTTCCCATAGTTCTTTCTGTCCTGTTCTTCTGGTGTCACTAGGGGGCGCTGTAACATGCTGTCTTGTCAGATTCAGCATCTCAGACAGAACTGTGGAGTTAAGAGTCATTTATCTGCTTTAAGTGGATCAAGTAACATTTTCCTCACGAAATAAGGCCGGTGTATGTTCAGAATGCCCATAAGAAAAAGATCAGATTTACCTCTGCAGTGACGGTGAGCGTAGTGTACTTCAGAATTAATATTCAGTCACTGGAAAATAAGCGTCAGTCTGTCTTTCTAGTTTTAAAAGGAAGTAATGGCATGTTTCTGATTAATCCTAGACTTTTATACAAATTTTGCTAAATGCATTGATTTTCTTTCATTGATTTACTCCATTGATTATTTTATTTGGTATCTGATGAAAAATCAGCTGAGCAAAAACTCCTCTATTGATTAAGATAAGCATACAAAGACTGTTACTGTGAGAAAGAGACCATTTTTTAAAGAAGTGATACCCTAAGTGATGGTTCAAGTCATGGGAATTTGCCTTGAAAAACTGCTTAAGTAACTGCACAAGTAACCATTGTAAACAGAGAGGAAATCAAATCTTTTCTAACACATCGCCAACACTAATCAAGCCGACACACAGATCACCCTAAAGCACTAAAACAACAAAGTGCCCTCCTACCTTTCTGGCTAATTGAGACACTGTGTTAATGACAACACCTGTACAGCCAATCAGAACCCAGAGACGTGTCGCTGGGTAGAGCTGGGGGCAGAGCTGGCGCTGCTATTGGCTCTGGATGGATTTCTTTGAGTGATTCCTGAACAGATGATGTGCCTGTGCCCATATGGCAGACCTCTGGGACCCCTTTGTGCTGTGACTGATGTGACTCACGTCAACTTTAAAGGCTTCCTCCTTCACTTGAAGACCCCCACCCACCCACACACACACACACACACACACACACACGCACGCACGCACACACCCACACACACACCCCTCTGCTGCTGATCTGCAGGATGAATGGGGAGTCAGCTCCACGTTGATCTGGCAAAGTGTGCCTTTCGTTTTGTATACAGCCTCCCTCCTCCTCCTCCTCCTCCTCCTCCTCCTCTTCACCCCTGCACCCCTGCAGCCTGCACACTCACAGGTCCAGACTTTGTTTTTGGTGAAAGGGGCCGTCTCAAATGTCCTATACAGCCAACAGCAGCTGCTCCTGGACTCCGCCATTCTTCAGCACAAAAGAGGAGAGAGGGCCGGGGTCTCGGTGCACCTTTGTGCGGGGCCCCTCCTGTCGTTTTTCTGCTCTTTGTGCCCATTGATAAGGGCGTAGAAGTGTTGGCCGTAGCTTTTGTCTGAGTTTTGTTTTTGGTGAGGGTGTGCAGTAGATTTTTTTGAGGGGGCAGTACAAGCACATTTAGACACCTGATCCTGTTCTACAGCGCACGCATCGCATGTATGCACCAAGATTCATTTTGATCTTGCTTGCACCGCTACAGAAACCTCCACAGTCAAAAACAGTGCTATTCAGCTCCTTGGTGGACCTTGAGTTTATCAAATGACTATTTTGTCAAGTATTGTGTCAACTATTACGCTCTGGATTCATTTTCTGCCTTATTGGCTGTCTCAAACACAACACACACACACACACACACACACACACACACACACAAACACACACACAGTGTTGGCTGCTGCGTCTGCATGAGGCACTTGAGGGCCCCAGCGCTGAATGGAGAAGTAGACCAGTGTTTTGGCAACAGCTGTCAGTGTGTGTGTGTGTGTGTGTGTGTGTGTGTGTGTGTGTGTGTGTGCCTGTCAGCTCCCTGAGTCCACTTTGTGTTTACAAGTTACAATTGTGGACGTAAACAGATATTTATTTAGACTCTGGTTACCTTTAAAGATAAAATCTAAGACAAACAAATGTACTTTCACCTCCAGCTAACATCTAATCAGCTTGTAGTAATGCAGTACTTGGTACACAAGAGTTAGACATAGACAAGTTCTCACTTTAGTACCAAGGAGATGAGTGTTTGAATTATGCAAAAGATATCAAAAAAAAAAAGAAAACGACACCATGTTTCTCTTTAAGAGCGGCTTCAGATTTGTTAACGTAATTAGATTCATCATGAGCTGAAACAGGCCGACTGATAGATATCAGAGGCAGAAATTAGCATCAACAGCTGATGACTGAGGGAATGGGCGTGTGTGTGTGTGTGTGTGTGTGTGTGTATGTGTGTGCATATACACAGATCTGACTGAGCGTACACACACAGAGTTACTCGTGTGTGTGTGTGTGTGTGCTGTCTGACCCTGGGCCTGCTGTGACCTGCAGCACAGCAGCAGCAGGCGTATGGTAATGACTCTGGCATAGTTAAAAAATATTAGCATAGCCGTCAGACAGGGCAATCAGCACCCTAACCTCTGAAACTCTCCAACTATGGATCCATCTTTACAAACCCGCCTTCTTCTGACAAACATTTTTCCAAAAATGTGAATTATAGTTCAATGAGAGTATAAACTGTTAGGGAAAAATGGACCTTGAATATTTCATGCAGTGTAAACATGATATAGCTTCAGTGAAGAGTTGAAACAAGCAAATGCTGACACATTTTTTAAAAGTAAACACACGGTTGAAGTTCATTATGATTTTTTAAATAACTTCATCAAATGTGCCACTTAAAGTAAATGGATACATAAATTCACAAACTTCAGATCGACGATGTGTCCTAGGCAACCTGCTCAACCAAAACACCAACAAACTAAAAACACAGAAAGAAACACACACACACACACACACACACTCTCTCTCTCTCTCTCTCTCTCTCTCTCTCTTTCTCTCTCTCTCTGCCTGCAGCCCGTCACTACCATCTGCTGCAGCTCTCCAGCACACAGAAAAGATTCTGGGAGGAGGGGGAGGCTTTTATGTTGAAAGGACACTTGAGAAGCAGCAGCAGAGCTCTTTATGGCCTGGGTTGAGGCAGAGGGCAGCCGAGGTTGCTCAGGGTGAAAGAGTTCAGAGAGACGGACAGACAACATTTAAAAAATGTCTATATTTGCTTGTGCACGGATAAAACATGTAAAGGAACGGAGGCGTTGGTGTCTCTGACGCTCGTACAGAGCCACGCTAGCCGTTTCCCCTTGCTTCCAGTCTTTATGCTAAGCTAAGCTAACCATGGCCTGACCCCAGCTCCAGACATGAGATTGGTGTCGATCTTCTCATCTCAGTCCTTCATTTTCACAGATGTATTTACAGCTTACAGGGATGTCTGTGGATGCAGCTCCATCCTGCAGGGACTGTTGTTTTGGGACTGTCGGGGGATGTGGATGTGTTGTTAGTCAGGATTTGGTCCTGAATGGATGAATGGCAGCAGGCTTGTGCCAGGCACACGGCCTCCTCCTCCTCCTCCTCTTCCTCCTCTCTCTCCCTTTCTCCTCATCATTAAATTGGACAGCAGATGGAGTGAGGGCTAGGGTTGGTCGCCGTGGAGATTTAAAGGGATGATCGCATTTCAGCTGGTCCTGCTCAGACCCTTTCTTTCTATCCGTTTTGACATGGAGGGTGTGTGTGTGTTTGAGTGTATACACATGTGAGGGTGCAGCACAGAGAATGGTGAAGCTGCTTCAGGTTTTAATCATGTGTCGCAAGTGCGCAGAGTCAGAATCAGTCACTGTTCTTCCTCTTTGGTCCGTTTTGGTTTATGTTTTTTTGATTCCGGTGATATATTGCTTTATATCAAGTTGTAATGAGCACTTCAATAGAAGAAAAGAAGTAGTGTGTGTGTGTCACAGTGGGGCGTGGGGGCTGCGGCAGCTGTTGACTCCACAATAGTTTGCCGTGACATGCAACATGCAGGTCAGAGTGACTTTGGAGTTTTGAGTCTGAAAGCCACAAAAGCCTGCTAAAGGTTCTGAATCCCAAATGAGAGACGTAAAGACAAATCGACGTGTGCCAGGAGCAAAAGATCACCTTCATTAAGCTGCAGCTCCACTTTGGTTGATTTTTCTTCTGTGACTTCGCAATGAGCCCAGCATCATGAAGTGAAGCTATGAGTTCTGTCAATGGTTCTAGTCATAAGCTCATATGACATTTTTTCCTGTGAATCTCTGTGATTCTGTAAACATCTTACCAGCTCAGAGTCTCTGAGATGTGAAATAACTTCCTGTAAATCAGCTGAGTCTGACCAGGTACCTGACTGACAATTTAATAATGCTTTGAGGCAAAAATAAAAAAATACAGTACAGCAGCCATTCAACCAGTCTGTGTGCATGTGTGTATTTGATTGGTTAAATTATCAACCTTTTGACTTTAAGTAAACGCATCTTGTGCCTGAGTCTCTGTGTCAGCGCCCCTGCTATGCCAACGAAGTCCCTGGAATGAATGAGCAGCCTTAAAGTGATTGCTGCCTCCTGAACCTCGTGATCATCTATTTAAAGGAATACTTTTGAGATATACACTTATTTGCTTTCTTGCGAGACTTCTCTCATGGTAAATGATCCTTTTTACACCTCAGTTGCTGTACAGATCTAACAAACATGATAAAACGTGAGCTTTAGAGGTGCTGGTAGGTTTGACCTTTGTACGGATGCAGGCCTCGCTGTTCCTAGTCTTAATGCTAAGCTAAGCTAACTGCCTGTAGCTGCATATTTAGAGACATGAGAGTGGCTCCAGCATCCTGTCTCTCCCTCTGTTACTGTCTCTGTGGATTACAACTCTATGATTTACGGGACATTATGGGACATTTTGCACAATATAATGGACATAATCATTGAACATTTTGAATTAACCATATACTTACCTGTACCTGTACATTGTACACACATATCAATATGCAATGTACCATATTCTTGGCATTGTATATGTTTTGAATTTTGGATATCTGTTTATTGATATTTTTATACTTGCATTTTTTGCATTTGCACTCTTTATATTTGCACTCTTTCCAACTTTCCTAATCTCACCAAGAAAGTGAATAAGCACATTTTTCTATACGTCAAACTATTCCTACTTCTAAATGTAAAAGGAAGCCTGATTTCACAAAGGCAGTGTATGATATTTAGTCAAAAATTAAATAGACTGTGATTTTGGTGGACAGTTTACAAGAACATAAGCTTCCAGAGTACTGTTTTCAGTTTAAAAGTATGAAGACCAATGACTGTCCAGCACGTGGTCGGTTGATCTAATCAGCTGTAGAAAGGTTCACGCTGACAACTGAGTGAAGGACAGAACTGTCAACCATCTATCAATCAGCCTTCAGATGACGTCTGTCTAAATTAAATAATGCAATATTGAGCCTAAGAAGGGAAATTTGTCAATCACGGCCGGTCACCATCACTTCTAAGGACGCAAAATTAAAAAAGCCTCTCCAGAGCTGAATTAATGTGTAAACGTTGTAAGGGTTTGATGGTGGGGAACTCTTACAACCATGGTACTCCCCACCGTCAAAACCTTACAAACATGCACAGAGGTAGCTAAAGACCTGTGTAAGTCAGGACTCTGATTTAAAAGTACAGGCAACATTTTAAAAAACCCCGGCTTAGATAGTCAGAATGTCAAACCAGACTGGAGCAGGTTTGCTGAACAAAGGTCTGCATGGGACTTCATTAGTGCTTCAGACAATTTTAACCTCAGATGAAAACACCAACAAGTACAGTCAGAGGGCATGTTGAATTCAAATATTTTATTTCTATGCTTTCATCTTAGAAAAAATCAGATATGCAGCATACAAGTTATTTCATTCATTAATAAAGCTGAAGTGAAACCTTCAGGAAGTGTTAGATTTTACTACATTTTCAGTTTTAGGTTGTTTTTTTTTTCATATTTTCCACATTTCAAGATTCAAGGTCAGATTCACACAATTGTATTCATTTAAACACTTTTTGTATTTTTTCGTTCAATGTTAAATATCTAAAGTGAAACCTTTAGATAGGCCATTATTTTTTCCAATACTTTTTTAAAGAACATTTTTTGTCATCGTTAAATTTCTAAAGTGAAACCTTTAGAGAATTAAGACAATTCTGGAAAGTGGGAAACATTTCCGCTGATTGCAACTGTTGTCATGTTGCTCAGCAAAGAGGACGTCTCTAAAAAGTCCCTTTTTAAGAACGCCTCTTTCTCAGCACCGCTTCTTCTCCTGCTGCGCGTGCTTCAAGGGGCGAGGTTCGCCCTGCAGGACCGCAGGGCGCACAGCTCGCTTCTCCTTCCTCTCCAAACCTCATCCGCACAAAGAATGAGGGTCGATGTGTCGCTCTTGTGGCATACCTGACCTCATTCACATAAAGAATGAGAGTCATCTTGGCATGGACGGGACAAAAGACGACGGTTCACGGGGGGGCCACCTCGGGCCGGCGCCGCGCTGCCTGGACGGGAATCCTCCTCAGGAGTATCCAGGGATGAGCAGAAACAGGGTCATCCTGGTCGTCAGGATGAGTATTTCCAGATAAGAAGCTTTACAGCATCTGAGCAAGAAGGGGGAGCCGAGTCCCAGATCAACGCCCGGGGAGGCTGATCTCAGGAACCCAGTCGTTCAGGCGGCGGCCCTCCTCACAGAACAGGTGCAGCTTCTCCAGAGCGGGGTCCTCCCAAGACCCGTCAGCTGGGTTCTGTTCAAACAGGAAGAGGGAAGCAACGTTAGACACGGGTTTCTTTCACACACAAAAAAAGCCTCGCACGCTGACTTCTGAAGCGCTTCAGAATAATGTGAAGTCGGTAACTGAGCTCTGCGTACCGTGATGAGGACGCAGTGGGCGTCTTCCAGCTGCTCTGCCTTGTTGCCGACAATCTCAGCCAGACGCTGCATGTCGCTCACTCGGACGATGCTGATGTCGTTGTCGAAGCAGAAGGACTGGATGAGGGTGAAGTGGATCTGCAGAGCGATGTCACACTCGAAGCCCTCGTCCACGGCCAGGACACAGAAAGACACGCTGTCCAGGTCGCTGTTGACAAAGAAAAAAGTCACCACTTGTTAGCTGCTGCTGTTTGATGTTGATCATACTGGCTATTCAAAGAGGACGCCAAAGTGGTATATAAGTCATGTTTAGTTTACTTACTCAGTCATAATTTTAGCGCTCTCGTAGACTCCAACAGTGAGTCGATTCTCGTTCTGGGCACAGAGCAGAGCTTCTTTCAGAGATTTTCCGGGAGACTGCATGGTGATGTTTTTATCTCACAGTTCAGCTTGATGTGGTCAGAAGGTCCAGAGAAGAGTGTTTGTGCTGCCTCCAAAGAATCTGCCAGCATTTATACTGCAGACCCGGCACACGCTCACTTTTTGATTGGCTGTTTGAGGCACAATGGCTACAACAGGCCTACAGCCCCGCCCCACCCTCAGGGACGCGTGCCTATAGAAAAGTCTTAGAAAGTTGGGGGCAGCTTTGGTTGAAAGGATCAGATGTAGAAACTCTCTGACCTTTAAATGATTCTTACAGCTTACAGGAATAATGAAACCACACAGGGAGACCTGACTGCTGTCGTCAAAGACCTCAAAGTTCTAGAAGAATTAGGAGCGACCAATAACTCCCATTCAAACCAGGACCATACAAGGGGTTTTCGTGTTCACATCTGCAATACTTTTTGCCTCTGTGTTGTGGATTTTTAAATGTGATTTGTTGAAATTTCCAAACAGCCATTGATTTCTAGTAATTTTGCATGGTATGCAAATCTATAATAGTCTTTAACCTTGCTTAAATTGTGTAACCCATTAAATTTGCATTATGTTTTGTCAAATTACATTATTGTTATAGAGAGATAAGAGAGATAATTCAGTTCAGACTTTTTTTTTATATCGATCTGCACTTAATAAAATGTAAAACTTGAAAAATGTAAAACTTATTATTTATTAAACTTAAAATAAATTTACATGAAAAAAATAAATGTACATGAAACCCCATTACCATGCCATGATAATCTAACTTTGACCAACATTTTTGCATATTTGATGTTCACTGTCATGGATTACACACCTTAAGCAACGTTCAAGAGGCTACCATTTGATTTTCATACTATACAGAAAATGAATGGAAATAAATATCTGCCTCGAACAGCACAAAAAAGTGGAAGTGAAAAAAAGTGCTGCATTCTTTTTTTTGTTATTGTCCTTCCATATTGTTTCATATTTAAAGATTCAAGTGCAGATTTTAAAACATAACTTTGCTACCAGTCCAGTCAGTGATTGAGCTCCATTCATTTCCATAACATGAATATCAGTCAGCAGACCCTTGAAACTTGTTTGAGTTGTGTAATCGATCACAGTGAACATCAAGTCTGCATTCCTTTTGGTCAAACTCTGAATTACTCTAAATTAGTTGGAGTGCAGACTTTTCAAATCAATCTACAGATACGAATTGAAAAGCTCAGGTTTCAACTGTACCATGCAATTATAACGTAACTTTGACAAAAACGGCCTTGATGTTTATTAAAGCAAGAGTCTGCTGATCAATTTTCATGTTGTCTGGAAGCCAATGGCTGACTGGACATTGTCTTAAACTCTGACCTTAAATCTTGAAATATGAAAAAAATGTGCAAAGAAAATAACAAAACACAAAATGCAATACTACTGGAAGGTGTCACTTCAGCTATATTCATGCCAAAATAAATAACTTTTTCACTGCCTTGTGTTTTTTTTTTTTTGTAAAACATCCAATATAAAAGTTTGAATTCTATATTGTTCTCTGACTGAAATATTTCATTTTAAGTTAAAGTTTGTCAAATTAAGCCTTGTGTAGACCTTCGCTTTGTCAAACCTCAAATCAGTTTTGACTTTTCAACATTCTTGGCCATTTTGGGGGATTTTCATTAAATTTGACATTTTACCTCTGAATGAAAATACATTCCAATCTTAAAACTGTACAGTATGCATTTGACAATGGATGGCAAATATAAAAAGTACACATGGTTTTCTAAACCTGCAAAACACTGGCCTGTTCCTTTGAATGTCTCTTATTAAGTTAAAGAATGTTTGCAGATGCCTCATTTACCAGAGCATAGAAAATAAAAAAAACGTTTGAAAAGTCTGGAAAATGCTGCAGTTTGGTGCTGCACATCCTGGCTGTGTCCTCTAAGAGGAGATGAGCTGGGCACCAGAAAATGGTGCAGGACACTCAAACACATCAATCAATCAATCAATATACTGTAAAATGTTAAAATATCGACCATTTTAACCGCACTGGATGTCAGGCAGACTTTTATACCTCATGACCAATTTCAATACATGAAGTTTTTTGTTTTTGTAGATTAGGCAGAGGCACGCGCCGCTGCTTTGCATGCGTAAAGCAGGACCTCACTTGAGGCGCGTGGCATCTGGAGATGCCTGCGTGCTTTATCTCTCTGTCTGCATCGCTCTCCATAGCAACCACACAGATCCCATCTGCCCCGGGGGGGTGAAGGGGAGGGTGGACAAAGGAAGTCAGGCAGCACCTGCGGGGCGTGATGGCAGTTTTTAATTCCGCTGCAAATATGATTTCAAAGTCCTGGGCTTAGACAAAATCCGAACGCAGAAGTTAGACTCACACGTAGGTGCATGTTTTACAGCTTTATATTACATTTATATATTTATATTTCTTTTTCTATATCTGCTAAAGTAATCGCCAAACCACAAGTTGTATTTGCACTCAGCAGAAGCCAATGTAAACATTTGACCCCGCAGCTTCAGACACTCTCTGTCCTGACAAAGAGGTTGAGGGCTTTACTGAGTCGCCGCAGGTCACCAGAAAGGAGCTTTGACCACCAGCACCTGTCGCGCGCTGCCGGGGAGGCCTCCGTGTGGCAGATGTGCTTCAGCAACAATAGGTCGGTATCGATTTGCACGCGCCTGCCCTGTGGCCATGCAAGCTGATCCTTCCTCACTGAGCTCCCGATCCAGCTGCACGTCTCCGTGCCATGCGCGCAGAACCTTCCTCCTTCCTAAAATGGCTCAGGGTTCCAGTCTCTTATCAGCTGCGTCCACATCAAACCGCGGCCCAACCGCAAGCCTCCGGGCCAGCTGGTGGGGTTTGCAGCGCGGGGACAGAAGCCCGAAGCGACCTAGGGATGAACAATGGCTGTGTTGCTGCAGCAATGGACAGATAAGAGTTCTGTTGTTTAAGGAAACACACTTTCAGCATTCTTGCACGAGTTTACAGCTCCAACTGAAAGTGATTTTCGGAGATAACACTTTTCATTGTGAAAGTTTAGACCATAAGCTCCTCTCTCTGGCGTTCAAATTTAATCAAAAGTCAGACAACAGACCGTGAATGTGGAGACTTGTAGACAAAAGGACGGCGCGCCCTGGGGTCGGGGTTGACCTGGGTTTAGGAGGGGGGGGTCCCCTCATAGCGACAGTTCTCCATCTGCCGCTCTTGCCTTCCGCAGAACAATAGCGCTGAATCAATCACCGCCAACCTGTGTCTCCTGCACCGCCCCCCCCCCCTCCCCCCTATATTTACGCAGCAGTGGCAGCAGGCCTGACCTGATGCAAGACGTACTTTGAATTATTATGCCGATAAAATAGAACCAAATATGCACGAGCTGTTGTGGAGAACCTGCTCTGTCAGTGGATCAGATGAAATAGAGTCGTGCGTAAAAGTTTCGCCGTGCACAAAAGTGATCTGAAATCATTAGACGGTTGTCAGAATCAAGTTTATTTTAAAAACACAGCAGAAACACATTTAGCGGATGTAAACACCAAATACCAAATATAACCACGTAAGCACGAGCTGTTAATGATAAGCAGCTCAGTCAGCGGAACAGATGAAATAAGAGCTGTGCGTAAAAGTGTCGTTGTGCTTAAAAGTGGTCAGAAATGAACAGAAAGTTGTCAGGAACAAGTTTTAATTCAGATGATTACAGACATTTGCGGGATTTACGCAGCAAATACCAAACACAAGTGCAATAAACCTCATAAGTTCCCCCATAGAATTCCGTCCGTGTGGCCCCTGAACTCCCCAGAGTAAATAAACAAAAACCGAGCAAGGACTTTCTGGACAGCTGATGGCCACGTGGTCCGCGTGGGCCAGTCGTGCAGATTGCGCAGCACGCACAGCGTTCTGGCACGCGCTGGTCATTTGCATTTGTATGGGGGGCCCGTGATAATGGAGGGCTTCTGCGCGCACAATGAGGCCGTTTTATGGCCAGCCTCTAGTCCACAGATGGCATCATCCACCTGCCCTTTCTCTGCGCGCAGAGGGGGGAGGGGGCGCTTCACACTTTCTCCACCTTGCTGCTGAAGTAGTGTCGCCCAAAAAATATAAAATGCAAAAAACACAATTTGTTGAGTTTTGTTGGAGTTTATATTTAATGTTTTTTTTTTTAAGTTAGAAAGGTGGCGTATGGGGCCAAAACTGGTCTGTAAAAAGGTTTTGCGTTTCCAGAAAGGACAACGTGAAGCTTCCGTGCACGTTTATGAGTTCCTATGAATGCATGCAAAACATGCAATAGTTGGCGGCACGCATCTCTGCAATAACCTTTCCCCTGCTGTTGTCTCCAGTCTGCACAATAGAGCTGCAGAGGGATCAAACTTCTTTTTTTAATGAAGCTATTTTTAGTTTCGGGCCGGGCTGCTGCGGTCGGAGGGGGGGGGGGGGTGGGGGGAGCGTGCGTGGCTCCATGACCCCCATCAATCTGCCACGAGCCGGAGTGTGACAATGGCATTATCATACCAATGCACCATTCAGCCTGAGCCAATCAGGGCGAGGCGCTTTCACTGCGCCGCACGAGCTGGAGAGTATAAAAGAGGGAGGCTGCGGGTCTCAAGGCACTCTGCTCCTCTGACGGATTTACTCTCCGACCGAACTCTTCTACAGCTATCCCTTTGCGGAATATCTTCATCTTCGTCATCACCATGACTCTCGAGGAGGTTCTGATCCAGAAGCCCACCGAGCGCGCTCCGTGCACCGGCGCAGCCCTGGAGGAGGTCCTGGTGACGGCTAAGGACAACGACTCCCTCACCGTGGGTGTCTACGAGTGCGCAAAAGTTATGAACCTGTAAGTATGAGACTCTCAGCTGAAGATGCACAGCTCGCTACATCAGTGCGCTCATATCGTTTGGATACTCTGCGGATGAAATCTAATGTGCTCTCTGTCTCCATTTTTTTGTCCCCACAGCGACCCGGACAGCGTGTCTTTCTGCGTCCTGGCCGTGGACGAGGGCTTCGAGTGTGACATCGCTCTGCAGATCCACTTCACCCTCATCCAGTCCTTCTGCTTCGACAACGACATCAGCATCGTCCGAGTGAGCGACATGCAGCGTCTGGCTGAGATTGTCGGCAACAAGGCAGAGCAGCTGGAAGACGCCCACTGCGTCCTCATCACGGTACGCAGAGCTCAGTTACCGACTTCACATTATTCTGAAGCGCTTCAGAAGTCAGCGTGCGAGGCTTTTTTTGTGTGTGAAAGAAACCCGTGTCTAACGTTGCTTCCCTCTTCCTGTTTGAACAGAACCCAGCTGACGGGTCTTGGGAGGACCCCGCTCTGGAGAAGCTGCACCTGTTCTGTGAGGAGGGCCGCCGCCTGAACGACTGGGTTCCTGAGATCAGCCTCCCCGGGCGTTGATCTGGGACTCGGCTCCCCTTCTTGCTCAGATGCTGTAAAGCTTCTTATCTGGAAATACTCATCCTGACGACCAGGATGACCCTGTTTCTGCTCATCCCTGGATACTCCTGAGGAGGATTCCCGTCCAGGCAGCGCGGCGCCGGCCCGAGGTGGCCCCCCCCCGTGAACCGTCGTCTTTTGTCCCGTCCATGCCAAGATGACTCTCATTCTTTATGTGAATGAGGTCAGGTATGCCACAAGAGCGACACATCGACCCTCATTCTTTGTGCGGATGAGGTTTGGAGAGGAAGGAGAAGCGAGCTGTGCGCCCTGCGGTCCTGCAGGGCGAACCTCGCCCCTTGAAGCACGCGCAGCAGGAGAAGAAGCGGTGCTGAGAAAGAGGCGTTCTTAAAAAGGGACTTTTTAGAGACGTCCTCTTTGCTGAGCAACATGACAACAGTTGCAATCAGCGGAAATGTTTCCCACTTTCCAGAATTGTCTTAATTCTCTAAAGGTTTCACTTTAGAAATTTAACGATGACAAATAATAATAATAATAATAATAAAAAAGTTCTAAAATTAATAAAAAATAAACACATTGAAAAATGTCTTTTCTCTAAAGGTTTCACTTTAGAGAAAATGGCTGAATTAAGTTACTGTTAGAAATGATGAGAACTTGTAAGGTTATCTTATAAACGTTTCATTATGTTCTGAAGACAAATGTTTAAAAAATGAACAGATTTGACAAAGATGTTGTGATCCTGTTGGAACAATGTTGGAAACAAACTAATGTATATCTATCCAACAGTTTCACATTAGAAACGGTTGTGGACTGTAAGTGGAAAATGCTTAATAAAACACAAAATATATCCTCATTTCTGCCGTGGTGTGTCTTCACTTTCTCTCGGGTTTCGTGCTGGACTTGTGTGTGTTTGCGTGGAGGAGGAGCTGAGGGGTCAGGTGGGGGGGGGGTTATGACACCAACAAAAGTCTGAAACTCAGCAGATTTGCATGCAGGGCGCTAAGGCCTGTCATCTGCTGGCTGTTGTCCCTGCAGTTTAAAAAAAAAAAAAAAAAAAACTCCTCCTCCGGCAGACCTCATCTGCATGTGTATGGCGCAGCGCACAATGGCGGAGCTCCGGGCCTGTCAGCTCCAGCGGTCCGCACAGAGCGCCCATTGTTCGGCCTGCAGATGTCTCCGCAGCCACGCCGCGCCATCTGCCGCTTCCTGCAGGGGGGGGGGAGTCAGTTTCCAGTGCCAGAGGGGGCCGCCGGGTCGGGCCTGGCTGGTTTGGGCCGGTTGTGGAGATGGAGAGGGGTCCCGAGCATCATCTGGTGTCCCGCCAGCTGCTGTCGGGATTGTTATTTGTTCGCATGCACTTAGTGAAACTTCGGTCAACAGGCCACGCTGACGCCAGATCAGCTCTGTTTGGGTGCAGCCGCAGCCACCTGCTCCGCCCCAACAATGAAATCTGCGTGACGCATCAGGGTCTTTTTTTGGTTTGTTTTTCTACACCACTTTATTTAGTTTTCCATGAACAATAAGAGTCTTTTCAAGAGGCAGAATAGGTCTAAGCGGGTGTAAGCTTCCCTTTTAACAAACTTACAACGTTGTTCATATTTACAGAAGCTCTTCCTGCACCCGAAAGAACTGAAAAGATAAAATCAGCTGCACAAATATGTTTTGCATGAAAGAGTTATTGGATCAGTTGATGGACATGAATGAATGAATCATTAACCAATGCAGACTTTTTGCTTGATATCATTACCAACTAATGGTTTTTGGGGCTGTTTGGCTCTGGGAGCTTGTAAAGTGAGTTTGTGGCTATTTTATTGTTACTATTAATCTCAGAGGTCCCAATAAAAATAAAATTACACAACATGGCATTTATTTTTTGACATCTCCCTAACTTTTGCTTTTCTCTTCCTTCAAATATCTTATACTTTCACCTCTCCAGGCCTCTAAAAATCCTTTAAATCAAATCATTTGAGAAGGAGAAATCACTTTTTAAATGAATTCTTTCACAATTTTTACTTTTATTTAATTTAATCAGGCACTTTCACATATACCTATCCCACAAAAGATACATTGGGAGGAGTAAAACAAATTTATCAAAAGCTACAAACTGTGAAAAAGTATTTGTCAGTAAAAACAAGTTACATTCCCATAAATTATGTTAAAAGTAAAAAAAAAAAAATCCCTACTGCTCATTTTGTGTTCATATAAAAGAAGTATAAAAACTGTGCTGAAGTCTCTACCCATCTGTTATGAAAGCACACAGAGTTTGGAGGTGTGTCTGAGGCCCCTGTAGGCCCGGAGCCCCTCCCTCTTGGGGTCCCTCACCATCCCTCGGACCACTGGGGGACTGTCGCACCCCCTCCTCGTCTGGGCCCGGTGCAGCAGGATTCTATAGACCCCTGTGACGGGGTTGCGGCTGTCTTTGGGCTGATTGTTCTGTAGGTGCTCCTTGGTAAAGCCGAGCTCCTCTAGCGAGCTCCTGACCTCGTCCTCCACCTCCTCCTCCAGGCTCCCGCGCTCCGAGTCCAGCATGCTCTGCAGGGGGCTCGTCGGTTCGGGAGGCACCAACAACCAGGGAAACTCCACGGGTAAGAGCCAATCGCAGCCCAGCATCTGGTCGACGGCGTAACGCTCGGCGGGGACCGTCTTTAGGATGCCTTTGATTAGCCTCTGGCAGGGCCCGGGCACCCAGGGGGGGACGGTGTAGGCGCCTTCGATGATGCAGCGCCGCAGCTTGCCCATGGTCTCGGCTCGGAACGGCATGGTGCCGGTCACCATAAAGAAAAGCAGGACCCCCATGGCCCACACGTCCACTGGGGGTCCCAGGTAGCACTCGTCCTTGAAGAGCTCCGGGGCGGCGTAGGGCGGCGAGCCACAGAAGGTGTCGAGGGCGTCGCTGCGGTTTGAAACCCGCGTGCTGAATCCAAAGTCCGCCACCTTCACGCAGTCGCTGCTGGTGAACAGAACGTTCTCCGCCTTCAGGTCCCGGTGAATGATGTTCATGTTGTGCTGCACGGCAAAACATACAAGCTGGTTGGATATTTCTAAATACTGAACACATATGGACTATCTGTGACGACACAGTCTTTATTATGAATTATCTTTGTCATGTCTCTGCGTCACTAACCATATATTTGATGGCAGAAAGGATCTGTGCGAAGGTGATCTTGCTGGTGTTGTCCGACAGTTTTCCCTCGCTGCAGATCCTGTTGTGGAGGTCTCCTCCTCCTGCGTACTCCAGCACCAGGTAGAGGCGGCTCGGCGTCTCCACCACCTCGTACAGACGGACCACGTTGGGGTGCTGGAGGGACTCCATGCTGGCGATCTCCCTGGAGAGCAGGCGCTGGGCCTGAGAGTCCAGCCTGGTCCTGTCCAGGATCTTCAGGGCCACTTTGTCTGGGACAGATGAAGGGACATGTAGACGTTAAACAGTCTGGCTGTCAACAATGGGACGTGGTAAAATGACTCCACTACAAAATAGGACCACGGACTACAGCTCTGCTACCAGACCTGAAACCAGATCCTCAAACCAGGTTTGAGTCGGGTTCGGCCTGTTTTGCTGCCCGGACTTTGCGTTAACTTGTGACTGTGCCAATCATCTGCATCCATGCAAGTCATGTCAAGTACACATGCAGAGCTCAGTGAGAAAGAGAGTACACCCACCTCTAGTCAGAGCATGGAAAGCCATTTTGACCCTGGAGAAGGTCCCGGAGCCGATCTCACCGCGGATCTTGTAGAAGCCCACCCTGCGGCCTATGATCAGATCCTTGATGGTGTTCTCGTTCTTGCACATGTCGGAGGTGAGCTTCTGCAGGGGGGTGAGGCGCTGCGGGGCGTCGGCCTCCTCGTCCTCGGGGTCGGCGACGGAGCTGTCCGTCAGGCTGTAGAGACTGAGGTGGCGCTTGGCGCTTGTCACCTGGTACTGGCCTCGAGGCATCTCTGCAGAGGGCTGAAGATAAGGTCATCTTCAGAAAGAAAATGATGTCATTAAGTCTCTCCCAGCTCATGGTTTGGACATACAGTAATTACTCTTTACCCTGCATTTACTTCCCTGGAACACCACATAGCAGTGCTTCATCATTTGTAAAAAGATACTAAACCATGAAGTACACATAAATAGGTAAAAGTGGTTTTAAAAGTATCCAGAAAGGGTTAATATGTGAGACCAGATGCCTCATAGTCGTTGTCAAAAGCAGCTGCAGAATGGACCTAACTCAGTAACATAATGTATCAAGGCCTAATGAGTCAGCAAGCATTTAAGACATCATGTGGTGAGTAATTTGGTCCCCGGAACCATAAATTTCCCTATTAACCACTTGACACTGAATTTCCCTGATATTCCCTTTAAAATCACATAAATATTCTACACTTGCTTCTTTCAGTTCTTCATTGAAACCACATAACTTTAGACTTAATACTATACCAATATGTTCAATTACAAATTCTTAGATGTCTTATGCAACATTTTGTATACATATTTCTGTAATTTCTCTACACTAGAAAATTATCTAGACTATTATATAGACTATATATATATATATAAGTTTCCAGATTGCTGCTCTGCATCACAACACATCCGTAGAATTCATTACAAGCAGCAATAATGTTGTTTCTTTGCCCCAGTAGGACCCAGAAAAATGAATTTTCTTCACTTACATGCTGAAGTCTGACACGGTTTGTGGCAAAATCATCGCAGAAAGTCCTAATGCACTGAGCAGAACGGTGCCGTCATAGTCTCCCTCTCCGTCCTCTCCAACAGACTACTGTACACTGAAAGCTGAAGAGGAGGGGGGCACGGCTGTTTGAGCCATCAGTCAAGTGTACAGTCAGTGTGGGCTTCCTTGGCCACGCCCCTCACAGGGTCACCTCTCCATGCCTTCGCCCTCTCCTCCTCGCTGAGGGATGAAGGATTAAGGTGGTGTCATGAACTCTAATCCTGTTTTAAATCTAGGTTTGTCCCAATCCCTTCAAATAGCTAACAACAGTGCAGAGCGGCAAAAATGAGGCCAAAAACACTCACGCATGACAAGCAGACGTGTTTGTATCTGCAGTATATACGACCAGAATGCTTTGCAGGTCTCTTTGCAGGTTCAGCAGAGCACACAGAAATCTGCTGTGTCACGCAGCTAAGATTGATCTCCTGGCTTTTTGTGAAGATGAAATGTTATACAACAGCATTACCCAATGTTCCCATAGAGATTAGCCCTCTGTCCCCTTTAGACGCAGGTTCAGCAGCAGAGATAAAGAGATTACAAAGCATGTGGTTGACACTTGACCAGGCGGGGCGTCTTCATTCAGGTGAGTTGTCCCTGTGAGGAGCAGTGGAGGGACAGCAGGGAGTCACTGACATCAAGACCGTTAACGAGAACATTCAAATCTGCTTTCTTTTAAGTTATGCAAGTGTAGTTCAGGTTTTACAGCCTGGTCTGTACAATGACTTTTAGTTTATCACAGAGATATTGGTATCAGCAAACAAGAAGATATGTTTGAGGTCATTTAGAAACAGTGTCTTTTAGTGGAGCATTATTTTCATCAATGATTGATTTGACCTGATCTACATATTACTTATTTTTTTCTGGCCAACAGCCTAAAACCCAAAGATATTGAGCTAACTATTGTATGTGTGTGTTGCGAATCCTCCCATTTGGGAAGCTGGAACTAGACCCCTTATTCATCAATATTTGATGACGTTTTTGCCCTCAATTCTCCAATTACCAAATTTAAGGGATCAAAAGTGCTGATTTGTGTTATTTTTTAAACAAAATGTTATAAAACAAATATCAGCCAAAGAATGTTAAATACATTTTTTTAAACTCTCTAATATCTATACAAACCTCCAAAATGCAGCATCAATTGGGCTGTAAATTAGAAAAATTCTGTAAAAATTCCCACATATCGTAAATGCTGAATAATCAATTGCAGAAATGGATCATGTTATTGAAATTAAATCAGTAAGGCAGGAGTACTGCTGAGGACGCTTTCAAGTCCAGAATGTCTGCATTACTATGTTAAAAATCAAATAATAAAGTTAAAAGTTGATCAATATAAAGAAACTGATTCTTAAGTGGGACATAAAAAGTTTAGACTGAGAAATGAAAATCTTTGTAGACTTTTACTTTTTTAAACATCACCAACAGGAAATACTTGAACACAATTATAGGATGTAGTTAAAGAGCTCTGCTTTTTTCAAAATGTCCGGATATGTAGAACAAGTTTGACTTCAAGGAATCTGAAACAAGTGGGAGCAGTGAGTCAGAGTTAAATTGTTTCCTTTTTCTTTGAATGAACGGAGATAAACAGGTTTAATTCCCTGAATGGGACTGGCCTTTCAGCTATTGAAGCGCGCTTCTCCTGCAATTACGCCTCACTCCCTGTCAGGCATCTGATTGGATTAAAGCCTTAGAATACGCCCTGCGTTTAAATGTGCTCTCTGTACACTGGTCACCTGCAAGCAGGTGCGGTGATACTGCACATCTACTCACGCATAACAGTGCACAATAAGCAGTATGGCTAAATAACTGATCTGTAAAATGAATCAAATTTCCAATCACTCTAATCACTTCTGCCTCCCGGGAAGTCAAGAGGTCCGTGTACCTGCGGAGCTGAGGGCAACAGCCATACAAATTAGATCTTTCTCTTCTTCAGACGGCTGTCATTGAGGCCGCAGGCACGCTGGATCTCTTCCAGCTCTTTGATTCTCTGACGCAGAGCCATAATCTCCTTGCTCTTCTCCTCCTGGAAGAACTGCAGCTTCTGAGGACACACACACACTTAATCCACACACACTAGAAGGAGGCAATGTAAATAAAGCATGCAGCACATTTCTCAGAACAGAGCAGCGTACAGTGGTCAGCCACACATTTTAAATCTTCTATTCAGTGAATCTTGTGAATGGTTGCACCAGGTAATGAATACATGAATAACATGAATAAGTACACACAGTGGTCAAATTTGTGAGAGTAACTAACGTCGGCTGTAAATGACGCCTAAATGCACATTTAGGCTACTTTCTTTTTCAGACTTTTGTCTTTCAGGCACATAACCACGCTCGTGGAGCATGCAGGTGGGGACAAACAGGATGAGACATCCAGGTTTAATCTAATAACGTTTGCTCTGCTCTCAGCTTACACCCTTGTTAGTTTTAAAGGAAGTGCGTGGACTGCTTACCCTCTTGAAGACGCTCTGTGGAAGAAGGTTGGAGCGGTGTTGCTGCTGCTGCTGTTGCTGCTGTTGGCTCCACTGAGCTGTGCTCTGAATTCTGGCTAACTTCGCACCAAACTGCCAAAACATACGAAGCAAAACACCAGCAAGCTTACAGAGAGGCTGAAACTGGACATCTTGAAATCACTTCTCGAGACGTTCCTGAAAATACCCAAAACCGGTGTGAACTTTGTCATGTTGTCAATACACAAAACTAGATTTTAACTGTTCCCTCCTGCAGACAGGCAGCGCTGTCTTAATTAAACCGTTTAACCCTGCAGAACACCCATCAGTGACCCCAATTAACTGCACTCATATTGGTGATCGTCGACAGGTTGTTTACAGGTATGATTCATTGGCAGGAGCTTTATATTAGCTGATAAATATCAATAAACCGATAGCCAGTCTATTCCTACTATATGTAAATCTGTTTATTATACAACAGGCGTGTTAAGCTTTCAACTCAGAAAAGTACAAAGTTAATTAGAAAAATCACTCCAGCATCAATGTTGAAAGTAGATGTAGCTTTTAATTTACCTCCATCTGTAACTTCAGGAGCTCGCTCTGCTTCTCCCTCTCCTGCTCCTTCAGCCTCTTCTTCATCTCCTCCAGATCCCGATCCTTTTTCTCCAGCAGATGCTTAACTTCAGCATCTTTAGCTTCCACTGTGATGAAATGAAACAACAGCAGGCAACATACTTGTTTAGTTTTTCTCTACTTTTGTCTTATTGATTTTCTGTTCTGCTGCTCTGCTCTGATGCTGTGGGCTATAATCAGGCCAAACATTTAAGGAATTATTTTTATGAAAATGTCAGAATGTTTTTCTAATGCTAATTTGTAATGTTTCACTGAAAAATTAAGTAAGGAATGATAAATTTGATATATCTGATCCACTTTCTACGTCTTTGGTTACGTGGTTTTTGTGAGGTCTTACACTGATTGACACACCGCCTGTGCCCGTCCTCCACCTCTCTCCTGCACTGCTGCCTCACAGTCTCTAGCTCCCTCTTGTGTCTCTCCCCCTCTGCTCTCATTTCGCTGACCAGCTGCTGAACCTCAGCCTCCCCATCCTGACGACAACACACAGGCCACACACACCACATCACCGACTGACGCTGGAGTTGAAATAACTTGTAGGCAAATATTTGCAACTCCTACCTAGTTTTAAAAGGGTTAGACAGGCACAGACAAGCTTTGAAATAATGGAGAGAATCTACTGATGATTATAATCAGAAACTAGGGTTTTTTTCCCAACCAGACAAAACACACACACGTTAATTCACGTACATTTCACCTAGCAAATTACACATAATAAAATCCCATCAAAACATTCCTTTTTTATAAATTTCTTTTTCCAAAAACTGCGCAGAGGGTGACTCATTTTTTGTTGTGACTGCACAGCCCACAAAGCCTAATATTGCTGTGTGTGTACAGAAAAAATTGAAGACAACCCACTGGAATGTATCAACATTTTAATCATATTTATCAATTCAGAGCTTCTCTCGTCTGGATGTTGGCAGCAGGATGGTAATAGGACAATGTTTGAAGAGATAATAACAAGTAAACCTAACAGAAACTGTTAACTGTCCCCCGTGGAAGTTACACCCTTGTGTACGGACTACAATAGATACATAAATGTCTCTGAACATTACTAACATTCACATCACAACATACAGAGAACATGACCTTGTCCAAAGACCAGCTATGGAAACGGAAACATTCACCCTTCAATTAAACTTCTTGACTCACTGCTGCATTCAATTTATTTCATGCTAACGTCCGTCAGTTTCCAGCTGTGCCTCAGGTCTTACCTCTGCTGTTCTTTCATTCTGTTGTTTCAGATCCGCCATATTGTTCTTCAGTCTCTCATTCTCCACTACAGCATGAACAGTTTCAGAATAGGCATATGATGAAAATTTTACAAAGTATTTTATCTGTAATTGTACCATACATAAATTACTATGGCCCTGGTGCTTTGCGGTTGTTTACGATTGGAGTTTTATTATTAAATATGCAGTGATTTTATTATAATTGTTTCAAAATATGTGTCCAGTGGGTTATTACAGTTACCTCTGAGGTTGCACTGCTCCTGCAGAGTCTGCTGCAGTCTGTTCACTGTGACGAGAAGACTGTCTCTCTCTGCAACAGGCAGATCAATAGAACAGGTGGGGGGGTAAACACTTTTCATGGTTTGTTTGGTTGTTTTTAGCTTCCATACATAATTCAATGAAGGACATAAAGTTTATAATGTATAGCATGCAAAATCTGTCTATGCAAATACTATTCAACAGACTTGCAGACTTGCATGCTGACTTGCACGACTATGTATTAGAAATTAGATTACATCTGTATATTTTTAAGGATTTCATTTCTTGAACTGAAAACTAGAGACACCAAGTCAGGAGGAGTGTCGTTTGGCAAAATGGACAGCAGAGGGAGACACAGACACACACCACATCACCCACCACCAGGATCTGAACTCTTACAAAACAAACACTGTAGTAAAAACTGTCTAATGAACGCGAGTCTCCGGGTTTCAAATGAAAGAAGAAAATCTCACCCTCAATCAGACTCTTTTCTTTGGTCAGACAGAATTTCACGAGTCTGTTGGCATCCTCCAGCATGATCTCCAACACGCTGTTTTTACCGTTAACCTCTGTGATTTTCTGTTTGATGAAAGACGAGAAAATACTTCACACTTGTCTTCATATTCCCCGATGGCCCCTCAGTGAGCTCTGTGTGTACATTTACTGTCGCACTGCGAGTGTACAGTGGTCTGCTCAGTAACAGTTTTCATGTCTGTTTTTCTACCACATTGTGTTTGTTTCTTGGTACTTCGGTTGACTTCAGACGCAGGAGTTGGTACAGTGTGGATGAGACGGAGTCACCTCACCTGCTCCAGCTGACTGAACTCCGCCAGGAACCCGTCGAGGTCAACACAGTTCAACTTCGTCATTTCAACACTTTAACGAAGAGTCGGAGCGAGTAATATCTCATCAAAGCTCCACGTACATTGTGTTAACTGTCAGAGGGAGTTGAATAAAAACCTTTAGCTTTTTTTAGTCTTTAGCTGCTAGTTAGCCGACACCTGCCCGCGCGAGCTCCTCCGCGGCTGCTCGCGCGCAGAGGACGCAGCTGACGTCAGTGATGAGGTCAGAGATCTGTGTTTACGTCCAGATATAATTAATAACATTTAAACTCACTCTGCACGGCCCGGCTTTACTATTTCAGAGCAAAGCACATTTAAATCTACAAACTGTGATGAGTAATTTAAGTTACGCTTGTCTGTCTGTAAACTGCTGGTATGTTCGTCCATAGTGTGGCTTTGTGAAAAGGGAGCCGTTTCACATGTACTTCAATACACTTTACTGTGTGTACATGTTCACTTTTACTTGAATGAAGCTTACAGGAGGGTGAAAATCTAAAAATGCAATAAAGTGCAGAGCAGATAGGTGAATGAGCAGGTGGTCACAGGGATGACAGGAGGCATGGCACAGGGTATGAATGTGACATGAACATGACACACAGACATCTGATGAAGGAGCTGCACCGGTGTGTGAGCAGAGTGGCTGATGAGGGGATGAGCTGCAGGTTCATGAAGATGGCAGGTCTGGAGAAGTGAGCAGACGTGGAGACAGGGAGAAACAGTAACACAAGAGTGCTGGGGCTACAGCGTGACAAAGCAAAGGTAAAAGGACCAGATCGTGACACCTTTATCTTATAATTTAGTATTTTCCCAATGCAATGCTGCTACTGAAAAAGCCTGAAAAAGATGCGTAGTTATTCCACCTCTGAACAAGTGTGTTCCTCTTGGTATGACCTACTCAGAAATGAAATGCAGTCATTTCCGCCGTCCTGGCAGGGGTCTGCACTAGCTGAGATTAATTAAAAAAAGAAAGACACAGGCAAAGGCAAAAGTATGAAAGTTGTTTACTTGTAACTAACAATTTTCTTCACTTTTGAAGAAATACTGACTGAGAATAAGACTAAGTATATGGACAACAATCCAAATTATTCTGAAAACATTTCACAGTTTGTAACATAAATGAAAAACAGGCATGTAAGTATGATAAGCATCTAATATTGTATGCTCCAGTAACATACAGCTCATGCTTTATTTGACTTTTGGCAACATATATAAACCAATAAAGTTGGGTATTTAAAATAGCAATGGGTAATTTATTGGTAAAGTATCATTTGAATAGTGGAAATGACCTTAAAGCCTGAAAAGGAATGAAAACATTATGAAAAGCATACAAATGATGATGATTAATTTATGTTTACGGACATTTTATGTATATCAATCACATATTTCCAGATTTTATCAAAAAGAAGCTTTTGATATGTACAAAATATAGGAATTAAGAATGAAACAGTATTATTAAACATACTCTCATTTAAAGCTGCATAAGTCAAAATTTTTATATCAACACTGGAAGAATGTTACTGGAGTCCTTCTTTCCTCTAGTGGCCAAAAATTAATGAATGCAGCTTCAACAAAGATACTTATTCAACAAGTAGCATTGTTTTTTAGGCGTCACAGTATTGAGACCTTGTGTTATTTCCCCTTCTAACGGCTGCCTTGTCACAACTGCAGTAAAACACATTCTTGTGTGCTCTTCTTTCCTCATACCAAATTTCCAACCATGTCCCCTTCACAGCCATCAGAAGGGGCAGCGGGAGGCCAGAGGAGGTAGAGGTGGTGGCACGACAGGTACAGATGCCCCCACCCACCCTCTTTGGGGAGAGCTGAGATTTCAACACTGTTCCCAAGCATATCTGCCTTTGATTGGATAGTCTTAACTTTTGCACAGTTCCCCGCTGATCTACGGCGTGATGCTTCCCAAAAGGTCAGGGGTCAGGTAGCCGTCCGGTGTCGGCATGGTCTTTGGGATTATCAGCTGGGGGGCAGGTGTCGAGTTCGGTGTCAGTAAGAGGCTGTTCTGCCTGTCAACACCCTCCACCACGGTGTAGACCGGGGCAGCGGGAAGAGGTGACACGGGGGTGGTTTCTGGTTCACAGCGAGGCGACGGGGATGGCGAAGAACTCAAGCCTCCTTCTGCCTGGCAGGGCTCACTCATGTCTCCTGAGGATAATCTTGGGCTCATGTTTCCTGCATTGAGCTCTGAGGTGTAGCCTCCATTATCCAGGTTTACCACCAGGAGCTGAAACTCTTTCTTTTCTTTCTTCTTCTCCGCCACAATGTCTCTCTCTGCGTCTATGCCAGTGGGTTTCTCCACCCCAGTCTGCTCCTCAGGTGACAGGAGCACCTTGCCAGACGACCTCACCTCGCTCACCTGGGTGTACAGCACCTCTCTGCCCGGTGCCGCAAAAGGAGGCTCCCCAGCGGCGGGGCTCTGCGGCGGGGAGCTCGGCTCGGAGGCCGCCGGGCACGACGGTTCCTTGCTGAGGGTCTGATTTGGAACGAGGGGATGGAAAGGCGGCGCTTCGGGATCGCTGGGGAGATCCGGGTCGCAGCAGCTGGCCCGGCCCGAGTCGTCGTCCCTGAAGCCGATGGAGAGGGGAGTGCAGCTGGAGGACAGGGAGCGGTGCATGAGACAGTCCGTGTCCAGGTCTGTCAGTCTGTCGTTCTGCTCCTCAATGTCCAGATCGATGAATTCCACCCAGGGGTCGTTGTTGTACAGCTCCGGCCTCAGATCAGGGGGGGCGCCCAGGATGGACGTCAACTCCCTCAGCTTCCCTTTCTGAGAAACAGAGTTGATAAAGAAAACAGCTGACTTATCCAGTTTAGCTGAAGAACCACTTTAATACTGATGTGCTGGTACATTAGGACAAGTAATAGCAAAGCATCACAACATGTAGATGAATACCTTGAGTAGTTCAGGGTCAATTCCTCTTATTTTAGGTCCAGGAACAGGAGGCAAAAGAATAACCATCAACCTTAGGGAAGAAAAATGTAAAAACCCATTGATAACAATTGAATACAGAAAACACACTTGACTTCAGACCTCAGTATAAACATTGAGGAGCAGATATACAGAGTGCCTCGCTGTTCAGCACCTAAAATGACACCACTGATAACAGAGGCACTGAAGCAGTTTTTCAAGGTCAGGCCTCCCACACAGTGTGCTGGCCACTGAGCAACACACTGCACTTTCTCATTTCTTGCTTGTAAAATACTCACTTTTCCTGCTGCCATATGATGACTAACATCAGGATGGCCACTAAACACAAGGCACCAAAGATGAGCAAAGCCACCTCTGGGAATCTCGACACTGGAAAAAAGAAACGCACACACATTCACATACACTATACTAGTAGGTTGCATTGTAAAATCATCCAAATAAATAAATGTGAAAAAAGAAATGTCTATTGTATGGATTGCTATGTAACTCAGCACACACATTTATCTTCCCCCCAGGATGAATTGTAATCATATTGGTGGTCCCCATATACAAATACTTGCAGAACTACTGACGTTCCCCTCACCCTCAGCAGTACAAATGTTAGCAACCTAACACACTACAGCGACATGAAAATTTAAACATTACACCTGCGGAAACATCGGCATGTCAGCATTTAGCTCAAATCTAGCTGTGCCTTCGTACTGCCGCACAGAGCAGCTGCAGACTCTTAGTTATAACATTAAGGGTACAGAAATACAATGCTGTTTTGTCCAAAATCAATAAAACCTTTCATGACTGAAGGTAATTTAATGAAGTAAGCAGCTTCCCTTTACTTTGGGTAAAGAAACGCAGCTGCACATTGGACATCTGTACAAAATTCTCAAATAATTAAGCAATATTTGGCATGAACTGGGCCTGGTTTCACACATGGCTACTGGCACATTCTGGTAACCGTGTTAAGAAGATCACACAGGTAAATACTGGAATATTATTTTTGTTTCATATGGTAATTCGAGCTACTGATGCTCAGTGAAGGGAGGGGGTGCTGTCAGGTGAACTGTAAGCAGCACTACTGAGAGGTTTATTTATGACAAGGACATTGAGCTGCAGCCTCCACAGGTGGAATGTAAAATAACCTTTATAACAGCATTTGAAAGAGCTTTGTCCATCCAGCTTGAATACATTGAGCGAGTGTTTACCTTTAGACGGGATGAAGATGAATACAGAGTCACTAAATCCTCCAAACTCTTTCCAACCAAGCATTTTGCAGCGAACCCGAACCTCGTGATTGACGCTAGTTCGAAGCCCGTAAAGGGAGCAATGTGTGCTTTTCACAAGGTCCACCTGCGGTGAAGGAAACAAGGTTCAAATACCAGGAGCAGGGCGACAGCATCGCAGTCCTCTCCTATAAGAGACACTTGTGTTTCCTTTGACAATGATAAAATGTTTATGATAAAAACACCACCCACCACCTCCCACAGGTCGGAGCTGACGTCGCGGTACTGGACCTCATACTGCAGCGTCATCCATCCCATCTCCACATCTGCGGACTCAGGCGGCTTCCAGCTCAGCTTGACGTCATAGTAAGTGCCGGTCAAACTCACGTTCAGCAGCGTCCAGTTCAGCCCAAATGGAGGATCTGGTTGCACTGCAGAACAGAAAATAATAATAATAATAATAATAATAATGATAAAAAAATATAATATCTGGGTGGTGGGGTCCTTCATTTGACTAAATTAATCAATCTGTTAAAGAAAAGAAAAATAATCCATGTATAAGACCACTGCCCTTGACTGCCTTTTTTTCACTACATAGACATAAGTAAGTGGACACCTAAACTTTAAATCCATATGTGATTGCTGACAATGTCATTCCAAAACCGTGTGCATTAAGCTGCTACTACAACTGCTTCCACTCTTCTGGGTTCAGCCTTTCCACCAGATTTCTGAACCTGGGTGCAGGGATTTGCTCCCATTCAGTCAAAAGAGCATCAGTGAGGTGCAACGCTGATGTGTGCCTGGCTCACAGTCGGCATTCCAATTCCTTCACTGTCATGTTGAAACAAGAAAGGGCCTTCTCCAGACTGAGAGATTTTCCCTTAACTAAAACCATGAAAATCACCCCCGGACCAAAAGGGCACAACAGTAAGTGGACAGGGTCGCCATATTGTCTAGTTACATGTGCTATTTTACTTTAATGTAGGTCTCTGCTGTAGCAACTCAGAGAGTACCTGAATTTTAAGTCGTATTTGTCAGGCTAATCTACCACAGGATCAGTATTCTAGCAGGAATTCAGGATACATATCCCCCAAAGTGCCCCCGGTGATGCTCATTAAACTTTTGAGTGGAAAGTAACGGTGGACATGGGTTTTTAATTGGTTTCTGGATCATGTCAGGTGGGTGGCGGGGCGGTAAACCCACCGATGTCTTGGACGTAGAAGAGCTTCTCGCCATAGAGGGTGGCTTGATCCCTGGAGCGGAGCTGGACACTGTAATATGTCCAGACGGATGTGTGGCTCTCATTGAAGAAGCACTCGTTCGGCCTGTCAGTGCTGTAGTGAGGACACTCACTCCACTCTTTAGGAGAGGCATGAGGGGATCTGCAGTGGGGGGGGGGCGATACACAACATGAACATAAGTTCTACCAATGGGCTTGTGACTGAATACCAGACAGGGTGGGGAAGTCAGGAAGTATTGAATACATTGTCGGGTCTGGTCTTTTCATGGGATTTGATGACAATTAGAAAAATATAATACAACAGACTATAATACCTGGTTTCTCCTTTAAAGAAGCCTTTTAAGAACTTGCGGCCTTTTTGGTGTGCATATATAAATTCACTTACCCACGTTGTTTCATGTTAACTAATCTATTAGAGAGGAACACTATGATGCCCTCAGTTATCCCTTTTAGAAGTAAAATCACAAAACTAAGTATCAGCCTGAACTGGACTTTTGCCTTGTCAACACGGAGAGAGCAGATGATCCATGATAAGGCTTGGAAAAAACAGTGTACACATTTGTGTTGTAAAAGCAGTGACCCTGCTCGATATTGGTCAGGTCAGCAGTTGAGTAAGACAGGATTAAAAGGGGTGGACCACGACTCTATCCTACATTGACCTACACGCATTTTTTAAGTGAGACTTATTTCCTCATCAGACACGTTTGTACAATCTAACTTCACATTTAATCCAATTCTTTTTCTTTTTGTTTCTTCCAAAGATTCTAAAGTGTGAAATTATTATATTATTCTGCCTATTATTGTAATTATCCTCCTTATTGTTTAAAAAAAGCCTGAATTTTTCCTTTTCCTTGAAAGCACAGAAAAACCAGACGTCAGCGATGACAAAGTTTTTCCCCTCACTTGTTAATGTAGAATAAGCGGAGAGCTCCCCGCTCGGAGAGGTTCTGGAAAGTGCCGACATTCCATCTGCAGCGAAAAGTCTCCATGTTGGCGGAGACGCAGCCAGTGAGGTGTGGGTGCTTCTGGGGGAGCACTGTAGGGAGGGAGAGAGAGAAAAGAGATAAGAGAGGGGATAATAGTTACATATCTAATTATGTTTAATACTGTTAAGATCTGTTGTCACTTTCTTTTCTTCATTGCAACTCTTCTGATTATCGTTGCTTCTGAGGGGGCTGCGCTGCACTTCAGGGACAGAATAACAACTGTAACCTAACTCCTCTCCGCAGCCCGGGCCACAGGGCAAATATCTTCTTTTTCCTGGAAGTCATTTTTACTACTCTTCAAGCTGCAGCTGCAGCTGGAGAGTTCACTGACGGATTCTTTTGAAAGCAATCTCCTAGTCTTCTGGTGGATTGCTGTATGTCTGTTGGTCTTGTTGCTGTCTTGGTGTGAACCTTCCCAGGGATCTTGTTTTGTTTTGTTGAGTCTGTTCTGTTTTGTTTGTTTTATTTTGAGTGCTTTCCTTTCTGGTGGAAACAGGGTTCTGTTTCCTTTGTATGTCATTTTATTTAGTTTTCTTGGTTTATTGTTAGAGTTATTGTCATCGACGGTTGCTGTTGGTGTGCTTTTCCTTTGAGGTTGAGAGGGCTCTGTATGGGGGGCTCTGGGTTTTGGGTCAGACGTGTGGGGGTTGTGTTGTCTAGTGTTCATGGATGTCGGTGTTGAGTTTTTATATGTGGACCCCGGGAAGAATAGTTGATGCCCTGGCAGCAACAAATAACGATCCAAGTTAACAAAAAAACAAAGGAACTGCCACGGCTGTCGCGGAATAAGCTATAAGCTATTCCCAGTACTCATAAACACACTTACCCAGAAAGTAGTTACGATCCTGTTTAACTGGCTGCATAAACTCTGCACCGTGTGTGCACAGAGCAAGTTTCTACAACTGTCTGTCTGAGGTGTGTTCGCACTGTGAAAGTGGCTAAATGAAGTATACACAGAGAAGTCAGTAAGCACACTAAACAATTACTTGATTTTTAAGTGTGCTGTAGTTGGACAGTATTCTCCCACAGAAAGATACAGCAAAAAAACAAAAAGTATTTGATCTTTAGGAAACAATTTTTTCTCACATTTGTTAAAAGGGGAACATGGGGGAATATGTCAGAAGACTACAAGGAGGAAGAATGTGAGCAATACACTCTTTCAAGTTTAATTGGTGGTGGAGTTACAGAGGTGCAGTTTGATTTACATCTGTGCACACATTGCATCATTTCTACTAATTACGAAACAGTAAAATACTTCTTACTACTGCAAAAACAGTATATGCACTCATGTATTGCAATGCAGTTCATTTGCTCCTGAAAAGATGGAAAAAGTTCAATGCGCACTGTCATTCATCAGGCCTGTCCATGTCCTATGTCATATTGCAACGTTTCACTTCCTTAAAGGGTTGTTTCACTCAAATTTTTATATATATTTTCTAAAACACTCACTTGCTGCTAGTGGTATCTAGCTATGCAGATAGGTTTGTTTTATTTGCCAAGGTTTTAAGATATCCTTCTGATTCAACAGAGGTATATAGAATTTCTGCGGACATCACTGGAAGATATTAGCTTAGCACAGATATTTGGGTGTTGCTGTATAGCTGTGGATAAGTGGTAATATACATTAAGTGGATAGAGTTTGCTTAGAAAACTATCTGCATGACTAGTTGCTGTGCCACTAGACGATAAGTGAGGAAATGTGTTTGTTTAATGTGGGTGAACTGGCCCTTTAAACAAAGAGCTGAGGGAGCTTTTTTTGTCACAGTCCGTTAAGTTAACACCGCTGCTTGTATCACCAGGAGGCTCTGTGATCAATGATCAATGATTCTGCGGACAGCAGCCGCAGCGCCTCTGACCACATCACCATGTTGGAGAGGGTCAACACCCGAGCCGGCGCTGGCTGAGTACTGAGAAGCGTGAGGACAAGATGACTACTTCACAGCTGAGAGGCAGCGCTGGGAGCAGATTCATGAATACCTCTGGCCTGCTTAGGGGGCTTCAGGGAAGGGGAGCTACAGGTTAAAAATAACCTGTTTACCAGATCCTGCACTCCTCCTCAGAACTGTGCTTAGCTCAGGATTAGGAGAAAAATCAATTTGACACTCAGCTATGTGGAGCATTTGTGGCTCACTTTATCATGGTTTGCATGTTGTGTGTGTGTGTGAAACAGGGAAATTGTTATATGTTAAAACAATATTTTTGTGGGGGTATATTCCTGTTATTATTTTACATTATTGATCTTAAAGACCAAATACAAATAGAGAGAGAGCAGCAGATTTACTCAAGTACATAGTACTACTATTCTAAGCACAATTCTGAGGTACCTGAAACAATAGTCAAGTCAAGTAAAATTTTACATATATAGCCCAAAATCATAAATCAAAATTTGCCTCAGGAGGCTTTACAATCTGTACAGCGGTCCTTGGACTGTCGATTCGGATCAGGAAAAACATTTTAACAGGGAAAAAACTGAAGAACGGAAGGGTAACATAGGAGGGCTCCCTCTCACGGGACAGCAGATAGATGTTGCGTGTGCAGAACAGACCAACAAAATCACAGTCTATACAAATTACAATGCCAAGATTTCTGATAAAGGTGGATTATAAAATGTATGTGAAGAATGTAGACCCAGGGGTAGACTGAGTAGGTCGGTATAGTACATCAGTACCACCGAGTACCAATTCATGTTAAATCAATCTGTGCTAAGCTACAGTATGACCAGGCTTTTTTTACTGTTGTTGACAGTAGCTTTTTACTAGTGTTAACCAACACTCAGCCACTGGCCGGCTCTAAAATGCCTTACAACAATTTAGTACGCTAAAAGAATATGTGATTTTTTAGTATGTCCAAAACCTTAGTATGAAACCAATTTGGGAGTAAAGTACCAAATAAAGGTGCTGGTATCTGTTCAAATGTGAACGGTACCCCACCCTAATAGTGGGCAACTTCAGGCGTCGTCAAAGGGGACCTGAGCAACACAACCTGGACTCCACCATGGAGACATGTAAGAGGACAGGCCACACAAAGAAAGAGGGAGAGAGAGAAAGAGCGCTAGAAAGAGAGGGGAAGATAAACTCACACAGCCGAAACACGAACAGATAGAAACAAATTCACAATATAAATCATCTCACAATTTCACAGGTTAAACCGAGGCAGCTAATCCTTTAATATCGCTGGTTGTATTGGGCAAGTGAGGGCAAACTAGGGGGAAGGACTGCTTTATGGCAAACCTTTGTTGTATTAAAGTGGTGAAACAGCTTGAGCATGGAAATAGATTCTTCACCTTGGATACAGAATAACAGAATAATCTTCACAAAAGGCCCACCACCTTTAGTTAATGTTTGTCAAACAGACACATTCAGATCAGGGTACTTTACATCTGTAAATGGCTTCTCTAGTGACATGTGCAGGAAATTAACTGTATCAAAAAATACAACGCAATGAATCAATGAAATTGAGTGCTGCTGTATGTTTATTTACTTGCACAGAGAACGTGGGTAGGGGGTCGGGGTGGAGTGCAGGTTTTTTTTCATCCTGCGTCGGGTCAGGTTTAGGCAACAAAAGCCCTTTGATGAAAGGAAATTCAGCCAGGCCATGTTAACACATCATGTCTTGTCTAGTCAGTGTTGACATTTTCTGCAAGAGTGGATGTTGTAGGAAAGCAAATTCAATATGTTTTTCCGTAGACATTTAGCTGACGCGTTTTGTATCAACATTTTGCAACTTGCCAGATATGTTCATTAACAATGTTTGCTCAATATGTTGATAAAAAGTATATTCAATGCAGCATTACAGTCCATTATAAACATTATTTGTTTTATGACTATTTTGTAGTTACTAGTGCATTACATACAAAACATATAACTTGCAAAATATGCATTGTTATAAATCAGAATAACAAACAGTACATGAAATAAGCCCTCCGCCAGCCATAACATTAAAATGCTGCTTACACATAATGCATTAATAATGATAATAATAATAATAATAATAATAATAATAATGATCCTATAATATAATATATGGAGCTGAAATGATTGTTCGTTTGACAAAAAATTAATCTGTTACACTTCTGATAATCAATTTATGTTTTGTTTTTTTATGTGAAGATTAAAAAGCTTTAATTAATCTTTTATGCTAGTAATTATCTTTGAACTGTACATAACATTACAATTTGAAGATGGCTTGTGATGGACATTGTTCACTATTTTCTGACAATTAACTACTACTACTAGTACTTTCAACAATTAATTAAGCATATTTTTGCATTTGCATTTTGCTTAAAATGCTACAGTACTTTCAAGTAAAATGTTGAAAGGACTTTGACTTGGAACTGAATACTTCTTCCACCACTGGGTGAGAGTGAGAAAGGTATGGAAAAAAGTGTATTGCTCCATGATGCATACGACTACTGTGAGCAGTGGGTCATTATTGGCAGAGAGTGTGGGTAGAATAACAAGATCAATGTAAAACTGATAGGCTTCCTTTTCTTTGGTTGTGTGCCTGTAAGTGCTGCTGTGTTTGCTCAACAGCGGCCAGTCAGAGTTCACCCCTGGTGTAAGTAAACATGTGAGCATTGCCGAGCATTTTCTGAACATCAGAGGCGTAAAACACAGACAATTTCCAAGATGGTAATACTGTGTCAATTTGCAATGTCATTACAGGACTCATCTTTCAGAGGCAAACCACAACCCCAGACTGCCACAACTCTACCAAGTAAACATGTTTACGGCATGATTTTTCTCCGAGTGCTGCTGACACAGTCTATTTCTGGGTGAAGCAAAACATCCTCGCTCAATCTGTTTTGATAAGCCCGGACACGTTTCCTTTCAGCCATGATTTCAAAAAGGGGCAGGAAACAGCAGCTAGCATTAATTTCCTTTAAGGGACTTGCTCACATCTTTAGCAAATCCCATAAATTACCAAGTAGAACACTGCTTGTTGTTGTTGTTTGTTTATACAGCCTCTTGATGATAATTAGTGTGTTTTTCCCATTACAGCATCTATTAACATCTGCACAGTGTGTTGGTGGGAAGCCCTCATTAATGTCTTTCCTGTGAGCACACAGGGCAAACGGTTATTCAGAGTCACGTGTTCAGTCATCAGTCTGTGCACTCTCAGGGGGAAATACCTCATCCTCTGGATTTGGAAAAACCATTCCCCTTCTTGGCTAAGGGCCACAATGCTCTCATCTGTGATTACTGAACCTTTCACTTACCTAACAAGCCTTATGGGCACAACAGAAAAAGCTTGAAAGTGACAGGATGACCTCTCCAGTCAAGAAACCTAATCACATTAAGAACCAATGTCCTGTTGCTCAGGTGGCAGGGAGGAAAAAACACTTGTTCCCTCATACAGGGACCATTCAGTTTCACAGTGGAGCCTCCGGCGGCTGGTGCTCCGGTAGAGTTGGGAAGTGAGAGGAGGGATTTTGGGCGAGCCGAGTTCCAAAAGGGAAAGTCCCAGTCATTATAGTCATGTGTTGACTGACAGAGTGCATACAAGGCTTCAAAAGACATGAATGGCTATAATTATTTATACAAAAGATGATCAACTGGGTTATAAAATACCTGGCTCTTTGATGAAAAGTCACAAACAGCAAGCTAAATTTACAGGCTACACTTTTTAGAAACCTGAAAAAAAATCTCCGCTTCCTGTGTAACCATGTGGACATTTTGGATCATTTTACTTAAATAAAAAGGGCTCACTACGCATACTCAGAATGTTCTTCTCTGACATTTAACGAATCCTGGATGTAGACCTTATCGCCACCTACTGGCCCGACTTGTTTCAGTGTCGAAGGTCGTGCGGACAGAATTTTTTTTTTAAACGGAGAGGAAAAATATCCTTATACGTGTAGAGTAGTCAATTCACTTTCAGATACTGGGCCAATTTGGATGAATTTAGCAAAATAAATCACACCAAGCAAAATAACAAATAAAAAAAAAAACGGTTTTGGAGCAACATAAATTTCACAGTTTAATCTTTCAGTTTGGGCCAATGTAGCTAGACTCACTCTATTAATCGTTTCCTTCTTCTTTAAGCTGCAAACGTGAGGAGCCTGAGTAGGTGGGCAGCAGCAACACTGGAAGGATCGAATGTAGCCGGTGGCCGGCTGCCGCTCATTCAAAACACACAACACCAACGTTTCCAGGCATCACACGCAGCAGCCGCAAAAGGCAACTAGCAGATTAATCAGGTACAATGCATCTCTTCTCCTTATGTGAGATAAATGTTGTTGTATATGGTCCCTGACAAATAAATATAATAATCTAAACTCAACTGAAACCACCCTCAAATTAGAGCACTTTGTCATTTTAAAAAGGATAAAACAATTATTGTGTTAGCAGTTACGTCTCTGGTGTTTTCTGACAATTAACAGGAATTTAAATTAAGATTGGTCGTGATAATGTGAGTGACAATAGGCAGGGTGGGCTGCCTCTGTCTGCGTATCTCCCAACTTTTGTGGGACTCTCCCTATTTCTTACCCTTTCTCCCACAGTGCTCCCAATTGGTCATTTCGACCCTGCCTTACTTGCGTCCCTCATCAATGTGATTTTTTGTGATGTAAATTTAAGATGTTGACTTTTGATCACTTTTTTTTGTACATTTTGTATGTTTTTTTTAATTGTACTCCCCCGTGGGCTATGAATTTAAGACTAGTTAAAAGTCATTTTACTTTCACATCCTTGTATTTATTCCATTAATCTGTGGTGTAGGGTGGGGCAGGGGCGTTGAGGGCGGACCATTTGCCCCATAAAATCTACCACTTTTTCACAGCCTAATGTTGGCAGGTTATACAGTAGCTGCTCTGTGATTACACGCAGTTGTTTCTCCAACTGGGCAGGCAGCCATTCACAATAGCGACACAACCCGATTTGAATCACTCAACATTTGAGATGAAGGCAGCGATTCAGAAATATGCAGGCTATTAGAAGTTGGCCAATTTGCTACCAGTTATGCGTTAAAAAAACTAAAAGCACCACTGATTTAAATTTGCCAGCAGGTTGTTAGCGCTCCTTCCCATATTATGCTACAGGGCGAAAACATGTCAGAAAACAGCAGCCTTGTTCCATACCACATAAAGACATGAACCAAAAACAGAACCAAAATAAGTAGCAGGAGAACAGCAGTAGAGGGAAACACTTCCCCCCTCCACACCTCCGCTAAGTTGCTGATGGCGTTATGTAACAAGACAAAGCACAGGATGTCCATGTGGACTTTAATGGTCAGTGCAGACCTAGTTTATATCTGTGGATAATGCACGACCCATGTATGCAAATACAAAGCCTTTCCACTGCCACTGAGGGCTGTTTGGTAAAAAAAAAGGGGGGGGGGGCCTCTACACAGTAAACAGCTTCACATTGTTCAGCAGTGGAGTACGCTCTGCTCTCCAAAATTCCTGGGAAGCTACTTCACTAGAAATCTGCTGGCTGTTCTCTGTAGCTCTCTGTGGAGGGTTTTGCCTTTGTGCAACATGTTTCATATTCATTTATGTGCCAAAGCAGCGCAGTAACTATGCAATTGTAATTTTTTATATTATTCCCGACTGAAATTTGTCCTGTGGCCCATTAAAAACAAAACCTAGTTCCATCTGGTGTTGTGCAATTTTTGATTCCACACCAAAAACATCCTCAGAAATTGACAATATGGGCATCAGAAGACATCAGATGTCAGAGAAAGCGTCATCAATGGCAAGAAGATAACACAATATGTTAATGTATGTTATATAATAAACATCATTTCAAACCTGTCTCCAAGTCTTCACAAATGTTTTAAAATTGTAATCCACTTATGCTATGCAAGTTAACTGAAGACAACGGTTACCACATAAATATCAATACTCATAAACATACCTGAGGCTGATTCCAGCGCTGAAGCAGTGAAGATGTAAAAGGAGAAGAGGAGCATGGTGAGAGCGGCAGCCATGGTGTTAAGCTGTGGAGGAAACATGTGGCGAATGTTAGTTTCTCAGTGCAGTCCACCCAGCTGCACCACACAGTACATGAAGGCCCAGCCCACTACCACCATTAAACAGGGACACTCTCACCACTCTTTAACTTTTTTAAAAGACGAGAGGTTGGGTACACCCATGATAAAACTGTATAGAGTCATAGCATTGGAAAATGCTTTAGATAACAGCATTTATCAAGTGAATGTTTCAGTTTGTAAACCCCGCTCCAGTGCATGCATAAGAGCTTATCTAAACAGGTTATTCTATATCCTATACATTCAGCTGGAAGACCTCTGGTCCTACTTTGCAAATATTTTGCTGAAACTTGAAATGTTAACTCTTTTGTTCAGGAACCCAAGTCTTTCAGCGTTTTCACGTGAAATGATACTAACTCCTTTCAGAACTTAACTTTAACTGACACTTGTGGTTTTAACACTTCAACTAACTCCTTTTATGCTTACACTTTATGTTTACACTTCAGCTGCCACTGTCAACTTCTTTTAGCGTCACTTCAACTATTTCCGTTCTGGAAATTCACACAGTGCTTACAGAGAAACTGTCACGTCAGCTTTATTCAACGCTTACACTTCAAACTGAAACGTCTACTCTTTTTAGCGCTTCCATTTCAACTGCCACTTCCGCTCCTTTCAGAAATCTTATTCGGTGTTTTGCTTCAACTTTAATCAGTGCTTACACTTGAACTTCATTTAGTACTTGCACTTCAATAACTTCCATTTTAGCTGCCAATTTAACTTAAACTGTCACTTAAAACTATTTGACTACTTCAACTTTCCTTTATGATCTTTCATATTATTATCATCATTTTTAAATCTGCTAAGACTCAGCATGTTAAGACATTTAAAAAAAAAGTCAGATGTTTGAACTGCATTTTTTTTCTCCAGAAGATTTGCATCATACTTTGTCTGTGTAATTTGAAAAAACATGAAAATTAATCATAGTACATCGCACTTATTGAACAGCGGGGAGGACCAGCAGGCCTAGCTCAGAGTCTGATCATGTTTTATTCATTATTTTCTTCATGGTATTCACACTGTTTATCCTTCCTGGAGAGGCATGTTTCGAAACAGTAAACACTTTTGTTCCAAACATGACATCCATCTCCAGCCAACAGCACTGGGTTCCTGCCAACACTTGTGAAATCCACCCGTACTACATTCTGGGCCTCATTTACATCTTGTTCAGTGATCCTTGTACAGGGACTCATACAGGATTCATATTATTATTCATATTCACATGTTTCATCCTCTAATGCAGTTAATGCACAAAGGGCCCCAACCCAGAAGTTGGGGCCCTTTGTGCGTCTGATAACAAAAACACTTCACAATATCTTTATAATTTATTGGGAGATGTCACATTACACAGATGAAAATGTAATTTCCAGATTTAAATGGCAAACTAACCCCTGTCTAATTGTTGGCATTATGATTACTTCATGGTGTCAATGAATAAGCCTTAATAAGGAAGAAAAAGTGATAATTCTTGCCCATTATTGTTGACTCAATTAGTCAATGACTGAATTAATTGATGAAAGAGAATTGTATCAAAATGTTCATCATTTATCACGCTAAAATGCCAAACACTGGCTGGTTTCAGTTAGTTAAATGTGAGGATTATTGAGCTGTTGATGTCAGTACATTGAGTACTTGAATTTAATGAGGTTTATTTTAGGAGCCCTGGCTGTTCTCAAGCGTTTCAGTGTGATGTGGCATCTGAAGTGCATTTGACTCTTCACACTTGTATGTACAAACTCGCATACATTACATCATACAACGTAATGATGTAATGATTTACTGATTACCTTTATGTTTTTCTTTTCATGCTCAGTTGCGATCATGATCTTTGGCTCTCCTCACACATACTGACATGCAGTGCCCTTATTATATCATACATCTATCTGTCATACACATTTTTATTACACAGTCCTTTTGTTATGGTGACATACACAAGATGCACCCTGGTTGCTTTCTGTGAAGCAGTTAATGTATTATATTTCTGTTAGAGCTCTACTGATATACTGGTTAATAATCATTTATTACAAAAATATTGTACAGTATCAGTATTGGTGTATGTGTACATTATTCATATTTGACACAAATTTTACTTAATGTAGGTTCAATAATTAAGAAGTATTTGTGATGTGCTTGGTTTATAGTAATTATTAATAATAATTTAATTTCCAGGGAAGTTTAGTCTTTAAACTCTCATCTCAGGTAGATAGATAGATAAACAGATAGACAGATATGTATAATTAGAATATTGGCTGATAAAACGTGATTGGTTTACTTTTTACCGTCCGGCATCTACATCGGCTTAATACGTTCAACATCATGTCAGGCTCTTCGTTGGGTTTTATAGGCTCACATGTGCAATATGCTACAAAATAGATTACTGTTTCATATTTTTTCACCACTTGTGTTGGGTTAAGTGGGGGACAAATACCTTGAAGCGTTGTATTATTACTACATGTACCTCCAGAGCTAGGGCCAGGAGTAAGAATGTCGTTGTTATGTTCATTTTCACCAATGTAAACTGTGCTGTAGTCGCAGCATTGGGTCTACACACGGCTGAGAACAGAAACGCTTTTACACTCTGGGATTTCTCATGCTGATAAGACCAACAGACTAAACTAGCCTCGTGGCTGCAGATGGCGCAAACACTCTTGAGATGAACAGGTGTGGGCTCAGATACAAACAGATTCAAGGTCATGACTGAGAGTTTGGGAGAACCTTAGATTGAAATGTATTGTACATTTATTGTACAAAATGCACATATCTGCTGATACCATCATCATGTAAATAGTAGTTTTGTAACAGGAGAAAGTGAGACTAAGTGCATCAACAACCAGCTGGAGAAGTATCCCTCAGGTAACAGAACAATAAACCCTGAAAGCTTCCTTACTAAATGTTTTGGTAATTTTGTCTGTTTCCTTGTGAGTCATTCAAAGTCATTTAAAGCCACAATGCCTACAATTTGAAACATTGTGTGACTGTAAATCAAATGTATGACGCAGATGAATTAAACCTAACATTAAACTAATATTTGTGGGGCTTCACCTGAGGATTATTTTCATTACTGATCCATCGACCAACTTACTCGGTTAAGCGCATATTCATTAAAATACCAGAAAATAGTAAACATAATATTGCTTGTTTTGTCTGAGCAACCGTCCAAAACCAGAGATACTGAGCTGACTATCACATAAGACAAGAAAAAAAAGAAAAAAGAAAAAAATCCTCGCAATTAAGAAGCTGGAACAAGGTAATTTTAATACATTTTTGATGGAAAAATTAAATTATATAAAAAAATTCATTATTATTTAAATAGTTGCTGATTAATGTTAGATGATGGACTAATTGAATAATCAAGTTAATATTTCAGCGCTAAATATTTTTCTTTCTAAGAAATAAACAATAGACAGCATTTCCCTTTAAAACTGCACCAACGAAGTAACCTGAGCCCCTCAGACCTGAACTTCAGTCTGCAGGACTCACAGCACTTGTCTGACCACCTGTCGACGTGCCTGACGCGTGAAAGCTGCTGTTGTCACATCCTACAGACAACCTGAACTTTTTCCTCACAGTTCAAACACATCTCCAGTGCGTTTTTAAAGCGCTTCAGTTTGGGCTCAGACCTGCCCCCCCCCCCCAAAAGAAAAAAAGAAAAGCAGACTGTGCGAGGTTCCTGGAGAGAAACTGTAAAGGAGAAGCTGAGAGCTCGGACACGACAACATGCCTCTGCTGCACACATGACTGTTAACATTTCAGTTTCTGATTTCAGGGGGGGGCAGCTCACCGCTGTGGCGGGGTGGACAGCAGTCTGGTCCCCGTCCCGGAGGTCTCCCAGGGTCCCTGGATCAACACGGCGCGCAACTCAACTCCGCGCAGTCCCCCCCGGAGCAGACCGCCTCAGTAAACCGAGCGGGACCGTGCTCGACCCGCAGGCTGCTCGCGGTCCTTCAGAGGTCCGTGCGGGCTGCTGGCGCCGTCGAGGAGACCCGGTGTGCCTGCCTCCCGTCCGCCGGTCTGTGTCGGTGTGCGGAGCCGCGGCGCGGATCGGATCCCACAGCCCCCCCTGGTGTTGGTGAGCACGGAGAGGCGCCACCTGCCGGCCGAGTCTGCAGCACAACAACACGGCTGCACGTCTGCAGGAGAGCTGACTGTGTACATAACAAGTACATAACAAGTTTAAAGTTTAGACTTCTGCTGCACCACTGTTCACATGGTGGACGTGTTGCACTTTTTACTCCACTACATTTATCCGACAGCTGGAAGGAATGACAATAATGTAAAAAAAAAAAAAAAGACATTCATAACATGGACTTATTTGTGGTCTAGTTGGTCCCTCCCTGTGTTAATAGACCTGTCAATCAGTTTGGTGGTGACATCCATCAATCCATCACCAGACAAGAAAAGGTCCTGCATTCAAATTTGTTTCAAGCTGACAGTAAAGCTTAGCAGTTCAATGCTCATCATTTTACTTTTATTGTATATGTGCTGTAACTCCTATAAGTAGGCTATGTTAGTTGCACTTGTATTGTACACTACACATATGCATGTGCCCATTTGATCAACCTAACAAAGGATACAACAAAAGATCACATTCAGTCAGTGATACATGCGAGTCTCACCCACTCACATATCAGCAACAACTTGTTTTTGACTGTGTTTCAGACTGTGGGGACAGCCCACACACTCTCCACATACTTTGCATACATACACACACACACACACACACACACAGAGAGAGAGAGACACTCGCACACAGTCTTAACATTTGAAAGAGGTCAAAGTGGGTAAAGTAGCTGTGTAGTAAGTGTGACAACAATCATGTTGCTTAAACCTTCAATAGCTGTCCATTTATATATTTTTATAAACTTTAGTCAAGTAAAGTAGTCTTGTTGGATTTCAAATTGCAAAACAAGCCCCAGCCCGACATTCCCAACCACAGCAAGACGAGAGCCCCGCCACCAGAGGGGAAGATGTTAATGAATGACCAGACCATCTATAACAATACTTTTTAAAAAACAGGTAGACATCCTGTGTCTTCTTGGTGCCAAAGAGAATAAGTCACCACTAGATGGCAGCAAAAACTAACTATGTATGTGGGCCAGTGAGGACTTACTGCTCATTGGCTACCATCCAGCTGGAGTTTAGGACTCATTGGGGTCCTTAAGACTCTTAATTTGTACAGCATATTTTGAGACATTTGCTGCAGGGTGTATGCAGATGAGGCATTATATCAACAGGGTTTGATGACAGTGTGGTGTACAGTTGGAGCAAGGGAACCTTTTTGCTTAATCTATGGAATTTAGTTTATATTTACAAATATAAAACAAACAGATAAAATAATAAATTTCTAAGATGACTACAAATAGTGCTTGGTAAATAATTGTTTTGAATTAAGTTACTGTATTTCTGGATACAAATGTGAAATGTGGATTAAATAAATACTTGCATACTGGCATAAATAGAAAATTGGTATTACAAATGATGATATGGATGTTATTTCCACATGGATTATTTGTTTACAGAGTAACAGAGTCAAGAGAATTGCAATATGGGCCAAATGGGAATTCATTTTTTTTCCAAATCATGCAGGCTCAGCTTCTGACTGCAGGGTAATCAATTGTGACGCAACTACTCTTGTCGCAATCCAACACAAGGCTGAAGCTGTGGAAAAGAACACTGGGTCTCTGTTCGTGACTCATTGTCTGAACAGAAGCGGTAAAAATCTGGTTTGATGAATAAGAGTTTGTTCAGCTCGGGAATTCCAGAACTGGGGTCCCTGTTGAGTAATCTCTCCTGGTGCTGAATAAATGACCCTGAGTGTTTGTGTGCTGGACTAGATGAGACGGCCAGACTCTGAGGAGCACATCATGAAGGTACTGTAAACTCAACTTTCACCATTCAGACTTGGTGCCACGATTACTGTGTGTCAAAAACTGAATAGTATTGTTTTGGTTCTGAAAGAAAGAAAAAGTTGAGAAGGACAACAAACTTCAATAACATTTTTAGTAAGGTGTTTTAACTTAATTTCTTAGGTTTAGGCTTTGAGTTTATCCAAATTAGAATTTTCACTTTAACTTACTCCAAATTAGAGTAATATATTATTTTATAAAAATCACAATTTATAACTTTCACTTCTTTTACTCTAAACTAAGGCAAAGTCAAGAACTAAGAACTTCTCAGTTTACTAACGAGCTTGGATTCCAATTTTTTTAATTCTTAATTTATTGTGCCAGATATTACCATTCATTTACTGCACTGCTTGTAGTTACAACAATCCCAGGAACAATTGGCCTTCAATACAAGCTCTATGACTAATGGACATTATATAATAAGGATGCAGGAAGTGTCTGAAGTATAAACACTTATCTAAGTTAATAATAATGATAATATCTGAGTGAATTATAAAATAAACATTTATTTGATAGAACTTATGAGATACAGTGCAAACAATAAACTAAACATAGAGTGAAAATATTTTTTTCTGCAATCCACAGCTAAAGAACACAACAGCACATTCTCGTTTTGTAATCAAGAATATAATTTGTCAAAAATATAATTTAATTTTTATTGTGTGTAGTAAAGTGATTTCCTTTATGCCGTGATGATAACACCTGCTGATAACTTGTCAAGAATGGAATTGTTTTTTTATTATACTTTTCTGATACGATTTTTATTTAACAGGATTGAGATTGAGTTAACAGTTTCTTTGTTTTATGTGTACAGTTGGATTTGGCTGCAGCTCTGTCTTCTTTGGCCTTGTCGCTTGTCTTTCTGTCTCCAGTTTGGTAGGTGCACACACAAACCACACAAGCTGTGTTAACATCTTACTGCAATATTATCACTTGGTTAATAATGCATTGATTGTGTGAACAACAACTGCTCTGCATTATCCATATTCCCGGGACATAAGAATGCAGCTTTTTTAATTTGTTGTCAAAGGACTGTTGTTTTGGCCTACATTATATTAATCGTATTCTGCTCCTGTATTTACTGTAAGATGATAAATTTCAGTTCAGAGAGAAATATAACAAATGTTTTAAATAATGTTAATGTCCATTCCTCTCAGCTGTCAGCAGCCTGTGAACTGCAGATGGGGGCCTTATGGAGAGTGGTCTGAGTGTGACGGCTGCTCCAGTACAAAGGTACTTCAGAGCACACACATACTCGTACTGTACTTGTGGACATTGAGGACATAATGTAGATTTCTACTCATTGCCTGGATGTATAGTCAAAATGTAACCTTAATTGCACAATACTAAAACCCCACCCTTGACCTAACCTGCATACTTCTAACACTAACTAAAATGTTCCTGTTTTTTAAGCACTTATGTTAACGGTGTGTACACAAAATGACTATGCCATGACTCAAAGTCTCATAACAGCTCACAGCAGTGAGTTACGGAAATTTGGGACCTAAAATTGAGTCAATAGAAAGGCTGGAAAAATGTAGAAATCCTGGTCTGACATCTTGTGTATAGTGTGGCTTCCATTGTGGTTCTGAATTGATGCCAGAATAAACAAACACTGTAAATAAATTCAGGCTTAATTCAGTTCATGTTTAGGATCGATTGTTTTTTCAGGTGCGGACTCGCCATGTGGAGGTGTACGCCCAGTTTGGGGGTGTGCCATGTTCAGGAGAAGCCACACAAACACAACCATGTGTCCCGCAGAAAAGATGTCCCCTGGAAACAGGCTGTGGAAACAGGTTCCGTTGCACATCTGGTACGTGGGAAATTTTTTGTATTTAACAAAATGTCCCTAAGCTATTTTTCAATGAATTTCAATTTTTATTAAATAACAACAAGTTATCAAGTTGAGCCACAATAACTATTTATTTGTTTACTTATTTGTAGCATTGGGCTGAATTTTTTTTAGGGTCAAAGTTAGGTTTAATGGGTTACAGTTCACTTGATATTTCTTAGTTGTCACCATTACTCAATATTTTATTACACATTATATAATTCAAATAGACTTTACAGATAAAATAAAAGGAACTTTTGAGATTTTATAAGTGTCTCTTGCGATGTGGAATGAAAACTGTTTATTGTAACCCTGATGCAGGTCAGTGCATCAGCCAGTCCCTGGTGTGTAATGGAGACCAGGACTGTGAGGATGGTCTGGACGAGAGAAGCTGCGATCAAGACAGCAGCCAGTACTCATGTGACCTTGACAAAACGCCTCCCAACTCGGACCTCACAGGGAAAGGGTGAGTAACTAAAACTCCAGCCAGGTCTTTACTGTAACAAGTGAGTTTAAGTAACAGCTTGCTGGTAAATCAGCATGTCGTGTTGTTTAGGGTCACCTGTTGGATAAAAGTCCCTGAAATGGATTTGTTGTGTCCTGTTGTACAGGTACGACGTGCTAACTGGCAAACTGAGAGCAGGTGTGATCAACACTCTGAGTTTCGGAGGGCAGTGCAGGAAAGTGTTTAGCGGTGATCATCAAGTCTATTATCGGCTGCCACAGAATATCCTCAGGTACAACTTTGAAGTAAGTCGAACAAGAAAGTGAAACTTTGCTGCTGGCTACAGTGTATAACTTTATCTATACATCAATCTAACCTTGCAGCCAATAAAGCAATGCAGCTGGCATGGCCAAAAAGAATGAAAATAACAGAGGATGATGAGCTATTCTCACAGCAGATGCTCTTAATGAAACCAAATGTTAGACTTTGTTGATTTGTTTGTTTGCGCTACAGGTGAAAGTAGACAACGAAGAGAGCGACGAATCCTACGAGAGCTCCTGGTCGTACATGCAGCACATCCAGGCCAACGCCCTGGTGGGACACGACCGTCGCAGTTTCCACAAAGAGCTTACTGACAATAAGGTAATGACATATAGTGATATAAGTGAAATATAAATCACTTGTTTAAGTCTTCTTACTTTAAGTGTTGATCAAACCGACAGATTGGCCTGATATTGCCGCCCTCGGGCTCTGTCCCTAGTTGGGCTAAAGGTTTCTATTCACCAGCTTACACCAGACTTTTCTCATCTATCGTCCAGGCCTACAGACTTATAATCCTGAAGAATAAAGTGGAGCTGGCCCAGTTCCAAAACTCTGCCCCTCAGTATCTGACTCTGGCTGAAGGCTTCTGGAAGGCCTTGTCCTCGCTGCCGCTCACGTACGACTACTCTGCCTACCGCCAGCTGCTGCAGACATACGGCACCCACTACCTCTCCGAGGGCTCACTCGGAGGCGAATACCAAGCCTTGTTGGAGTTAGACCGCCAGGCATTCTCATCGACCAGTAAGAACCTTTGGTGTGAATATTGTTGCTATTGATATTAGTGCCTTCAAATACTCAGAAATCTTGATTCCGCGCATAAAATGTGTTATACCTTTAGGGAATATTGTGAATTTGTTTCTTGCCACATGTAAACCTTCCAGTTTTAGAGGTAATCCATAGGCTACAATTAGAGTTTTGGCTCCCCTGCCACGTGCCAGTTGAAAAGTAAGCCACCAACACTACATGTACTTGTTAAAGACAACCTTTATAAAAATACAGATTGGCTAAGAAAGTTGCTAACAAACTATAGAATATTAAATAATGCAGACGTACTACTGAATTAGGTTCACATATTGAATCAAAATTAAAGCTTTAAAATGTCTCATTTTATGTCTCATTTTGTCTCATGCCACCACTGTCTCCTAAAAAATGTCCAAAAAGTCCCCAAAATGTTGACCTCTTTGATATCTCTTGCTCCTCCCTTACATGTGTAAAGGTACAACAAATATAGAGTACCAGAGGTGTTGGAGAAAGGTGAAACGCCGTCTCTTCAGGAAGAAAGTCAAGACCGTCTGTGAAAAACTGACAAAATCTTTATCATCCAGCCAGGGTGAGTGAAAGCTTTGTCAAACCACACAGTGTGTCCTGGAGAGTCAAAGACACCCGTCATACTCGGAGTACAACTTAATTTTGTCAAGTTCAGATTTAAATAAACAAAATTAATTCAAACTCGACTATCACACAGTGTAGCCTGAGCTCCGTTGTCATTTGTCTGCAGGAAACAACGTACACAAGATGCCCATTAAGGTCAACGTGTTCGGAGGAGATCCGACCTTTATAGCCGCACTGAATGTTCTGGACCTGGAAAACCCAGAAACTAACGGAGAGATCTACGACAACTGGGCCTCCTCTGTCAAAGACTTCCCTGAAGTCACAGACCAGAAGGTTTGACCGTCCTTTTGGTTGCTATAAAAGCTTTGGTTGGATTTTTTATTTTTTTTTTGTATTCTTTTTACTTAACTTTGCTTTCTACACACATTATGTTTTGTTGTGATTTCCTCCATCACCTAGTTCAACAGACCCTTCGCTGAGCCCCACCCTCTTATTTACTGTGGCCTAGAGTCATTTATTTCAGGCAGAAGCAGACAAAAGCAGCTTCTCATTCTTAACCAGCGACCAACCAGCACATTCTAATAGCTGGAGCTTGTTGGCTAATTAACATTAAGTCCATGAGTTCACTGCAGCTGTGTCTCAGGCTGACTCGTTTAAAAATCACCACCCTGCAAAAGGCGCTTAAAGATTCATTTAAACTGCTACTTACATGATGCAAAGAGACTGATGTCCCAGGCAAAAAAAGGTCAGCATCCTCAGCATGTAGAAGACATGGAAATAAAGGAGCAGCATCGTTCTTGTATTGCAGGGTGGAGATATTTTGCAGTATTGTGGTTCAATCGGATGTTTTCACAGGTCTAGTGTTCTGTGTATTTCTTCCTTTTTCTACATATGCACGTGAATAAACTGTAAACTTGGCTTCCAGCTGCGTCCTCTGTATGAGCTGGTGAAGGAGGTGCAGTGCGCGGGTTTGAAGAAGCTTCACCTGAAAAGAGCCACGGAGGAGTACCTGGCGGAGGAGCATCCCTGTCACTGCCGCCCCTGCCAGAACAATGGGCAGCCACTGCTGACGGGCTCCGAGTGCCGCTGCGTCTGCCGGCCGGGAACCTCAGGACAAGCCTGCGAGAAGGGAGCTGTGACTGGAGAACAACCAGGTATAAATTATGGAGTAGTTAAAAGATTTACTTTGATTAAAAATTATAAAACCAGATTTAATTGATAATTTAATTTAAAATCACAAAAAATGACCCTTAATGGAGCCATTTGGTTGGTTTGTCCGTCAGGGGTGATCCATGGCAGCTGGAGCTGCTGGTCCTCCTGGGGATCCTGCTCTGGAGGTCATCGGTCAAGGAGCCGAAGCTGCAACAACCCTGCCCCCAGCGGAGGTGGCCGCCACTGCTCCGGACTGCAGGAGGAGCAGAAGCCCTGTGAGGACGCAGACATCCAGCACTTACAGTAAGGACACATTCACACACACACACAAACATGTTTGTCATGTAGCAGTAGGACAGAGAGCTACACTAACCCGTAATGAAAACCAAAACCCAGTCTTAACCCTACAATGTAATATTTTATCTAGTGGGAACCAGATTTGTGTCACAAAATGGTAGATCTTCTGCCCCCGAGTACATAATAATACATTCAACTTTATTGTGATAATTGTTAATGATTTAATTTTTAGATATAGATTTGAAAGTGATAAAATCATTCAATCATCTCCTCCCAATACAAGCTAGTCTAATCCACACACTTGTTTGTGAAGCAGCAGGAGTATTTGCGTTTTCTCAGTGTATCCTGTTTGTGTGCAGGACGATGGAGCCTCAGTGCTTCAGTCTCTCTGTGACTCCACCGAAGACATGTGGGCCGCCCCCAAACCTCAGGAACGGATTTATTCAGGTGAGTTTGCTTGATTGACTTTTCCATTGACGTCAACTTTGAACACCACTGAGCTTTTTTGGTTTCAGTGAGGGATATGGTTGCAAAACTGTATTAAGCCAGTAGCTTGTTTGTAAATAAATGCATTTCTGTAATTATGCTGGTATTTTTGTGTTGGTTTTAGTTACTGCATGTTATGTAGTACAACGTGTGATGAAGTGCATGTTTTGAATGTAGCTACTGTATCTTCTCAGAATCCCAGAGATTTGTACTTGGTTGGAAACACGGTGGAGTACTCCTGCATAGACGGTCATTACCTCAGTGGAGTCGCTGTGGCTGAATGCGCTGAAAACCAGAAGTGGACGACAGGAGTGATGGTTTGCAAAAGTATGTCTTCACTTCATTCAGTCTGACAGGGAGGTTGTGTGTTCGGTTCTAGTGTTTGTTCATTAGCAGTATATAATTAGTCAAAGCCTAACAATTGGAATTTTAGTCTATCTGCACTGCTTTTTCCCTCCACTCACACAACAGGATTGGCTGCTGTGATTCAAGTTATAGTTATAAGTTAAATCCTGACTGCCATGAGACACTCAGCATGATTGCTATGTTTTATTATGTGGATGTGGATCCAGATGCAGGTTAAATATTTCTTAAGATTTTGTACTATTCACTCTCAGGCATGCTGAAGTTATCATTGTCTAGGAATCACAACGTTGTTATGTTTTCCTCACGTCCCCTTGCTCAAAATCCTTCTCTTCCTGTACCAGGTTCCACGTGTGTGCTTCCTTCTCTCAACAGTGAAGTTATAGCCACGCCCACCAAAGCGGCCTATCAGATTGGAGACAGAGTGTCCCTGTCCTGTCCTGCGGGGTCAGTGCTGGACGGGGAGGTGTCAGAGATGCTGTGCAGTCCCAGTCTGCAGTGGTCTCCCTCTCCGGCCACTGCACATTGTAAAGCCGGTACAGCACATTTATTCTCAGCACCAAATGTCAGTGACAAACCCATAGAGAATTCTCACCAACTCTGCAGATCCCCTTAGCGTTTTTAGCTCATTGTTTTGGTGTTGTTACTCTTTGGTTCAGTCTCAGCACTCTCATCAAGGGGGGCAGTCAGGTGATGGGGAAAGGAGGGAAAGTCTGAGGGCATCTGGTGGAGAGTATGAAGATGGCAGGCCTGGGGAAGTGAGCAGACGTGGAGACAGGGAGAAACAGTAACACAGAGTGCTGGGGCTACAGCGTAGGTAAAAGGTAAAAGGACCAGATCGTGACAAGTAGGGCTGAGGGGAGCGATGGAATTGAGTTATCATTCTATGTGGGTTCATCACTATGAGTGATCCATTGCACATATTGTCATGTGATCTACTGTTATTATACATTTTTTTTTATTATAGCTGCTTTAAGGTTGAGTGTCTTTGGACACTGGACACCAATCCTGCTTTTTCTATATTTTCTTCTCAGCGCCCACAGCTCCCTCTCCTCCATCTGGCCTGAAGTGTAAGCTGTGGGAGACTGTAGGAAAAACTGAGTGTGTGTGTAAAATGCCATTTCAGTGCTCGTGAGTATGATTTTTGATAATTATGTCTGCATTACACACAGGGAAATGCCTGATCTAAGGTTTGAAAGTGCAAAACACTTTTAAAACTGCATCTTACTGTATGTTGTCTTCATTTAGGACTTCTCTGCAGTTGTGTGCCAGACTCGGCTCAAGCCAAACCCGTTTACTTGGTGTTTGTCAGCTTGGAGCTCTGCAGTGTGCGGGACGGAAATTCACGTTGGCTATTGACAGCGAGTGTAACTGGCCAGAGGAGACGTTTGAGTCCTGCAAGGACTGCAAACCTGGTACAAATTGTCAGGGTGAGTCTGCTGGACCTCTTTTAAAAGATAATTGCTATTTAATACAGTATGGGTTTTATTTCGGTAGTTTTCAACGAACGGTCAGTTTGGGTGTTAGCCCTCGTGTTTGTCCTCTTTTCTTACCTGATTGCAAGTGTTTCTTGCTTAGTTTTTAGCAATGTGACCATGTTCCCCGATCTCAGGAAGAGTCCTTTCACTCTTTTGTACGAGCGCATGTGTGACTGTGTCCGTTCATACCTGTATAACTGTAATTCTTTTCAACTCTAGAACCGGCGAGAAAATGTGAATGTCTGAACGCGTCAGAATGCCCTACGGACTCCGCCCCCCTGTGTGCCCGCTCTGGTGTTGGCGGTGTTGCCATGACGATGTCCGAATGCGAGGTTGGGGCCAGAAGGTGTGCTGGGGAGCAGGTCAATGTGATCAGTATTGAGGCTTGTCCAGAATAAAGATGGCAGTTGTTTTATTTCACTGAACAAATTCAAAATGTATATAAAGCAGGAACTTGATTTTTCTGATTTGTAAATAGCAATAAATATTTGAACACATAATAATGTAAATATGTTCCTCTTTCATCCTGTGGTGTCTTTTAATATTTGCAATGGAGGAGAGATGATTTAAGACATTTGCATGTAAACATAAGGTTTTGTTCTAAAGGATGTGACAAAATAATTTTTTATACATTGTTTTTGTTATAGGAAGTTCATAAAATTCTTTTCAGAATACACTTTTATTCTTTTATTAAAATAACAGATATTTTAAGGGGTTTATTTTCTAACTACTTGGTCATCCATCAGACAATTTTGCAAATCACCAGTATTGAATTTAAAATACGTTACATTGATTAAGTGGAGTCAAAACTGCGCAGGCATGTGTCATTTTAATGAGCTATAATGCAGAATTTAAAATCATTTCAGAGCTCAATAAGCTTTTGTCTTCAAAGTACTGTATAGATGTAGATCTGCATGTCATTGACAGTCATGTAGTATATCTCATTTTCTAGTGTGGAGGGGAAGGCACAGTAAGACGTCTAGCACTAGGACCCATTTTGATGCTGTGTAGTGACGGTGTGATCTACATTCTATATCTATATCCAATGTGCCATTGGGCATTTATGATGCTATTTATTTAAAGGAAGAAGTCTTTTTCATTTGTAAATATAATCTTTAGTTTTGGTATAGCAGTGTCTGGGTCCAGTTTAGTCTGGGTCCTGTGTATCTGGATATTGCATGGTCACATTAATAAAAATGGCTTACATGTTTAAACTAGTGAGTAACAGGTGCACAAAAAAATAAACAAAGCATAATGTTATGATTTTATCATTCAGTTATTACATGATAAGCATAATATAAGGTATAAGGTAATTAGGCTTGGCTGACCGGGTGCAGTCTTCTCCATTTTTTTAAAAGTGAGTCAGATCAGATCAACAGACAAATTAGATAAAGTTCTGGTTTGATTTGCTGTATCACTAAGTGAGTAAGTGAAATGTGTTGAGGATCAGAGTGTGTCTCATCTTGAACAGTCTATCAGTCATTGTGCTTCCTTTCCACAGTATCCACAAGATTAAAGACTTCTGTGCTTTCATAAATTTCTCTGTGACATGTGAATTAGACAGAACAATTTTACAAAATATGTGAAACCCACTTTTGACGTTTTGACTAATTTGTGTAAAATACTGTGTGAAAGCATACTTTGGAACCAGATTGTCAAAAATCAGACAAATTGTTCTTTGTTTATACAATACAATGTTTTGGAACAACAATACAATTTCCAAAGACATCAAATATGTTTCGCCAACTCTTGATGTGCACTAGATTTTTTTCAAATTCAACATATGTGCCACTGTAACACTTTTTTTCCCTATTATCTCTTGCTTTTATGACAAGTAGTTGTTCAAATGTCACCAAATATTCACCAATACATTCTCCAAATGACAGAAATTTAATATGCACATCCCATATGTATATATCACTGCCCAGATTTCCTGTAACAAAAAAATTGGTGCAGATTTGACATTAGGTGACAGTATGACACATTTTAACATCAGATCAGGCAATCCTCCAGTATGCATAACACATTTGGTGCAAATCTGATGATGCATTTAAAAAAAAGTATACTGCGTATAACATAAAAAAAAAGTTTACTTTGTTGTCCATGGTCTGCTGCCTAGTGCCTTTTACAGAAAACAGGCCCTGAAAGTGTACTACATGCACTGCAGCCCACCCACACGGACCATGCTCTTGTCATCGCCTCAGTTCGGTGTACCTTTGGCTAGTAACATCGGGTTTATGGACCCATGTATACCTGCTTGCTAGTCTAGTATTCTGTTATAAATACACAATGTAATATTTGAAAGTATAACATATATATATGCAAGATGCACTGATGTCTCTATATTAGTAGTTCTAATGCACAGTGCAGTGGAGAAAAGAAACAGTAATTTTGTACAGTTGATATTCAGTGTAAATGATATGCAATTTAAACTATGTAGTTATTTAGGTGGTATTATGTGGTGGAACATTATTTGAAACATTCTACTGTTAAACTCAGAGTGTAACAGCACAGAAAAGCTTTAGAAGGATCATCTGGACGCACAGTCGCCTTCACTGAGGATCTCAAACTGATAGCTGGCACATTTGAGGGCGGCCATAGAACAAAGGTCCATGCTGCGAGTCCTCTGGGACCTGGTCAGCTTCAAGCAGAACATGTGCTCTTTGACTGTGGGACAGGCCCGAGCAGCTTTGCACTCACACTTCTTAGATGCTGAGGACAGATGGGGGTTAGCGTTAGGAAAATCATTTGATATGAAATTAAAACTTTTCAAATATTCAAACCTCATTTGGGTTCCTTAGGTGTTAATACTTATATATGATTAATCGAGAATTCATGGGAAGCCACTCCTGCAAATCATTGTGGGACTCTCAAAATTTAAAAGAACATTTAGATTTTTTTACAATCTAATTCTTATTTTAGTTGCTATTATTCTTATGATGATATTGCATTTTTTAATTTAAGCATTTAATAATTGTAGATGACTGTAGACATCTTTTATCTATCTATGGGGAAAATTAAAATAAAAAAAAAGAAATAAAAAAAAGGTATAATGTGTTAATTAGTGAGCTGTTGAGTGAGCTTTTTTTTGTGTGTGTGTACAAAACCATGCTAGCTGTTTCGCCCTTTTCCATTCTTTGTGTTAAGTTAAGTTAATTATCTCCAGGCTGTAGCTTCATATGGACTCTCATTTGGGAGTGGTATTAATTTTCTTGTCTGACTTTCAGCAAAAAAGGGAAGATGCGGATATCCCAAAATATCATTATGTCACTGAAATTTGGAGAGATAATTACGCCTTAATATATAATGAAATATACCATGAAATCATGATGTCTTGGGTTTGTATATAAGTAAAAAAGTGGCAAAAAAAAGTTTTTCTTTAAGGGGTAAATTAGCTTTAAAGAGGTTAAACTGTACACTTAAATATTATCATAATCCATAGCTAAAATAACATTAAAGCAAACGACATCAAACAGCAAACTGAAGAAAAAATGGTTTCATGTCAGACAAACTCACCAGAGCAGGTCTCCCATTCATAACAGATGTCAAGATTGCAGGGCTCCTTCACAGAGCTCAGGGAGGACATATTGGCTCTGAACATGGCCCACTCCAGTTGGGCCAAATCTGCCGCGTCACACGCGCCATCGCTGACAAAGAAGAGTGGATCACCGTGGCAACGGCCAGCGTGGAAGGAGCAGAGGGACATTGACACGGTGGCGCCGACGTCTGTGTTCAGGACACAGAGGGCCGCTGGTTGTGCACTGCACGCGTACACACACACACACACACACACACACACAGGTCAGTCAGCTGCTGGTAAAAAAGAGTATCGTATTCCACTTATGTTTCACATGTTGAATACAATATTCGAAAACATTTGTTGTTGTTTTGTTATTTACCACTTTTAAAAGATGATATGATCATAAAATATAAATAACAGAAAAAATAAGAAAAAAAACTTACAGGCAGCTCTCTCGTTGAATACAGACACATTGAGAGTCCTGTAGTTTCTCTCCTGGACCACACTTATCCTCAGGAACAAACGGTTCCTCTAAATAAAGGAAATACACAGAAACAGAGACACCGTCGCCATGTTCTGTTATTTTCAAACAAAACATTTGCCCCAATTCGGATCAGTCTCATCCAAGCTGGGGGAACCAGATGTGCACTTGCCAAACCGACCAGTCAGTCCTGATCCAACCAAGAATCCTCTTGTAAAAGCAAAACATTGTGTTAGAAAACACTGATGATAAAGCATAAATCTCACCCTTTTGCAGCTTGTCCAGATTTGTTTTCGAGTTGGGAACGGTCCCATTTCTGCCCCCTTGTGGCCGATGGGGGGGAAAACAGCCACTACAACTGTGGTTCAACTGTAGTCGCACTGAAACTGTAAGCTTCTGAAATCCCCTCCTCCTGCACCTTTCAGGCGTGGGATTGCGGTGACTGTCCAACCATGTCTGTACATTTCTGGAAACTGACGATCCGGCATTCACACCCACTCTACCCCGGCTGTGTGAAGTGAGAAGGGAGCCAGGGTTTGAACTTCTCTAGCTCTCCCTTTTCATTTGTTTCACAACTATTTCTTTCACTTCTCACGTGAACAGCGAGTGCAACACTATGAATGTCTACCAGGAGAGGCCGTTTAAAAAACGTGTGAAAGTTTAAATTGAGCTTTTTAATCTCCGTCTTCGAGTGTGGCTGTCGGGAATAACTGTAAACACTTTGAATTTCCGCCTTTTGAACTAGTTCTGATCGAGCACAACCCAATCCTAACTGGCTGGTTTGGCAAGTGCACATATGTCCTACCTCCAATAAAGAATTTCGGAAGACTGTGGGAGCTCAAAATGAGTGATCTACTGTACCATCTGTGCAGCGTAGGTCAGCAGGTAATGGAGGCTCCCAGGTGAAACTGTCGCCGCATTTGTATAAGCCTCTTGGCATTGGCGACAGGCTCCTCTCGTTACAGTTAATACCCACTGATTCCCCCACTTTGTACTCGTCCTTGTTGGGGAACAGCATCATGCCATCAGGGATTTCAGGAGGAAGGCACACTTTCCCTAAAAAGGACAGGAGGACAGATTTTAGCTGACGTAGATATCAGGTACAGAATTATTTCAGTTAATCTTAGCAGTTGCTTGTGCTTGTAGAGATCGACGTTACAGGAAATTGCAGACACGTGGTTACCAAATTACCAGAGTTCTCAGATCACTGTCCACTTGTCTGGTGAGGAAACAGACTTACTGATGCACATTCCACTTGGTTGACTCCACGTCCCGTCAGGAAGACAGTTGATGAACTGAAAACCGTCCAGGTCAAATCCAGTGTAGCACTGGAACTCCTCATCCTCACCAAAGTCATAATACTGCTTCCCTTTCTGTCAGAGGAGGAAGTTAATAAATGGAAGAAATGTAAGGGAGGATACAAATATAAACTTTTCTGGGCATCTTTCTTTAGTTTTCATAGCACTTGTTATCCACCTTTCACTCCTTTACAACATTTTTCCATTGGCTCCTTCCTTTTTCCCAGATTTCACTGTCTCTCCCTTCACTCCTCACTTCTTCTGCACGTTATCTGCTTTTTATGAGATAGTATTTAGTATTGCATTATAATAGCTTCTTATTGTCGTATGACTATGACATACTGAGTCATAATTCAGATAGTAAGAGAAGTCAAGATACAGTGATTTTTTTAATAGATGCTTAGTCATATTTTATTTTAGTACCTTATCATAGTTGGAGTCTGGAGCATACCACCAACAACAAATAGGAGCTCTGATCAGTGCAAAATTAATTGTCAGATGTAATATGACTTGCAGACACATAGTAAACGAAAAACAAAAATTATATTATGTTTTTTTCATTTTTAATGTAAAAGTTAAGTGCACATTTAGAATTTGTAAATTTCTTTATTCAATAATTTAATTAATTGTAATCAAACACTGTAAATGTGTCCACTCCAGACTCCGTTCAGAGGTAACACTTTATTTTAAATAATTTAGCATTCATAAGCAGTTTAGAAACATTTAATATATGTTTCTAACACACTGTAATGTATTTGAGAGCAGATTGGCCTTTTTAACTTCTCAAGCGAAGCATCCATTTATGGATACTAGTATATAAACAGAAAATGAATGACAATATAAAACAGTTGTTATTTTATTATATAATAATTACCTCATAGGAGAAGTTGTAATTGTCAAAAATACTGCGTATAGCAAATAAATATAAAAAAATAAACAAATACCTAGTATTAACACTTAAATGTAATTGTATCTGCTTATAACTACACTATAATATGTTATAAACAATTCATTATATATTTTCATTTTTATTATTCTTAAATTTTCATATATGTATTTATTTTCCTAAAGGTAAAAGGCTTTACCCTGAGGAAGCTGTTGGCGGGCGGCTGTGGCCTCAGACAGCCCTGCACACCGGGAGGCAGCACGTCCACCCAGCCCACAGTGAAGTCATCGTCGTTCTCACAGGTCTCCTGCCTAGACACAAAAACATGAACCACAAATACAGTAAACCCAAAGTTATTTCAGAATGAAGACAACTGAGAAATGTTGTAAATTATCCGTACATGAGTGCTTGCACATATCAATATAAAAATAGTGATGTTAAAAAACGTCATGTACGATTCTCAAACTGCTCCAAAAGGCACGATAGAGTAGAACAGTTGGTCCTACTTTTGGAAGATGGAGATGTGACATGGATCCTCCTGTCTGTCAGGACCATCGCAGGGTTGGCCTCCTCTGAGGGGGGCGGGGTTATCACACTGCCTTCTCCGATGTCTCTTCATAGTAGCTCCACAGTGACTCCACGGCCCCCAGCAGCTCCAGTAACCATCCACTTTCTCTGTGGATATTAAAAACCAAACAACATTTCCAATGTGAACATAACTAACACCTGGTTAGAATCAGTATGTACTGTAGTATGGAACTAAACTTAAGTTTATATATATATATGACGTTGCCAACCTACGCAAAAAAAAAAAAGTGCATATGCAGGTGTTGGTGGGTGCAATGTACAAACTAATAAACAGAAAATGTGCCAAAGCTGGTGCACATATTTAGAAAGCAGCACAGCCAAAGGTAAGCTGGTTTCTGTTTCCTACGCCCTTTTTTGTCACTCATTGGAGTTTCAAAGTTGGATGGGTTATCACAGTAAAAGTCCTGTTGCTTTTTTGTATACAATATCAGTGACGGACAGCTGAAGCACTTCAGCGCTTGAATGGACATTAAAGGTCTCCTGATTTAACACTAATCCCCACCATTCGCCAGCTACTTCTCCATAGCAACAGTGGCTGAGGCTTGTTGGGTACCTTTTTTACCATACCAAAGTGACGTAAAAAAACTGTTTAAGAAACTCTCATAACATATACCTACAGTATTGTTAAATTATCCAGGAGTCTCAGTAAGGAGAACACTGAAGTGGGAATTCAGAGTGGGGAAAAATATTTTGCGACTCTCACTTCAAGACACTATACTCTTGTTGTCTACCCTTTTCTCGTTCATCACCCAGCAGGTTCTTGAACACCAAGCATATTGAGTTCTGCAGCAGTCCTGTCGTACCTGAAGTGTAGTCGGGAGCTCGTTGCTCACAGTTAGTGCCAAATGTGCCCGTTTGGCAAACACACTTGCACTCTGTGCCGGAGAGCACTGGCCTGCCGTTGTTGGGACAGGGAGCGCACTTGCAGGTATCAAACTCCTGCAGGTACTGCAGCAGGGCCTTCCTCAGGTGTCTCCTCTTCGTGACAGCACATGGGATCCCCCGAACTAGATCTATGATTGGAAGCAGCTGGACACACGATGCAGATACATGAACACAACAATCAGGTTTTTGAAATTTTCAGCAGGGTTGAAGACATTTCAGTGGTGTTTGAATGAACCTTGTAGTCAACCACAACAGGGTTTTCGAGAACAGACTTGGCCCAGTTCTTGTAGGATGTCCGGTCCGGAGCGGAGCCCTGCCTCTCCCAGGCCAGAGCTGCTGCCTCTCTGACTCGACCCCCTTTCACCATGGAGAAAGACTTTGTTGCCGTCTGAATGAATGAGCCTGGGCCAAAGAAATGTTTCGGGAATGGATGAAGGAAAGAACATGGGCATAATCAGATCAGTGTTCTTTTCACACTCAGAAAGCCATGAACAGGAGAGTTGGGAATAAAGAAGGTGTGCTTCCTGGCAGATTTCAGAAACCACAGAAACCTTGATATTTCTGAGTCATCCTGTTGTCGGAGCATCGGGTTACACTGCGGTGTTCGGTGTAGAGGATGATGGTCCAGGTGGTCTCTTTGCCCAGGCAGTCTCTGATATGCTCTTCTGTTTGACCTGTTGGAGAAGGAGAGTGTAGAGCAACATAACACAAAAACAAAAGAACTGATAACAAAACATCATAAAGCACTACATAGGTGGTGTTTTTTACAATAAACAAGTCATATTTAAATTTGACAGTTTACTACTTTTTCTTCTATTTCAGTTCACTCACACTCCACTCAGTTAAGGTTTCTTGCTCTCCAACAAGAATCAGAACCAAATTCTTATTGAAAGATCTGAGAAAAACAACCACAACGCTAACTTGAAGTTTAACAATTAAGATTTGGTTGGGATTTTAATATTATGATTAGATTTGAATATAATTAGCTTTGTGTCATTTTGATTTCTGATTAATGTTGGGGAAAGATGTTCAACTAATCATCTATGGAATTCTAGGAACATTATAAACAATGTTGTATTCACATTTTAACATTTAGCCCCATCGGGAACCACCACACTCCAGTGGAAATGCCCTGAAGCAAGAAAAAAACATATGCAGGATCAAAACACCTTTTAAGACACAACCTGCTGCTAGATAACGGGTAAAAAAGTTACTTATAAATGTTTCCGCTAATTGTGTGTAGGGAATGCTACGGAGATGGAGCTAGGGAACATTATGATTGTACACTAAACTGACCGTTACAAAACATTTAATTAACGTTTTCCAAAATGTACTCAGAGCATAACATAACATGAGTCTCTTTTACATCAGAAAAGCAGCAAAAAACAACCCAAACATTCTAGTCCAGCGTTCAGCTGGCTTGGGTGTGTTTCTTCTGTGAGAAATTGAAATACTATCCGGAAAGTCCTGTTTGCCTTATAAATCAACGATTTTTCTTTTTCTTTCTCTGTTGTACCTGAACTGGTGAGCTCCTCTCTGTTGTACTGGTACAACAGGTCGTAGTGGCCCCCCAACGTCCCTGAGCTGTAGTAGTGCGTCCCGAAGCGCTGGAAGATGTCCCTGTAGAGGGCGTAGTTGTACTCGAGCGGCAGAGCGTAGAGGAACTGGAGGAAGGGCTGTGACAGGATGAGATCCCCCGGGTCCTTCAACTTGAACGTGGAAACAGGCAGAACTTGGTGCACCCGGAAAAACTTGGAGTCCTACCAGAGGAAAGGTGGAAATAATTAAAAAGAAGGAAAAGTTGAAGAAGAAGAGTTTAGCTGAAACCCGCGATGTGTGTGCATGTGAAAAGATACATGAATGTGTGTGTGTGTACACGCTCTTGTATCTATATTGTTGTGGAGACTATGTTTCAAACCTTAAGAATGAGGACATCTTTGTAAAAATGGGACATTTTGTCTTGTCCTCACTTCTTTATGTTAATTTTAGGATTGTGGATAAGGAACAGAGATGGGTAAAGATGCATCACAATGTACCTTGGTAAAAATTAGAAAATACTCCTCAAATAAATAAATAATTAAATAAAATACATGTATTTGTATTTTCAAAATACAGGAAAATACATTTGTAACATAGGGCATTTTAAATTCTACAAAATGGCAAAACATTCAGATTTTTAAAATGTACACAAGGCTCTGGTGAGAGTTTGAACCTTAGAGGAATGAAGAACAGGAAGTAAAATGCTAGTGTATCTAAGAAAAACTGAAAATAGTATGTTGTGTGTGACACGATAAAAGAGGCATTCAAATTCAACTTCAACTTGATTTTGCTCTTGGGAGTGAATTTTAGACCCTGCTTACAGTGTTCATTAACAGTTCGGCAACCCATGGCTGACGAGTCTCATATTCTCATCGAGCTATGCTACTGTGAGTAGTGTAGGCTTACAAAATCACTGTGTGTGAGTGTGTGTAAATGTTTTGTTCTTCATTTTTAAATGTTTGTACAGGATTTTTTTATTATGTTTTATAAATAATGGAGAAGGTATTTGAAGTATTTGGAAATACAAAATTACAAATTACATTACAATTTTTTTCAGCCATGTCAAATACAAATGACAATATACTCAAAAGTAATTGAAATATGTGTTTCAAAGACAAGTAACAGAAATACTTCCCATCTCTGATCAGGGAACGCATTATGTGAATGAAGGTCTTCACAAGTATTTCACTGCAAACGTGTGTGGGTGCTGTTGTTTGAGTCACTCACCGTTTTCTTTGAAGATTCAAAAGCCTCCTTGTTAGAGCTGAACTTTGATGTAAATCCCTTATTAAAGTAAAAGATTGGGAAGAAAAAGCCGTCTCGACCATGTTCACGATTTTCATTCGATCTGGACGTCTTCCATGGTGGGATGGACTCAGTGTCCACCGTCTGGGGCACGGTGCTGAAGTCCTCCAGCACTGCAACCTTTATAACCACATTTGTTAATCAAGGTCCAAAACAACAAGAACAGTAACAACAAAAACAAAACTGTGCTTTTCCTGGGTCTATTTGTGGTCGTAAAGTCAAAGCTGAAAAGCTATTTTCTGTAAACTGCAGATTTTTTAAATAATCAGGCTGAACTCTCTGTGACATCCCGCCCTGCTCGTTAGGTTATGTTTTTCTTGGTTTTTCAGTTTGGGAGAGTGGGTTATCAGGATTTTTCATGATGATTAAAGAAATATGCCAATCTAGGGAGTTGTAATTTCCAGTGCTCGGATTGATGAAAAGAAGAAGGTGCTGTTAGTCCCTTTTCATGTTATTGAAGTAGCTTCTTACACTGAGAATTTCTGTCGTTAATAAAATGTACTAGGGGATTTTGCTGATGTGTGGAACGCAAATTTGTTTAAAGGAAAATAAAATCCTGAGGGTCAGATGTGACCAAGATTTGACCAACATTCAGACTTGGGTAGTTCACCTTGACCGAGGTTACTGTTAATGTCATAGCTGTCTGCTATAGCCGTAGCCTGTTGTTTTGTTGTCTTTGTGGCTAGGAGCACTACTGTTCATCCTGTTCAGTCCCCCAAATTCCATTGTGAACTGTCAAATAACATTACGCAGGCTGCTAGGAATCTAGGAGTTATATTTGATGCAAACCTCTGTTTTGATGGACAAGTAAAAAAGAAAAAGCTTTTATTTTCTTTTGTGAAGCACTTAGTGCTAAATAAAGTTTATTATTATTATTATAGCAGACTCTAGACTAGAGACTCCAAGAAGGCCACACAACAGTCAGAGGCTTCCCCTCAGTGACTCGCAGTCACGTAGAGGCGGCCCTCTCAATCACCGGGGAGAACTCCTGCACAGCGGTGTTCAGCCGGGGATTTGCCAGGAAAATGACATCCCCATTTTTAATCCAGCCTACAAAGCCCTGATTAGGTGGTTATTTCTCCAACCATGGAAACCGCTGTCAGCGCAACAGAAAACCTATTTTGAATCGCTGAACAAATCTGAGACGTGGGTGGTGATGAAGAAATCTACAACCAGGCTAGATTTACTGAGGGACTGTACATTTAAATATTACAAATAATAATACCACCTTAATGTCCAGGCTCTCAAAATTGTAAGGCACTCGGTGGTAGAGCAGCGTGCTCGGAGGCCTCTTAATGTTGCAAGTTCCTCCCATAAACATGTTGTTCAGCACCGCTCCTCTCGCCTCCTCTGCCAGGGCATCAAACCTTCAAACACAAATCAATGAAAAGTCAAGTCTCATTAACTTTTCTTGCACAATAAGCACTAAAGCCCAACAATACATTGGTAAACCGATATTTGTTTGTTTTATGTTTTTATTCATAATTACCTTAAATAATTTCACTTCAGTGATGTTTACTGTTCAAATCTTCAGCTGTTATAACTTAGCTGAGACATTTTTATCACAAAATGATTTTTTTCACATGTATAGGATGATATATTGTTTTGGGATTTTATAGTATTGTTCAGGCTCTAATAAGTACAATTGTATTTTTGTCTTTGCAGCGGTGGTACAGCAACACTCCTAAAATAATATTAAACTCAATGCAAAAGTATGAGACGTACTAATACAAATGTTGTGTTTTTGAGAGGAGAATCATGAGGAGCACTTGGCAGAAAGGAATGTAATTTATGAAGACAGCAGGGAGGAATGTGGGCTGATTCACTTTAAAAACTAAAGTTGTAAACTCAGAGGTGACCTTTTGACCTTTAGCTTACCCATTTCCCACCAGGTCAGCCCCGGGGGCCACTCTCTTCTCCAGTGGACACACAATTTTGAAGTCGACACAGTCCCTCTCATCGGAGTTATCTTCACAGTCGTTCTGTCTGTTGCATGTCAGCGTCGAGTTGATGCAGCGTCCTGCAGCAGAAAAGACGTTTTGTAGATGATGAATGATGATGATGTTGGTATGTGTCTTTATTTGTGTGTCATTTTTTGTGTGACACTTTTGTCTTTATAACACCAGTTATGTAAAAACAGTACTTACCATTATCACACTTAAAGTTGTCTCCGCAGTCAATGGGTGCTAACATGCACTCTGTGGAGGGGTGACAGGGCCTCTCCTCCGTCAGCTCCACGCTGCAGGCCGATCCACCGAACTGGGACGGCCTCTGGACGGACCGCGTCCGAAGCTGTGGGCAGCGACATGTGAGACTGATTCAGAGTTTGATTCATTTAATCCAAAACCCTGTGCACTGTCAAATTTTACAAATTTAGTGATTGAAATTGGTCACTATAATAACAGAAGATTAAGCTGGAGCTGTCTCACCACCATCTGCAAATTATTTTAATGTTTTCTAACTGTGAGCAACTCCTCCTGATTTGTGCATTGCACAGTAGGATCCATCGACAGCAAATGACTGCTTTGAATATACTTCATTTTGCCACTCTTCCAGTCTGAATACACTACATGCTTAAAACCTGTTGAGAATTAGTCTATGGCATGGAATCAGACACAGCTTTGACAGGGTGTTGTCAGGGTTTTGCAGTGGGATTTGAGTGCCTCTTGCCTGCTTCTTGGCGCAGGGTGAGCAGTCAGACCAAGGCCCGAACTCTGTCAGCAGGCAGTTGATTGGACAGGCCTGCTCGTTACAAGCTCTACTGTCATCTCTCTCACACAGCTGAGAGCAGCTGCTCCTCCAGTAATAATCATCATAATAAAAGTTCCTGTCAAAAAAGTATGAAAATCCCATTCAAGACACAGCAGCTGTTGGAACCATCTGAATTTGGTAATTGTATTTCACAATAATAACAGAAAACAGCAGAGGAAATAAGGATAACATTCAGGAGATTCCTAATTCTGGATACAAAGGTCCACCTGTCTGTGCTGTGTCTTACACATATCTGTACTGTCTCACCCATGTCCACGATGTCTTACCTGTATCAGTGTGTCTCGTCTGTGTCTGTGCCGTGTCTCACCTCTGTCTGTGTTGTGTGCCGTAGTTGCAGGTTCTGGAGCAGGCGGACCAGGATCCCCAGGGGTACCGTTCACAGAAGCAGGCCAGCCCGGCTGATATACAGTTGAGGAGCTGTAGCAGCAGGACCAACCGGCTGAAAGGAGCCATCAGGGAAGTTCAAACTGGTTTCACCTCCTCTGAAGACAATTAGATAAATACAGTATGAAAACTGGGTATTTATTTCATTTTTAATTTCTGTATTTTGCATTTTAGATTTGTCTGGATTTTCTATTATACTGATCATTTATTGTACTTTGAATAAACACTATAAAATATCAGAATTAAAAACAGGATCAAATCATCAAACAACACTGATTCCCAACTGAACATCTCAAAATCAAAAGATGACTTGAAGTTCCCACAGAAGACCATTTTAACAAGCCTTTCTCAACAAATGAACACGACGACTGAACTGTCGAGACATCAATTAACCCAAAACCCCAAACTCAAATCTCCTCTACTCTACTCAGGACAGTTCAAAATGCTGCAACACTTCACTGCTGTGCAGCCTCCAGTCATTTCTGCTTCACCGTCAAAACATTCTGGAACAGACAAACATTTAGCCTAAATATATTTTTTGATGCACATAAATTATCCATTAGGTAAGGTAAGTTTTAGTTTGAGCACATTCCATAGACTGAATTCAGTGTTTTACATAATGCAAAAGGGTGATGGTGCAGTTGGAAGTAGGCATATTCAATTTTAAGTTCACGTAGTTTTGTTTTCTATTGTACAATTAATTTTCTAAGTTCAGTCAACATGCTTAAAAAACAGAATCTGACTCACCACATATACTGACGTCCTCTTCAGCTGATATTAAAGCATATAATTTAGTAGCTCCTGTGTCTGACTGTATATTTGGGCAGTAAAGAGTCTCCTGTCTAAGTCGACTCTGCGCTGCAGGCAGAGCTGAATCTCACTTGTGTCTGAGTGGCCAGCAGCAGTGTAAAACCTCCCCGTGATCTCTCATGGGAATCCAGCTGTGTTTTTTACTTACATAACCCGATCTGTGTCCAAAAACCTCTCAAAATAAAAAAAAAAAATACCTTTTGCTAGTGACAATAATAATAATAATCAGAAAACATAGCAGCACAGAGAGTTCTTACATAACCTTCTTGTCCCTCATTGTTACGGGAAGAGCTCTGGAGTTTCCCGGCAGCAGAGACATAAACCAGATGTTTTGTGTTTGAGACTTGACTTGAAATACTGTGGGGGAGAAAACTAATTTTCTTTCCACACTTTCTTTAGTTATCCAAGTATTCTGCAATCTGGCACTAAACACATTCGTAACTGGTCCATTGGCAAAGGCACACAGTTGAATTATGAGTGGGATGGTTTGATATCTATTACACTTATTGAGTGAAATATTGTTAATTGGTTGCGTTATTGCTTCACAAGAGGAAAAAAATATATAAAGTGTCAAAATAAAATTAAATATCATCTTATTTGTGTATAAAATTTTATTCACATTATAAAATGTCCTAAGCTGTACAGAGGTTTAGCTGTGGATTCTCTACATTGCAGGACACACTAACTACACATGGCCTACTCTGAGTCATATACATGCCAAAAGAAAAAGAATTTTGTAATTTAGACATCACCACTTTAGATTACAGTAAAGGAAAAAAACGTCACAAACACGAATTTACAAATTACATCGCACTTACATTCAATGGGAAAATGGCTCTAGTAGAATGCGTCACATGAACAGTATGAGTGAATTTCAATTCCGCCGTTTGTGTGTGTTGAACATCTGCAAAGCCCTTGTGATGGAAAACTGAAGCTGAAAGTTATAAATGTTCCCTTTCAGGGAAGACTGTCCGCTAATGACACGCTGCATTCGTATAAAACTAGACAAAAAGCCCTGCTAGTTTCCCCTTGAGGCGGCAGTGATCATTACACCCCAAAATATCAAAGTGTTGGACAGAATGAACAACATGCTGATGGCTCTGCTATTCTTTCCCACTAATAATCTTTTGTAATGCTTACAGTCTTACTGGCAGTGGAGCTAAAAATGTAAACCCTGTCCTGCGGGTGGCGCTAGGGGAAAGGTTGTGAGGTCATTGGGGTTTATCTTCTGGTGAGTAGGCTTGTGATGTAGTAAATTTCATGTTCAAGTTTCCCACTTAGTTGTTTACTAGATATTAATGTTAGCTTTTGATATTTCCTTGGTGCAAATGGAAGTTCATAGTTGTTGATGATACTGTCAGAATTAGCAGCATCCATCCTCTTGGGACCATGACTATCCACAGCAAATTTCTTGAAAGCACCATATGGTATTTAAGACTTAACTGTTAGTTAATAGGCAATTTCTGGGGATGTCTGGACTGAATTTCATAGTTATTGTGCCAGTATGGGTGAGAGCAGAAAGGCTGACAGTCTGCTTTAAATGTCTAAAAGGCTAAGTTTAGACAAATTTATAATCCTTTTTCTTTAGAAAAAAAAAAAAATTTATCTATATTATAGGGGACATTAACATGTATGCATCATAACAGTGTAGATGAATTGCTTTGTCTAGGTGTCACACCACACAGGCAAGTAGAAACTCACCTGGCAAGAGCCTCTGCTGAATGATGTCCAGATGAAATGTATCAGGTGGTTGTTGGGACTAGAACATCTCAAAGTGGCACATTCAAACATGGAGGCGTGACACAAGCACAGTGAGACAGCTGGAAACTAGAAATGCCAGTGCATAGCCTTAATATGTATATTTTATACTAAAATGGCACAAAACAGAGAGAGGAAGAGGGAAATAACTGAATAGATATCAGGGGAAAAGAAAGAAAACGGAAAGATGCCTCACCTTAAAAAGAGCTAGAAAAACATGTGGCCATGTCTTTAAGGTCCGGCCCAGCAGAACCAGAATGGTACTGACAAATCTGAGACCCGTTAGCCGGCACTATATATTTGTTTTTATTTGATCTATTACTGACTGTTGGCTCGCCAAGCTAACGCAACATTTTGGAACGAGCTGAGTCGCCGAACTCAAGAACCAGACGACCAATCAGCAAAAAAAAAACAAAAAAAAAAAAAAGTAAAACATCAAGATGAAAAATACAAATGAGACAGAATCAGATAACATACAGTACAAGATTACAATTTCAGATAACGTGAGGAAAAAATATTGTATCTAAATAAATCGTAAAGTGAATATTTCATATAGACCACAAACTAAAGTAAAATGAATGTCGTGCTGCCTTCGGACTCTCAGCCAGACACCACGCAGCAGAGTCCGGGGAAGCGTCTCTTCCTCTGTCTGACCGGCGGGTGCGGAGTCAGATTCAACAAGCTGCTGTCATCTGGAACAAACAAACACCCTGTAATCGAGCCTCATCATGTCATCCTGACAACGTCCAGTGTCCCCGGCTGCCACCCTTTCTACTCCTTTACTTCCGCCTTGATACTGTATTTCCTGTTTGGTCCAGCACCTGTTGAAGACTTTTTTTTTTTTTGGCTGTGTGCACCTCTCTCCTTAAGTCGTGAGCATCTTCTCAGACCCTTTCATTTTAAAAGAATAGTTTGACATTGTGGACAATACGTAAGGCGGCGACACGAGAGTGAAATCAATCTTCTCATCTAACTCTCATCAAGAAAAAGAATCAGCGCATTACCCAAAAATGTCGAACTACTCCTTCTTTTCAGAGGCCTGGAGAGGTAAAACCTACCGTTTGTCACAATAAAAATAAAATCTATATTAACTTCTGGAAAATAGACCTAATTTTGTGCAGAACTTTGCTACCCTGATAATGAAAATGCGTCCAACACTAGTGAGGTTATGCAATTCATTCATCATAAACATTACATACCTTGGTTTTTCAGTGGCAATGGCATCGTGTCCCTGAGTTTGCTGAGTAGGTTTCGCATCTCTCGCATATCTCTGTGAAAACAAGTTAACACCGACTCAGCAGAGTTATTTTGCGGCGGGATGAATTATTCTGAGCTCACAACAGGAGAGAAACGCAGCACATGCTGCATCAATAGAAACAAGTGTCAGAATGAGCGCAGTCGGTGTACCTCTCTATGTTTTCGATATCGGTTCCCACCAGCCACTGCTCCTGCAGAAAGTCGATGGGGGAGGAAGACCGTTCCTCCAGGATGGGGACGTCGGAGCTTTCATCCACCCTGAAGTCCACCCTCGGCTCAGAGTCCGTCCCTTCAGGTCCCAACAGAGACAGCAGACAACTCACACACCTTCTCTCAGTCTAACAAAGCTTTGTTTTGATTTGATTCTTATATGAACCCTCTTATTTTAAAAATACAGCGAATATGAATCCAAGCTCATCCAGGCTGTCCATGTGGACCACACTAGCAGCTCTTTACTGCCCTCTGTTGTTCCAACAGTGTGTGAACCGGACTGTGATCTCAGATATCATCAAACGGTCCGAATGGGAAAGGAATATAGCAGAGGTTTTATGGTCACATTGCATTTGAACTATATTTTGATTGCATGGATGTTGAAAAGTCCACATTTAATATATTTATTGGAAATGCATTTGAAGATGTTAAATGACGTCAAGCATTACTGCATAATCAGATTTCCAGACACACTTTGGAAATACTTTTCAGGTGCAATGCTTAGAGACTGGAAATATGTGTTTTGTTTTGTTTTTTTAATAAATGAATGCATGCATTTCTGAAATACAAACATTGAAAATGTATCACCAAGTCCCTGGATTACTTAACTGTAATTAATCTGATTTTTTTGTTGTTACAAGTTCAATGAAGTTTGATCATCTGCCCATTTATTTTGAAACTGCCTTTAAAAGTTATATTACTGTTTTCTTTTCTTGCTATTTTGTGGCATGATAATGCTGTCATTTTTTTTTTCTCTGTGTGTGTGATGGTACTTTTTCTGTGCAGCTGCAGCACCCCCAGCAGGCACATGGATTTGAGCATCTCTGTTATGAACATCTCCAGGCAGCACTGCAGCTGGATGAAGAGCCGACAGATCTCAGGGTGGATCTCTCCGTCCTCTGGGCTGCAGCGCGAGGAGGAGGAGAAGGAGGAGGAGAACAGAGAGGAAGGGGAAATAGAGAGGAAAGAGATACAATCAGACACACATTCAAGCTGAGCAAGTTCCAAAACATGCTGCAGATTTAGCTTTTTTCAACTATTTCTTGTTCCTTTCATACAAATGAACTAAATTAACTTGAAACTTAACAAACTCATAACTGTGAAGGTTACAGTGGCCAGGTCTGCTCTGCAGTACCAAACAGTAATAACACTTCAACAAATTACTTATCTTTGATTTTCATACCAGTGTTTCCTTTAAGAAAAAAAAAAGTTTTTCTCTGTATTTATTGTTCTTTTTCTAATGTGATGTTTTCCTATCAATCACTTTGTAACGTTGTTTAGAAATGTGCCATATGGCCTGAATAAAATGCATTATGTTTGATATATGTGTCATGATATACCATCGAAGGGGACAGCTGGATGTGTGGCAGTCACACAGAAACGAGGACGGACAGCCGGAATGTTTCACGACAAAACCCCGCTCCTACACACACACACATGAATCCTGTTTCCCGTCTTACCCCGAGACAGAGATGACGGCCAGGTCCTGGTGTGCAGCGCGGGCCATGCAGCATCCTTTGGACCGTGTGTGGTGCATCTGAGCCCGCAGAGACGGACAGTCGGCGGAGATCTCCCCGACGGATATGACCTGCTCCCGGTAGAGCGCGACGAGGGTGTTGAATTCCTGGACAGTCTGCAGAGGAGACAGAGAGAGGAAAACAGCCGCCGAGCCGAGGGCGCAGCGTCTTCAAAGGAAGGCGAGACTGCAATAAAAATCTGCCTGCAAAAAGGATCCCCAGCACTAACTGTGTTTTTTTTTTTTTTTTTTGCGCCACCGCTGCACCTGCACACGACATCGATCTGGCACAAATGCAAGAACCTGCAGCTTGGTGCAGAGCCAGGCGGAGCGCGGAGCCCCTCCGCCGCTCACACGCAGAGGTGACCGCCGCTACTCACCATCCTGCTGCCGTCCACCGCCCCCTCCGCGCTCCGCCGCCGCTCCGGCTCCGTCTGCGCCACTTTACTGACGGGGAAGAGGATCCGTGCGGATCTGGGGCGCTTCTTCCGCCCGCACGGTGCAGAACACATGCATGCACACCCAACCACCGGAGCCCTGCCAGACAGACAGACAGAGAGAGAGAGAGAGGGAGGGAGGGAGAGAGAGACACACGGGGGGAGGGGGAGAGAGAGAGAGACACAGATAAGAGAGGGAGGGAGAGAGAGAGGGAGGGAGAGAGAGAGAGAGAGGGAGGGAGAGAGAGAGGGAGAGGGAGGGGGGAGGGAGAGAGAGAGAGAGAGAGACAGATAGAATGGGAGGGAGAGAGAGAGAGACAGATAGAGAGAAGAGAGAGAGAGAGATGCCCCCCTCTTTTCTGATGCAGAAAGAAGACAATAACCGCTCAGACGCAGGGGGGTCTGGGGTTTGGTTAATGCTCAGACCCCCCCCCCCCCTCTCTCCAGCAGCTCGGAGCAGAGTCACCTTCAGCATCCTGCAGGCCGACAGGGAGGCTCCTCCGCCGCACGCTCACGTGTGTGTGTGTGTGTGTGTGGGGGGGGGGGCGTCAGCCACCGACTGACTGTGAACTGTTGAGGAGCAACAGTGGCCCCGACAAGCATCGAGCAGCATTTCTTGTGTGTGACGCTTCAGTGTGCAGGGCTGCCACAGCCTGCAAGACGTCTCTGACTGCAACTCAGACATGCATTTCCGTCTATACTCACATGTCAGTGTTCTGCTGGAGGATTTAACAGATTGAGCTGGACACACTTTGGCTAATTTCGTGAAAAACCTTAAATTAAACCGTTATTTGAAGCTGCATTCATATATTTGGCCACTAGGGGGCAGCAGAACTCAAGGGCAAGTATGTATTGTATGGTCCACTCAGTATATAGTGGACTATAGAGTGAGGAGGGAGTGATTCAGACACGCCATTTGTCATTTCATTCACTGTTAATACAGAAAATACAGAACTATACATCAGTGTATGGAAAGATCGCCATCATGGTTAGAAGAAACCAATGCTGACTGTGTTCTTGTTGATGCTGACAAGAACCATACAACCATCACTTTACCTCCTACTAAGTTGTTTCAGAAATGTAGAAAGGACTGAAAAAACAGGCTTCATCAGTTTTTTAAATAAAGTTTTCTCTTTAGATAAGTTTTTAATCAAAGCATTTCCATTGATATGGCCCACGCTGTTATTACTTTTCATACTGAGCTGTCTAGAAAAAAAAAATACATTAAACCAGAGAAAAAAAGAACCACATGTAAACAAATGTTTGTTTGCTTTTCAAAATAATACAATTAAAACGGATGGATTAATGGATTTATTCTTGCTGTCAATTCTCCACAAGAATCTAAAATCTGACCGTTTATATTTAAATTAAAGAATGAATAGCTCAAATGACTTTTAGCCTTCATAGTTCATTATAAGTGAAACAATAAACTCTTTAAACAATATGAACGCCAAAGTATTTCCCTTCAATAAAACATATAATTAGTGTTCACTGAAAGATTTAAATTAATTTAAATTTATTTCTGGCTTCCTGTGAAATATATATGTCAGGGAGCTAAAACTTAAAGCAGCTAGATTCCAGTTTCCTATTATTTATAGACTTATAGACCAAAGGCACAGACTAAACAAAGGCACCATACTGAAATGGGTATTTTATTTGTGAATCTGATTTTCTGCCCGTTCTTTCTGCTCCTGCTGCTGTCAGACTCCCAATCAATCAATCATTCACATCTATTAATAACTAATGATATCTTTACTTGTTAGATATTTGGTTTCAGAGCATCCCTCTGCTCTGTGAATTAAACAACACGTACAAGTAGAAGCAAAACATTCTCAGTAGTGAACTTGCTTCAACTTTTATCTTCAATCTACTATAATTTCATCACTCAACCAAACACAAAGACCAAAAACTTCACCAACCTTCAATGACACTGGAGTAAAATTACAAGGGGTTGAGGACTGTCACACTACATTTTAAAAGTTCTGTGTGTGTTTATTGCTGACTCCCCCTCGTTTTTCAGTAAAGTGCCAGTTTGTCTCCTAACATCCCTCCTGTGCTACATTAAAGAGATATTTCAATTTTTTTTTTATTTTGATGAACACTTCCATTTCTACAAAAAGAGTTCTTCTACAAACCAAAGGTTTCACTACCGGACACACCTATTACTGCACTTTTAAGCAAAATTGAAGCTTTGTTCAAGTAATCATTTTTAAAGTTTGTTTCTTAGCCAGTTAACCTATATTGTAAACTTTTCCAACCATTTGTGCAAATTTCCCTTGCATCTATGTAAGTCACCACCTCTGCTTTTTCTGAGATACTTTACCAATGAAATACCATGTTTGGCTTGTGACTCTCAAACTAGTGACACCAGAAACCAGAAAAATGCACACTGAATTCTCTTTAAAGAAAAAAATAATAATTAAAATGTACTGCACTGCAAACTCTCGAGCACGTGTCATTGTCTCAAAACAAAAAGTAATACATGAGGAAACAGAAGAACAGGAAAGCCAGGATCCAGTTGACTGAGTGGATGTAGACGATGACCAGGCCAATGTCGAAGAGCCAGCCGCGCATGTCCGTGAGGTCCAAAGCACCCAGCGTGAAACCTCCATGGACAAAGTGCCAGCGTCTCCCTGCCATCGCCGCCTGTCTCTGATCTCCTAAAGTTAAATAGATACAATTACAATCTGTATTCAAAGTGATTAAACACAATTTCCCTTTACGCTGGCTTGAATTTTGGTGTGGTCTTTTATTTGAATCATCTAGATTCAAATAAACAGAAGGCAAACATTTTTACCCCCAAAAAAGTATCTAAGTAATGTAAGTAATTTAACCTGTTGCTGATTCTAAAATTTTATTGACAATGATTCCTCACAAAATTCCTGAAATTAGAGAAAAACTGTGGTGGAGTATTTCTTGTCCTTGGTGCTGAATATTATGGAATACCAGGGCTGGCAATATCAAAATTAAAATGAGCATTAAAAAGAAAATTTCTATTTTATTTTTCTTTAACAATGATCTGAAATCAGGACATCATTCAAATTAAAACTCAAAAGTCCAGTTTTCAGTTAATGTTTCCAGTTAAGGTTGCACATTATCTGCAAATTTAAAAATTAAAAGTCCATTGCATTTTTCATCCCACTTTTCATTTTGGGACTAACTCTGCATTTTCAAAAATGAAAAACATGAAAATAGAAGATTATATTTCAGTTTCATTAAATGATTTAATTTAAATATTGGCAGGCCCCATCTTCCATACCTGAAGCTTAAACCTTTAACAGAGATATTTTTTCAGTAAAGAGTGTGTAATCTTCTTCTAAATTATTGTTGCTAGTTGTAGTATAGCATAGAATACTTTTACAGACACCATATTCCATACCACGTACAGTAAGATAACTATGTAACAATGTTTATCTTACTGGATATGTATTAGTGCTGTTTTATTGTTTGTAAAGCCATTTGTGGGACTGAACTCAACTGCTGTAAAGATAAAAGTTTATTATTGCCACTAAACTGCAGGAGAAAAAAAGCAATAAAATGTCTGCTTTCAATGTGAACAAGGTCATGCCACGACATAAGGAAAGTGTGAAAATGAGGTCAGTCATACATATATTTTTCTACTAACATCTCATGGTAAACTAAACCTTCTCTTTTCAGAAACAGCATCCTGGTTTCTCAGGATAATCCAGAGACTTCACTTTCAAAAGATTACAATAAAACTACTTTGTGCACAAATGAAAAAAATAAATGTGTTAATACAACTATTACAAACACCTTCTCACCCCAGAAGGTACGGAAGCGTTTGCGACAGCTGGGCAGAGGCCATTTTGCACACGAAGCGCTCTGGAAGTTCTGCTCGCGCGCGTAGTACGCTTTCGGGAAGAAGGTCTTAGCTGTTTGGTTGAGCTCTGAAGAAGAATGAGAACATTACCTACAGTCACTATTTAAATCAGTCTGTTGAAGGCAGTATACCATTATTCCTTATGACTGTACTGTGGGTCGTTTCTATCAAGGGGCAGGGCTGCCACTAATAATTAACGTGATGAATATTTTTTTGTCCATCCATTATCTATACCCAATTATCCTGTGCAGGGTGGCAGGGGCCTGCAGCCTATCCCAGCACACACCGGGCAAGAGGAGGTGTACAGTCAAGGGCAAGGTGATGTCTTCCAATAACTTGAATGTTTACTTTATATTGAATTTACTATGATATAAAACAGAAAAAAACAAAATTCTCACATTGGAGAAGCTGGAACCAGCAAATGTTTGTCATTTTGGATTAAACTAATGTAATCAAAATGGTTGTTTATAAATGTTTTAATCAACTAATCATTTAATACTAGTATCAAATAGGAGAAGGAAGGCATGTGTTGTTTTGGAGCACGAGTCCTGGATGAAACTCACCTTTGTGGTAGTTGGTGTGCGAGATGAGGGTGCGGCAGAGAGGGCAGGGGGTGTTTGTCGGCCGGTTCTTGGCAATCGTGCGGAGACATGGCTCGCAGAAGACGTGGCCGCAGGGCTGACAGCTGCACGGGCTGAAGTACACGTCGAGACACACGGCGCATGTGAGGCCCTCTCTGTCCTCCTCGTCCTCCTCGCTGTCCAACACTGAACCACTCACACTCTCCACCTGCACACACGCACACAAACGCACCTTCAACAACAACAACCTCGATCCATCCACTAGTCAAGATATACAGTAATTTTACTATTTAGAAATACCCAGTGGCCTTCACAACTTTTTTTATTTGATGTGTCTATAAAAGAGCGGTGATTCCATTTATTGTTCAGTGGCAGTCATTTTGAATTGGCACGTGGTACACGTCAGTGTGAACTCTCTCACCTGCTCCAGCTGACTGTGCAGCCATCGCTCTCTCCTCCTCTGTTTCCTCCGGAGACTCTTCAGGCGGTTCTTCTCTCTCTTGCTCACTCGGTTTGAGGACGGGGAGGTCATGAAGGCTTGAGGCTGAGAAAGAAACACGCACAAAGCATTTAGAATCCTGATCCCAGTCCGCTTTAAACAGCTGAAACAACCGAATCCACGAGCAAGATTAATGTCTGTCAACCGGTTTGTGAAAAGATGATCATCGTTTTATGAGCCGTTATAAGTCTAAAGACCAGCTGAGACCCAAGTACCAACTAAAAACAAGACACACGTGTTGGATGAAATTAAATAATTGACATACTGGAAATGTAGTGTTTGTATAGCATTTGCTTATGAAATATAGAAACCGTAACAAAAATGCCCCAATTTTTCTTCAATCTGAATTTTCTTATTGTCAACAAATCCAATAAAAAAAGTGTACAATTGGAAATAAATAGAATAATATTAGTATAATTAAATCATATTAAAATGATAATTGGCTACAGTTCTAAGTGAAGCAGATTTTTTTTAAATTCACTGTAAATACCTACTTACCAATAGTTCCTGGTCAGCTACACTGTCAGAGATGGATCTCCCTCTGAGGAACAGAGCTGAATCAGAAACCTCCCCGTGGACAGATACGGCCTCTGGAGAAGACTCGACATCCTCCACAGTTCGCAGCAGCTGTTGATCCAGAGCCGGCCGCGTCCTTCCAGAAACAAACCCATGGCAGGTGACAGCATTGACTGATGCTTCACCCTCTGTGTCCAGCCGCTGACTTGTGGGATACGAGACAGGTGGCCGTGGAGAGCCCTCCGTTCCTGGCCTTGTCATCTCAACAGCAGACTTGTCCGTAGGGCCTGCGGGGCAAAAACACGACGACCTAATGGCGGCGTCATCTTCCAAACTGCGTCGTCTCCTGTGAGAGATGCAGTAGAGAGGACTGAAAGAAAAAGACTGGGTGTTTTCACTTTCAGCCAGTGAGTTAGAGGCCTCAGCAGAGCTGCTGTGGGACATGATAGCAGCACAGTTGAGCTGTAAGCTTTCCAGTGCTGTCCTGTTAAACTCGGGCCTCTGCTCGGTGTTCGGAGAGCCGTCTGTCAGCAGACCAGCCGGTTCCTTCCTCGGCCTCGTCCTCCTCGGCTGGACGATGAGAACGTAGTGTTTGTGGTCACGATCCACACGGCTTTTGTTGAGGTGGACGGTGGCGTCCCGGCCACAGGGACACTCGCTGCGGTTAATGAAGTTGAAGCCGCCCAAACGAGCAGCGCAGTTCTGGCAGTTCAGTTTTCCTACAGTCCACTGAGCCTAGGCAGAAACCAATCCACAATGGAATGGTTCTTTTAGAATTTTTTTTTTTTTTAATTTCTTCACATTTTCATTAAATATAGTGTTGATTTCCGTTATTTTTTTTAAAATATTGTTTTGTATATAAAATGTCAGAAAATAGTGAAAACTGCCCATCAAATTCCCAAGTTTACAAATGTCTTCTCTTCCCAACAGTCCAATACCCACAAAAAGCAGTCCATTCATTTTCTGTCCATCTACTGATCGATTCATTGACTAATTATTACTGTAATAATACAACGATCAAATGTGTCTTATTGTAAATATGACACTAGGACTAGGGGAAATGTGTTTGTACAGGCAACTGTGAGGTTGCCGCTGCAAGAGGTACAAGATAAATATAATAATAGCACGTGAAAAAAGGGAAAGGAAAAAAAAACATGAACTTTGTTTGACCTTTCTTCCCCTTGCGGCGGTGAACACAATCACTGCACTCCCTTCATTCCCGAGCTGACCCGCTTACCTGGTGAACCGAGGTCAGTATCCACTCTGGCAACGTGTCAACGTTCACGTGCCAAATACTGCAAACAGCAGCTGAGCTTTCACCTGTGGCCTCAACCTGCCTCCACATAAAAAGACACACAATCAGCCAGGACAGTTTCTCTGAAGCCAGCCATCCTTTTTTTATGACTGAAACACAAAGTTTTTATCTTGGAGTTTTCTCAACTCTGACGTCCCCGAACAACTGTATAGACTAATAGCTATGGTTAGGGCTGCAAGTAAGGTCGATTCATTATTATCTGATAACCTCTCAAATTGTTTTTTTTTTTTTTTTTTTTGGGGGGGGGGGGGGGGTTGATTTAGTCTAAAAAATGAGAGATAATAGCAAAAAATGAGCCCACAGTGAAGCCTCTGATTGGTTGGTCTAGTGCACTTTTATTGCCTCTGTTGCATTTGGGGCAACTTACAACTTATTACAGCACTGTAACTGGATTTTATTTCATTTTATCTCATTTTTATCAACATTTCATTTCATTCTAGCTGGATCTTATTCTGTTTTTATTGCTTATTGTTTTGAATTTCATTCTAATGCTTTTCTTTGCGTAGCCTATGTAGAGCACTTTGAAGTGCCTTTGTGTTTGAAATGTGCCACATTGATAAGGCTGCCTGGCCTTCAAAAGGTCTTGTTCTGTCCAACAGCACAAAATCAAAAGATATTCAGTTTACACCGATGGAAAAGCAGGTGGTAAATCCTCACATTTGACAAGCTATAAATGCAGAATGTTTGACATTTTTGCTTGTAAAATGTTTGCAACAATTATCAAAATCATCAGTGATTCGTTGTTTGGTGATTGAACTAATCAACTCGTTGTTCCAGCTCTAGCTATAACTTTGACAAATAGAGTCGACAATTCCTCATCAGCAAAGTATGTAGCAGCTCACTGAGTGCAGAAAAGACTGAATATGTGCAAGGAAGGAGAGTTTTCAGAAACATCAGAAACACAAACTTTTCACCAACCATTGACAAACATGTCGAGTCTATGATGCCTTTCCGACACCTCCTGCAGCGGAGCATGCTTCCTTCTCTCCAGCCTCTCTGGCAGTACGTCTTTGGGCCAGCTGTGGGTGACAATGACAAAACACAGTCAAGACATGCAACTGAAAACACACCTGCACCAGCATCCACTGATTTCAGAAAGGACAAAAATCTCCTAATCTTATTTTAATCTATTCTTGGAAAGTGGAGGCTCAGCATAACCAGATATCCTGTTGGGTAAATGCAAATGAATGATATTAACTACATGAAAGAAGTATGTGGACACCTGAACATTACAGACACGTGACTGCTGAACAAGTCATTCTAAAACCACGGGCATTAGTGTGCTGCTACAACAGGCTCCACTCTGCTGGGAAGACTTTCCACCAGGTGTGTGAGCCTCGGCTGCAGGGGATCCTCTCCCATTCAGACACCAGAGCACAGCTGAGGTCCAGCGCTGATGCTGGCTGAGGAGTCCCAGGTCATCCCAGAGGTGCTCGATGGGGCTGAGGTCGAGACAAGCCCCCCCACCACCACCACCACCACCAAACTGGGAGCATGCACGGGGACCAGTGTCATGTTGAAACAGCTGATCAAAGCTCCCTGATGTCTACCTCCTTATCGTAGGCTGCGACATAAACATCACCGAGGGGCTCAACCCATAAGACCAGGGGTGTGTTTCTGCCTGGAGGTCCAGCTGTTTAGTGCCAGGCTCTGAAGCCTGTTGACCCTCCGACATAAAGGTTACGGAGTTAAAATAAAGGTCGACGGGATTTCTCGCCTCTCTCGCGCTGTTCGTAGCGCAGCTGTTTTCAGATGAACTTCCGCATGCTTTTTTTTTTTTTGGCACGCACAGCACGCTAACAACCACGGCGGAGGAAGATAAACAAGCGTCCTGCTACCTCAGCTCTGTTCACCGCGACAACAGGTCCAGGTCGTGTCGGGGGCGTCCGTCCGCGGGAGGACACGCTCTCAAGGCGACGACACTCCGCACACGAGTGGCGTGGCCGCGCAGACTCGGCCACCCGTCGGCCGGGGAGACTTTCTGAGTCTCGGTCACGAAGAAACGACCCGAGCACGAAAACCAGAAAGTTGAGCTGCCTTCAAGCTGGGCCGTGACGTCACGAAAACTGGGACACTACGGAGAGCCGCACGGACCAAAAAGCCCCACGGCGCTTCGCTCTACAAGCTTAAAGGGATAGTCCACCAAGAGTGGAGAGAAGGAAAGAAACGACACGTAAAGAAAAGAAAATACCACTTCGTGGCTTTTAGCTATTCCGATGGCCACCTCAGTACAATTTAGAGAGTTAAGGTAATTTAAATCAAATAAAGAGAGGGGGACAAAACATGATGTTGGGTTGTATTGACTTTACATTGTAAAATCCCTGGTATTGACCAAGATAAATTAAGTAAAATAAAAAAAACCCTTGTTGCATAAAATATCAGGTTAAAGTGTTAATTTAATCAGAAAAAAATCTAAGCGCAAGATCAGTTTTCACAGTGTTGGTGCTTATTAAAACTATTTGTTCAGCAACTAAACAGCAAGACAGGACCAACTGGGTACAATGAACAACACTTTTGGTGGCCAAAGCCCCGGACCCCCAGGGGCCCCAAAAAAGTCCCAGGTGTGTCAAGTGTTTCTTTTTTCTTTTCTTCTTTGTGTGTGTTTGTTTGTCATTTGATTATAACTACACATTTGTAAAGGGGATTTGCACCAATAAAGTACAATATTACTTGGCTTGTTGAGGGTGAAGCTGCACTGTACTGCAGACGGCATGGTACAATAACAATGCACACAGAGAGAGACCAGGAGGTGCTGGGGTCAGTAGGGGCCGCAGCTGCCCAACAGGTTAATCCAGCCTTAATGAACAGAATATTACGTGACTTGTATTAGTACAGTTGTTTGATAGGATATATTTAAAAAGTGTCATATCTTCTTCTATGAATATAAAAAATACAGTACAAGTGGACAATGTAAGTGTGTATGGTAAAAGTCAACTGAGCATTCAGCTCACAGTTTAAAGAGAAAGAAGAAGCTGATTTCTAACGTCTGTTTTTATGTTTCGTTTTAATACATCCATCACCCTGCCACATTTTTCCAAAGGGGTATACATTTGTTGTACATGTTACATATCATTTGACATGGTCCATGCTTGTATGTCTGTTTTTTCAACAATGTTTAAAAATTACCATTTTGTAACAGTTATGAAAGCGGACCAACGCCAGGGGGCAGTGTCACACCTGGCGGCCCCAGAGCGCTGACCGTGGTGCTGAAAACAGAAGAGATTAATGCCTCCCTACTGTTACTATTAAGTTAACTGTATTTAAGGTCACACGCACATAACTGCTAACAAACTAAAAGCATTTTTCCTTTTAATTGTGGTATGTTTTAACTCCCAAAAAATACAGTACATACTCTGAACATAGGGTAAAAAATAAATAATTCCATACTGAAGATCAAATAATAATAATAATAATAATAATAATAATAATAATAATAATAATAATAATTATAAAGAAAATAAAAGTTTGATTAAAGTGCGGTTTAATTTACTCTCACACAGTATACAGTACTGATCAGTTCACTAACAGCAATAAAGACTCAAAAAGTGTAATTTGACTTAAAGGAAAGTTTGGACAGCTGCATTAAAAACTGAAGAACTTCTTTTCTCACCGAACGGGCAAAAATCCACTCGTTTCAAGAAAGTCTGATTCTAAAAAAACAATCAGCAAATTGATTTGACTTGCAGCATGAAGAGCATCAAAATAAAGTCAAATATTACAAGTTTGTGTATGTTTATTCAATAACTCCCACATCTCCACTGCCTCCGCTGCCGACTAAACAGGCACAAGCAGCCAGACTCAGTTACATCCTCACAGACAAATGACGCATTTTCCATCACTGGTATAAATACGCAGCATCATTCTCCGTCAGCAGCCGAGACTCGCACTTCAGACCGCCTCTGCCGCACTAAACAGCCCAGCAGACCCACTATGCGCTCTTCCAGGTGCGGCGGTGTGATGCGCACCGGGCTCTCCGCCGAGTAACGGAAGCTCTCCAGACGCCTCGAGCTGACCAACAATGGAGGGCACAAACAACACGACAGCCTGGTTTCAGTTTGACAACCCTTCCAACAGAACCCCCAAGCCCGAAGACGAGGAGGTGAAGCTGAGTTATCAAGTGGTCACATCCTTCCTGCTCGGCGCGCTCATCCTGTGCGCAATATTTGGGAACGCGTGCGTGGTTGCGGCCATCGCCCTGGAGCGGTCCCTCCAGAATGTGGCCAACTACCTGATCGGTTCCCTGGCTGTCACCGACCTGATGGTGTCGGTGCTGGTGCTCCCCATGGCGGCGCTTTACCAGGTCTTGAACCGGTGGACTCTCGGGCAGGTTCCGTGCGACATCTTCATCTCTCTGGATGTGCTGTGCTGCACGTCGTCCATCCTGCACCTGTGCGCCATCGCCCTGGACAGATACTGGGCGATAACCGAGCCCATAGACTACATGAAGAAGAGGACGCCGAGGAGAGCCGCCGTCCTCATCAGCGTCACCTGGCTCGTCGGGTTCTCCATCTCAGTGCCGCCGATGTTAATCATGCGCTCCCAGCCCAGCAGCATGGCGGAGGACAGGGCGAACCCCAAGCAGTGCAAGATCAGGCAAGACCCCTGGTACACAATATACTCAACTTTCGGGGCTTTTTACATCCCGCTGACTCTCATGCTGGTTTTATATGGGCGGATATTCAAAGCGGCCAGGTTTCGGATCAGGAGGACCGTGCGTAAAACGGAGAAAAAGAAAGTGTCCGACTCTTGCTTGGCGTTATCCCCCGCCCTGTTCCACAAAAAGACTCCCGGAGACGCGCAGGGCAAGAGCTGGAAACGCAGCGTGGAGCCGCGGCCGCTGCTGAGCGTCAACGGCGCCGTGAAACACGCGGAGGACGGCGAGTCTCTGGAGATCATCGAAGTCCACAGCAACTCCAAAGGCAACCTGCCGCTGCCCAACACCCCGAGCTCCGTGCCGCTGTTCGAGAGCAGGCACGAGAAGGCCACCGAGGCGAAGAGGAAGATCGCGATGGCACGGGAGCGCAAAACGGTGAAGACCCTGGGCATCATCATGGGCACCTTCATCCTCTGCTGGCTGCCCTTCTTCATCGTCGCCCTGGTCATGCCTTTTTGCCAGGACTCGTGCTACATGCCCCGCTGGCTGGAGGATGTCATCAACTGGCTGGGCTACTCCAACTCTTTACTCAACCCCATCATTTACGCGTACTTCAACAAAGACTTTCAGAGCGCTTTCAAGAAAATAATCAAGTGTCATTTCTGCAGACCGTGATGGGGATCCAGGTGGACCAACAGCCCATGAAAGTGTCAAAAAAAAAAAAAAAAAAAAAAAAAAAGAGAGAGAGAGAGAGAGAGAGATTGTTCTGGATCCAGAATGATGCTCATTATGATTACTGTCGATCATCACCATCGTTATCAGTATTGAAATATCCCCAGAGATGTCTGTAGCCTATGCATAGATAAAGCTGTGATCGTTTGATTGAAGCTCCATGTTCCTCATCCTGTAATGTTCAATAAAGAAATACTTTTTCATAGTTTTTCAGAAGTCATGATTTTAAAAGCTAGGTACAGATGTACGCTTTTCAAAAATGAATAATGTAAATGGTTGCTGCTGTGAAGTGAGGGGGACGTGTGGATGACTGCAACATGTTGTCAATCAGCAGAAAACGTTTTTTATAATCAATTAATCATTTAAGTCATTTATGAAGCGAAAATGTCAAAAAAAAAAAAAAGGAAATACATCTGGTTGCAGCCTGTCATCTGTGGACATGTGCAGCCTTTGCGTCTTTGTACATTTAATATCTTTGGATTTGGGAGACATTTGATGACGTGACAGTGGGCTCTTGGGAGCGGTGATGAGTATTTTCATTATTTTATAATATTTTATAGCGGAAACCACAGTCCGCTCCTTGAAATAACAAAGAGATTAGTAGACAATAATGAACTCTCAATCTGTTAAAGTGGCCATTGGAAAACTCAAAGTGTAGGATCCACATGATCCACTGCTTCCAGACATTTACCGTGTCTTTCCCCGGAACTTACGGTGTACATAAGTACCTAATGGGTAATTCTGGCAGGCTATAACGTATTTCACAATTGTAAAATGTGATGTGCAGTGCGGGCCTGGTGTTTATCATGTCTTCTCCCTGTGTGATTTGAAATGAGAGCACGTCGCGAAATGGGTCTTTTCTTAAATTATTACAGTATTGTTAATGGCAAAGTAACCAATCAGCAGTGTTTGCGAGCTAACCCAGCAGGAACTTAGAAAGCAGGCCTAAATGTCGGGAAGTGCACTCTGAAAGGCGGGCTGTGTTACAAAGTGCTACCGATCTTTCTTTCTTTCGGGGCGGATAATTGTCACCAGGCCCCTGCAGACGATTCATCCAGTTGATGTCGTTAAACATGTGGCCTCCACCTCTGCAGTGCCCTCAAGCAAGGCACGCAACGAGACACTCAGCAGTGAAGGATGCGGCAGGGTAAGACTGCAGGTGTGCTTTTTTTGTTTTCTGTGTTGATGTAAAGCGGTAGGTGGATCCGTCGTTTTTTTTAAATTCTAGTGGAGATCCCAAAGTGTCCAAAAATACCAAATATGTTGAAATTGAGGAAAAAACGTGTCTGAAAAAGATGCTCAATACATCTAGAACATTTACACGGGATGGAGAGGAGCAGCAGTGAAAGAAAAAAAAAAAACATGGAGTGAATGTTGAATATTTCTCTTTATGTGAACACCATAAAGCTTCAATGAAAAGCTGGAGACAACTGAAACAGAAAGGATTCTGTGATTCTGAGAGATTTTGAACGACCTCAGACTTATTTAAGTGGAAATAAAAGGAGAAGTGATCTGTTAATTAGTTTATACATACACAATGTGTGTGGATTTAAAATGTGTCACAGTGGGACTTGACTTAAACTCTCCACAGAAAATGTGTCCCCCTCCCCAGAGCCCAGAGTGTCATCCTGAGCCCCTTAACTGTCCCCCCCCCCCCCCCCCAGCTCCACCTGCACTCTGATCCTCTGATAACATGCCTGTGAGGATCTGCTGAAGCTCAGGGCTGATTGTCAAGCAAAGACAATCCTTTGTACAGTTTCAAATAATGCATTTCATCATTCTGTTGGGGGGGGGGGGGGGGGGGCAGACCGACTCACAGAGTGGGAGACCAACCACACACACACACACACACAGGTCACCATACACGAGCGGTCATGAAAAGGCTGCTGTCGAAGTGGTCAGGGTGCTTCTTGTAGCGCCTCGCTGCCCTTTTCCTCCATCACTCACAGCTTCATAACATCGAAGTCCATCTTTTAAAAAAGAGGCTGTGAAGGGGGCACACAGATGGATGCTGGAGAGGTGGTCGCCATAGCGACATATGGGGGATGCAAACTCCGGGGGCCGAGGGGGCAATTACCTGATCAAAGGCCTGCTGCGTCACAGGGAGACAGAGGTGTGTACGAGGGGCCCACAGCTGGCAGCTAGCACAGACAATAAGCAGGTGTAGTTTTTATGCTTTTTTCCTTTTGGCTGCGTGTTTCACAGTGACCGCCACTGTGCAGCGTTCCTCGCTCAACAAGAGTGCCACAAACTTTTCTCTTTTTAAAGTTGTTTTCCTTTTATTATCCCTATAAGGTTATAATAATGATCTCCTCCCACGCTGTCTGACAGCATCACACATATATTCTCTTTCAGTTTCGCTCCAGCTCTTCATTCAAGCTACATGATGTTTGCATTTACATTTACACAGGCCACAGGTTAAAGGATAATAATCAAGGACAACATCTTCATACTGGGACTTTGGTGGTTTTAGAAACCTGGAGGGAGTTTATATTCTACAGTTTAAAAATGTAGACATTATTTCAGTACTTTTAGACCCAATATGTTTACATTTTCACTACATGAATAAACAATTCAATTTGCATTTAGTATTTAATACTCAGTGTACGGACCACAGAAAATCGAAATGAACAGGTGAAATGGCACTGGTCAAAGCCTTTTGTGTATGTGGGGGTTTGTGCGTTGTGGGGACTTGGAGTCATGACCTCAGTATGGCTAAAACCTATGGTTACATTAGTAAAAAAGAAGTCAGACAGGCAAGAAAAATGAACAGTCAGATTTCTTTCTGTCTTTGTTTTATGTTTTTGCAATCAGCAAACTTAATTCAGCTTGATGTGATGAAAAGAGAAAAGAAAAACAATTTGTGGACACAATTTAATAAATTGTGCTTTTGAATGAAGCATTTAAACAATGATAGGACCTTGGCAAAAAGAAAAAAAAGAGAAAAGTTAACTGCAAAACCACTCACAGGCTTTTCTGGAGCTTTTGCTCGTTCATCAGTTTGCTCGGTTGTCCTCACGGGATGTTTATGAAACTTTATTAGATATTAATGAATGATAATGCTTATTTCATCTTACATTGGCTTACATCATACACTGTTTTTCTGTTTGCCTTTAAAGATGTATTTTTTTGATCATCACAATTTTCAGAACGTAAAAAAATAAAAGTAAAAATAAACCTTATTTTCATTCTGGCCAAATATCACATCCATAAATGTAAATTCACAAAAAAAAAAAAAAAAAAAACGTTGTTTTTTTGTTAGTACATAGATTGTCTTAGGATGTCCTCCATTTCAAAAGCAACTAAAACTGTGCATCTATCTCACTCTTTGAATATTCCGTAAGTTTTGGTTTATTTATCTTTTTATTTATTATCTCCCTCTCTTTTATGCACCTATATATATATATGTGTGTGTGTGTGTGCGTGTGTGTGTGTGTGTGTGTGTGTGTGTGTCTTGTTGTTTTCCCCTGGCTCTAAATCCTATCTCCATCTTGACTTTGACCAATAAAGTTGCCACGAAAACAAACCAAAAAACCCACGTGAAACAGTAGAGAACCGGGACAAGAGACTGATTGAAGGCTGCAAAACAAACAACCTCAGCTGTCTGCAAACACCAAAACAAGTCACAGTGCTGACTGGGAAGAGGTCAAAGGTCATGGACCAGGAGTCAGTGGATGGATCAAGGAGGACGCTCACATCCAACACCAGAGACCATCTCTGAACATCTGAATCGTCTCCATGACAACGGGGCAAACTCTGTCTCTTGAGGTGAAATGCAGTTGAAAGCTCCAGAAAACGCTTCTAAATTGATCTTGAGTTAGATATTGTTGTTGTTGTTGTTGTATAATAAGAAATGAATGCTGATGATGTCACAGTGATGTCATCAGGGTTATCCCAGCTTTGGCTTTGCAGCAGTGCGTGGGTGTTCACCAGGCTGGATCTAGTGATAAGATGCCATTGAGCTGCGTTATGGGAAGTGTAGGAGCTTTGGAGTTTGACCCATACTAGGGACTAAAGTCAGGGTACCTCGGCCTCTGCTGCTTCAATTCTGACTATTATTTTTTTAATCCATCCTTTGCATGTCAGCCAACCCCAAGGAAGTGACACGCTGAATTACGCCTCGGAAGTGTTTTCCTGAAAAGCAAAATGCCCATAAAATATGTTGCTTTGCTGTACAATGAACTAATCAACAGTATGATAAAGTATCAGTGCGCGTTAAGCCCAGCACGGTCTGATCACACCTCTCCCCATCTGTAAATCCATGAACATTACAGAATAAATAAAGACAATTGTGTTTGGTGTCGATTCAGACAACCCCTTTCTTTCTGCAGTATGACACTGTATTATTGTGTGCTGTCACATCAAGGAAAAAAATAAAACATAAATACACCTGTATCAACACAATTGTTGTCAAACCCTGAGGTTTTATTCCCTCTAAATATGTTTCTTCAGTCAGATTTGCTATTGTCTATTTGATAAGAGAAATTTGAAAGGAGCATTTCTCAAAACATCCGTTTGAGAAAAAAACCTGCTGACTGGAATTTGTAACTTTTCCCCTATGGGGTTCAAATTCCCTCCAAAAAGTCACTTGGAAATGTGCAGGATGATACTACAGCCACTACAGCACTGTCACACTGGCTGTATCATGGTACATGCTTGTGGACTCTCCAGGTTTGTTGTCTGAGCTCCCTTAGAGACTGGCGCTGAGAGCACTTGGCTGTAAATCAGCCTGCATTTTGGAGGAGGTGAGGAGTGTGGATTAAATTTCATCCATACGCTCTTGAACTGTTCAGTCATGTTTCCCCTACAGGAGCCCCGACGGCGTTCTGCTGTCAGAAGAATTACGTTACGGGGCTTTCACAGCCTCGCAGCACCCAAAGAGAGAATAAAACCCTCTTCGTCTTTTTTTCTTTTTTTTTTTTTTTTATTTCTTCTCGGAACTGTTGTTGTTAACAAGCTTTGACGAAAAAAGCAGAGCGGAAGCTGCAGTTGATTCTCTTAAAAAGGAACTAAGCTTTCATTTAAAATAGCGGTTGTATATGTGATAAACGTTACGGGGGCATTTGAGGCAGTGCTGCTGAATCTGTACATTCAGTCCCAGTCTCTTTTACTCTTCAGTCAAGAGAAAGTTAATAAAAAATGTATATGATCAGAATAATTATACATGTAAAATTTCTTTGTGATTTTTTTTTTTGTAGAAAAATGAGACAATCCCAATGAAATTTGGTGCAGTCTGTGTTGCTCTCAGCCAAATTCATCTCTTTGTCCTTGGATTGGAATCATGGGAAATTTAAACCCTACATTATCATATAGTTCAATATTTTAAAGTTAAATAATTTAACAACTAACTGGTCAGATTTAAATCAAATACTCTATTGATTACGATAATCATAGTCTCCAGAGAACCAAATGAAAACTATTTTAAGGATCCCATAGTTTCCTATTATAGCCTTAAAAGAAATTGATATGTAAGTTCATAGGAGGTATTCAGTTTAATTTAGCAGGAAATTATAGGAGAAATGGAGGCAATATTTAAGTGGTTTACATCCAAACTATTAATTTTAAGAATTCCAGAGAATCTTTTAGTCCGTGCACAGCAGTTCAAATGAACATGCAAAACATTTTAAACATCTCTACAGACAAAGTGTAACTTGTGTTTCTTCAGTGATAAAAACTTATGTTGAAGGGATCAAACATGGATTCCTGGTCATGCACGAGTGTCTGTCCTTGTGCTATAAGCAAACAAATGAAGCCTCTGGTGTGAGGTCGTGATGTTTCACAGGGCTCCTCCAGCAATAATGAAGTCACGACTGATTATGTGTACATCTTTATTAAATTAACTTCTGCAACGTGAGAGCTGGGCAAAGGTTTGTGGACTTTATAAAATATCTTAACTCTCAACATCTGTAGTCATGGTTTGTCTTTGTTATTACAGTTAATCTCTGCTAATGTTAAATAATATGTTACGGGTCTATATTTTTTTCAGGTACTGAAATCTGTAACTTTTTCTCGACAAACTATTGTTCAATGTTTTGGTTCATTCACAGGCGGTTCTCTCTCGCTGTCCTCCCTTAAATCTTAAAGCCTGGTCTGTTTTTTTGGTTCCCTAAACCCGACCCTACTGAACCTGTGGCAGGTGTCAGTGCTGTCACTTTGGTTTCACAGTCAGTCATTTTAAGAGGGACATCAAACAGAGGCTCGGCGTTTGTTGTCTTGCTGTTTGATACCTTCTGCAGGTGTTGCTTCTCTTCTCCAGCTGATTTAAGCGAAAGAAGAGGAAAGTTAGCCAAACAACTTTGACATTTGGTCTGGATGTGTCAGCATTTACTGAGAGGGTACGTTAGAGAGTTTCAAATGCAAAGTTATGCAGACAAACTGCGATTATTTTCTGTTCTCATTTATCGTATTTTACATATTTAAAAAATACCAAATACCAAAAGGAAAAAAAACTAATGATGGATTGGTAACACTTAACTTCTACTTTTACTATTACTACTTTTACTAAGTCCCCCTATTTAGCATCTATAAACATATACAAATGTAATAAATGGTTTATAGCACTATAATGTAGTAAGCAGCTATAAGGATGTTTTTTAAGTATTTGTTAATGTTTTGTTATTTTCCAGTTTCTCTCCTTTTTACTTCCATCTCTGTACGTTTATGGATTGGAGTTTGGAGTCCTTGCAGGACTGCAAATTATTATCTGAAGTTGAAACATTTTCATCTCATGTCTCTTTGCCTAACTTTGCGCAGTCCTGGGCAAACTAGTGTCTGGTTGCCTCTTTCCACTAACTTTTATGAGAAATCACCTCCAAGATTTGCTTCGCATTCAGTCTTAACACGCTTTCAGAACAGCTAAATCATCAGCATGTTTGTTCTGTCCAACAATTTCATATCATGAACTGATAGGGGACTCTAGTGGAGCTTTACAGTTGGTGTCTTGTTAGACTTGTATAATTCCAGTCTACAACACTCATATAGTAGACATGAATGCATACAAATTAATAATATTGATTTAATTGCTGAGATGGGACTACGATTGTTAAACAAGCAGTAACCACCCGTCCCTCCGTAGATTCCCTCATTCACATTTTTTCTTCATTCATTCATTGTGGTCAGTTCATAAAATAGTAATATGAAACTTTGATAGTTACAATCACATCACAGCATATTTTACAATGCTGAGAGTATCATTTGACAACACTGAGGTGTGTGTCACTTGGCAGAACAATACCAGGCGAGTTATTAAGTAGGGATCAGTCCATGACATTTACCAGCTGCCTCTTAAATCCGCCTGTCTGGACCTTGTGAGACACATTCTGAAGTTGGAAGTCTAGTTTTATTATTCAAAGTCGAGTCAAATTTTCGAGATTTTGACGGCACTTCGATTCCACCATTATCTGATAGTTGTCTGCGTTTAATATCATGTATATTGTTATTAGGTGATTCTAAAGTGCTACATCCAGCTGTGTTATAGAATATGGCTGGCAATATCCTCTATGTTTCTTACTGTCAATAAATCATTTGGAAAAGCAAAAACAAATCAATGAATTGATCCTACTAACAAGTCTTGTCTGTTAAGCCACAGCTAAAAAAAGTCCACAACAAAAGCACTTTTTAAGCCTGTTTGAGTGATATTTGTTAAAAACGACCGTGCCCAGCTGTTTTAGGAATTTATTTTCCATCCATCCATTCATCCGTCAGCTATAGCCACTTATCCTTTAGAGGATTGTGGGCAGCTGGAGCCGATCCCGGCAAACACTGGGCGAGATGTCATTTTGTTGTGCAACCCTGTGACCTTGATGCCTTGAACTGGGAAATTATTTTGCCTTTTTTTCCAAAAAATGAAACTACATATTTGTGTTGTATTTCTGTTTATGTTCAAAGGGGCTAATTGCCACAGGTCAAGCCTTTTTATTAGTTGACAATAAGAAAAATATAGAAATACACCAGACCTATCCTCTAACGTATCAGCACACAGGGAGTGTGACACATGACACAACATATCCCACATGTCACATAGCCAGTGGTGACTGTGGCATAGCAGGGCTTAGTATTTTTATCTGACGTACAGATTTTTCTAACTTACCATATACTCCACAGCAGGATCGCTGCAGGCACTACTGACTGAACAGCAGCTGTACTTCACACATGTCTCACGTGGACCTTTGAAATGCTTGCCAATAGTTTTAATAAATTATTTTTTGCATCAGTGTATTGAGTGTGCATCTGCTGTTTGTTTGAATATTTTATCAGTATTACTATCATAACACAGTTCTTCTCCTCCTGTCTACTTGCACATCTACCCTCCAGTGTAAAAATGAAAAAAAAAAAAAAAACAATGGAAAAAAAATTGATTTGGCTGATTTGGAACCATAGACTGTATATTTGTTGAAGAATTTCATCTTGCCGTCAAATCCTTAAATTCTTAATTAAATTAAAATTAAAATTAAAGTCAGTGCAGATGAAGAAGTTCGGGGCAGGGAACAGGAAGTCCAGGAAGTTCTCACACACACACACACACCGTCCCCTCGTCACCACAACAAGCTTCCTGGAGTGAAAGTGGCATTTTCACCTCAGCTGCAGCCCGATTCAATGACTCTGAGTTTGGACCTGCATTACTGGTAGATGGCTGCTCCCATGTAGGCATTCTGTGGATGACTGACAGAGAGAGGGGCACTGGTGGATTTGTCCAAATGATCAGGAATAAGAGCTCCCCAGGGGTTTTTATCGTGCTAGCTGGTCCACTCCAACAGGAGCTGTTAATGAGGTTTTACTATCAGCTGCGTGACACACAGTGAATGCACCACTATGACAGGGCGACCTGACTGATTAGCACTACTTTCTCAGCATGACAATCACACTCCATCATTCAGTCGCGCATCATCTTCATGTTAGGCGTTTCCTTTTTGGGAGTGGGCTTTCTCATCCTGGACTGCTTGGTGGAAACACACTTCCTGGAGCCCCTAGTTGACTGGATATATTTCAACTAAATGAAAGTCAAAACTGTAACTATCAAATACTTGATTTTATTTATAAAGCACAAAAAAAAAAAGTCACCACTGATGTTTAATAATAAATCTAATCTCTATAATAATAGAGTAATATATTTTTACAGATCACAAAAGTGCTTCACACAAGGCAACAAGCACTCGATGATGAAAGTCATGTGACACTTTTTCTTCTTGAAATTGTTATAGAGCCTTTTGGAATGCAACCCTCACAATTCTCCTACACATTTCTTCATTTGCATGAAAAGGACATCACAGTGCCCAAGAGACAATGTCTGTACTCCGCTGAGCCTGCATACAGAGCATCACTGATAATACGCAAACACATTCACCTACTTCTGCATTCCACAAAAACTCAAAATCAGTCTCAGAATTTCACGCATAATGTTGTGAAACTCTCAATTAAATAATAATTGACAACTTAAATATTTCTGTTAGACAGAGAAACTTAGAGCAGCAGAGTGGTGAATATAACATACCTCTGTTGGTAGGCATAATATAATATAATAATATATAATATATACATGCATACATGTATGTGTATGTGTAATAATGATCAGAATATTTATTTTATTTTAAGTTTTGAATGATGTATACTTGATACTAAATCCACTAATGTTTGGTTTGGCTATGGCTTTTAAATAATTTTTTTAACCTTTTTATAATTAAAGTTCTTGCCTGCGGAGGTGTGTTTTTATATAGTAATTAGTGGGCTAATGTATTTATAAAATGTGAGTCAACAGATGTAAACTTACATTTTGTTTTGAACCTCCACCATCCCAGGAGGTTCTCACTGAGAGCAGACTTGACTGTTCTGATATTAATAATGCTCTCTGAGAAGTTTTGTCCCAAAGGACTAAAGTTTGAAAGGATTTATTTTGCCTTTTCTAATATCCATGTAGAGTCAAAATGACTAATTCTAATTGCACACTTGCATCCCTCAATTTTACAAGTAAAGCACTTGTTTTGGTATCACGCAGGGGTGAAGACACTGAGGGCAATGACCATTTCCTCTCACTGCGACTGCAGAGATTAGAAACTGAGAAGAGGACAGATGCAATTACCAAGAATCTGCACTTTGAGCCAAGGGCTTCTGGGACAAACAGTCATTTACAGGGAGTCAGGGTCAGATTTATGGCCCAGAAGACTGTCAACTATCAGTCAAGTCTGTTCCGTGCAAAACTGTGTGTAGATTTATTTCAGGAACAAGGACACACAGTGGAATTAATGTGAAGCACTGAAACCAAGCACGGCTAATAACATATGCATCTGTAGATTTACAACCTACAGGATAACAAGTGCCACCTGCAGGCAATGAGTGAGACAACCTTTTTTTTTTTATATAAAGCTTCTATTAAGTTTTTGTTTGTTTACTTACAAGACAAAAAAACAACAACAACAGAATAACAAAGGAGACACTAAGCTAATATAATAAAGCCAGATGCTATTTGCACCTGGGTGTCAGTAGCGAGCAATGTTACTGTACACCAGAGTGTGTATATATATATATATATTTGACAGTATTTATATGGCATCACCTGCTGTCCTAAGGGGCCGGGTGTGAATAGCCAAATAGCTTCCATTTGACTATTGTCACCCGGCTGCAAATAGACACTCCGTATAAATGTATGAATTAAGAGTAACATAAGCTGTGCACATACATTACATTATATCTTTACAGGACTTTTTTTGTTTGGTTATTGGTAGCTAACATATTTTTTTGGCTACCAGCTGTACAATTGTTACAGAGAAGAAACTGCAGCTGTAACTTTCATTGCCTGCAGGGGTGGAAGAGTTGAACTTACAGTAGTTGTTTTTTCTCTGGCCTGTGGGAGGTGACATTGATATATCTACAACTGGTCTAAACTGCCAGTGTCCCTCCTTAAAGAAGACAAACAGCGAACAGCTCCCTCTGCTGGAGAATCTGCTGTGAGTTACAAACCACGTCTATGAGGTGCCTCACAGGCAAAATGGCGGATTAAGACACGGATTTAGGTTATACTTTGAATGCATTTGTTGCATTTAAAAGTGTCAACACCAACCTGCTATTAATGATTTAAGGAGAAAAAAAATCAATATCAAATAAAAGATCAAATATTTAGGAACCTTCCCTGTAAGAACCAATACAGTGACAATGGCCTGTATATTGTTTTCCATAATGTATATTTTTTACCGGTGTATGGCGCAATTCTATGAGCACGCTTAAATGGATAAATAACATTATGCGATGAAAACCTTCAATTAATATTAATCAGATCCAGAACACAAACACATTCATATTCATCCTTGCATGACACTCCCTCATTTTATTTAATTGCAGCAGCAGTATATTGTTACAATGTCCCACTCAGCTAACACCCAATTAAGAGACGATGCTGCTGTACATGCACAGATTGAATTAAGTGGCTTTTAGTATGGAGACAGTGGCCTCACCAGCAGACTTAGATAGAGAAAAGACTAAAGAGACATGTCACGCAAGGTCTCGGTTTTCACCCCAGCAAGCAGAAAGCAACAAACAACCATCGACTACAAACAGCTTCCCTCATGAATTTACAAACTGTTGTCGAATAATTAATGAGAGGCCTGTTGGGACAACAAGGTTAATTATTGATAGAAAATTCATCTTAACAACTTGTTAGGGCCAAGGCCGACACTAAGGTTATATAACAGACACATATTAGCTGTGTGTCAATGGGGCTGCTTTAGAGAACAATCAATCGGTGCTCATCTGCCTTAGTTTGGTCAGTTTCACCTGCACTAATTATACATTTGTTCATCATTGCACTGTGGTCTTGAATGTGTTCAAGAGACAAATTAACAACTTTCAATTCAAGGCGGAAATTGTGATAAATGTTTGAATAAATAATTTATAGTTTAGGACTGTAAGTGAACGAAACGCAAAGAGAGTTTTATTCAGAAAGAGAGAGAATTAGAGGAAACACAGAGAATGCAGAGAGTGGTGTGAAACAGGGAGGGACCCTGCCATGGAACACATGCTCAGGAAATGCCTCCCATCCGGGGAAACAATGGGCTCTGCTGAAATAACTACACTGTAAAAATGGCGACATTATATATCAGATGTACAAATGATCGGCATTTAAGAAAAACAAACCAAACTTTTCTCTTGGTATCTATGTTCAGGACTCACTCACACACACACACACACACACACACACACACATTGAGAGTTATAAATCACTTTTAAGTCAGATCAACTTAAATGGTGTCATTCTCACATTAAGATCCATTTCAGAGCTTCTGTTTATGAACTAAGTGTTGTGACTTGTTTAGAAACACTGTTAGTTTATTAGCATATGTCCGAGCATGCATTGTATTTGGGATGAATTCCTCTGTTTTCATATTGAAGAAAGTCACATGATGGAAGTGTCTTGCATCAAATGAGTCATTCGACACACCTCTGACCTCTGATCACAATGAAAACAAAGCAAACTACGACGAAGATTGGAATCCACTTTAACCACTCCTCAGGTGCCACATCTAAGATCACTGATCTGGCTCTGAATGTCACAGAAGAGCAAAAGCAGTGATTACTGTAATAGGTGGTGCAGCACATGAGGGATCAGCCTTGACAATACGCTACTAGTACTAGTTTCTACCAGTAACTGCCGTTGTGTTCCTGTGCAACATAAGGAGGATTTGCCCCTTCCTCACTAGGGAGGCAGCCCAGGTGATCTACAGGTGCTTGCCATCTCCTCCCTGGACTACTGCAGCTCCCTTGTTGCATTACCTCTGCAGCGGGTCCAGGATGCTGCTGCCTATTTAGTGTTTGACCCCTCAAAGTTTTCCCACACTCCACGGGTCACTGGGGGACACCGCAGGCTGGAAACCCGTTTTGGACAAAAGCGTCTGCCAAATGTAACTGGAAATTTAGCCTAATCAGAAACTCCTGTCAAGGTAACTAAACCGTTGTGACAGTTGTATGGTGAGCTTAAAATGAGTTTGCCTCATTTATGTTCTTAGGTTCAGTTAAGTTGACTCAGTGAGCTGTGCATTGCATTTCATTGTGTGAAAGTAAAAATTCTATAAGTTGGAAAAACTCAACGGCAAAATAGAATTGCATTGTTTATAATCTAAAAAGATCACTTAAAATCCTTATTTTTCTCAACTTCTGCATGCATGTAAAAAAATTACCAACAAAGTTACTATTTACAATATGTATTCAGAAAATAAAAGTCTGAAGGCGATCCTGGAGATTGTGAGGCTCTGAATGATGAGCACTTCTCCATTTGTGAAGGACAAACCAAACAAAAACAAGTATTTCTTCAGTTTTAACGGTCTTGTTTACCTCAGACGTGAGGTTGTAAAAGTTGTTCAGGGAAAGAAACGTCCACTGTGAGTCTGTCACGCAGTGCTTCTACCCGCCGGCATGAAGAAACAACCCCACTCTGAAATGGAACAAAACATAATTGCAGAAGAGCTGTTCTGCTCCAAACTGTAATTTTCTTGAAGAGGTCTGGCACAAAGTGTGATGTTTTTTAAAGGATAGTAGATAAATCAAATCAGTGCCTCACAATACTCAAACTTCAGTTTTTGGAGTTTTGGAGAGCCATGAAAGTATTTGAACTTAACTGAATATTTTTACATGCCTTGCTTGTACACAGTATATTGCGTACATACAGTATACAGCACTCAAAGCAAACAATCATTCATCCCCGGATGATCAGTCCGTCAGAAGATCGTTTTTGGAAATCTCAAACGTTGGCGTCTCCATTCGTGGCCTCCGTCAGAGGTCAGAGAGACGAGTGTTCAAACAGGATGACTTTCGATTGGTTGGAGAGGCTGGAGAGCCTGGAGGGCCTGAAAGCTCCAATCCGAGAGTACACATCTACGTCTGAGCAGGCGCCCCACGACAGGTGAGGGCTGGGCGGGCTGGTGTGGATCACAGGCAGGGGCAGAGGGAAGGCCAGGACAGGAGGTGCTGGAGGGAGGGAAGGTGGAGCGTGGAGCGTTGGTGGGGGCAGGACAGGAGGTGGGGGGAGAGGCAGTGGGGGCGGAGAAGGCACCGGTGGGGTCGGAAGTGGGGCGATGACAGCGGGTGTCACCGGGGTTGAGGTTTGTGCAGGCGGGGCGGCTTCGGGGACCGCCCCGCTCTTGACCAGCAGGTCGTGACACGGCGCAGGGTGTTTGAGCGTGTAGGTGGCGGTGTGGAAGAAGCTGTAGTACTCCAGAGCGTGCCGCGCGCCCGCCAACCTCAGCCTGTAGGACACAACACAGATCAGGTATCTATTTTTTTTTTCTCTAAATTTAAGCAGGTGACAGTCTCATTAGTCAGACATTTCAAGTAAAATGAGAAGATCAATATAAATCTCATGTCTTATGACATGTTGATTACTAGTTATTGCAGAGGGGAAAAAAGTTCTAACAAACTTGCTATCTGTTCTGTTGCTGACGGGACAATGAGTTCACAAAGTTTGCATGTGCACCATTGACCCTGTCTCATAATTGTCTCCAAACCATTCCTCTTTTGTGGAGCAGCTTATACTCCGAGAGAGGAGGTTAAATGAATGCGGATGGCGCAACATGGCTAATAAACTACAACAGCCTTCCTCATTTTGAACTCTCTGGCTCTCTTCTCTCTCAAAGTTCAACACTAGCAAAGTGGCTTGCTATTGGTCAACAGCATTTAGTCACACGTCAAACTTGAACAAATTTGAATTAGACAGGAAACTTTAAACACATTCCTTCCTTCCTCTACCTTTATTATATTATGCTGCCATGTTTGTCTCAACTGGGTCAAAAGACAGATTCACTATATATAGTGATGCCTGAAAGGAACCACTGCAGGCCGATCAGACATTAATTTCCCTTTAATAAGATATAGGAAAAGGTGTGAAGAAGACAGTAAATCAGACGAAAACAGCAGAAAAGATTGGATCTCATGGGATGCGGATGAAGTCGGTTTGTTATATCACGTACTACTCGAAATGTACACACCTGTGTCTCAGCTGTAAGAGTCTGTACAGCAGCAGCAGGATTACAGCTCCAGCCAGAGCCACCAACAGCATGGCCACCCTCACATCCAAGCTCCAGCACGATTTCCCCGCAGGTCCAGGTGAGCTGCAGGTCCTGGGGGGCTGTGGTGTCTGAAGGGTTCCCTCCATACCCCGCTTGGGATTGATGATGTCCTGGACCAGAACTGGCTGGACAGTGTCCAGCAGGATTGGGCGTCGGTCCCTGAATACAGCCGTCTTGGGCTGGGAAGGGATCTGGAGAGAGGTGCTGCTGGTGACTTGCTGACCGACCCGCATCACTGCCGGGTTTAATCCAGCGGGGGACAGTGATGGAGTGCTGCTTGATGTTAATTATTTCCACATGTTGGATGCACTCTGAGAAGTGTGAGCAGGTGTCTCCACGGAGGCGGCTTCAAATGGATTTACGTGTGAGGTGCTATGTGACATAAAAAGTTCTCAATCACTGCATATTTCAAAAAGAAGCCTTTGTGATGGTTCCCATCTTATATTATCTTCTACATCTATTACTCAAGTCGGTGTTAAAAACTGCTATTTTAGGATACAAAAAATATTACCCACTTAAAGAGCAACAGAGCAACTGTTGTCAGGCTCCTGACCTCCAGTGGTTTAACTTATCACCTTGCTGCAGTGATGTGAAAGTGTAATCCAGGGAGTGGTGGTACATGGTGACATCACTGTGGTTACAGGTGCAACAGAGCACATTTGAAAGGTGAAACAGCCTTTTAATCAAAGAGTAGTGAAATTACTTTTCAGGCTGGTGGGTTAGGGTTAGGGTTAGGTTGTTCAGTTATTCAAGTCATAAGATCTTAAATAGTTAATATTAAGAATTCTAAAATATATATTACCATTTTAAAACTTTGCGACTGGGGGCATCAGACACAAGTTGTGAACACATCAATGACACAAAACATTGCTACAAAGTACTATTAATGGTAAAAAACTCCACAGGTTTCCTTTAAATTATTATGACCATGCACTTAATAGCTAATAATCTCAATTTATTTCAATGTAACCGTAGTTTTTAGACAATGTCTTCAAACAAGTAAATTGATCTCAGTGTTTTATTTAAGTGAAATCACTTAAACAACCACATATTTACTGTGTATATATATATATATATATTTACAGAGAAAACATGTCTTAAAACTGCAACTCACTGAATGTTTGTCTGAAAATATTAAATTTGCAACTTACTTCATTCAAATTTGATGGCGTTGTAGTAGGTATATTTTTTAGAACGACAAATGCACAAAATAGAAAAACTGAACACAACAAGAACACTGGGTAAGAACTGTGTGGCTTTCCAGGGCCAAATGAGGAATCCTGAGCACACACCAATGGGAGGAAGCCAGTGAAAACAGCAGGAAACTGCACTTCCCTAACACACAATACATAGTTGTGATTGGAGAGCACATCCTATTGCCATGGTTACAGGAAACTGAAGGATGTCTTTTTTTGTAAGGACTACATTTTGAGTCGAGTGTGGTTCCAAACAAAACACACATGACACGTGAGCACACATTAACTCAGAATAGTATCTTACAAAGAGTCTGCTGAAGAGATTCATATTATTCTTCAAGTCTTTCAGACAAGCTTCAATCCCTGCTACAATATCATTGCACAACATCCATCCATCCAGGATAAAAAAGAAAATTAAGCCTCTTATCACGTGTCATACAAGTGGTAGGATGAAAGTCAAAAAGGTTTACAAGGTTTCTTTACTTTGATAAATCGAATAAATAGAGTAGTAGAGCCACATTTACACAGTCTGACCTTTAGATCGGAGCTTTATCTGGGGAAAAAAAGAACAAATTGAACAAAAGCAGTTCCAAAGTGAAGGGGAAACGGCTGTTTCAGTGCCACCGAGCAGCCCACATTAGTCCCGGCTGTGCCAGTGCGGGTCAACAGATGCAGAGAGATGGTGGTGGCTGTGAAAGGCTGGCCGCTATCTGATTCAGCCAGCATTCAGAGGACGAATAAATGACACACGGGCACAGAAAGAAGCCCGCTCCGACGCAAGTCCAGCTCCCATTTATCTGTCTAATAAGTTTTGATGCCGGGCCAAGCCGAAAGGGAGGAACTCTTAGCTCTCACTCAATATCCCTGCCTGGCACCTTCACAATCCTCTGATATTGAAGAAGAGAGTAATATTAAAAGATCTGTTATCAGAGGCCCAATTGTAGTTTGGGGGGAGGGGGGTGGGGGGGGTCTGCACAGACAACCTGCTAGAAAAAGATTCAGGAGCTGTTTCTTCAAACCACAAAGACGACGTATCTTCATTCTGGTATCTTCAGTAAGTTTATTTTTTCTCTTGTGTCATTTGAATGTTGGATTAAGGAGACTAAATTCAAGTTTTGGGGGAGAGTCATTAAGTTGGTGGAAGGACTAAAAATATGAACACCTTGTATCTTGTGGTCAGGGCTCCTGCATTAACAGTCCTTGTCATTTTCCCCATATAGCGTACTATATTAAACAACCAGCAGCTGGTTAATTTTCATTACGTGGATGAACACAAATCTCTTGGGCTTGAATCATCAGCATGAATCATCGGTCATGAGGAAAAAACAAAACCCTGGAAAAAAACAAGTGAAATGTCCTTTTCAGAAAAAAGTCCCAGAGACCATTCTGACGTCATGTTGCTGTTGGACCTTAAACTTTATAATTTACACAAAAAGCACTGAAAGAATAAAAGCTAAAATGTTTTTGTTATGTGGCTTAAGTGTTATTCATTGCAATGTTTCATTGATGAAATTTGTTAGGGTTGTTGTTAATATGAGAACATGCATATTCATAAGCCATACGGATAATCAATGATGAAGGAGAACAACTTAATGATGGTGATGACGATGATGATGAAGATGACAATGATGACAGTGTTATTGATGAGGATGGTGAGGATGACGATGAGGCTCGAGATGATGGGGACACCGTGACAATGATGGTGATGATGATGACAACAATGTGATGAGGACGAGGACTCACTAAAGACGACGATGATGATGATGATGATAAAGCTGGTGACAATAAAGATGTGCTAAAGATGATGAAGCCAATGAGAATGATGATGAGGAGAAGGAGGATGATGCTGAGGATGAGGATGATGATGCTGAGGATGAGGATGATGATGACAACATGAAGAGGATGAGGGGCACAACGAAGATGAGGACGATGATGAAGACGAGGATGGCAGTGTTGGAGGATGATGATGTTGATCATGAGGATGAGAATGATGGTGATAAAGGTGACGATAATAACGAGGAGAGTGATGACGATGGTGATAATGAGGAGGATGAAGACGATGTGTTACAGCTGACGGCGGTGTAATAAAGGCGGTGTTGTGTGAAAAGCAGCAGAGAGAATCCTCCAGTTAATCAACCCAGAGATGTAAATCTATTCATGAGCTCTTAATGTGAAGAGCTAATGTGGCCGTTTTCATCAGACTGCGGAGCCGCGCTCTGACAGGCTGATGGAGCCAACGGACGGCTGAAGTAGGAGCTCAGTGATTGGACTTTTTATTTTTTCTCTGTCTGTGAGTATGACTAAAGACTACCAGGGAGCTGTTAAGTGCTCTTTGACTGGTCATCCACTGTTAACCCACACTTTAAAACACAAGACTGTTCATCACATTCTGCTCACTACAACCGCCTTCAAAAGTCTTTAAGTACGACCCAGTGTGGGGGAGGAAGGACGGGGGGCTTGTGTGCGTATAGAATCACATAATGGACCGTCTGCCTTAGAAACGTATATGGAAGTTTATTAAAACACAATTCATCAATGCTTGGTTATGCAACGGATTTTATGTTAATGGTCATAGAAAATGTGGCATTGGACTCATTATTTATGAAAAATAAACTAAAACCTTCAAGACATGTCAAAAAAATCTAATATCCTCCATTATAAACAGATCCGACAGATGCACAGATCCGACCCATTGGTGCGGTACAGTATATACTCTAAAGAAGCTTATTAGGAGGTGAGATTGGAGCGTGACCAATCCACATTAAATAGTTTTCTATTCTGCTCCGTTCAGCTTATGTTTACACGTGAAACTACTGCTGATACTACACCACTTCCTGGATGCTTCCAAATAAATTCATTTTAATGTGCAGGCAGTAGTGGGCCTTTACTGGGAAACTGCGTTGACAACAGTACGTTACAAAAAACCTACTTGATCTAGTTTCTTTTATTAGATTTTGACATTTTTTTGCACCTTTTCTTGCATTGTTTTGAAACGCTGCATGGATGAAATTTTTTTTATTAAATTTTTTACCAGACTTGATAAAAGGCTAGTTCAAAAAATGGGGACTGATGTAACATCTTTTTAATAGACTAAAAAAAAGCAATGTTGGTCAGCAGGTTGCTTTTTGTTCGTAACGTTAAAGACAGGCCACTCGTAGGTGAAGCCTGTAATTCTCCTGAGTAAGGCCTTTCCCCTCACCTGCTGTGTGGACAAACAGGATGGAGAGTGCAGAATCGGCTCAGAGTTTATCTCAGCGGTTCAGGCCTGTTTGTCGGGTCTGTATCTGTATCCAACACCAGTAATCCTACAGCGGCAACTGTGTGCTGAATAAATTAGACGAGGTGAACCTGACTGTGTGTCTGTTGTTCTGAGGTTGATGCTTTGTGAAGACGCAGTTTCAGAAACCTTCCAAACAATCAAATTACATGGCAAGGAGTGAGCTCTTACCAAAAACACATAAAGATCTTTGCTCGTACACCCTACAGACACGACACCTGAGCCATATATCCTCTGATGAAGACCACAAGATTCGATTGAAAGCTCCAGAAAAAAAAACTAATTAGTGAATCTTTGAGTTAAGCTTTTTCTGTCATAATAGCTTACCATCCATGTTCCCAATGTTTTTTTTATCTTGTTCTGGCCCTGCTTCCATCTAAATAAATATTAATAAATAATACGTTCAGTCGTTAAAGTAACGAGGCAAAGCATTCATACCATTTCATTGTAAAATAAGATACAGTGCCACGGCACAAAAAAGGAAAATGTTGATTTAAAAAAAAACTTTTTCTTAGAATATGATTTACTCCATACGCCATTCCATTCCTATCTATCACTGCTGTTGTGAAGGGTGAAGGGGGCTTTTGTTGGCTGAGTGGGCTTCGATTGTATTTTATTAAAAACAAAGGTGAGGAAGAGTCACAGTAACTCTTCCAAACTGTGATGTTTATTGCAAAAAACTGGAGCCGCATGCATAATCTGATGCGTTTATTAATAGAAGTATTTTACATAAAAGTGTCAGCGTACCCTGTAATTTACTTCTCCTTCAAAGTCTCTACAGAGTGATTAGGCCTCATCTGTCCATAAGAGGGTAACATGACTTTACTGGTCACTGACCAGTATTTATGTAAATTCAACAACCCCAAAATAGCATCCATCCTGGCAGGCTGCAACGTGTGCTGCATCAGGGACTGAGTGCTGCCTTTTAATTGTCAATAATATCAAGTACAGTTCACAGATAGAGAATGTGTTTGTGGAAGGAAATTATACACGCTGCAATACATTTGTTACATTGATATCAGGAAATTGAACCCATTGCTGCAGCTCAGGAGCAAAGTGGCCATTAATGCTGAGCTCAATAACAAAGCACAGGGCTAATAGATCTATAACCCCTTTGAGGAACATTTGTGATTGAGGGATATTTACATTAAACTGACTTTATGTGACTAGATGCCAAATGCTTTATCAAAACATTACTGTTTCTAAAACCTAGATAAATAAGACTCATGGTTTGGATAAATTATGAAATTGATTAGATTCTTTCATCATATGACATTTCTAAAATCTACAGAGCCCTCTGACAAGCGACACCATTTTCTAGCCTTGACCTAACGAGCCTTTGAATCCTACTTTCACACAAGCAAAGAGCAGGCTTGGCAGCATGACCTGACCTTTGACCTACGTTGTATCTGCTCAGGGTGAACTACATTGGCTGGCTGGTTAGCTCGTTTCATTTGAAAGCCATGGCCTGCTCAGCAGTCAAGGCCCCATTACTGTTTATCTAGAGCCATTAGTCTTCCAAATAGCCACTAATTAGCAACTCTGGGATAAGAAACTTTTCCATACATGAATTATGTCCCCTCATTTGTATTACCAAAAAAATATAATTGGCCCGGCGCAGTGACTTCCTGGAGTCTGCTGCTGTATAACTGATGTTGGCTGTACAGTATAATAATTAATATTAGATGCATGATTTTCAGCATGCCTTTGGCTGTTGTGGCTCGACAGCCATCAGTGCCAACTGGCCCTTTATTCTAGCAACTACCTCCACCTTTGATGCTAATGTGAACAGATGTGAATAATGATAATTTGCCTGGCAGGGTCGGATCCAGGATTTTAGAAATACCGAGCTCACATGTCTAAATTTCTCCAGTACAACCCCTCCCAGCTGAGAAAGTTTTGACCAGACGATATAACTCAGAATAACTCAATTTCTTAAATATAACATTTTATTTATTGATTCAACTTTTTAAATTATATCTCCTGAAAATGTTATCTTCCTACCTGTTCTAAATTGTGTTTTTCTACAATGGTATGTCTATTGGGGAATTGTAATCTATTTATTTTCTGCAAAGAAACAGCTACATTTTAAGATATGTAGCCAAGAATGGCTTTAAAAATTCAACATGTGTAATATGTGTGTAGTTATAGAATGGAAACTCCATTGGATGTTATATAACCCCCCAAATTCACAGACATTTTTATAACATGAGTTCAATGTCTTCAATGGTAATTACTGCCCTGTAAAATACAATAAAAATGAATAATACAAATAGTAACCACTCATTCAATCATTGTCTTCATAATCATTCATTCAAATTCTTCCCCAGTGACACACATGCACATAGAGAGCAATGCTACTGATCACAAAGTGGTGGGAGAAAAGGGTTTGTTACTTTTCATTTGTGCCAGCTTTTGCCCTTGTATCTTTTCATCTATCTACTGTTCACGAGTTGATGGGCAGGCACAATCAGGAGTTACACCTCAGGAGCTCGATATCTCGCTCCTGGACATCTCAGCACAGACTAAACACAGGGACTGAACTACTGACCCGCCTAATGTGTCACAGTCTCGTCTATTCACCAGACTAACTCTGCACTGCCAATTCAAAAGGGAAAAAAAGAGAGAGAGCACTAATTGTTTAATTGACGTGCAAAGCGTCGTTGTCAACGGCCCGACGCCTCGCAGTCCTCACAGTGCTCCTGACACCATGTCAGTCAGTCTGCATCCTGGTGGCTATCTGTGCTCCCACATGTGTGTCCGCGGCCTCGGGTCTTGCGCTGTCAGATCAGCTTTCCATGGCAGACAGCACAAGGTCATCAGATGACAACCCTCGGCCAGGGCTGCCCCGCAGTCGCTCAGCTGTCCACATTCATTCTCAGTCAGCCGTCGCCCTGCGTTCACCAGCCGCCAGGGTGGCGCTGCTCTGCAGCCGGCCCAAACCCCTTATCTGCCCACACAAACACACTCACAGCTAAATATCTCCATCAAAAAGCACTTGCTGACATTTTGGGAAATTCACTGATTTGCTGTCTTAGTGTCGGTTAGATATTGATGCCAGTTTTATCTCTAAGCATTCAGTACAGAGGCAGACAGTGTTTCAGGAGCTGAAGGGGTATTGAATTACCATATTTTCTTATACAGGGATGTAACTCATTATTTTCAAAATTCATTCCTCCGCAGATTGTATCCTAAATTAATTGTTTGGTCTTTAGTATGTCAGAAAAATTGTGAGAAATGCCACATGTCACAGTTTTCCTGATGTTCAAAGTGACCAACAGTCCAAAACATAGACTGTATAAAAGATATGTTTTTGGATGGCCGTTCTGAAGCCTTGAGTGTGGCATTTTGGCTGTCTCCGTCTAGGTTTTTTGGATGGCACCTACCTGTTACTCAAAGGTCACGCCCTTAATTATGCACAATTTTAAGCCTAAGTAAAAGTACTGCATGAAAAATCTTACTGAGGTAAAAGTACTGGTTTGGTCCCGCTGACTGTAAAGTTTAGAGGGAAAAATCTGGTGGCGCTGTTAACAACTCATAGACATCTGAATAAGACCCTGACTACGCAATGCTTTTTGTAAGAGAGAGGGAAGAGAGCCAGGATAAGAGCCAAGCTAGTCCTGCTTGGTCTTGTTGAGTGGACCGTGGCTTTCCGACTCCGAGCCGACAGAATGCAGAATGCAAGCAGTGGGACGAGGGGACATGGTATCTGTGTTTACATCACTAATGTTTGGTACTCAAATGCAGTAAAATTTGATGGACAATGTTTCCCAGATGTGAAATTTTTAATGTAAAGATGAAGACCATATTATCAACACTGTCTTGTTGCTGCTGTTTACATTCCCCCAGATTACAGAATTATTATTATATCATTTTTTTATGTTGCATTACAATCCGTTTACACACTGGCAATAAAAAACTACCTTATCCTATTGGTAGTAAGTGGACCTAGAGTTAACACTTATTAGTAAGAAAACAATTATTGTTGGTTTTGGTCTCTTGAAAAGATTTGATGATAATAATAAAAAGCACATACACATTCATATTTTTCATACACATTCATATTTTTCAGGAGGATGTGAATACAACATTCACAACTGATGGAAATAACAAAGGCTGATCAGGTCTCATCTCAGTCTCTTAGTCCACCAAGCCATGACCCTCTCCATCATGTTTTCTCCCACTGAGAAACACCACAAGAGTGGAGAATTTATAGATAAATAGAGTCTTAATAGACGCGTTGAAGACAAAATGCGATCTGTTTAGCCCTCTTGATGGCAATCATCGGACGGCTTGGACGGAAATTGGTGCTGCTTTTTAATGTGTTTCTGTGTCAGAGAGAAAACACTGAGGAGCACTTAAGAGCCTGACCTTCCATTCCCTTCAACGCACGCTGAATGTGGTACAAACGCAAATTACTCACACACACACAGACACATGACAAGACTAAAATTCTAAAGGCCTGATTATGTCCCCAAGAGGCTGCACAGTCACCCAAAGATGTCTAACAAAATAAAAAATGCTAGTAGAATTTACTGTCATTCAATCCTTAAACAAGACTCAGTAAACAGAGGAATGAATTTGCACTTCCTCAGTGCTCTGATGTAAACAATAATGAAGGGTCCGCTGCCTACTGCCATATCTGTGGGCCCAAATAAAATACAAAAAATAAAGATGACTTTATTTTATTACAAAACAGAAAATATTAAAACAAGAATAAATTCTGAAAGATAGAAGCAGTAATGCAAAATAAACAAAAATAAGGTATGGAAGGTATATTTTAATAATAAGTGATAATAACATTGTACTGACCAAGTTCAAGGAATAATTCACCATTTTGGAAAAATAAATTTATTTGCTTCTACAGTGAGATGACAAGATTGATACTCATGTAGTTGTCCTTTAAATATGAAGGAAGAAGTCAATTAGCTTAACTAGCACAAGCCTGGCATAGGGGGAAACTGCTTAAAAGCACCTCTGAAGCTCAAAAACAAGTGTGATAGGTCGAAATATGAGCAGTCACATGACAGGTTGCAAACAAGCCAACTAATAAGTTGTCCACACACACACAGAAAAAAAAACATATCAGCATTTTCTGATCTGCAACCTCCATGATCAAGTTTTGGTTATGAACTACTAGGGGGTTGGGAAAAGAGCATACAAATAACTATGGTGTTAAAGTCAGGTAACCATAGATCTCATAGTTAAATCATAGAGTAACTACTTGGTTAAGAGTGGGAAACAATCCTGGTCATGATTTCCAGAAATAACAGTGGTGTCCCGTTTCAAAGTCACATGCTTTGTTGACCCATCCATCCATCCATCCCGACATCCTCCTCCCTATGAAGTTTTGTAGGTGTATTACGACGGTGCGTTACTTCCGCCTTTGCTCCAGACAGACACATCAGAAAGTGCACAGCAAAATTCACCCACAAGTCAAAAATGCAAAATATTTGGTTCTAGAGGCTTGGTGATTACTCGCTACTACTAGTCAGTCACAATAGCTCTCGGAGTTTCTTGCTATTTTCTCTGTACTGGGCCTTGTGCTCCTGCCTGGCATCGTGTTCTTAGGACTGTATGTAATTTCATTCAATAAAGAGTTATTGTAGGGGCATAAAATCTCTCTGAGTTAAGGAGTTTGCTAACTGCTTGCCAAAAGTTTGTTAGTTCGGTTTCTAAAGGGACAGTAAGTCTCTTTGAGAGTCTCAAAACTGCCTGCAAACCATTCCTCTTTAAGCAGTTAATACTCAGACAGAGAGGTTAAATAAAAGTGGGCGATGCGACACAGCTAGAAATCTACGTTAGCTTCCTCCATTTTGGACTCTCCGTCCCTCCGTTCGCTTAAAGTCAGCAAAGCTTAAAAAATGGCTACTGGTCAACAACTCAATTTGCAGGTCACAAAAATTAGTTACAAAATACTTCACCCCTGGGAGCAAATGATCCAATGATCTAAGCTAAATTAATTTCATTGAAATTAATTGTTTTTGCAGGGAAGCTTTACCAGATGATCTAACCACTTTATTTGGAGGTTAAACTGAAAGTGAGTTCACCCGAAACGTTGGTAATAATTTCTCAAATCTACAGGAAAACGGTGATGGGCGGTCATTATATTTTGGAGGTTTTTAGTTGCCTTTAATGAACACCATTTCCCACCAGCCCAAACCATTACACGTCACCGACTTGACACATCGAGGCCAGGTAGACATTTTTTTAGACAGCATAGATTAAAACTAAAGTCCACATTTGCAAATGAACACTTCATAAGAAGTTTTTGCTCCACAGCTTGTTTCAGCATTTCAAAACCCTCCAGACCTGAGTGTGTATCTTAGAATCAGTTTCACGCCTCGTGATTCAAAGTGGGTGTCGGACTTGGTTTGTCTTGAATGTGGAGATGAGATGTGGGTCGAAAGGCTTTCATTAGTCTCTAACCAAATGCTTAATAAATGCTTCACACTCATCAGGCTATGGTTCAATCGACTTCATAATTTCCAGGCTTATTTCCATATTCATGGCAGTGACGTAGAGGTCAGAGTTTGAATTATTGTGAAGGTGCCTTTGAACAGATCTCTTTTTATGTGTTCCCAAAGTTAAAAATGAACCTCCCTGCTCAATCTCAACTCAAGGTCTACTTACTAACTTGTTCCAGAGCCTTCGACCATATCACATGATCATCAACCATGGATGCAGTTTGTAGATGTTCAAACTTTACATTTTTCTAAGCAGACAAGAAGGCCTAAGATTCCTAAGTAGAACTGATCAATATCTGCAGTTCTGTAGATACTCCATACTCTGACTGTGTGATATGATTGATTGATCTGGAACGAGCTAGTATGAGGACCTTGTGATGGAAATCTTAGAGCTGGTTCACTCTAACAAGAAGTTTCAGGAGACCAGGATGTCTTACGCAGGAATATTTATTGAAGCTCGATCAAGGAGAAAAGGGAAACACCACGTGTGAATCACAGCGTACTGCTACACAAATCTGAAGATGGTGTCCTGAAGCTCAGTATTTAACCCTCCCCAGAACTGATAAGTTCCGCTATATCCAAATAGGGTTATTCCTAACTCAGCCTGTCATGTGTGATGACTCTATTAGATATCAGATCCAAACAAGGAAAGACGTCAACCATTGCTGTCCTAGCAACAGCATAGCCTCTCTACAGTCTCTCTTATCCAGCGTCAACAACCAGGCGCCAGCCTGTTGTGTCTAACCCTGAAAACAGAAGATATCTAGCAGACCTTGGTCTACCAGAGGCCAGAGCCAACTCGACCTTGTCAGGCATACAGAGTGAGACAGGCAAACAGAGACAGGCAGCTGACCTGACCTGTGAAGCCCTGTCTTAAGTTACCTTTAAACTAAAAGAAGGAAAATTTTCTTTACAGACCATAAATTGAGATTGTTTTGTTAATAAACTCTCAGGTTCACTTTTAAGCCAACGTAAACAAGATATCTTAAAAGTGATTAGTGATTTAACTCACCAGTTACATCACTGGGAATGTAATGCAAGGAGTAAAAGATAAACAGCCAGAAAGCATTTTAAAATGTAGGGCTGCCGAATGATATAAAATACACACAAAATATTTAACTAAATTAAAATTACAGATCACAGACAAGAAAAACTGTCCTTTGATTGGGCTCATTAGGCAATATCTGGGCTATTTGTAGAGCCGTCAGAAAACGCCATGTTGGTAATATCTGTCTGACAAGGAAGACACTTTTCTAAACTTTCAGTCAAACATTACAAACTACCTTCTGTCTTTTGTCGATGGCATTATATGGTGTATACATCACTTGATCACTTAATCACTTCCAAGAAGTATGTACTGTATGCCTGCGTATCACTGAGGCAGGCGGTCTACCTACCCATGGTCAACTCTGGAAAAAGCAATTAATATGTCCTCCTTTCAGACGTGTCCATTTCACTGAATCGACTGAAAATCTTTGAATCAAATGTCTCTATGTTGGTCTGACTCATGACTTTCATAATGCAGTGCACGCAGAGCTGCAATGGAAACGTCAGCTTTAAGTGCACTTTCAGTCAGGCAGGTGGCCGAGCACCTGTCAGCTCTTTTGTGTGCAGTAACACACACACACACACACACACACACACACACACAAATGTAATTGATTTGTTTTATAGTTATTAACTTTAACTAATTTTCCATATAAAATTTTAAGATATAAATTGCCATCACAATTGAAAAACTCTCCTGCTTCAAATTATATTTTTAAAAAAGCCGGATTTTCACTTGGTAATTTTGTATTATAAATTGAATGTTGATTTCTCCAATACATTTTTTAAGGTTCAAGGATGAACTTTGAATTTCAAAAGTACTCAGAAAAATGGAACTTTGAACACCTAGACAACACATAGAACACCTTGAAAGAGGTTATGTGGTGCCATAAGACCACACAAATTCTTCACAAACAACAGTCTTCAAGAGTTCATTTGTCAGCAAGTTGAGGACAGTCTAGAAATTACATATATTACAATACAAATACACATGACAAACATGTTATAAGCACCACATATCCTGAATTCCACCAAATGTCTGTCTCCATCCCTGATTTCAGCAGACCAGAGAGTGTAAAGCTTAAGGGAACATTTGGAACAATCTCTGGATTTGTCACTGTGTACCACAGACCTTTTGCATAAGAGGCAGCAGAGGTATTTTAGCAATTAAAATCTTCAGATGGGTCCAAATCAGTTCAGCTGCAACAAGATGCCAATATGTGGATATACACATGATAGGAGCACTAATCTGAGTCTCACATTAAAAGCTTCAAAATCACCTGCTAAATATGGAAACATATCCCTTCACCACATGCCGCACACTAAAAAAATCCAGTCTAATCCTTTTAACAGCATCTCTCATGTTGGCTGACAGGAGACATGCCAGCTTTTGTCTTACTGAGAGCAACATGAGGACACAGGAAGAAACAGTCCCAAAGCAGAGTGATTATGTCTGGGAGCAAATTGAATCCATTTCTCTGACTGTACTGTAGGTGTTAAAATTAGATCTGCGCCTCCTCTACCACCTCTCCTGCACATGGTTTTACAAAGTGAGGAAGTGGGAGCTATAAAATTAATGCAAGTGTCTTTTCTCCAGTCTTAAACCCAGGCGGCAAATCGACTCTCTGCGTGTCTGGCTGACATCTCTCAGTGGATGTGTGCCCAGCGCCTGAAGCTCAGTCTGGATAAGACCGAGCTGCCTTTCCTTCAAGGGGAGGAATCTCCCATCCACAATTCCTCCATCACGGCCGAGAGCTCTGTGGTGTCCCCGGCTTGGGCCTCAAAGGGCCTGCATGTCACGCTGGGTGACCAGCTGTTCTTCCCTGCCGAATACCGCTGCGACAACCCGCTCCTGCAGATTCATTCTCTATGACATCAGGAGGACACGTCCATTTCAGGCCCAGGTGGCGGCGCAGGTTCGGGCCTCGCGCCTACACTGCTGAGACTTGCTCCTGGCTGCTCTACCTGCGTGTGCCATCCGACCTCTGCAGCTCATCCAGAATGCCAGTCCCATTCTCTCTTTACTCCATGCCATAACCACTGCTGTACTGGAAAATACCTAAAAGTTTTAGCTTTTGTGTTTGCCTTTATTTTTATTACTTTTGTCCAAGTAGTTTTGTAAAAATGTTAATGTTTTTGAAGGAATGTTGTAACTATATCATTGTAAATATTGTTATGTCAGTGGGAATACAATGCAAAAGGGTAAAACTCTTTTCTAGACTGAATCCAGACTGACTGCAGCTGCCTTCTTCCAAGAGGGATGCAATGAAAAAAAAGTGAAAACTAAAAACTTGAAACTAACAACGCAGCACAGTGTTGACGTGGTACTTGAACCTCTGATTCAATTCACATTCAGCTGGTGTACCTGAGTGATGAAATCTTAAAAACTGACACTGATGGTGTCCTAAACTTGGGAAATGGTGTCGGAATAGTTCCGTAACATAACCTAAGGTGATATGTGAGATGTGCACTGTATTTGTCTTACAGTAGAAAGTCAGAGCTCCACGTGTGTCTATGTAAACCACTGTATAAAAAGGTCTAGTATGCGGTGTTTGGATGAGGCAGCGTGATGTCCAACCTGCTCTATCATAAGGTAGCTTCCATCCAGACGGCTTTTTTAAATTTTAAAATATGCTATGTGTCCTGTGAGGAGTGGCCATGTACAAATGCTCTGACAAAGATAAAAAGTTGTATGCTTTTAGTCGCCATGGTTACGGTCACTGTAACATGTGGAAAAAAGACGCTGAGTGAAATTTGGGTCATGTGGTAGACTGATAATGGTCAGAATGGAACAAGACATGACAAGCATGGGCCAAGTGGCAAAATGTAGGACAGAACATGTTAAGTGCATCCATTTAAGATCATTTAGCCACTAAAAGCTTGAAAAGACAGGCTCAACAACTGTTGAACATGCACACAAGTACATATTCTGCAGATAATTGTTTTGAGGGCAAAGAGAAAAAAAACTGAGGAGAAGCAAACACACGACAGAAAGCCAAAGAGCATTTTATAATTTCTTTCTAAAATTCATAAAGATTTTAATATTTAGGATGAGTTTTGTGGCACATTAAGTATTGACAGTCCTGACGCATAAACATGCAGTTGCGATAGGGCAACAAAAAACAGCTAAACAACTCAAGCATACAGCTGCTACAGTATATAAAAACCGAATAGTTGTACAGTGTCTACAGGGTGCTGCTGTAGAACAGTACATGCAAAAATAGGTTAGAATAAATAGTTTATGTATTGTACAATGAATTATATATAGATATGTCCATGTGAACAGCTGTTAAATAATGTACAGGTATAGGCATATACAACCTGCATTGTAAGAAGGCTAATACTGAAGCAGTCAGTCAAGTTATTAACTGCGACAGAAACAAACAAAAACAAAATTTTAGATGACAATTAGCAATTTGAAGATATACCGTACATCCCTTTGGATTCTGGAAACTTGTGATGGCCATTTGTCTTTATCACTAATTTAAAGACTTAATGATCAACTTGTTACGCTAGAAAATAATGCTGTTTTAATCAAAAACATTCTTAGCAAGCGTACAATTGTTCAGTAAGTGAAAGTTAAGTGCAGGTGATCATACAGGCTGTCAAGCTGTTGCCAATATGTATACGTAACTAAAGTATTCCACATCTGAATGTTTTGTATTGTCACTCTGACAATATTGCACCAATAGCTTGTAGTGAGAAATGATTTTATGACGCTTAATGGCTCGTAAGCGTGACTCCTCATAATGACCTGGAGTTCCAGAGAGGGGAGGAGTTCAAAGAACTTGTTCAAATAGAGCGAGACGAGTCGACTGAGTCAGGCCAGACAGCGATAACGGCGGAGAGAAGCGTGGCTGTCACGTAGGACTGGATTCAGTAGAGGTTCGTCGGACAAATGGCGCCCCGGGCCCAAACCCACCGCCTCCGCCTAACCACCACCCCTCCCTGTGTCTGTGTGTGTGGACCTAATGTGCTATACGATGGGGGAGGAGTGCTGGCCGGGTACCACAGTGTGTGACTGATGCTGCCTGGAGTGTGAAGCTGCTTTTTTGAAAGTCGAAAGAATCGGTGCTCTCTCTTGTCTGTGTCTGCAAGGCTCATTTGTGAACTGTCAAGTCATCTCTCGATTTTTTTATTGTAATCTAATTTTTGCCACAAACAGCAAATGGTCCAGTTCTGCTAGCACACCAACCTCAGCAGCGCTCAGCAGTCACAGTAGCTCCCGAGCTTCTTTCTATTTTTTCTTTGCACTGGACCGTTTACTTTCCCTGGGATTGTATATCAGTTCATTCAATAAAGACTTTGATTGTAGAGGGGAAAAGCTGTCTCCTGTCTCATAGCTGTCTGCAAAGCATTCATCTTTTGCGGAGCAGTTCATGCTCCGACAGAGGAGGTTAAATAAAAGTGGATGGCGTGACACAGCTAATGAGCAATAATAGCTTCCTCCATTTTGGACTCTCCAGTTCTCCGTTCCCTCAAAGGTCTGCTTGCACTGTCGAGACGGCTTGCTATTGGTCAACGGCACAAAGTTGCAGGTCAGAGTTCACCACAGTTGAACTTCACCTGAAAAATGCACGCCAATTTACTTTGCTCCATGAGGGAATCCACTAATCTTGGCAATTCCATTGAAGTGAATTGATTTTGTCGCATATTTTCAAAACTTTGAATGGCAAGGTGACCTGGCCTTGAGGATAACTAACATTTGTCACTCAGGCTGAAACATTAAACTGGATTTGTGCCGCCTATACAGCAAATCAGAACTGAAGAGCATTCACTGTGTTTTTTCTGACCTTACTCCATTTCCTGCTGTAGCCAACTGCCCATGTTGCCCAAATGTTTAAACTACACAGGCAGTGGCACCACAATCAATTACTGAAAGCCTAGTCATCATCAGTTATTTATCAACTATATCTGTTAGCTGCCCAACAGAGGCGTATTTTGCTCGTCAACCAAAGCACAGCTCAGCGTCTCGCTCAGCTTTAAGTAACATTTTTAATTGCAACTGTAAACCAAGGGAGCAGTTGGCAAACAGCTCCATTCCGAGATCTGCCAAAATTAATTCAACAAACCATTGTTGGCAGATTGGGCAGGTAAAAACTGTTTCCACATTCAAATAGGTAGGATATATATTCCAATTAATCAGCCCCATCCTCTCATGTGAGTAGTCTGAGTTTAGTAGCTCAGCTTGACACGCAATGACGATTACAGATTCAAAAACTACATTTTTGGTTTAAGAAAGTAGCAACGTATCACTCCAAATGTTCTATATCCATAAATAGAGACAATCCATTAATGAGTAAAACCATGTGCAACGAGAATAGTAAAATCTCTTTTCATTGATCCAAAGTCACTCCAAGATTAATACGTGTGATTAGAGAAAGACGAGGACAGTTGAATCAATTACCAGCGTGCAAAAGAATCATTTGACATCTCGTTAAGTGAGAAGAGACAAAGGATTGGTTTTTCATGCAGTAACAGAAGATAAAGACGTAATGGCTGCTGGTGTTTTAGACAATATTTTTTACATTTGAAATTAATCTGGATGAGGATTCTCACAAAGAAGTTCACATGATAACTCAATGAAACAGACTTTTACTGTCACAAACACTTTACTGTCCTGTTTATATGCTCCACAGTCACTGCAATTATAAAAGAAGGGTTCTGTCTTAAAGTTAAATAAATAAATGATGATGAGTGGGTGGGTGCCAAAAAGTGGGTGCCACAAGGTGACTAGTTTGACATTCTTCTCTTCAGCAAGATGTGTCAGTTATGTGTCAACCCCCGTTGTTAAATCCACTCCATTACATTAAATCCCCGCATGTCCTTTCGTTTTGTTTGCTCAGGACGCACACACATGCAGGTGAAGCGATGCCCATTCAAGCCAATGGTTTCACACTCCACTGTGGTGGTAACATGTCAAGAAACACACTAATGCACAAGCTAAAGGCAGCAAAGAAGAAGCTTGCCAGCTAGTAAACATGGATGCAAACTGGTTGTTCTGCTTTTACTATCAATATTATTATTATTATTATTATTATTATTATTATTGATATCAATCAGCCCATTAAGTGTGCAAGTATACAAGTGTGGATAAGTCTAAACATGACTGGACCACATTACTTAAAAGCAGCCAATTGGCTCAAGAAATGAAGGCAGACCGATGATTGGCTGGACGTGATGATATGTGAATTTGAAATATACCAAAAGAGGGATAAAGAACGTGACTGAAAATATCTTTTTTGCTGACCTTTTACTAAAGCCTCATTTGTTGAAAAATTAGGTGAGATGAAGAAATATTCTCATAAACTGCAGGACCATAAAGGCCGAAGACAGGACAGGATCTTGTTGTGATTATAGACCTGGAGAGGTTTGTGTAACACTTGGTATGAAAGACAAAATAAAAGAATCATTTATTTGAAGAGCAGCATCCAAAAAGAGACTGAAACATAAGACAAAAGTTGTTTTTTATCAGAGATGGAGACGTATTGAATTTGTGAATCAGAGGAGGCTGGAAATATATGAATGTACATCAGAGTGGGGGGGCAGTAAAGATCCAGAAGGGAAGAATAAAAGCGGGGGAAACATCTTTAAAAAAAGCTGCACTTCTTTTATTTGAGATGACCTGAAAAATGGCCAAACAAATGGGTGCATTCTTCTTGTTCTTTAAGAGACTGTGAAAAAGAAAAGTTTTAAGCAGGAAGAGATGGCGACATTGGTGCAGACAGATGTACTTAAGCCACCAGTTGCCCATGTGACTTTCCATCCTCTGGTCAGGACTTTGAGTTCTGCTGTCAGATAAAACAGCTGTGTGATCATTTCCTGTGAGTGTCGGGAGGTGAACGAGTGGCGTGTGGACCTCAGGGTGACGCAAGTGCGAACGACTTCTGTCCTGGCGAAAGGTAACACCACCCCTGACGAGATGACACACTGGTAATTCTGCAGTGTTTGTCCACCAGCTCACACCAAGGAGCCTCTACTGAGCTATGATTGCTTTCTGAACTTCTGTCAGCCCAACATAATAATCCTCATTACCCTCGGGTTTTAAATTGGCTGTGCTTTGTTATGCCCGCTGAGGCACTGGCCGCTAATTATCTATCATCACCGTTGACAGCATCTGCTACTTGATCACGTACAAGATGTCTCGATATGAACTGACAAAGAAATATACACAGAGATAAACATGCACAGTGATTATGTCCCCATACGTCTCTTTATATACACAAATTGAACTTGCATATTAAAACACTAGGGGCCAGATGTATTAACGATACCATTCCCCACACATAAACTGGTATTTGTTAAAGTGTGTGCACTTCACACACACTTCAGACCAGCGTACACACAGTTTTTTAGAGATAGCGGGTAAAATGACAACGTGAAATATAAGAGGATGTAATCATAGAGTAAAAGGCTACATAGCGTTCCATAAACTATCAATTAAATTAGCTTTTCTAAACGCAATTGAAACTATTTATGAGTCATTAATCAGCATCTGACAAATAACTTAAAATTACAAAAAGGCTGTTACAATTTTATTCCAAAAGTGAGTGAGGGGCTGGTGACAGGGAGATATTGGGCGAAAGTATTTATTGGTAGATCCATAAGTAGAGATGCATCGGTCCCATCCACCGGATCGGGCATGACGTCAACACTGACCTTATTAATTGGATCGGGTATTGGCCAGATGTGATTGTGCCACATCAGTTTCTTCATCAATGTCATAAAATCTTTCAGTCACATTCGTTCATCCCCAGAGTGGGCTGCCAACTCATTTTTTTTTTGTGTGTGCGTTAGCTGGTACATTATATTGCCATATTCATTATACGCCAAGTACGGGATCAGAACTCAGTATCGGCCTCCTGAGCTAAAGCTATGACTTCCACGTTATTGTGGGGGTGCACGACCAGCTGTAAATAAGTATCACAAAACTACAGAAGGGCTTTTCTCACCTTACCTTTTCAGGCATTCTTACACTTGGCCACTGATGAACAGCAACAATCAGTCTGGCATCAAAGTTCGACTTTGTCGCTAATGTACCCACATTAATGAGGTATAACATATTTCTAACAATAACATATGTGAAGGAATTTTCCTTCTTTTATGTTAAACTTCCCTCTTGTAGGTTAACGGTAACTTAAGACAGTGCTTCACAGGTCAGGTCAACTGTCTGTCTCTGTTCGCCTGTCTCATTCTGTGTGCCAGACAAGGCCGAGTTGGCTCTGGCCTCTGGTAGACCAAGGTCTGCTAGATATCTTCTGTTTTCAGTGTTAGACACAACAGGCTGGCGCCTGGTTGTTGACGCTGGATAAGAGAGACTGTAGAGAGGCTATGCTGTTGCTAGGACAGCAATGGTTGACGTCTTTCCCTGTTTGGATCTGATATCTAATAGAGTCATCACACATGACAGACTGAGTTAGGAATAACCCTATTTGGATATAGCGGAACTTATCAGTTCTGGGGAGGGTTAAATACTGAGCTTCAGGACACCATCTTCAGATTTGGGTAGCAGTACACTGTGATTCACACGTGGTGTTTCCCTTTTCTCCTCCATCAAGCTTCAATAAATATTCCTGTGTAAGACATCTTGGTCTCCTGAAACTTCTTGTTACAGTGAACCAGCTCTAAGATTTCCATCACAACATATTTCCTTCTAAATTATCACTTGTTAACCATCAAACACAATAAATGCACAGGTCTGGAAAACATAATAACAGTCATTCTGAACAGACAATGGGATGATACATGAATTGATTTCTCAGCACATGGTGGATGACATTCAACCATAAAGTGCTCTACATTTAACGTTCAGCCTGTGTGTGTGTGTGTGTGTGTGTGTGTGTGTGTACACCACTGCGTTTTGCTATGACACCTATCAGGGACGTCACCTCCCCGAGCATAAACATGGAAGATGGGCTCATTTGAGACAGGGGGACTTATCAGGCGGCATCTCGCCCACACAGCCACTGATAGCTGCAATCAGCAGAAGAAGGAAGAAGGGGATTCAAGAGGGCAGCTCGTCAGCTCTGATAAGGCCTTTTGTATCACCTCTGATTGAGTTGAAATACTTAGAAGACGCTCTGTACTGATAGTCATCTCGGCTAGTTCCGGTCCGGGTGTGCTGTCTGAGGATCTCTGCCATTTTGTATTCATGTGTGCGTTCGTGAGAGTGAGGGAGTGAAGAGTGAAAGTGAGGATGTGAGGAGTGTTTGTGCAAGTGGAGAACTAGAGCTGGAATAAAGGTAAACACGACGTGGCCGATCGACCTCCAATAAGAACTTCAATTTAATGTCATGTTGGATAAAATGCCTGATGGGAAAAGAGATACCACACATTTGCATTTACATCGTGGGTGTTTCGCTGAGGCTGCTGTTCAGTGACTTTAAGCGACTCCATCAACGCAGTAAACCTTTTTTTCTTTTGTGATTTTCCTTCTGTCCCAGTATGCAATATTGAGCAGAAACAATAAGTTAATCAATCAATTAGCCAGTTGTCACAGAATTAAATCTGTAACAATTCCGATGACTTTTAAAATCTAACCCTTTCGTAACCCAGTATCGTTAGAAATCATTTACTTTAGCTTTGTCTTTACCAGAGTTGGCAAAAGGACGGTACCAGCTGTGATTTAGTCGTGCACAAGGCTCGTCCCGAGTCGGACGCCCTTATCCCCTTGATGTAAACACTGTGCGCTGTTGGTTTAGCAGGGGTATTAGGTTGTTCCTGAGCCGGTAAATCAACGTCAACGCTGTCAACACATCCTGGGTCGTACTTTCATCCTTCACAAAAAGATTACATGCGCAACAAGGGGGGAAAGAGTGTCACTCAAGTGTGACTTAATGTGTTCTTATTGCTTTTTATCATCAAAGTCACTTTCGCAAAGTAATGAGACATGTACAGGGATTATGTTTCTCCATCACTAGTATGGATTTCCGTCGGCTGGTGTCCATAGGGGCCATTTATGAGATCAGTGAAATCAAAAAGAGGTGGCAAGGGGGGGTGTTCAGAGAGAGAGAGAGAGAGAGTGATAAATTCCTTCTCGTTCTCCTTTGTGAAAAAAAAAAACTGTGTGCTGCATCCAACCATATGGTCGCAGACTGTCACAGTCACCAGCCAATGGGATTGCTTACAGCGTGTGTGCACATGTGACAGACCAGGGCAGAATATGTAATCACAGAGCATCACTCAACCAGCTCAAACATCGGAATTCCACATGAAGGAATAACAAAGGTAAGATTGGTATAATCGGTGTTGAATGTTCAAATCAGTGAAAACCAGTTAACGTGAACGCTGTACAGAGAGATAACAGATGGTAGCTGGCCAGCTAACGTTAGCCTTGTGCCTGGTAAGTTCATGTTTAGCCTCCCAATTGAAAATAAATAACACGTTATTATTGAAATAAAATAATGTGCAACCGTGTGTGCAACCAAAAAGTGCGTATATTATTGTTAATAGCGGAACATGACCTGTCCCTGACTATGGTGCAACCACTGGTCAACCTTATAAAATCAGGGGTAGAACCACCAGCATGCGCTGTCAAGACTGTCCATGTCAAATGCACATTGCTCACGCTCATTGGAAAACCGAATAGACAAGTAAACTGGAAACACAGATGTAGCTGAGGCAACAAATTGCAATATGGACAGGCAACGTGGACATATGGATCCACTGATTGTGCATTTCTACAGCATCTTGTCTCCTCATGAGCAACACAAACACAGGCACAATGGCAGGAGCATTCTCTCCTGTACACTTGTAGACTCAAATAAATATATAGAATTTGTAGGTATAGTGGTATTAGTGTTCCAATGTAAATTTGCAACAGGTTACCCATATCTCCCCACATTGGACTTCAGTCCTGCAGACATTTTCTGATGTGAGGTCGACAATCTAAAATATCATTGTTTGGTGTAGCATTAAGATTCATAATCATTGAAACTAAGGGGCCATTGGTGACATATGTGAAGAGAACAAGCGCAAATTCGAGCTGGAAACACGTATGCTAATCTACATATACACTTGCATACATTCACACACACACACACACACACACACACACACACCATGGCAAATTTCAGCCTCATAGGTAGAAAGTTGTGGTTGCTATAGGCTGGGCACAGCTTTGTGGTCCAATGAACGGACAGGTTTTTATGGACCAATGAACTGATAGACCAACAAAACAAGATGGGCATACCCACACCACAGAAAAGGGAACCTCTACTGAGTCCAATGATGCCTCCTGCAAGTGTCTACGACAAACAGTTCATGACTTATGAAAGGGGGCTTGGATAAAGTGTAGTGTAGTGTAGTGTAGGCAGTATGTGTATGTCTGTGTATCTGTGTGTCTGTGTTTGGCCATGTCACATGAATCCATTTAGAAGTTTTGTTCCTTTTTGTTATAGGCCACTCTCACTGCCTCTCTCCCTTTTTGCAAACTGGCACGAACAAAAAAACACACCTTCACACACACCCTTGACCCCCATGCCAACTTTTAGCCTCTTAGAGTGAAAACTGTGGCCGCCAAAGGATGGGGACATTTTTGTGGACCGACCGACAGAGCGAGCTATAGAGCTACTGGCTGCAGCTAAAAAAAACAGAAGGGGGACTCTTTTTTTAATTTATTATTTAAGCAAGCAACATTCATCTATTTTGAGTGCCACTGTTGGCATTATTTTCAGGATTTTTGATGGGAGTGGATGACTGGTGCTTTTTTGACTCGCAGCATGTCGCCGGTTTCCCAGAAATCTCTTTGGCATAATGGAGCTGTCAAATCGTAGAAGGTCCGACCCAGCTGAGCGTGCTGCAAGCCATCATATCCGCATATGACCAAGGCCATCCTAATATTATCTGATGTTGTCATATTAAGCTGGTGTATGAAGCGTTTCAGTCCATGCCAAATAAATTCAACCTTCTTGTCATGACTTCTCAGTGTGTACTGACAATTAGAGAAAAAATACATCCTACTCACTTACTTATTTTTAAAGGCCTAATTGTGTAATTGATGTTGGTTAATTCGATTTATTTGTATATCTTTCTAAGCAAATCTTACATTATTAAATTGCATGTAAATTATATGTGTAGTCTTACATTCAATAACCAACGTGGGACCACATTGCCAGTTTGGCCTGGGAACTCTTCAGGTTACACCAGATGGAGTTGGAGCTCGGGCTAAGGAGAACAATAAGGGTGTAGTTTGGAAGGATGGAAGGATCCTCAACTTCAAAGCTGCTGCGCGTTGCCGAGTTACCAGCTCCCACCCCGTTCACACATCTGTGAAATGAATGAATCTTCAAGTTTTCCAATAACTGTAATGTTTGTGTCCTTTACTGTTCATAACAATTTACACTATGACAGGACATAAAATCAATCTTCTACAACTGCATCATCATACAAAACCTTTTTTCTACTTCCTGTACTCCATAACAACAATGAACAGCACATTGTGTAACAACAGTGTCTCATACCATAAGTAGACCTACATAACAACATATACACTAACAAATAGGCTATAGGCCTACAGTATGTTCCTGACAATACCCTTAAACACAAATGTACCCTGTAGTTATTTAGAAACTATGCAGTTCATTCATCTTCATTTCATTATCATCTGTACCCCTCCACTGTAGGTAAGTAGTATATGATCATTTTGAAATAAATCACACAGGCCAATACATAACCGGCCATACCCAGACCTGTCTGAACTATAATAATAACTTAATTGATGCAAGCTGCAAAGCTGTTCAACAAGGAGCATGTTCCAAGAGAACATTAACTTACTTGTCACTTACTTTCATCCTTAAATTAGGTTGAACAGCATATTAACTTTAGTCAAGATCATTTCAGGCAAACATACTCTTGGGGGCACGTTTTGTTTCTGTCTGTAAATCTAAAAGTCACCCAAGGATGCAAACGTAAAAATGTAAAATTAATGGAATAGTGTAAAGGACCACAAATATCCCAGGGTGCTAGACTCTCATTAAGAGTTTGTTGACAAAGGTCAGACAATTGAATGTGACTCGGGATTCCAACACATAATAAATGTAGCCAGAAAGTGATTTATATATATATATATATATATATATATATATATATATATATATATATATATATATATATATGGCTTTAAATGGTTGTTGAGAGACAGGTTGGCCATGAAACTAGAGGCCATAATTTGAGTGTAGGCCTTTAATATAAAACTTTAATCTGCAAATAATCAGTATTTCATACATTTTGTGAAAGGATAAAGTAAGTTGCACTAGCCATAGATAAACAGTAGCTGATGGGACAGCATTAGTGATGTCTTTGAATTGTACTCTTTAAGATTGAAGTCCTGGTTGATTGGGTGACACTGGTGCTGTTATATCAGGTTTCACTTACATACCACAGCAAACACACAATGAGTGGCTACTGTAAATACTACTAGAAATCCAACAGAAGAACGAGTAGTGCGTCTGTTTACAGTGCACCTAAACAAATACAAATCAGATACGACTGTGAAAGAGTGAGCAGTAAACAGTGTGGCAGATATTCATGGGATTCAAATTAAAAACTTCAAATTCTGGATTACATACGGACATCATCTCCTCTGAATCCTTTGTACTTGTGAAGACAATTTAAAAACCAGCGCACAATTGGAGGACTCTGCCACTGACAATGTTAACTACTATGTAGAGAGGTACTTACAAAATGTAAATATATTCTTTTCTAGTGCTGGTGATGACAACCATACATAGTAAACTGGGTTTGGTTTGAACATTTATAACTTTAAGATGACCTGCCCTCTTCTTTGTAGTTTTTAATATAATTATAATAATCTCCTGTCCCACTGAGTGCAAGAAAGTTCTGAATTTCATCTTCATATTGTGTACCTTTGTGATCCAACAGACTTCTGTCTGTGGCATTTTCCAGGTCTAAAAATTTTTTTTTTTTGAAGTGTTCAAATGGTGCAAGGTTCTTAAGAAAAAAGAGTGATTACCTGTCACGAAATATTTCATTTGCTGGAAGAAAGCTTGACCTCTTCATAATCTTAAAATGCCACAGTTCCTGTCATTCACAGATCCCTGCTCATTTGTGCCTTCCAGTCATTTCTGCAGTGGGGAACAGACTGCATGACCCACTGTACCATCTGCCAGTCTGCATGGGTCTGACACGGGTTAGCAGGTTTTCACATTATAGAGAAACTCACATGACCTATCTACTTCCATATGGGAAAAAAAAAAAAAACAGGAAAAGCTACTGGAGCAATCATCTGAAATCTTCCCTAAATGTGTTCAAAGACAAACTTCTAACACGTAATTGACCTGAATGTCAAAGGAATCAAACTTCCTAGAAGTCCTTCAAGAAAGTCAGACGTTATTATGAGCTGTGTGAGAACACTGTGAGAGTAATTAAAAGAGAAAGTAAAAATAACACTGAGGTGTGTGTGTGTCCACTGGTGTATCTATCTTTGTGAGAACCAATTTGAGTTTTAGACCATGCGAGTGAGGACATTTTTGGAAAGACAGTCAGAATGATTGTCAATCATTCAGTCAATTAAAACTAACACAGACAATATTGGATTTTAATTAAATATCATACTCAGATATCTCAATCTCTGATAAAAATAATGATATTCATATACAATTTCATTGCTACAGATAAAATCGGATTCTCATTAGCATAATGGAGGTTAAATTAAGGAACATACAGCACAAAACAAAACAAAAAATTCAAGGACAGTGGAAGAGAATGTTGGTAAATGTAACCAAAAACAAGGATTTTAAATTTTTATGTATGCTTAGTATGCTCCTACAGGGCTGCAAGTTTATTCTGATAATTAATTATACTAAAAAATGTTTTTCCAATGTCAGAAAACTGTGAAAAAAGAGCCCAACATAACGTTGTTAAATTGTAGGACCAACAGTCCAAAACCCAAAGATATTCAGTTTAAAATTATATAAAACTGAGCCTAAAATCCTTACATTGGAGAAGCTGGTCATGGCACATTTGGCATTAATGCTTAACTTAGTGTGTCAAATCACACTATAAAGTCAACGACAGAAAAGGAGCTTACAATATTTACCTTAGTTTTAATATTTTACTAATGTTTTAATAACTCTAAAGGCCATATTTAAGTGATCTATAGTGCATGGTCTAAAGTGAATAGCGCAAGTGCATTTAGGGCATGTCCAAATCCACTTTTGCTAGTTAAATGATGCATAATCTGGGCGCACAGTAAGGCACAAGGTGCAAAGGGGTTGCACTTGGTCTCTTAATTCATCATAGGTGTGTTTTGGGCATAACATGAGTTAAACCAATAAGGGTGTCATTTCCCTTTCCCTTTAAAAGCCAGGTGCGCTTGTACCCTGGCGCATTGCTATTTAAATGGTGGATCCGGCAAGTTGGAGAAACAAGTCTGTCATGGAGCAGGTGCTATCAGCATGGTTATGATTGCTGAAGGAAGTATGGGAACCTCATCACTGTAATCTCCAAAAATGTTAATAATGAAATTTTTTTAAAGATAGTTTTCAAATTGTTCACATCATATGGAGTGCTACAAGGTCGTCACACATAGTGAATCCAATGTGAATCAAAATGTCTAAATTAAATGCAGTAATCCCTGTACAAAACCAGCCAGTTTGCTGACCAGGCTACAGATGACGCAGCTCTTCTGCCAGCTGATCCCACAAAAAATGCTCCAACCTTCTGAGGGCTGTATTGTAATGTTCCACCTGACATATGCAAACATCTCATGCACCCACTTGTGTAGGCACATCTTACTATCTGAATAATGCACCCTTTAAAAAGCAGAAAAATACTGTTACGGAGCAACACTATAATTCTTTTGGAGTCGAATGGTGATTGTAGGTCCAATATTCACTCTGTTTTAGCTCTGTTTTTGGCCTTCACCAACTCTTTAGCACCTGGTGTACAGTGGATTTATTTGAGCTTTTTCACTGAAGACAGCTGCCTGCTGTGCCTAAAACTACATCCTGACAGCGGTGAAAGTGAAGCAAAACAGTAAAGTTGCAGCTTAACAGCTAATCAGTGAGCTGAAAGTCACTACAGTGCTCTGTAGATCGGTGGGGAGTTGCAGATTCAGGTGATAAATCTGTCGATTCATCACCACGTGCAACCCCTTTCACATTGACACATTATTTTTTACATTGTCATTTGATACATTGTTTTTATAACAATATATTTTAAGAATCTGTATGTGTATAGTGTGGGAGTTTAAATGTTTTGGGTTTTATTAAAATAATCTAATAACTGCTTAATACTGTTAGAAAATCTTATTTCAGTAATGTTAATTTTCGTGTTGTACATTGACACACTCTTGGCAAAGGTAATGTTTTAAGTTAGTTACTGTCAACAGTTACAGTGAAGCAGTCGTTGGCAATGAAATTCTTGTTCTCAGGCTTCCTTTAAAAGTGCTAATACAAAATATACTTTAATGTACTTTATTTAGCAGAATGGTTGATTATGCTTGTGTATCATTGCTCTTATTGGTCGAGTTGCAGTGTCACTAAACAAACCCTTTTTTTTGATTATCATTAGCAATGTCAGGAAGAGCATAACTCTTCAATAAAGTCCCCTCACTTTCTCATATTGATATCTTCTCCCAGCAGCTATTGATTGGTCATCGCCATCGACCCCGATCTTCACAGAGACCTTTGGGACTTCATCAGAACAATGTGTGAACCGGGAAAAAATGAAGATGTCTGGTTTCAGCTTGGCTGGAGAGACCAGAAGGCGCCCAGCTGATCCAATAAGTCACTTTATCTGACTGTGACCAGGCTGCAGCCGCTGCAACCACCACTGCATCAATCATCACTTTCCTCCCGTCAATATAAATGCAAATCATACAATCTGGTAAAGCTGTGTGGATTATGATTTAGCAGTAGACTGCCTGTGCAAAATGATGCTATGAAAGGTCACTGGCTCATTAAGTTTGTGCAATTGCCAAGACTGGAACAGCGAGCATAAGGGGGATGAGCTGACTCGTCTATACACTGTAAAGAGCAACAATATTGCCGGGCCTTTTTAAGATGTTCAGAGCTGGGACTGCTGCATCGGGTAGCAGCTGTATGATGTGTCAAATCACTTACAGTGAGGTCATTTGAGTCAATGTTTATATAGGCCTACACCGGAAATGTAGTTTATTGTCCATCTTGTTTTATCTTATCTTTATTTGAACTTTTAGATTTGATTTCTGCCATTGACATATGATGTTTTGTTACCTCAGGAAAATTCTAAATCAGGCGATAAGAATTCAAGAGGAGAAAGGGTTGGGCCAGCAGTTTTACAGGGGGAAAATGTTTGTGTGCATAATAAAAAGCACATGAATGAATGACTGATATCTAAAAAAAAATATCCACTGCATATATTCAGGGGTCCAACTGGCCAGACTACATATTACAAATGAATATTTCACAACATGCCTAGGCTTTGGAAAGGTCTACAGGAGTTTTTTTTTTTTTTTTTTTACCGTTTTCCATTTAAATTACAATTATTATTTTTTTTTGATCTGGGTTTGGTACATACTATTTGGACCTTGATTTTTTTATTCTGAAGATATGAGAAGTAATCAATAAATCCTGCACTGTGTCAGCCACTTTTTTAGTTATGACAATGTACGTTATGACATTTTGGTTGGAAAATGTCAAATAGACCGTCATTTGTAACTGAATAAAGGGATTGTGAATGACTGACTGACTGCAGCATTTTTGGTACCTTTTCAGTGTACAGAGGTTTTGGTCAAAAGAATTTTTGATCCTAATGGGAACACTGTCTCTTCTGAAATGAGGAAGGGCTCATTGAGCCCTAGCAAATGGGTGTACAGTAAGAAACCTATTATAAGAAGAGAACATTGATGTTGCATGATTTTGCAAAACCACAAATTTGACAATGAAAAAAAAAACAAAAAAACAACGACAATGTTTTTTTAATGTTCAATGCAAATATCCACCACTTTGGTCCACTTTGTACACCTGGTCTAGGTTTGTTCGCCTCATGTCTTTGTCTATTTGGACTGAAGACACAGTAGTTTTGAAAAGGCTGTGAATCACATCGGTATGTTCCAGTCCCTTCTGTCCTTTAGATAGCTCAACAACTATTAGATGGCTTGCCATTTAATTTTGAACAGACATTCATGGTCCCTAGAGGATGAAACCAATGAATGACTTTACCTCTATTGCCGCAAGCAAGTCAACGTTTTTCAGTTATACTTTGAAATATCTAATTTACCTGATGGATCTGCACAACATTTGATAGTGACATTCGTGGTTCCCAGATGATGTATGACTTTGATAACTTTGGTGATCCTCTGACTTTCCATCTAGTCCAAGCATGAGGCTGACATTTTTTGTTTACAAAATGAACTACAATGTGTTTGTTAATGGTAATGAAGGAGAAAAACAAGCAAACAATAATTGCAGGTCTGTGATGGGACACAAACTCCAGTCTCCTACACAACAAGTGTGTTCTTCATAAAGACCACATTATTTAAGTCTGTTTCAACAGTTTGGTCTAGAGCAAGATACCTGGACAGCTGGTGACCAGTTTGTTAAATTTGATATGGATACTTTATTTGTGGTGCCCACTCGTGGTTCCATGACACTGTATCTCAAAAACATATTGCCAGATTTTCATGAAATTTGCTTGCTCTGTCGATAATCCTGCCCTTTAGTCTTTTATACTCCATGAGCATCCTCTGGCACCGCTCTCAGATCAAAATGTCAAGTTTTTACACAGATTATAACATATTTTAAATTGTAAGATATTAAAAAATATAGGCAGATTCTGATGACATTCACTATGCACCATGTTGCTCCCCGGAGGAAGTCCCCTCTTTATTAGAAAGTCCCTGTGACTCTTCCTCTTGTGCCATCTTCAGGTCAAGCTTTACATTTTAATGCCACAGGTAGAGTGAAACATCTTATTTGTTAATGTCCAACTCATTTGTAAGTTTTAGTGTGCGAATACACAGGAACAGACATGCACGCACACACACGCACACACACATGCAGGTGCATAGATAGACACACGCACACAAATGGACATCTCTGTTCTGGACTTAATCTAGTGGTGGCTAAACTGCAGCCTCAATCAAACAGTCCATTTAAATAGCAGACCTTTCTCCACTCCAGGGATAATTACCCCCATTATTCTATTGATGAAGTGGCACCTGAAAAATCCCTTTAATGTTTTACCCTCTTTGTATTTTGCAGCAGCAACCCGCCTCCTGTGCTGCATAAAGCAAAAAGTTCTCTAAAAAAAAAAAAAAGGTCGTAATTACTGTGTGGGCACTGGTTCAACCTCCAGAAGAACCAAACGTCCACCTGTGTCAAACTGCAGTAAAGGAACACTTAATTCCTCCTGGGGCTTTTTCTGTGCTTTGAAAATATCTGTGCAACAAAGTCCTCATCATCAAAGTGCCTTCTAAGACTATCAATGTAAAACACTGAAAGAAATATGAAGTGATTCCTCAAATATTAGAGGAGTATAAGTCTTGTTATTCATTCATGTCAGCCCCTTCCTTCACTGCCCTTCCCCACAGAGGTTTCAGTGGCAGCCGTTCTCATTTGTTTTGCAAACTAATTCAGGGCTATCAGCAGCCAGGCCGATTAATTAGTCAATCGGTCGGGAGCAGAGGGAGTTTGTCACAGCGAGGTCACTGCATGAGGTGTCCATTATTCTCATCTCCCACTGAGGTGTATGTAAACCTCTTACTGTTGGCCTTTATCAGGGAAAACAAAACTGACCTGCAAGGCTTTTACTGATTCTCACTGGTTCCAGCTTTTCACCTTTTGAGGAGCTGGGACCACAAGTTTTGGCAATTTTTCTTTAGAAGTTACTGAAACAATTGATCAGTTATTAAAATAGCTGATGATTCATTTTCTGTCAATGGTGTTTCAGCACTAAAGAAAATATTTATTGAATCTGCTGAATAAGCATGAAGAGCAAAAGGCAAAAATAAATGGCTGTAATGTATACAGATAGGCAACCAGTTTTGAGACATTGAAGACGGGGGTTGAAGTCCTGTCAGTAAGGTTTATGCCACATGTTTTCAAAGGCACATGAGAGTTGCAGGGGGAGAGACGTGAAGCAACAATAGTGCATGAAGTCAAAGGGGCGGGTGCCTGTTACAGGTGTAAAAACAACGGGAAGTTAGTTATTCTAGTTTGGCCTATTGGCCCTCTTCCCAACATGTCAGCGGTTGCAGCAACAGTGGCTCGTGGTGGCAATTAAGGAACTTTAAAACCCTTATCGCCTCATTGCTGCAATTTGGATAGTTTAGTTATAACTCTGATTTCTCACTTCTTTTATCTTTTTATGTCTATCATGAATAAATGTCTATAAATCTGCTTAGAAACCACTGGAAAAAAGTTGCTCATTATAACTCTAGATTTTGCCTGAGAATTGTCATATTTTGAGGTTTTCTTCAGTATCAGTAGTACTGAGTATGAGTACTGAGTAATTCAGTGATAGTGGGCTGTACATCAATGGGTATATTGCAAACAGAGATATTTTGAGACTTTGCAGATACATTAATTAAAAAAAAATCTGTGGGATTACATTTTTAAATCACTGGCTACATTATAAATGAATATGCTGCTCTCTTCTGGTTATTAATATGAACTACAGACAACTTTAAAAAAGGCACTGATAGATAATGTAATTAGTAATAAAAAATATAATATAATATAGTAATAACTCAAGGCTTTGAGCATTAAATTAAACTTCCAGCACCAAAGTCTTAAGCCTTAAACACCACACCACTGGGTCAGCTGTGTTTCTGACCAAGCGCAGACTGGTAGACTGATGAAACCCTTGCAGTCACTTGTCAAGACCATGAGACCGCTTATTGACACAATGAAATCAAAATACAAAAACAAAAACAAAACGATAATGTTTAAAAAATTACAAATTCCAATATGAAATATGCACAGTAACAGAGATGCTCATTTCTTTGTCTTCATTTTCTGACATTTTAGAAGCTAAACAATTAGTAGACATTGAAATTAATAATTAGTTGCAGCCCCGGGGGATTTCCCATGATGCACTGAACTTCTCTCTCCTCCTCTCCCTCTCTATCTGTTTGCATTCCTATCCCACTAATACATGTTACTAACTCCACTTCTTCCTGGTAGTTCTTGTGCTTTCTGTGCTTTTTTTCACCTTCTCACTTTCTGCAGGTATTTCTGCCTCTGGAGCTGTAGAGTCTGGATCTGTGATTGCCGGCCGTCTACTGCCCCCATGTTCCTGCTCCACACTCACTGCTGCAGTTGTTATTATTATTAGTCTGATTTGTTGTCTCTCCTCCTGTTCTGTCTCCCCTCTCCCCCTCTCTCCTCCCCTTTCAACCCAACTAGGTCGATGCAGATGGCCGCCCACCCAGAGCCTGGTTCTGCTCGAGGTTTCTACCTGTTAAAGGGAGTTTTTCCTCTCCACTGTCACCAAGTGCTGCTCATGGTGGGAACTGTTAGGTCTCTGTAAATAATATTTTAAAGAATATGGTCTGGACCTGCTCTATGTGAAAAGAGTCTTGAGACAACTTTTGTTATGATTTGGCGCTATACAAATAAAATTGACTTGACTTGACTGTACAAAACTATGTTAAACTGTGCTGAAAGCATGCAAATCTTAAGCATCAGTCTATGATCAGGACCTATGTGGTATCTCACTGCGCTCTTTCTGTCTGATTGTTATTCAAGTGTCCTGGAATGAGCAGATGGCCTGTCATGCTTTGTGGCTAACTATAGCTTCTTGGTTATTTTGGAGCATGCCTCACATACAGTTATCTCTTATGTGGTGTTCCCTAAGGCACAATCATCGGTGCTCTGTTGTTCTCAATTTTAACATGCTGGCCTCCAAATTGTAATATGTAATGTAGCATTACTAGGATTAGTAACTGTAATGTAATGATTTAAATTTTTATTGTAATCCCTTGTCCTACTTTTTTTTTTTTAATTTATTTTTATTTAGACAAATAATATATACAACATATAACATATGGTACATACATACATGTCTGGATCACGTAATGTAGCCTAAGCTACCCCTGACCACCAATCTAGACATACCATGGGACTTACACCCACCCACATACATCTACCTACATCCACACAAATAACATAATACATAATAACACACACACTCATACACACACAAAAATGTAGTTGCATTAAATCAGAATATGTACAGAATAGGTGAATAGGCCAAAACAAGTAAACAAAGGAAACATTTAATAGATAAACAATATAAATATTTTTACTGGTTGTACCAGGAATAATAAAAACATATAATTAGATCATCATCAGTGTAACGAGGTCCTAATTGGGTCAAGACGATCTGTTACTGAAAAGTGTAATCACATTACTGTAACGCGTTACTAAGTGATGCATTCCTGCATAAGCAGGTAATATACAACTCTATGTATATAACTCCCAGACAAGCTGCTGCCTGGGTGATAATCAAACCTGGAATTCCAGGGAACTCATCTTTCCTTTTCTTATCTCTGCGTTCAGACTGCTGCAACTCCCTCTTTTCAGGTCTTGGCCAAATTTCAGTTTCATTCTGAGGCTTAACAGCATCTCCCCATTGCTTCCCTCATTTGTGAAGTGAAAAGCCTGCCGTCATAAAGGGGGCAGTTGAAGTAATATTGTTTAATAGGCGTGCATTTTCAGACAGTCTCTCCCTGAAGATTTTCATTATGTTGATTACAAGCCAAACACGAGTCACTTCAAGCCACATCAAAGCAAAATATAACTGTGAATATAGTGGCAGGTCTGTTAAAACCAGGGCCTCTGCACCGTGTAACGGCCTGCCTTAGGAGCAATAGACCAGTCATTTATATTCAGACAGCAAATAATGTTGGAATTTGTATTGATTGAAAAGAAAGTGAGACAACCCTGTCATTACCTAGTGCAGGTGGTTTTTGGGACACTGTCTGAGTGTTGGGAGGCAGAAATATTCTCTCTGGTGCTAATGCTGGTCCACTTTGACAGGAAAGGAAACACACAAACATCTGATTTTTGCTTCTGTTGATGGACAGGTGTATTGGAAAAGCAAAGCCAAGTTGTGTGTTTGTCAATAAAAATGTTCTAGCTGCAAGCTTTAGACAATTTGTGGGATACGTTCCGATCTTTTGTCTGGGTGAAGGCCATTAAACCACCTTCAAGTTCTCTTTGCAAGGGCTCTGAGGAAAGTAACAACATTTAGTAATTTTTAAAACTTTCTGCTCCCTGTCAAAAAAAAAAAAGGCATCCTTAATCCCAGCGAAGCATGACATGGTCAGTTATCCTCTATCTTTTGGCCTCACCCCCAGGCTCTTATAATCAGTCACCTACAGTCACAATCAGCCAGACACACTACTGCTATCCACAGGAAGTAGAAAGCACAGAGCTGCATGTAGCACAGAAGTCCGCTATTTGGGGAAATATATTGGCACACTGTGATGAGGGTCAACGCACAAACTCTGCTAGCATGTAAGTAAAATGTGCCATGCACCCGCACTTGAATGTTCATCTTCATGTGTGGTTTCAGAAATCTGTTTTTTATACCTTAAAAAATTCTGCCAGCTGAAAAAGATTTTAGTAGTTTCAGGAAATATCCCAGAATAATGCATTTACACCATCCAATGTTATGCAATGACAATGTGACTTAACTTGAAATGTAACTGGGCATCAACGTATGAAAACAGAATGAGAATCAGCTGGCAAACTGTGAGCCATGACTGTTACAATGTCGTCTGTCACTTAAATCCAATATAGTTCCTGTCACGAGAATCAAGATGATATTACTTAATGGAACATGTTAAAAACGTAAGGTTAAACCCTTTAATGTTTGATCTAATTCTAAGCCTTATAAACCCATTTGTGAAAAGATTAAAAATAAAATAAATTTAATAATAACAATAATAATGGATGACTAGATTAAGTGACTCCAGTTGTTTATACTGCAGACTGATTTGTTTCAGGATTATTTGTCCCATTTAAGTTGTGTTACTAGTTTTAAATAACACCATTTTAGATTAACAGTTCATTCTTTCAGTACCGACATCTTGATTATTATTTTCTCGATGATAGACCTTTCACTCAGAAAAGACATAGCTTTTATCAGTGTACCTTTATAAACCACACAACAGGCAGTAAATCTACAGTTTCAGTTTAATTACAGTTGGTGATATTCCAGAAATATTATCATTTACGGGAAACAGAAACCCATCTCTGAGTCGTATAATGTATGTCCAAAAATGTTACAAAATAAGGCTTGGGGAACTGAGTGAGTCCTTCAAAGAAAAATTAAACCATCAGATTTAAGGTTTACAATTGAGTTAAATAGATTATTTAACAGAAACACGATTTATTACAGGATTTAACAACTTGTTACTTGTACAATGTACTGACATAAGTTATTCATTCAACAGATACCATTTCTACGCACTGAGTTACTGCTTTTGTGGGCCAATGTGTAATTTAAGACAGAAGCTGCAAACTTCCAATATTTACATCACAAACTGTAGAGTAGTTCCCAAAAAGGCTCAGGGTTCTCAGAGGGTCTTTAAAAAGCATATTAAAGCACATATCTCAAGAAAAAGTTCAACAAAGAGTTCCCTTAATCCTGTGAAAAAAATATTCACAGGGGTTAAAATACTAATATAACACTAAACATAGTAACCTTAACCTTAAAAAACAGATAAAGATAATAAGATGGTAAATACTCACTAGAGTACATCAAATATGTGATGAATATAAAGTTTACAAGAATGAAATACCTAATATCTTTGTATTATAATATTACTTTAAAATAATGCTAAAATATATCTTATGTGCTTTTAAGTTTGCATTTTTTGAACAACTTGAGATGCATTTGTTTTAAGTAAACTCAAGACACAACTTCAAATATACTTCATATATGTATATATACTTTTCATTTTAAGATCAAACTTGTAATACAGATGATATATATACTTTTGGGTGTACATAGGAGGTGTACTTCAAAGCCTTTTAATTTGATTAAATTGATTTAATGTAAAAATGATTTAAAAATATTTTTAATCAGTGGTGCTGAGCATTTTTCATCAGCCATGGTGGGTCGGGTATTCATCACACTCTTAACGGGCACATCTTCCTCCCCATCACAGAGAAACAGACACACACCCTCCTCCATCTTAAAAAACAGACACACGCACACCCTCCTCCTCCCTCACAGTTTTATTCTGCTTTGATACGATGTGAACTGAAGTGACTTACGCTTCGGCTTGTTATCAAACATGAGTCTGCTGCAAAGTTTCTCCCAGTGCTGCTTGTCCAGCCACTAAGGTTGAAATGACAAGCAATTGCAGTGTTCCTTGAAGTGAACCATAACTGAACATACATTCATTTCATGTGTCTTTTTTTTTTGTTACTTGGTATTCACTTCATTATTCCATTCATGCAGGCCGATTTCTGTTTGGATTTGTATTTTGACCCAACCAAACAGTTGAGATTCCCATAATTCGCAAACTCCATTGCTGTCTTTAAAAACACCCACTGGGTGATGTCATTACCATGACACTTTTGACTCAATCCCACATACAATGTTACACTGCTGGAACTGCGCATTAGAGCACCAAATGTGTATTAATCCACCTCTGAAAAAAGTCGCAACAAATGTTTTACTCTTGTTTGAGTAAAGTTTGATTAACACTACAGTGCCCAGGTGTTTTTAGGAAATCACTGAGTCAAAAAAACAAACAAAAAAACAAAAGAAACAATATATTTGTGGCCTGTTTTTAAAGATTTACGTCTTCAGTAGCAACCAATGGACTGAGAGCCACAGACTGTCAGAAAGTTGAGCGAGCTGCTCTATTGGTCTTGGTTTTTTAATGGGATTTGTTGACAATAAAGCAATACTTAACAATCTACAGCCACACTAGCCACTCTGTAAGACTGTATTTAAACACAGCAGGGCTTTGAGCTAAATGCTAACATCTGCTAACATGTTCACAATGACAATGGTCGCATGCTGATATTTCACAGTTCCAAGTCCACAATTCCCTTACATCCATGTCATCAGTTTTGCAGATATTTGGTCATAAACAGAGAAAATTGAGATTTTGACCTGATGATGGCAGTAGATCACCAAAGCCATTCAAAATCACCCTGACGTGGACGTGAATGTGTGTTCCAAATGTCATGACAATCCATTCAATAGTTGTTCGGACCTTTTACCTAAAAACAAACATGTCAAAGTCAGGGAATCACAAAAGCTAATAAGATAAATCATTTAGGAACTCTGAATGTCTGTGCAAAATTCTACAGCAATCCATCCAATAGTCGAGATATTTCAGTGTGGACCAATGTTGGTCAGGTGGTTTGTTCAGAAGAGCAATACTGTCAGCTAGATGGCACAAAAAGGGAATTATTGATTTTAAGTACAGTCCTTGTTGCTGTGCCCCGCCAGGACATACTGCAGATCCATCTGTCCCATCATCTTCATCATTAGCACCATCATTGTTCTCCGGTGCACTACAAAAGTCTCTCTCACAGCTGTTCCTCCGTTAAAAACTGGTTGGTCAAAAGCACAGAGCCTGGTCGCCATGACTTGGTTGTTTAGACACATCTGAACTGTTATCTATTATTTGTTATCCCAAACATATCTGTGGCATTTTTGTACTGTGAATTCTTGTTACTTATTGGCCGATATATACATCAACTCCAATATATTCTTCCTTGTAAAAGGAAGTCTTACACCACCCACAGTGCAATGCAACCACAGACAGTTCAGTCAGATATTTGGGTGTGTTGTGCATGGCTCCATGTAGCCTGGAGTCTCTAGCCTCAAGTAGAGATGAGGAGTTTGCTACAGAGGTCTGGTAAGCGCACTTCTTTCTAACTTGTTTTCAATTTATTAATAATTCTACCTCTTTTTGGTTTAAAGCAGTTTAACAGGTCATTAATTAATCATAACTTATCTTTATTGTGTTTCATGGACTCGAGATAGATTATCTGTGTTCTGGAATACTATTATAATTTTTACTTACCTAGGCCATGTTCTAAACGTATGTGCTGCTCTCTGCTGGTGTATACTAATAATTACGCCTGAGATCTCACTGATTTATAATGGTGAATAAAATAGGGAAACAATGAAAAGAATCCTGTACTCACCAAACAGTAGTGTAGCACATTATAAGCTCCTAAGGAATATTAGTGATATTATATATATTGATTACTATCAAGTTCAATAAGGTCACTGGTAATTGACTTTAAAGTACGGCAGAATTTACATCAAGCCCTTCTTAAATAGTATACTACCAAGACAGTTTGTCGCCTATAATGCAACTTACAACTTCCGTCTTTAGTTTCAAGTTTTCATTACGACAGTTCACACCATGCCCTATGAGGTTTTGAATGTGACTCAGTTATCATGTAGCCTTGCCCCCAAGCTCTTATAATCAGTCACCTACAGTCACAGGCAGCCCTACACACTACAGCTGTCCACAGGGAGCAGAGAGAGCAGAGCTGCAGTTACACAAGTGTTTGTGGAGATAAACAGTAAAAGGAACACAATGACGAGGGTCAGTCTACAAACTCTGACAACGTAAGTAAATTCTGACATCAGTGCATGCTATTTCGTTTTTTCGACTAGCCTTGAAATCTGATTTACATAGAAGATTTCATTTTATGTAAATATCTCGTAGAAGTCCGAATACGAGGAAGACCACATCTCAAGTATTAAGATTAATGTCAATAGAGGTTGGTAAAATGTGGTATTGGTATTGTAGAAAATCTCTCCAACTTTCATTTGAGTTGCTGTTTGGGTGAGATAATCTCCTGTTTTCAGTTAGGTCAGGCTTGTTTCAAGACATTGTTCACAATTTCAGTTACAGCATATTTTAAGAGCAGACTTTTTTTCACTGGTTTAAAGATGGTGTCAAAAGTCTATTTTCAGTGGAATGGTGGGTGTTAAGGCTACTACAGACTACAGAATGCTTCTCTAATGTTTGATTTGCTGCTGAGCTTTAAACTCTCAGTGACAAAGTTCATGAGATATTTAACTTCATGACGATTAAAACGGAAGGCTCAGAGACAGGAAATCTTTTCTTTTTTTTTTTGCTTTGACTCTGAAAACAACATGCTGTTTTGAATCCCGTGGGTAGTGATGGAAGTCTTACGTGACAGGAAAATGTTTTATCAGTCAGGCCAGTATTTCTGAAAGAATGTCACAGGATGAAGCTGCAAAACACCACTCTTTCTTCATTTCCAGTATAATTATGCAGCGACATTTTTCTATGACCTTTCTAAAACGACTACATTCAAAACACTGGGACCAGAGTACTTGGAAGAAAGGAAAACCTAGAATGTGTCATACCTGATCTCTGGCCTGACTTCCTGTTCAGTGAAACCCTGCTCCTAAAGCATTACATGGCCCTGCTCCACAGAACATTATTCTGCCATGACTGTTAACTGTGAGCCTCTCAAGTTTTTTATTGGTTCCAAGAGTGAAAGTTGAAAGTTGGTGTAGCTATGTTTCAAAGTCCCAGCTGCTGAAATACCCCAGCAGACAGACAGTATTGTTAAAGGATAAAGCTGGTATTATTCATCATTTTCTTAATAATACACATAAGGTGGTCTATTGTGTGTTGACGGCAGCAGGATCAATTGTAAGCCTCATGTGCAATAGATTATAAAGATTGTCCTTGTGTTTTTTTAGTTTAATAAGTTTGGTTGTATACGATGTATACATGATTATACTGTATGTAGTACACTACATGGTCAAAAGTATGTGGACATCTGAACATTACAGCTATGTGATCGCTAAACATCTCATTCCAAAACAGCCTGAAGTCTGCAGGTTACAGGTTCCACTTGCTTCTTTCAAGTATTGGTCGCCTGCATAAAACTATTTTATATCCACTCTGTTGCTAGCCTACATTGGCCCACTTGTTTTGCTGATCTGTTTCTCTGCATCGCCATCTATGTTTTATGCCATCTGATTCTGGGATTACTGCTGTTCAATTATTGGTGAATTATTTAGGTGTTGTACTCCTTTTATTGCCGGATTTATATCTGCTACCTGGCTGTCTGAGCTTAGCATGGTTTGTTTTAAAAAAATAACATCAGCACTGCAGTGCAAGTAAAGTAGATCAATCAACTGCAATACCAATCAAATAAAGAAAGTAAAAATTATCTGTATGGAGATAACAATCAGGGATAGCATTACTAAAAACACACATTTTAAAGGGTTACTCCAGCAATTTAGTATTGCCCTTCCATAAAGCTGAGGGACTCACAATTATCATCAGTGATTTTTTGAGAGCCACAGAAGACATTATATGACTGTTTTACAGGCTGAGTAGGACTCCTTATGCTCTGAACTGGCCTTAATGTGCAAAATACATTGAGTGGCCCTTTAAGATAAGACAAATGACATCAGAGAGGACAGAGATAGAATATGAACTGGTGAAAAATCCTTCCACTATATCTGGGGACCATAAAAAGGAGCTGACCAGAGCAACAAGAATGCCTGACATGTGCTCTTACATGTGTTGAAGCACATTGCTACAGGATTGCACAAAATAAACTTTGATGAGTAACATCTTTTGTCTTGAATTGCAGGTCTACTGTTGTGGAGTTCAGTAACACCAGGGATGACAAATACAGCTGCCCCATCAACATTATCTTCATCACCCTCCTCAACAACAGAACCACTAACCTCTGGCAGCGCCCAGCCCAGAACTGTAAGTTCATCAACTACTGAACATGCTGCATCAAATGCCACCAATATATATTCCACCGGTACAACTCCGTCTACGGATTTAACCACCAACAATACAACTTCCACCTCAACGACAGCCAGCACTGGGGAAAACCACACTTCAGCTACATTAGAAACAGGAGCCACTTCCCCAGTCCCGTCATCCTCATCTATCACAACTCAGAACCAGGACTCTAGCACCGGCATCACCAGCCCAGCCACCCAACCCACCAGCACTGCTACCATCCCCACCACCAGTACCACCACCAGTACCACCACCAATACCATCACCACCACCACCAGACCAGCCACCCAACCCACCAGTACCACCACCAGTACCAACACCAATACCACCACCAATATCACCACTAATACCACCACCACCACTACCACCAGCCCCACCAGCCCCGCCGTCACCACCACTACCACCACCAGCTCCACCACCACACTGTTACAGGAGGCACTCAAGCCCACTGGGGAAAACCACACTTCAGCTACATTAGAAACAGGAGCCACTTCCCCAGTCCCGTCATCCTCATCTATCACAACTCAGAACCAGGACTCTAGCACCGGCATCACCAGACCAGCCACCCAACCCACCAGCACTGCTACCATCCCCACCACCAGTACCACCACCAGTACCACCACCAATACCACCACCATCACCACCAGACCAGCCACCCAACCCACCAGCACTGCTACCATCCCCACCACCAGTACCACCACCAGCTCCACTCCCACACTGTTACAGGAGGCACTCAAGCCCGAGGCTCTGAGCTCAGGTACACAGCAACAAAATTTTGTTTCTTTTTTTTTCTGCCAACTAGTTTATATATATCCGTTCAATCTCAATTTTACATTCAGAAAAAAACACACTGAGGGATAATAGCCCTCTTTACAAGGTTAATATTTATACTAAAACAAATCTGTGCATAGGATCAAGACAAAGAGTCTACAGCCGTGCTATAACAGTTTGAGTTATAGATCCATGAGTTTGAAGGTTTATCAGATGCCAAAACACTGCACCCTAGTTCCAATACTATGAGACAAGATTTTAAAACTCTGGAAAGTATTCATGGTAACAGTCATATTTTCTCCTACCTCGACAATTGCAAAGTAAACAAAGCAATGACATTACAAAGTAATCCACCAGGCATGTGTGTGCGTTACCATCTGGCCATCTGTTTTGCTGCAAACTGTGAACCAGGGTACTTTTTTTGTCAGACTCCGTGTCAGGACCCCCAGTTCAAAACAAAAGTTTAAACTTGTGACTGATTGTCCTCTACCTTGGTTACGATCAAATACCAGCAAAACTAATGAAATCCCTGTTAGTCTCAGTTGTCCTTGTTAAGTGCTAATTAGCAAATGGTTAAACCATAAACTACGATGGTAAAAATTATAAACATTGTACCTGCTAAACATTAACATGGTGCGTTGTCACTGCGTTTTAAAGGTTTAGCATTCTCATGTTAGCATTTAGCTCAAAGGGCCACTGTAGGTTTTTAGTCTCTTAGTCGTGATTCACATCTCTGGTCATATTATGAGAAATCAAGACTGTCTTTTAAAATGCAAACATTTATCATCTAAATATTTGCATTTTAATGTAGCTTGTCTGCAGTTTGAGTGAATTTTAATTTTCATATAATTTCATTTTATTTTGTGACTCAAGACCATGATCACATGGTATGGAGCTGTTGGTTAGGAGAAGGAGAGGAGTTAGACATTTGTGGTCAGAGGAAATGGAATGGCGATGGCACATACCTGTCTTAGCTCTTCCTGAGTGGTTTGACAAAGACAGGCGGTCAGAGAGTGGCAATAATGAGTAAAGATTAGATGAAAAAAAATTTAGGGGCAGAAAGATACACAGAAAGGAAAATATTTTAATTTTATTTTCAAACAGTGGCATACTGTCAGCTTGTGTGTGATTTTGAATCATGAATTGTCATTTCAACCAATAATCTTGACAATGGACAATTTGGACAATTTTTAAAGCAGAAAAGTAATAAAGGCTCGAAGCTACATTAGCCGCTACTACCATAACACACTCGCATTTCCAACTGAACTGTTGGCGGTTGAGTTGCGCTGTGGGTAACTTAAGCATCAGGTTATCACAAGGAAGAAGAATGTGTGGAATAAAAAGACGATATATCTGTTTCTGCTGCATTGATTTTGATCCTTTCTTTAAAACTGTCCATTGTGAGCGACAATGCTATAGAAGTGCAATGTTAAATGGATAAAATACATTTTTAATGTTTTGGGTTTTCGTAAGTGGAAAAACATCTGCCAATAAGTCATTTTCCAATACAAATCAACCTATTTCAAGGGTTTGTCAGTATTAACAGAATGAGGCAGTAAGTCTATTCAAGTTGCACAGTCTTGCTTGAAGAAGGAGGGGTTTGCAGTTTGTACAGGATGTAAATCTTAAATCTACAATGTAACTACAGTAGAGATACAAATATTATTCCCTGAAATGTAGCCTAGTAAAGTACACAATCAAAATAATATAAAATGGAAATAATCAAGAGAATACAGGTACCTTGAAAATGTACAAATAGTGTAGTCGTTAGCCGTGCGAGCTCATGTTTTATTTGCTCTGGCAAATAAGTCTGGCCCCTCTCCCATTCAGACTAATTTCTTTGGCACTGGTATCAGGCGAGCCAATCACAAGCGTTTATCTAGTATGAGGCGGGTTTAATACAATGACTGACAGAGGAGTGCCGCTGAGTCATCTTCTTAATTTTGCCCCTTGGAAACCGAAAATGAACTGAGAAGTTCCAGACTGATACGCATTTGCGAACAATTGTGGCGATGCCAGATACAACCTCTATTCAGGTTACATACTCTTTAGTGCAGTTATGTGTCAGTAAACTGGGATTATATGAAGGGTCAAATTCAGTCCAACTGTACATTCTCTTTGAGTTGATTTCTACGTCTCAGACATGTATTTCCTTCCTGATAGGAAAACAGGAGAAGCAGCAGCAAAAAAGATAAGAGGAGTTTGAGTCTCACAAGGCTGGCAGTGGTAACAGGAAGAATTCTTTTCCTCTCTCATTCAACTGTTTGAAACCACAGTCTGACAACATGCAATATATAAACACAATGACAGAGAGCTGCCTTACATGCGGCGGATATGCACCATTTGACAATATGACACCTACTCCTCCTACTCCTCTTTTTACAAGATTAACAATAGACCATTAATTTTGGACAAAAAGGATATATATCGTGATAACAATCACATTCTCTCAATATGGATCAGTTATGATATTCACAAAAGAATTCAAAATCACATGGAACATCTTTTATTTTATTTTGCGAGAACACAAAACTACAATTTTGCGATAACAATATTTATGAAAAATAATAATAATAACAATATAGTTGTAATAATGTCAGCTTGTGAGTTCAGACCAACAGTATACAGCCCTGTATTGTGTCTGTGTGAAACCGCAGGAAGAACCACTCTGTTTTATAATAAACATTAGTAAGTGCAGACTGCATTAGGTCCAAGCAGGTGATTCTCCAACTAACTTCAGCGTGGTGTTTGACCATCAGTGCAGTCTGCTCTCCTGTGACTGACTGTGCCATTGCCTCTACACTCAGGTATAATGTTTACCCTATCCACCATTTAAGTGCAGAACATTTGCTAATTAGCATGAAACACATAGTTCAGCTGAGGCTGATGGGAGTGTCATCAGTTTTGCTGGTATTAAGTCAAAAACAAAGGTATTGTGCAAATTAAAATATTGAACCCCGCTGGTGGCGCTAAGTTGTTACAGTTTATCCTTGTGGCACCATGGATATATGTACCAAATTCCATGGTAATCCATCAAATAGTGGTTGAGATATTTCAGTCAGACAGACTGACACTGCCATCCAGTCCCAAACTTTAAAATATAACACATTTTTATTTTGGGGCTCTTGAGGAATAAACTTTGGAAATATATAATGATAAAAGGTGATACAAACTGAAAAATGTATTAGTTGCAATTGGAAACCTGAACCATAGCCTTTATAAAGGGGAATAAAAATTAACTCCAGTCTGATACCTTGATAACCACACACACACACACATACACTCACAGTATCCTTGCCCACACACAGACACCGGCCTACTAACAGAACGGAAACTGTTGAATTGTCATTTACATGGAAGAACAGGTTACAGGTTTCACTTTCTGCCTCACTGAAGCTTCACTGCTTCTGGTTTCTTCTCATTTTGACTTGTTTGAACTTTAGGATTACACGCTCTTGTAAGGTTGGAAAACACTTGAAACATTTAATGGCCTGTTTGATTAACTCCAAAATGCGCTTTGATAAAGGTGAAAAAGGAGATAAAATATAGAGATGGGGATTTTAGAGATATAGTGAGAACAGCTATATGAATTTTGGGGGCTGTTTTATCATATATTTTAGCGAACAAACCCCTGTCACCTTACTCCTGTCCAATTATCCAAATTTAACCACATATCTGTGGTGATGTGGTGGCAACTAAAAAGTCAGAACTGAAAAAAACCTTTGGGGAATTTTTTTTACATGAACTAAATCCTTAGTGGTTTTGATGAGATTTGTTCACTTCATTTTTGAAGTAAACCTGTACTAAACACATATACACCAACACACACGTACAGCCCTGCAGTGCAGACCTGGTTGGTGCACCATAAAGATCTAGAAATTAACCTAGAAAAGCCTAGTGAACATTTTGCCTGTGTTTTTTTACTTGCCACGTTTATAATGTGGCAGTTGTTTGTGACTAATGTAGCAGAAGTTCTGGTATGCAATTTAACTTGTGTAGCTGCCCTCCTCTGTAATGGTGATTTATTCAACTGCATAAACTGCTTTGTGATGCTCGCAGTCACACGCATACGGAGAAAGTAAAACTGTTGCGAGACCTGTAGATAGGTATTAATTAAAAAATAGGAGCGTATCTATTCTATCAGACAAGATGGTTGACAGATGATAGAAAACACAGCTGAAATGCTTCCTGTGTAAACATGCTGTTAGGGATGTCCAATCAGTTTTTTTGGGCCCAATCTGAGTCCTTAAATATTGGGTATCGGCTGATTCTGAGTCTGATCTGATACTTGTATTTAATTAAATCTTGTTTAAATGTGTGCTGGACACACAGCGTACTAAATTTGGCACCGCTTATCTTTCACAGACTATCTATCAACTTAATATTGTTTAACCAGGACCTCCACATTATTGATATGATATGAATAAAAGCTAACTGGGAGATTGCAACTCCTGAAATTGACGTGACGAAATTTACTAGAGAGAATACGTCTCACAGAGTTGTGGGATCCAGAAAAACACTAGAGTCATTTATAGTGTTAGAGCTTTGTGACCATATATCAGAGTTCCTCATTCCCGTTTTAAACAGTATTTAGTTAAATGCATCCTGTGTAGTACTTAGTATTGGATGAGTTCAATATTATATAGTATTGCTACTCATGCTAAAAGTGTTATCCCATAGCCATAGGAAAATAGATCCATTTTCCACTTTGATATCGGCAATGTGATGTGTTTCTGTTAATTTGTCAACCCCTGAAGCTGTAGTTGTTGTAGTTATAGTCAAAAATCAAGTTTCAACAATATGTTACTAACCCACTGGCAAACTATAAACGTTACGCTACTGTTGTAACATGATCATGGTGAATTCTGATTCCAAGCTAATTCTGAATGAGGCAGCTGCTGAAGGAAGTGGAGCTGGAGGGGCAGGTGATGCAGGCCTCCAAAAAGTAGGACAACTAAAAAAATGAAATGCAAGGTAAAGCCAATCATATGGCTTGGCATTGTGTCTGTGGATATTATGTTGTACAATTAAAACAGGCTTACATTGGCTTCCCCAGCCTTCTATATGGAAACCTAATGTGCCTATTAATTAGTTATTTACACATTTGAATAACTTTACAACATTTGAGGCAAAAGCAATTCGCAATCCAGCTCCCAGCTACTCACTAAAAAGCCAAAGAGGGGTCGGCCTTCCACAAAAAGTAGGACGAAAAAGAGGAAGCCAGGGATGCTGCTATAGATGAGCGAAATGAAAGATCCCTTGGGTTTTTGGCTGAACCTCTTTAAAAAATATAAAAAACTGTTCTGTTTATTTAAAGAAGTCAAATAATACAAACTTCTTCAGTTGCTGGATGAATGGAATAGTATTGAGCAACACATTGTTTCAATTCATAAACAAAAACCTAGCCCACCAGTCAGAGCTGTCCCTGACCTGTCAGGAGCCTTTGTATTTTCAGAACAGTCACCTCAAACACATGGCAGTTCTGCTGTACATGCAACATAATGTATATTCTTTACTGTGGTGTGACATTTTCACAACAACAGGGCGTAAATGGTGTGTAAAGGTAGAAGTACCCAAATGCAAAGTCACTGACCTACTTCTGTGAAATATACAAGTTAAATATAGTGACCACATAGATGACAGAAGTACTGGAACGTACATACATCCATTTACATTCAGACACTATACATACATGTATTATTTAGACAACAGTTTGACCACAGCATACACAACTAGTGTGCTGTTTTTTTCCTCTTGTTTTCATTTTTAAACCTAATGATGCATTATTTGTAAGGCAAAACACAACGGCCATATTCTACACAGTAACATATTAGATATGCAGGAACAATTTCAGTTATGCTTTGATGGTGTTTTCAATTTAAGCAAATAATCGGCCAGTAGAGGGCAGAGCTGCTTCACTGATTTTTACATGCCTTGTTATCCCATTTCTCTCCTGTAATCTGCATGTGTTAGTTCCATATGAGCACTGTTTACATGTCTTGAGTTACTTACCTGTTCATACTTGTGTATTGTGACTTTATACAGAACCACTGATTTATCAGATAGGTGTTCAGAACATGGCTGTGGTGGTGGTGAAAAATCACTAAACATCTGTGTGGTTCTTATAGATCACTTGCATCGACTTATATAGGATCCAGCACAGAAACAGCAGGGAAGCTACATCTTCCTCACAGTGATCTATGTTCAAAACCCACATCAGCGTCCTCTTGCCATTCGTGAACACAATGCCAGGAGCCTCCGCAGTCCTATCCTCCTCCTGGGAATGTTTGTTTGGTTTTGCTGCAAGGTGAAACACACAGCAGCAGCTGAGATCCATATCTCCCATTATGCTTTACAACTGTCATGCTCCCCAGATGCCCTTCTATAGGGCAATAACTAAAGATAGGCTCATCAGGACATCATACTACTGCGCTGGGCAGATGGGTTATTTGCCATTCATTGGGTATGTGATAGTAATAAACCTAGGGGCCTAGCATGGAAGCACAGTCAGCCCCTACAGTCACCACTTCAAAGGAAAGCCCCACAAATTCTCATGAAGTTTGAGGCTGCAGGTTTCCTGTCAGTGCCATCAAGGAAGCTCCTTGTGAAGACTTGCATAGGAGATTTGGTGTAGAGGTGTGGTTTTGTAAGTATTGCACATTACCACCCTTTGTTTGTTAAAACTTTGGCATGAATAGTTTACTTTAAAAATGTTGAAGTGAATACTAAACTCTGCGACCTCAGACGGAATCTCGGGAAAGGACAGAGGCGTTGTAGGACGTGAAAAGTGACTAATGCCTGCGGTGAAGCCGAGGCTCCACTAAGGATGGACATGCCAGCAGCACAAATCAGAGGGTGATCAAGAGGTTGTTGCCCTCAGCTGAGAACCTTACAGCCATCAAGTCAGGCTTGGAGAAAACATACACCTGTCGCAGAGCCTGGATTATCAAGGACTCCCCCATTGTTGCTGAAATATTCAATGAGTAGCCACTGTTTTTGGACATGCCAAGTCTAGCATGGAGAAACAGTAGTCAAACAGCAAACAGTACTTCCACATCCAGCATACACAGAGCAACATTATCATTCATTTGGAGTCATGTTTCAGAGTTGGGTCAATATTCACCCTGGTTTTATTACCGTGAGTGTTACTTTTCACATGGTACACGGTCATTTAATCTTAATGACTATATAATGCGAAAGGAATCAAATGGCGATTAGTATAGTCCATAGTGACAAACCCACTTGTCTTTCAGCAACCCTGTTTCCAGCAGCAGGAAGCTTTTTTCAGCAAACAAGCTTCGATAAACCCCTAGAACATTACAGGCCCGGCAGCAGACAGGCTTACAGGTCTGTCTGTAAGATGGACCTCTTTTTTACGAAGATGGGAGGCCAACATCGTTCCAAAGCTCAAATCAGTGGCATATCATTTTCAAGTTTTTGTCCAGCTTTATACGATAAGGATGGAAAAGGTGACCTTAGTCTCTACATTTCTGATTTCAACCATCCACTAGAGAGGGCATTCAACAATTCTCAATATGACATTAAAAGCAGAGACAATAAAAGTTATTTAAGTGACAGAAAAATTCAATTGATTTTACTAAGAGAAATATACAGCATCATCTACATCAAGTGGGCTTGCTGTATTCCTAAAAGAGCTGATAATAGAGCACCATACTCTTTACTAACTGCTGTATGACACAAATTTCATCCCGAAATGTAATTTTATGATACATTATCAGAGGATGAAGGCTTTGTTTGGACCTCTGTCTAAACTTTGGTGCATGCAACTTAAAGGCAAGAACAATCCATTTAAAAGACTGCACATGCAGTTTCTTAGTATCCGCCTATGTTGTTAGTGTCATTGGAAAAATGTCTTGTTTTACAACTTGAGGTCAACCCTTGAAACTGACCTTTCTTTGACTAGTACCATCTTTGTGTCTCACAGTGCTGATGTGGAAGGCCAAACTTGTAGAACTGGTTCTGTACTGCCACGGAGAACAGAGTAATCTCGCTCTCTCTCTCCATGTTTCTGACTGTTTTCTAAACTGTATTACTGATTTACAGTATCACCTCCAAAACACTTCTATTTTGTCTTTCTTTACATGTGTGCTGTGCTTTTCAACCACACACCACAATCGGTTCACATAGCCTGTTGTACATTTCTCAAAGCACACATCCGCATTTTTGAGGCACAACATCCACCACAAACATAAGCCCATGACATGGAAAACTGAGTAATCGTGTAAATACCAAGATGAGTCTGTGAGACTGTGACTCCGTGTCTTGGATGAAAAACTAGATTATACTAGATTATACTTATTATCCACTTGACGCAACTAAAGCATGATTAACGTTTTTATGGTTATATTTAGAAACATCAAAGCACTTGTATACGGTAGAAATGTTGGTGTTGGTTAAGTCAGTCACCTTAAGCACAAGACAGGACATGTTTAATTTTTTAATACTTAGCTAAAATTATGACTTTCCTTAACACTAACCAAAGTGTTTTGGTGGCTGATCATTCACTCCGGCCCCCTCACTTCTGTGATATAAATACGTAACACTTCCTGAACTGGTAAAACATTGCCTGTGAGAATAAATTAAGTTTCCTCCAGTTTCCCACAGCATGCTCTCCATGTGATTTAGCCGTGTTGTTTAGCACGACATCTTGATGACTTTCCAATAATGTCTGAATCAACAAGTGGAATCTTGATACAGTTGCAACTCTGTCTGCTAGTACAATGACTGGACTGAACTAGTTAACGATGAGTCATGATTTTTCAATCACCAAAGTTGTGTCATTGCAACACTTTTTCACGATATCATGCATTGATGTGTGTATCATTGTGTTATGGCTTGTTTTCTGACCACCAGTCCTAAACCAAGACAAAGAAAATCAGCAAATAAATTGTAAAGCAATTGAAAGCTGCAATTAGGGAATGCTTGGCAAATCTTAAATTCCGATATAGGTCATTTGATATCCAGATAGCGATACATATTACGATATTGCACATTTTCTGTAAATTCAACAAATCGTTTATAAAATTACCACATAGAAAGGCCTATTTTGAATTACTCTTCAAATAAAAGGTACTTACTCATATTTGACTATTTTTCTCCTTTTATTTAGACCCTTTGTCAACATTTTTAATTAGGATGTAAAGAAATATAAAAAATGAATGTATAAAAAAGGTAAATAGTAAAAAGCAGGGCTGCAAGCTCTCACGTATGACGCAATTGACACGTTTTCACACTGACACCCTGAAAAACAAATTTATAACTGATAATGTTGCTGTGATGCAGCAAGTCAGACAGTCCGTCCATGAGTGACCACTGGTGTACTGGCCATCTGGCACAACGGGGCTGCAGCATTAGTGGTCCGGTGGATTGTCAAAAAAATCCAATTCAATCCAATCCAATCTGTCTCTTTACCGGCCCTCTCTGTGTGCCTGTCATTCGGATGTGCATGGGAGCATGCTGCACTTTCCGGGACTGAGCTCACTAGCCAGTGGCTGGTCGGAGTCCTTCTCCTGTTCAGAATTACCCTGTTCTGTGTCACGTTTACTGTCCTCCATGTTTTTGTTGCCTTCATGCAAATTTTGATGAAATTTTCACCTGCATCCGTGCTTTACAGGAGAACAGAAAATATTCCCGTAAAGGGTGTGCTTAGCTACACAACGAAATAAACGATGGAGCATAATATGAAACAACACACGTTTTTCTATCATCACACAAAATATATTGTCATATTGCACAGCCTTGTTGCTAAAGTAAAAAAAAAATTATAACGTTATTTATTGAATAATTGTTTCAGCTCTAGTAATGAGTGTGTATGGGAAAAAGTATTTTTAGGGTCAGTGAGCATCTCAACCTACAATTCCAACTGTGGCCTCAACATCAAAAGTCGCCTAACACCTGAGTACCACCAACCAACCAGCACAAGTCACGAGTGCAGCAACAAGGACGAGAACCCTCACTGGCTTTCCACCAGCTAAAATGGCCATTCATGTTTGTGGGAATGCATGCTCAAGCCAGAGAACAAACATTGGTCCTCTGTCGAAGTGGGGCCACGTCCACCATTTTGAACAAACAGCACAGGGGGTCAGAGCCAGACAAACAATGCAGGAGAGAAAAAAATAGAAACAACACACACAACCAAAGAAATTCAAGCACCGCTGACATCACTGGTTGAGGAAAAATTGCAAGAAAGTCCTTACTTTGCACTATGAGGTGTGTGAAAAGTGTTTTTAGAAAACAGTAATTATTAAATGTGCTAATCAATCACAGTTCATGTGGATAGTGGGTTTGGTGGAATGGTTTAATTTTAAAAACAGACCACATCTGTGGTTATTGTTAATGTTTATGCTGGTGGCCATGTTTCTTCTGCCCATTTTACAAGTGGTTATGGGTGAGGTCTTACTTTTTAGAGAATTGTTTGTTGTGTTGATGCATGTCTTTAAACTTCTAATTACAAACCTTTTCATGATTCCTCTTGTTTATGATTCATCCTGAGGTATTTGTGTGATTTCCTTGAGGAGAAAAGTGTGGACGAGAGGAGGGGGGTGGAGTTTCAGAGTGATGAGGTAACACTGTGGTGTGACATACACACACAGGTCTGATCAAAGTGTTCCTCCACTCTGAATCTACTGTGACATTCCACTGACTGCTCAACACTTCCGACATCAGTCTATATGTTGGATCATTTTCCATCACCTCATGGAGACTTCCGTGTCTATTTGACATTTTTCAGTCACCCCCATCACCATTTCAGTTCAGTCTTTTACACTTAACACCATCAAGAAGTGCCAACGTTTTAAAATTCTTTCTTTCTACAATATTTTCACATGGCTACTATGGTATGTTAATGTTGGAAATATTGGGATTATGATTAAAAAAAATATAAAATATTAGCTTTTTATTATTATTATTTTAAATAAGATGTGCTATATGTCTGTCTGCTATCCTAACCTCCACAGCCTTATTTTCTGTCTCGCTACATAAAGGGCACACTAACTCCTGCTTTGGCACCGAACATTGGCTCTGGATGTAAATCCTGAGGTACCTGCATGGACATACTGTAGCTTCAATGAAGAATTTTATTATTATTACACAGTCTACATAGAAGATTCTTAGAGCCAGTGCTCATGTCATCTCTTACATATATGCAGATGACACACTTGTGATCGCATTAACATATATCACATACTACAGCGCATTGAATCAACACCTCTCTGACATTATGAGGTACACAAAGGTAGTATCTGATGCAGGAATATGTCAACCCCCAGGAGTCCCAGTTTTAAAAAGTGAGTTAATAAATGTGTAAGATTACACTCCAACATTTGCTTATACTGAAAAAAAATAGTGTGTTGCAGAGTAAGAAAATAGCTGTACATTTGCCCAAAAAAATACATAACTCATCAAACTAAATGAATAACTTTGCCACTGATTCAGCATGTGGGTGATCCCGTAAGTGCGTGGTAAACTTCCTCTCCTGCCCCTCCCCGCCACATCAGCCACAGGCAATCCAGTCTTGCCCAATCCTCCCCCCTGGTCCCCTGCCCGCCTCAGCCCTACCCAGCCCAGCCTCTCTGTCCAGGCAGCATATATGAGCAGCAGCGAGTCTTGCATGGAGGTCAGTGATCACAGTTGCACAGAATCCCATTGATTTTATATGGGCTTTAAGAGAAGTTAGAAAGAATTAAAAAACACATCTGGTGCTACAGAAAACTGGTAAGTTTTTTTATTTATATTATTTTTATTTAATTGTGATATATATATATGTATATATATATAATTTATATCTTATAATGCTTTATGGGTTTATGAGCAAGAAAGCAAGTATTTATCCATAGATAAAAACCATATATGTTTATTTTTCAGATACTTAAACTGTGGGATGGATTAATCTAAATCACATTTTTATACCCAGCCTCTGACAGTGTCTTGTTTCTGGTTGTGTATAAATGACTGTGTTTTTGTTTGTGGCTTCCCTCCTTCGCAGACGAGAACCAATCAGAGATGAAACTTCTGACAACCACCCTCGTCATCGTCCTTCTTACAACAGCATCCTCTAAGCCGGTAAACTGACCGCAAAGCTACATATGAATATTCCCTCATCCTCCTCCCTCACTGCTCTTTCTCTCTCATTGACTGTGCTTCACTTTTCCTTTTCATGGTGTTTTGTTGCAGTCACTCCCATAGCTGAAGTTGCCAACCCTGCACAGTCAAACTGCAGTATTTCTTTAGCATTAATACATTACAGATTCTATTTAAAATATTCTGGTTTAAATCTATTTATTGCATTGAAGAGCACATATTGAGACGACTCCACTTATGTTGAATTTGTCTTTCTGTCAACTGCACTGCCTCTGTACCTTTGTTGTTTACATACCTGCTTTACTCATATATTACACATATTCTATTGAGTTATGTCTATTGTGACTAACTAATTTGGTGGACACTAATAACAATTAGGCCAGTAACAGTTAATCAGGCTAAACAGGAAGTTAACAGGTTGCGGGGCCAACGTTGTTAGTTGTTGCGTACGTTTCATCTGTCGTGTGAGCACTCCCTACATTACTCCATGACGAATCACGGGGTAACGTAGAGTGCTGAGGTTACAGGACCCACTGCTGCCAGTTTTGACATTCTGGTAATTTTCCATCACCACAACAGGGCCCATGCGAGATATGGCTAGTGGTAGTGAGACCCTCTGCTTTGTATAACGCAGGACAAACGCAACAGTGAGTGTGTGGAAGCTGCCGATGACTCAGCAGGTTCTGATACAGCATGAACAAAAAGTAACGCCTAGTGGAAACCAGTGCAAATGTTAGCAGCCTAAGCCAACAAGTAAAGGTCGACCGATGATTTTTTAAAGGCCGATATGATTACGAAAGTTTGGATCAGAAAAAAGCCGATCGACGATTAATTGTCCGACATCACCTCCCCTGATGCTACAAGCACTAGGCTATGTGTGTTTGTTGAAAAACCTTTCTGCATCAACACTCAAAGGCTACAGGACTACGACGGCTTACTGTCACACTGTCATTACTTTCGATGACGTTTTTTAAACTGTCATTGCCAGCTTTTTAAAATGATATATTTGTACCTGCACATCTCACAGAATGGTTTAAGGTATGATTAAGGTGTGGGAAACATTGTTCTTACAGTTTTTAAAAAAGGCAACAATTATCCTACTTTCTGTCTCGCTACATAGTGTAAAGGACACGATGGCATTCAATGTAAATTGTGCTGCAGAAGCGTCCAGTGTTATTTTGTGCCTCCTTCTATTTTATATTCCTTCCACAGATTGGTCTGCGTCGGCATTATGATGCTGACATCACTGACAATGACAGGATGCAGGGATGGCTAGAGGGGAATGGCTGGTTGTCTTGGCGGTCTACTGAATCCTCCACCTACGGAGACTCTTCTTCAGAGTCGCATCATTCACTGGATTCATCTAGTGAGTCTTCAGAGAGTGAATCTTCAGAGAGTGAATCTTCAGAGAGTGAATCTTCGGAGGAGTCCTCTGAGGAATTTCTAATCACCGATCAGACCACACCAGCCGTGACTACCACTGCCCTGACAACCATCACTACAGGAGATGGGAGTACGCTCACCCCTGAACCAGACACAGTGAGCACAGGTGAGACAAATGTGACTGCGACGCCCCCGGGACAAGTGCCGACCACGCCTGCTGGCGTCACATCACCCGGCAATGTGACTCACTGTGTTACAGAGTTGATTCCAACGGCAGCTCCCATCACAGAAAACAGAGGAGACAACTAAACAACTGTTAACCCACTGCAAACACCAACTAACTATCAATTCAAGGAGAAAAAAGGTTAACATATCTGTACAGATAATCAGCGAGGCCAGTTTGAACTTAGAAGGTCTACCAGACTAATTAACCAATAGTATCACTAACCGAGTTGTAGCAAAGTGCCTTAAGATGCACTTCCTTTAATGACCTCTAGATGGTTGATCCAAAAATTATTTTTAGTTTTTCCAATGTGCATCTTTGTGGCAATTAAAAAAAAACAGAAACATTATGGCTTAAAAAAAGGTGGGTTTTTTTATTCTACAAAGGGACAAAACTAGGATTTGCCTTTCAAAAACAACTCTTATTTTCTTATCATGTGAATAGCAGAATTAATGGGTTTCTTCCACCACAGATTGATCAACTTCCAACAAGTAGTCATATTTAAAACACTTCTAAATTGGTACATTCAAGGTAGTAAACTCTTCTAAATCACAGGTTCAGGATAGAGTGTAGAAGTTTTTTTTTTATTTTTTATACCCAATACGTTTGCTTATATATAGTGTATACATTATTAAATTATGTGTTTTACCATAAATATTTTGTTTGTTTTATTTTTTCTGTTAAGACATGTAGACCTGGCAATCATACAGAGCAACTTTCATTGTGACCAGATCACTTAGATATGTTTATATATGGTAACATACAACATAATAATTGGTCAAAAATAGGTAGGTAAGATAGGTAAGTAGTTAAAAATGTTAACCTTTAAGTATTTACTGGTCAGGAAAGTACTTTTTGTGAATTTCTTCCAGTGTGCCAGAAATAGAACATTTCAGTGTTTCTACATAGATCTTCTCCTGAAATACTGTTTAGCTGGATTTTTTTTGTATTTCATAAGAATTTTCTTAAGTCTAGCACCTGCCTCACAAGCTTGTTAAAACAAGTAGATAGAAGTAGTAGTAGATAGTCACTACATATATACTGTATATTGCACTGAAACTTTACACACAAAAAAGCTTCTGCATAAAGCATCCAGAGTATGTATCCCACAGCCGTATGTTTATTGACTGTGGAGGGTGTGTCCTGTTTGTCGTGTTAGATCTCGTCTGTTGTCTGTACATGCTGAAGAAGACTGACTGAGTTATGGCCATGGTGGGTTGCTTTAATTACGGGATATGAATTCATCTTTTCCCAAATTAAATATGGCTCAGAGGGCTTAAACAATACCTTAATGTTGCGGTTGGTTTCTGTTTTAACATGTGTTGTACTTCATTTTGTTGAACTGGATCTGATGTGCATGATTGAATGTGTTGTGTATAACAGTATTGATTTGTCTTCTAAAGAAAAATAAAGTGTCTAAATAACAGTGTAATTGTCATACTTTTAAAATCATCAACAAACGTATTTTTGGCTCATGACCCTGTTTTTTATTTCAGTTTGAGTAATGTGAATATGAATCTTACATTGTTTAGTAGCCTATTTTTAAGAGCATGGAGGGACCTGGAGACAGTAATATACTTTAAACTAATTTCTAATGGAAAAAAGCCTTAAACATAAATATATCAGTCTTAGAAATCTCCCATAATGAAGTGACCCCACATGGAAGAATATAGGATGTTCTTTACTTCTGACAAATATGTTTGTACCGTACAGTTAACATGAGGAATGAAGTTGGGGTTCAGCTGAGGTTACATTTAGTTATAGTTTTGTGTGTTTCCGACACATGTATATTTCAGATTTAAAGATTTATAGGGTAATTTTACTGTCCTTTTGTGGTATCTATCCATGCATGTCATTTTGTTTTTATGTGTAGTGGTTTTGCTATATCCATCTGTGTGCCGCTGCTCCAATACAGAGAAGGCGAACAGAATTGAATTTGTGGTGCACACAGCATTTAAAATTACACTTAAATGTTCAAAAGCAACATATCCCTCCGGGAAAAATCCCAGAGGCACTTCATAGCAGTGCACTTCAATGTGAATGTTTCCGTCCAAATCATACATGGCTCAGAATATGTCCTTTTAATTGTCTTTAACAAAGACAGCATACTGTACCTCGTCCCCTGCTATTTGTAAGTAATTCAAACTGTTGATCTTTCAGTCCTAAAGTTAATTCTAATTGTTCAAAAGACCAAAACAAGCTCTGATCACTGCAACACATCCTGTTAATTCTCTTTAACTCAAGTCCAAAAATAAAAATCGAAAGCAAACAGGGTGGACCAGAGGCACTGCAAATTGCATTTTAATGACTCACCCCCATCTAGCGGGGAAAGCCATTTATTACAATCCATGTCCATATTCGGGATTTCAAACAGGTTTCTGGTTTATATGTGCACCTGTTAAACCCTTATACAGCCTGATAATTCCCTGCGTACAAAGCCTGGACCTTAAAGTAATGGTCTTCCCAGTTTGGTGTGGAAGAACTCGAGTGGCCTGAAGGGAGTCCTGACCTCGACCCCATCCAGCACCTAATTAACTGGGACACAGACTGTGACCCAGACCTCATCGCCCAACATATGTGCCCGAGTGGCATTCAGTCAGTGACGACAGCTCAGTTTCAGTAACCACAGCACTTCAAATTAGAGACCTTCTTCTTTCAAGGGGATTACTACACAAGAGAAACTGCAGTAGGTCCATTAAAATCCTAAATGTTGTTTTTCTTTTCTTTTTCTTTATGGTTTAGACTTGAACTGTTCTGCACACAAGAAAAAAGACTTTTTAAAGACTTGATTTATTGATCAGCTGTACATGTATCAAATCCCCCAGCTCTCAATATGACTCATAGATAAATATAGGAATCACAATCAGCCTATTATTGTTATTATTTTAGTCATCTACGTAATTGTCAGCGGCCCTCCCTGAAAGAGTGGCCAATGCCAAAGTGAAGAAGAGGGCAGGAGGCAACCCTTGCAGGGTTGGGATGTCAGTCAACGAGAAAAAAGTGTTAAGAAACAGTGGTTTTAAAAGTCTGAGACAGCTTGAACCAGCAAGAGAAGGTTAAACCAAGCCGATGATCATCTTTTTCTCTGTCCCATCCAGACACTGTTTACACTTTGTTTAAACCAATTCGTTAAGATCTTCAGTTGTAAATCCTTAAAAGTTAAGTTCCTTTATAGTTGCACATATATTTATAATTTATCCTTTATACTTCTCTGTCTAATTCTTCTGTCTAGTTTTTCACACTAGGCCGTTAGCACAGCCATGGGAGCATGCAACCTTGCATTTCACTGCACATACCTGGTACCACCAGACCCTCTGCACAGATACAAACACTCACAAACCACACAGTCAACAGGTGACTGAACAAACAACGCAACACTGGGGAAATTACTCCACATGCAGCCCTCAAATATTTAAATGTAAAGTGCATTTAAAAGTACTTTACTTTAAATGCAAAGTACAATACAACAGCAAACTGTTAAATCCACACAGCAACACAGCAGGACATTTAACTAACAGTCCAGACCAGAGAGCAGACGGACAGACAGACAGGTGTATGTGACTCACATTTGAGCCTTTCTTGTTTCATTCATGGTCTGGTATCTGGTCATTTTCTTTTGTTTGTTCACCTCTCCCCTCCACCCCTGCTAGTTTAATGTTTAATGTTCCTAACTTTTGAGAACTGGTTTATTAGGAGGCCACAGAGTCGAGTGACTGACTTCAGTTCACACTTTCTCTTACAAAGTCCTGTCCTTTCACAGCAACAGTGACTGTATCTGACTATGTGCACCAGCACATTGCATTATTGCCAGGGGGCGCCGTTTCCCTCATTTGAAGAAATTCATTGAAAACTGGGGAAGAGACCCACAAGACGACATACAAATCCAGGTTATGTGACAAAAAAATTATTACATTTGTTTTTAGTCAATTTAATGACAATGAGGAGTATTTTGAATATTAGGGAGTCCTGGTTTGCCTTAGTTTGTGGGATAAAACACACAGAAGAACCACCTTTGTTTTACATATGTTCACAGTAATCTGCATTTTTGTACATGGCAAACTGACAGAGGCGTCTTATGGCATATTTATGTTGTCTGTCTATTTTCCCTTGAGGGATAATAAATCAAGCCAGGCCTGTCTGTGCATGAGTGAACATAAGTCCCATACATCACTGTGAGGCTGGTGTACTCACAGAAATATAAATACATCAGTGTCAATGTTACAATGTTTACCTCGCCCACATTTAAGTGTTTTTTGACAGCAGGATTAGCTTGACAACCAAGGTCATTTTTAGTGTGAATTTTTAGTGTGAAGTGGTATCAAATATATAATGCAATTATCTGTATTCGTTAGTTTGAAGCACACATAGTTTTTGTTCACAGTCCTGCATGTACTGAAACATAAGTGTGAAGAGAAAATCCAGCAACAAGAGGCCTGCTTTTATTGTTGCTCTGCACATGCGTATTTTCCAGACATCACTGTCAGTTCAGAGTTGCGACAGGAACATCAATCTTGGCACAGTTTTAGCTGTCTCGTCTTTCCACCTGAGGGGGAACTGCTGCAGTTTGGGGGCACCGACAACACAAGGCCTGAAATCAGTCTGCGTTTATGTGTCTATGCAGCGTTTGACAGAGGCGAGGACAATAGCAAATGAGGACATAAAGTCCAGACAAGGAAATCCCTCTTATATTGCTGGTGGGTCTGAACATTTCTGCCTGTAGATGACACTAGCAGGTCTGCCTGGACTTTGACTTATCGACAAATTCATTTTCACAAAGTGCAGGTTTGGGTCAAGTTTGGGCCGAAAACATAAACATCAGTTGTTACTACACCTAATATTACTTTCAATATCAAAATTACAATTATACAATAATTTGAATGTGTACTTGACCTTCATCACACACACATCACTCTGCAACAGGTTATGACTTTTTTTGCAACCTGATTTGCCGGATTTGGTGGATTTTGTGTTAGATGGTTAATAATTGGTAAAAATGTGGAATTAAATATGTAAAGAACAATTATTTAGCAGTTGCTAACAGGGTTATTGTTGATGTGTTTTAAATTTTGTTGTTGCATAGGGTGAGATTTATCCTTGGGGTTGTTTGTGTGTGATGTTGGCTTCTTGATCATAGTCACACTTAGCTTTAGTTACCACTATGTATGTCTTAATTCAGTACAGTCATTCACTAGTTCCTTTTTTCATCTTGATGCACAGGCTGATAACTTGGAGCAGTCTAGACGAAGGCTGTGAACAATGTACAGGTGTCTGTATAGCCGTGTCCTGCTCGAATAAGCCGATGGGAGACCGAAATTTGCAGCTGTGCGAGGTAGCCTACGAACTTTTGGTCCAGTTCAAGTGGACAACTTGTGAATCACTATAGTGTTTTGTATAACTAATTTGTATTTTTAACCAAGTAAATATTTTTTCACCCCAAATGCTGCTTGCGCATGCTATGCAGGCAGGAATAGTTCAACATTTTGGAAAATAAGCTTATTTGCTTTTTTGGTGAGAGTGAGACGAGAAGATCAATATCAATCTCATGTATGAGATTAGGAGGGAATTAACTTAGTTTAGCATAAGCACTGGAAGCAGGGACAAACAGCATCAACCAGGATCTCTTTTTATGAAAAAGAACTTTATTAATATTTTAGAAATGGTACAATATGATACATTACAGTAAACAACATGGGACAAACAACATGTAGTGTAGGTAGAAACTGTGCAAATGAACAGGGCGGTGTTGTATGTATGTGTGTGTGTAATGCATCTATACCTGATTGAACCCTGTACTGGATGATGAGTTTCTCTTTGTCTATATCCTGTTATCTACACCAGCAGATTTGATACTAGCGAGCAACAAAGCTAAGCCACACAGGCAGCAAATGTGTGGCTTAATGTCAAGTTTATGTTTTATTACACTTTAAATGATTACAAGTATTTAAATAAACTGTGCATTTTTTTTCTCTTGCTTTATAAGCACAAAAACAATGTAGGTTTGCATATTGCAGTTATTAATGAATAATTAAATGCAGTGTTGTGCTAATGTAGATATCAGTACTCAATCGTGTTTGTTTCTTTGTTCTTTTCTAGTTTTGACCTTTTACCCTGCAGTAACAGAAGGAAGAGGGAAAGGGGCAAAGGTCATGAGGTCAGTCAACCTCCTGTCGTAGGTAGCAGTCGTCAGTTTCAACATCCTATTGAGTTACATCAGCTACACTTTTCCCCTGCGGGGTCAAACACGGGATTTACCAGGGCAACTAGACCACAGGATGCAGGAGTTATTGCTTTATTTAAATATAACCCAGAAGAAAAAGCATTTCTGCTTGCTTCTTAAAAGATGCACAAATAATCACAGAAATATTGGCTGAACACATTAAAATCAATAATAATTAAGCCTGGGCTGTCCCTGTTTGGCCCCACAGTGGAAAGTTGCTCTGGAGGGGTTTTTTTGCACCTGGATGCAGCATGCGCTCTCTATGTGAATCTATCTGACGCCACCGACTCCTCCATATCTTGGGTAGGTGGGGCTTATTTGGCAGTGATGACCGCTGGCATGTCAGTGGTGGTGTCAGGTCCCGCCCCCTCCTCATCAGAGTCACTCTCAGTGCTGTCACTCTCATCTGAATCGCTGTCAGCGGCTCCGGGCGTGGCTGTGGCCTCCTCGCTGCTCTGGCTCTCCTCGTCCTCTGACTCCTGGCTGGTGCTGGCGCTGTCGCTGCTGGCGCTCTCCTCTTCCTCCTCCTCCTCTTCCTCCGGGGTGCTGGAGCTCTCGCTCTCGCTGGTGGTGGCATCGCTGGCGCTAGCGCTCTCCTCCTCCTCTGGGAGGGAGGCCTGGCGGGGGCTGATGTCCTGAGAGGTGCCGGAAGAAACGTCCAAGCCCTGGCTCTCCACCTCAGGGGTGCTGGTGTCCTCCTCCAGGAGGTCGGAGTGCACCTGAAGAGCCTGGAGGTGAGGCAGAGGAGGGATGGGAGGATTAGTTTGTTTGACTTGTCTGTAAGTGCACAGTACATACAAAACTGCACTAATGGAGGAAATTGTAAAGAAAGTTGCCCCTGAAGATGAAGCACTGAAAGAAGTTGAAGTGGAAGTTAAGACAGAATGGAATTAAAAGTTGAAGTGAAAGTAAAAGCGCTAAAATGGCTTGAAGAGGCAACTGAAGTCCGGGCACTGAAAAGAGATGAAGTGAAATGAAACCATGAAGTATAAGCAAGGAGTGAAAGCAGTTGAAGTGTCACATAAAGTGCTAAAAAAGAGTTTAAAATACCAACTAAAGTAATACTGAAAGGCATCTATCTACAGTTGTTTTTACATCTTGTTATAGTTAGGTTTTTTGTAGAATGAAGCAAAGAAAGAGAGTTATAAAAATTAAAAAAGCAGTTTTTGTGGAGTTTTGCTACATTCTGAAGCGCCAGCTCTGGCATTTATAAACCCTACCCATGTGTCAGCACACGTGGGTAATGGTAGGGTAGTACAAGGTAGAAGGTAGCATTTTCGAGATTATTGGACGGTTTGACAGTGTTAGTTGCTTGCAGCAACACACTGTACCACAGCCTAATACCAAATTGGATTTCATTTGAACTCCACTGATGGTCTAACATTCTCAGGAAGCTCAAACTAACCTGTACCTTGTACACCTGCAGAGACTTCTCCACTTCATTGCCGTCTGTCATGTCGTAGGCCATCTTCTTTCCTGTGCCGACAAACTCGTAGGACTTGTAGGGAGCAGGAACCTTGTGGTAGGATTTGTCCTCCACATAGACAATGGACTTGTAGTCGCTGGGGTAGCCTCCCAAGCTGTCGCCGCGGCCTGTATCCGTGTCGGTGACGATGGTAGGCAGGATGGGCTCAGCAGTGGTGGTTTCAGCCCCGGGTTCCTCTGTGACGATCACAGGGTTGACGGTGGCAGGAGCAGGGGTGGAGGACTCACCCGACTCTGAGCTGTCGCTAGATTCATCCTCCTCGGTTTCCTAAAGACACAGAGGTGGAAGTTGACCTGTCAGAGAACTGGTGAGAACATCCAGATAATCTGATTGGGACTTCCATCTGAAAGAGTTCCTCATTTCATCCCTGCCAATCATATTAGCTGACTTTGGCTTTTCCCAAACATTTTAATAGATTTTGTTTGGCACAAAGTTTGGGGAAACTTCTACTTTTAGCTTGTTACTGTTTAATTACCATTAGCCACTGTTCCTGTCTAAAGTCAAACCAAAGTTTGACTGACAAAAACGTAAAGTTATAAATGTGAAAAACATGAGACTAATATTGCTACACTGATATTGAGTGGGACTACAATATTTGAAGGGGTACATTTGCAAATGATACTCTACTATGTCAGTGATTTTTTGGCAGGTATGAATTGTGAATTATTTACAAGCCTGAGAGCATCTGTAAATTAAAATTAGTTAAACAAACCATAAACTATGGGTGGGTAGACCATACATATACAGACAACTACACAGACATTTAAATTAACTGTTTTTGATAATGCAAATGCAGAGACAGTGGCTCTAACTGCAAAACTAACATCCCAAAAAACTCTTCGAAAAATATTCTACAATGTAAAGAAATGTACTCTTATCAATAATTAAATAATCAAGTTTCTCAACCTTCTTGTACCGTTTTTCAGCTTTTTTATGCTGTTGATGGCTTTTAATGTTCAAGATTTAGTAACTAGAAAATTTCAGCAGCCAATACTATCCACTAACATTCAGAAAAACATCACCTCCTTGCTGTATATGTAGCCTGATGTGTTATTGGTGTGTTTTTACTTACACTCTCCTCGGTTTTATCATCATCATCATCATCATCATCATCGCTGTCTTCGCTGTCCTTGCTGTTGACAGAGGCCGTATCTGAGGAAGAAGTTGTGGCTGCAGACTTGACTTCTACTGGAGCCTCTGCTGCCTGCTGCAAAAAACATGACAACACATAGGGATAAAGTTCACCAGAACCCTGGTCTGCAGACAAAATACATTTAAATAAAATAATAAGATATATTATTGATTTGACGTCTCTCACCTCGTTTTCATCTGAACCGTCTTTGCTCTCATCTGAGCTGGCAGCTGCTGCTGCTACAACGTTCTGCAGCATCAAAGATACACAATGAATTTGATTAATCCTCATTTTACCTTTAGCATTTTTTTTTAATAATTTTTTTATTGCGTCCTCATTCATGTGTCAGGCAATTGCCAGTCAAAGAAAATCAATTAGTACTGACTCAATGAGTGACTTGAGTAGACAGTTTTAAAATGTTATTTCTAACTTTGAAAGCATTTTTAGAGTTTTCTCAGCAAAAACATGCTCCTCTAACACAGCTCTCTGGTCTCTGACGTGTTGGGCTCCAAAGCTCTAATCAAGTGAGGTGATCAGGGAGTCCACACTTTTGGGTTGAGGAGGAAATAAGAGAAAAGTCACAAGAGATGTGAGAGGTGAGTGTATGAAAAAAGTAAGGAATGAAGTGAAGGAATATTTTACCTGAACCACTGCTGCCTGTTTCCTGATGGCTGGAGCTGCTGGTCGTCTCACCTGTGAACAAGACATCAGTCAATGGAAGTCTTGCTCCCATTCTCTCTCTTTCTCTCTCTCTCGCTCTCTCTAGCTCTCTCTCTCTCTAGGTACTTACCACTTCCTCAGAGCTCTCTGAACTGCTGTCAGAAACTTTTCTCGCCTACAAAGCAAACAAAGATGTTACCAATTGAAACGAACTAAAACTAATGCCAAAAATGTAATGTGTAATGCAGAAGTTATCTCGAATTTTGGACTCGACAGAGAAAGTGACTCACCGGCCGGCAGAGGACTGTGGCGAACAGCAGAACGAAAACAATGGCCACTTTCATTGTGTCACAGTTCAGTGTCTGGATAGGGAGAAAACCAAAGTCAGACAATAAAACAATAAAACATAATTGTGATTCAAAGAGCTTGTACGACACCAAAATACTTGTCCGGAGGCCATAACTTCACAGGAAACACAATGACATGTCAAACTGAAAATGAGCAGTCTCATCAGTAAATCCTCTCGCCCAGATTCCTTCCTAAAAATGGAGGCTGGTCACATGACTGTTAACTAGCAGCGGCACTTCCTGAGGCCTTGGTATGTCCAGGAAGCCATTAAGTCCTTAATTATAGACCTAAACGAGTGGTTATATGTCCCTGACAACTCTGTTTCGATACAGTAAAACATTTTCTCTGTCATCAGAGCGACAAAATCCACATCGTTTTGGTTCGTGGTTTGTTAAACTACGAGACAGGATGTTGACTTATTCTGGTCCAAAAAGTGTAGAAAAAAAGCAGGTATGATTTAAAAGGAGAGGACATTCCTTTTCTTTTCTCTTTTTTTTTAAAAGACGACATTTCTAAAAACAGTCGGTCATTTCAGTTTTTAATAAATGCTACTTAAACAAGGGTAAATAGTGCATTTGTTGGGGACTATTTTCAGCAGAGGATGAATGCACATTTCATTCTCTAGTGAGTATTTCCAGCAGTAGAACAGTTTGTGTATGTGGGTTTGAGGCAAAAAAAATTACAGTGTGTGTTTATGGAAATGAAGGAAAATGTAACCTAGTGTAACAGTGTGGCTCATTGATTTGCATGTTTTTGGACAACAATGGCACTCTATGGCACAGTGGAAGAAGATATATCAGGCTTTGATACCGACACAGTACTTGTTAATAGGATCATTTCATTGCTGATTTTGATACTACTGTAACAGAAACAGTAACTTTTACTGAAGTAGATGTTCAGAGTACTTTTTACCTCTACTAAGTAAAATATCAGCAAAATGTCATTTATGTGCCATCCCTCCTTTCACTGAAAATATTAAACCTTGTCAACAAGGGCTTTAAAAACATTTATTTTTTCCTTTCATTTGGTCTCTTACTATAACAAGCTCTACTTTTCATGTATGCTGTGGGAGGAGCAGTCTGAGTGTCTGCTTCTATCTTTAATGATGGACTCTTCCTATACTGTGTAATTCACCAGGTTATAAGTGGAAAGCCACAGTGCAGCAGAAACATGACAGACGCCCATATGACTGTATGGGTGTGTGTAATTCTGTATGTCTATCTTTGTGAGGACTAGTATGAGCTTTAAGCCTTGAGAGTGGACCCGGGTTTGGAAACTGGGGACATTTTTTGTCTTTTAAGTCATTTAAGGCCTGTTTCAGAGTTAAGATTTGGTTTTAGACTTAAGGCTTGAATTAGGTTTAAATATGAAGCTATGAAACAGGGAAAGCTTAGCTTAGCATAAAGACTGGAAGCAGGGGAAACAGCTTGCCTGACTCTGTCCAAAAGTAACAAAATCTGCCAACCAGAACCTCCAAAGCTCACTAATGAGTTGTGGCTATATGAGGGATGATGGACCAGACGACTGTATATCATTGCCGGAGCATTGACTTCCTGGAGTCTTGTCATCACTGTGAGATTGCCAGGCAACCAGCAGAAACTTTTCTCTAATCTTTATGTCTTTATTGTGAACTGCTTGATAGTTTTTCTTCTGCATGGTTCTAAAAACTACTAAAATGAAACCTGAAAAGGGAACATTACTCTTTTGTTGAACTGTATATGCAACCTGACAAGGCCAAGGGGTCATGGGTAGACAGCTTCGATTAAAGGAGTCATACGGCAAAATATCTGGAAGCCACTGAGCCGCTGAAAATTGAAACACCTACACAAAGGGCCGAACCTCTTCAAAGCACTTGAGCTAAAAAAACACTGTTGTCTGAGCAGGTAGTTAATCAGTACGTGTGTGTTGTCAGTGTGTTTACTCAGTGTGGTTAGCCTGGGCTGGTCCTGGTCATGTGACATATAATCCGGAGGTTAGTTTCTTGCTGCCCACAGCTTCCCCTTCCTGCCCGGGTGTCACTGTGACACTAATGAGCCAATCAAACACGGCCGCCCCGGCTTCGCATCTGACCAATCACAGGCAGACTTACACCACCATAAAGTCTTAAAAAAGAACTCATAATTAACTGCAATAAACTGCAGAACTTTTATGGTGGATAACCAAACCCTGTGGCTCCACAAGTTTAATGTGAGTTTGCTTAACGCTGACTTTAATTTCTGATAATGTTGCACAAGTCAGTTTGATAATCAGTCAAAATTAAGATGCAGGTTTGTTAGAAATCTCTTGGAGTTGCAGTTGGACCACAAAGACATGACCCTTTACTCCACGTACACTGCAAAACAATCTTTAAGCCATTACCGTCTATTATTGAGTCCTGAATTTTTAAGGTTTATTTTACAAAAACTTAAGAAATCTATTGCTTTCAACCTGTTTCAAATTTAGACAATCTTGTTATAAGAATTGTCAGTATGTGGAAACTACACTCTATAAGGCAGAGTACAGTGCTGGAATCAAAACAATTGACATTTACACTTCATTAAAAACAAGTCGATCTGAATTGGATTTGAGTTGAAATAAACATATCAAACTGGCACATATGTTTCTCTTGTTTTTAAGAAAGTAAGACTTTTTGGACTTGATTACAGGCTTAAGTGCTTTTTAAAGGAAGGTTAAGAGGAAAAATAAAATGTAATATTTTTCTAAGTAGATTTTTGCAGTATAGCTCTGGATTTGTAAACTTGATTACCTACATTAGAGTGTTAAAAGAAGAAATCCATAAAGAAAATACACGACACAAAAGTATGTGGACACCCGACATGTTCATCCTATGAAAGTTGAACTGTGGGCGTTAATCTGCTGCTACAACAGCCTCCACTCTTCTGGTTTCAAATTTTACACCAGATTTCTGAACCTGGCAGCAGAGATTTGCTCCCATACAGCCACAAGTGCATTAGTGAGATCCAAATGTTGGGCGATAAGGCCTGTCACTCCTCCAGTTCAACCTGAAAGTGTTAGATGGGTGTTGAGGTCAGGGCTCTGTGCAGGCCAGTCAAATTCTTTCACATGAAACTGGGGAAACCATTTCTTTTTGGACCTGGCTTTGTCAGGTGTCTGCGTACTTTTGGCCATATAGTGTATTTCAAATGCATGAAAGAACTTTTCACACTGCAAGTTTATAAATGTTAAATTGTATTCTGTAAGCTAAATAAAGCATATTTCCAAAAGCAAATATTAACCTGTCCTCCCACCTCTCATCCCACCACCAGTTTATGCAGAGAAACTCCAACCAAACACTGTGCACAGTAAATATAATGCTCAGTTTGTCATGTATTCATTCTTACCTTGTTTGCAGGCGGAGGAAGCTTCAGGAGTTCAGCGGCTGCAGATTGTAGAGCAGAAGCAGACAGATGTTGGTTTGCCTTTAGTTTATCTCCTGGGTTTCTCTGGATGTTGTTCGCTGCTCAGTGATGCTGCTGCTGACACCGAGACTCCTGGTTGGCTTATAAACCCTCCAGCCTCTGGCAGCAGCCAATCAGCTCGGGGCTCGTGATGCCATGAGGTTAACCGCCGCTCCGTGGTCCACCTCTCCTCTCTCTCTCTCCCACTCTTCCTGTGGTTGGTGCTGTGGTGGTGTGGGGGCAAACGTGCACGCACACACACTCACACACACTCACACACAATGCAAAGACAGATACATGGATGAAGACATGCAGACATTTACAGCCCAGACAGAAGCATGTGAATGTACTTTTTTGCCTCTCTCTTTTTAACACACACACACACACACACACACAATCGCTGTGTGTGAAGTTAATTTAAGGACATGTAGTGACAGGCTCTGGGAAAAAACAGCAGCATATAGTGGCGGGTGGTATGACAGTGATTCAGCTTCCTCACAGACAGAGAAGAAACTCACCTGACTGAGGTCTCTCTGGATAATTGAGAATGTGTCTGTGACACCAGACTGATTAGTCTTAAACAAGGGGAGGCATGTTTTTTTGTAAATTATTGAGTGTTTGTGTGCATGTGTGTATGCATATACTGTATCTGTATGTATGGATATAATAAAGGTACAGTCATGTTACGAATGTTTGCGAATATTTGCTCCGTCTCCTATTTTTTTTATTGAAAATGGAGAAGTCTTCATTCTAACAGTTTAGTGTAACATTGAGCGTCGCCCTCACATACTTTTTACAGTTTTTATCGCTCTGTTCAATATTTATTTATTACACACTGAGACATCACGTCCTTTTTTAAGTGAAGTCAATTTTCTTGTATACAAAATGACGAATTTCTCATGTTGTTTAAAATCTGTATAGCACCCTCCATCCTTATATCCTCAATTCAGAAGCAAAAACCTCAGGAAGAGCAATAGAGGAGGGATCCCTCTTCCTTGTCATGTCTACAAAAAAGACCAAAATAACAACAGTAAAATTACAATTTGGAAAAACAGAACGACAATATGAGATTGATAGACTGCAAACATTTATGAAAAGTACAGATCAGGGAGGACATCAAGCAACTTTCGGGTGCCACAAAAACTGATCAGACCTGAGCCACACAACCTTCCCTCCAGCTGGAGGAAAGACTGTACAAACACACAAGAGGCAAAACTCAAGGACACCATTCACCAGAGTGAGAGGACAAGGACGTCATTCACACATGCGGAGATAGACACTTATTATCCTAATTGTGTGATAAAGTACAGGTCAGGGGAGGCATTTTAAGATATTACTATTACTGAAGAGTGCCTTAATACTCAGTGTCTAACATGCTGTGACTAGTTTGTTTTGAGTTACAACATACAGGATATCATAGTATCTTCACTATTTTTTGACACCAGTTTGTGCTTTTAATCATCTGGTACGACCACTAAATGCTTCATTACATTTCATGTTTTCGAAGAGTTATATATCTCTGTTTTCATTCTAAATGCATATTCTGGAAGTCTTATTTCAAAACTCCCCATAAACTGAGAAGTTTAGCAACCCATTCACACAGTTTACCAACCTAACCTAATTCTGTTAATTAAAATTAAAGTATTCTCCACTAAAATCTCCGTTCACACATTTTGTTTGGATAACTCAAAATATTTTGTTTCACAGCCTGCTGACTTGCTGAAGATTGAGGTGTCAGTATGAAAACATGAGAAGGGGGCTGGGTGGGTTGTATCCAGACAGACATGCATTCTTTGAATTCTCGTGTAATTTACATGTTACACTTTCAGCAGCGTTGAGACGACAGATTCATTAAACTTGATTGACTCATAAAGTGTCTGAGTCTGTCTGATACTGGCTGGGTACATACAGGTATACACTGCACACACACACACACACACACACACACACACACACATACACATATAGAGATGCAGAGTTGGTTACATCTAAGTTCTCCAACAAACAAAACCAGACACACAAACCTACAAATTTCTGATCTAAAAACAGACAACACAAACATGAATATACCAACTTGATCCCCAGTACTTCTCTGAGATATCAAAACACTGTCCAAACACAGCCACTACAGAGCCAGATATTTCCCTCAGAAGGTGGGGGAGACCAAACTTGAGCTAAAAGGAGGGTGAATATTGGACCTACATTCTTTAGGTGGACACAAACACGACTCGTATGACGGATAATGTCTGTTGGATGCATAAGTGAGCAACTATTTTCTATATAAAGTGACAATATGTCAATGTTGTGTTTACAGCTTGTTTCGCTGCAGCCCAAAATGATCAATTAAAGCAGCTTAATGCAGAAAATCCTGAGTACTGTATTGTAACTTAAAAACCAAATAAATCTCCACAGTGTACTTAGAATGAGTATTGTATTAACACACTTTCTGAATGACCAATTAGATTCCTGTAATAAAATCATATGATATATATACTTTAAAAGACACAATCAAATGACAAGCTTATCTCTCATTATACACTGAATTGTAAAATTGGTCAAATACTTGCTAAATGCAGGTGGTCACAAGCAGCAGAAGTGCCCCAACCCAACAAGACTCATTCCCACCGGACATTCAAGACAAAATATATCACAGCAAAGCTCTCCCGTTTTGCTGGGCAACATAAGGTGGATATAAAAGTCACAGTATTTCCTGCTTTGGCCACATTTCTAATGGGCCCAAATCAATAATTCAGAATAGATAAATAAATATTAATTTGATGCATTGCACACACCAATTTCTGAACACACACAAACATAAAAAAGCACACTTGTGGGAAGAGTGGGTTGACACACACATGCAGATCGCACATCGACAGTCTGATTATAGTAACACAGTGTGTCATCGCTCCGATGGTACAGACATGTTGAACTCTGACAGCTTGATGAGTTCTGAGGCCTCAGAATCACAAACGTACAATTACACAGCAAATCAAAGCTTTCTACTTCTACCGACACACTGAGGTATGTCGCATGTGAAAGCAGCAGGAACGTCCTGTCATGCTCAGTCTTGTACGAGCCCGGAGAGCCGTCGCTGTTTGATAACTTAAGTTAATAGATCTTAAATGTCTGTGGAGTTGGTGTGTATATGTCCTCACCATTAAACTACAGAACCTTGTGACTTTGTATCAGGTTAAGTGATTGTCTTCTGACTCTTTCTTTTTCTGTTTGTTCATCAAATAATGTTTTTGTATATCATTGTCATTCATTTTATTGTGCAAACCTTGAGCCCCGAAAGCTGAACCAGAGTGTGTGTGTCTGCGCGTGTGTAAACCTGAGTGATCTGGCGTTTGTTGTATTGAAAGACAAATAAAGCAGCATGAGACATGTCTGGGATGAATGTGTCAGGACATGCTGGATAAAGTTTTCTACCTCTTTTTCCACCCAGTGTGAAAAATGTAATGTCTATGTATGTGTCTGAGATCATTTCTTGCCTCGTGTTTATGTTTCTGACTGTATTTATGTTTTACTGCCACTTGAGATTTTTTAAATGCACTGTGCCCCAAGTCCATTCTTTCTAGTATATTCATACTACATAAACACTATCTGCTAAACTAGATGATGCACTAATATAGCTCTCTCTCTCTCTCTCTCTGTGTGTGTATATACACACACAGAAACACACACACACACACACACACACACACACCTTAGTTTATTTTGACTTATTCCAACATACAGTAACCAACTGCTATAAAAACTCACAAAATAACCTAATTTGTATTAATCTGCAAATGAAAGTAATCCCTTAGAGATGCACTATTTATTCCTGTTTGAGTAACATTTGATATAAACTACAGTGCCCAGCTGTTTTAGAAAATTACTGAGACGTTTTTTAAATTAAATGTTATTTTGGTCAGCCATTATTAAAGATTGACAGACAGGGCCAGGGTCAGACATTGTGTATTGTGAGGTACACTAACACATTGTTGGTTCTGGTCTTAACATGGTATTTTTTGACAACAAAAAAAATTAAATACCAGCCTTATCCTTCAACTGGTAGATTAACATGAAGCAACAGTACCGTTGCATTGGTTACATGCAGTTACACCTTCAGCACTGATTTACACTGACCATGTATACACAGGCAATTCAGGAAGTTCTTGCAATTATTTGTGTGTAAATGTGTGTTTGTGTTTATTTGAGGGTGCTTGTTTGTCTAGGTCATTAATTATCAAAGTGTTCAGCCAAAATAACCCATGAAAAGAAATCAGATGGTAAGAAATTATACATGAACAGACAAATAAAATGTCCCTGATTAGTAGCAGCAAACTTTTGCCTGTTCTCTGGTGACTCTGGTGAATATCAGGCGTGGCTCAGTTAAAGTCCTCTGTGGGCCCCTGGCCAGGTGAGTGCAGTGAACTGTGAACGGGGCAGTTTCAAAAAAGTTATAAAGAGGAAACCAGTCGACATCAATCGGCCCGGAGAAGACGAAAATGTCAACTAAGACAAACCGCTGCAGCAACAATGAAAAACAGTAAAAACATCAAACGTGATGAGGGGAGGATGGACTGGTCTGGGACACTGGCTCCTGTAAGGCCTCCTACAGTTTCCAACGTCGGGAACAAAAACAAATCTGAATGGTGTGAACCGTTTATTTGGAAAAACACAAAAGTGTTGTTTCATAGTTCAATAAAATTGTCCCCCAAAAAAAGGAACCAAAGTGCAACTAAAAACAGACCAAGTCGACTAATATTTACAATGAAAGGTTTTTCTTTTAACTCGTGTGTGTGTGTGTGTTCATATCTCTTCCCCTCTGTTTGTGTGTGTGTGCATTTGTTAAGTATCTGTCTCAGTGTGCATGCATTCATTTGTGCGTTACGGTTAGTTTCCAGGCTTTCTGTGTCTTCTTGTCTACTCGTGTTCTTGTGATTGCAATGATTGGTGGGTTTGTCACTCTGAACAACACCTTTCACATTATGTGTCATATAAACTATATGAGGTGATAATATGTCAATGTTGTGTTTAAAGCTTGATTCGCTGACCCCCGTTTGTACAAAATAATCAATTAACGCAACCTTAATGGAGCCTGTTTGACCATTGGTTGTTGGTCAATGAAGAGCGATAATGTAAGTGTGTGTGTCTAAAGCATAGCTGGACAAGCCGTGTAATATGATGTTTGAAACTTAAACTGCGTGCCCTGGTAGCTCACTGGGTAGAGCTCATACCATTAAGGCTTAGTCCCCTTTGCGGGCCCTTTGCTGCATGTCATCCCCTCTCTCTCCCCTGCCTTCATATCATAATAATGTAATTAAAATCATAATAAAGTAATAATAATGATAACAATTATAATCAAACAGAACATCAAGATTCTCGCAACTGATGCAAAAGAGAAGTGTGTAAGTCATTTATTTATATGTGCATTGTTTCTCTTTGTTTCTTTGTCAGGACTGAAACTCACTTTCTCAATACCACCTAGAATGAGCTGAACTGGAGACACACACACACACACACACACACAAACACACACACACGTATTGTGGTGCTGATGTCATTGGTCTTTTTCTACTTGAAGCCTCCTGTTAAATGCATGTGAGGGGCCTCGATCCCTGTGGTCGCCTCAGTGTGGAAATATTCCTTTTAATAGCAACTTCGGGATATTTGTGCATTCACACAAACTGCTGCGTTACTCTTTAATAGAACGTTAGTCCATCAAGTTCTGTTATCGTAAAAAACACATATGAGAGTGTTAATGGGTGCTGGGCGAGATCAGATGTGGTCTGGCTGCTGGTGGAGATGGAACAACTCGCACTCACACACACACACACACACACACACACACACTCAAAGACATGTACATATACAATGCATGCAAACACACACGCAGATACAAAAGCGCGCACACACTCTCCAGGCTGGAAATGTGGTGGAACACTGGCTGGCAGACAGTGGAACAAGACATAAATGAGAAGAGTGTGAAACCCACTATGATAAGGATTTTCCCAGACTGTGTGTGTGCGCATGTTTTTGTATTTCTATGAGGACAAAGATGAGAAAAACCGACATCTCCTTGCTGCATCTCATCTATTCTGCAGATTAAAGGACCTTTACTGTGTTTGACACGTTTCAGCCCACTGACTACAAATCACATGTACGCAACTGCTGACCATCTTCATACAGGAGGTTTAAGAACATTTGATACCTTACCGTGCATTAGGAAGGGATTTTTTAATGGCCAGTGTGAACAGGAGGAAGAAATACAGCAAACAAAACCCGTTTCAATGTTTATGTGGCCACCTGCTGATTGTTTCAAGGCCATATTTCCCTAAGATTTAAACAATTTTTGTTGTCTAAATAAGAACAAAATCACCAATGTTGTTTGCTCTAGCATCTTCAGACAAATGTATTTAATCATACGGCTCTTCTAGACTTTCCAAATTATATTGAACTAAATGGGTCAAATCCTGACAATATAAAGTCAACCCTGTGGCGAGAGGAGGAGAGTGGGCAGATCAGTGGATCTGTGGATCTGCCCCATGGAGATCTCATGGCTATGTGCTGGATTTTCTGCACCTGTTAGCAATGGCTCTGGCTGAAAAACACCAGAACTCAATAATAAGTGCGGTTGTCCACTAACTTCTGGCCATATAGTGTACAACGACCCTGTGATCAGAAGTGATTATCCAGGTAATGTAGCCAGATACAGACTGTAGGTTATTATCAGGTGTAAATGGGATCTGTGTGATGAAAGAGCAAGCTGGACAGAGACAAGCAAAAAGAGGGAAAGATGATGACAAACAGAACAAACAGAAACCGAGATAAAGACAGAAACTGAAAGAGAAAGAGAAGAAAAGAAGAAACAGTAACAGTCACACACAATAAACAAACATGACCCAGCTCCTTCACTTTTCACTAAACAAAATGTCTGGCAAAATAAAAAAAAATAACAAAACTCACATCACATAACAACGACTTACGCCTAATTGTTTTCTGTTTTACTGACTGAGCTAAAACAATGGTGAAACCGGCCACAGTTTGGATCTTTTCTGCCTAAATTTTGCATAAACAAAGTCTGGATAAGCCACGGTGGTTGAGGCAGGAAATAAATACATTGTGAAACAGACAAGGCTCCGGCTTTATGTGGCTGGGGTTGCCTATCCGCCACGTATAACAGCCAACTGCTGGACCTCTGCAACACAAACACAGAGCTCAGTAAGAATAATACAGTTAATCTGGTGGAAAGCTCTTAAATGAAAACAGTCGCCTACTGGAGACGGGCTCCCAAACAGAGCCGGGAAGAGGACCCAAACCCGGCAACCCAAGAAACAATTCATCTGGGATGTTGTTGACATGGTTTTCAAGTTCCACATGAAATATAAAATAACCAATAAGAGGAAGAGGGGAACAAACAGCTTGAAGTAAAACATGTTTTTGAAAAACAAATAAATAAAAATTGTTCCTTCAGACTTTTTATCACTTCCTGATGTGATTCTTTACTTGCTGACCACAGGTTCACAAAACACACACACACACCGCACACACACACACACACACACACACCTACATACACACCCACAGGTCTGCAGTATTCTTAGCTTCCACCCCCAGTTTCCACCATGACTGGGTGGCCGTTCACTTCCTGTATCTGGCATCTGCAGTGTCTCTCTTCCTGGAGCCAGCGGCAAATTTCCACTGAATGACATGGCTTTTATTGTGTGTGTGTGTGTGTGTGTGTAAGTCAGTGATGTACAGTACATGTTCACGCACATGACACGTTTTAGGATCATATAGACACATTTGTCATTTGAAAACAGTGCATCCAAACTTTATCTTCATCTTAATCATTTTCAACTTTCAACAATCATATTAACTGTTAAGAAAAGGTTTTCTCGACAGTTGTCCCTTTTGACAACACTTTATTAGAAGAGTCCAGTGTTGAAACAAAAGGCTTTTGCTGCCTTCAAAAGAGTGGGTTAACATCTTTCAGTCCTTTTCCAAACTGTCAGAAATCAGCATCAGCATCAGCTTGAAAAGAGAGTCAGACTGTACATGACTCATGACTTTCATTCGTACCTAAGAGAAAATTGTAAATACAAGAAAAATGGCCCTTCAGGTTGGATCTGTTTGAACAAGTGCTTCTAACATGGGGTTTTGAGTAAGTCATGCTGATGTCCATCACGCTCTGCACAGCTGACTTGAACTCTGGTTTTGTTTGTTCAGCTGATGACGGTGACATTTAAATTCTGATGGGTCCAAACACAGCACTTGTGTTTGGATGGCTAAAATAGGAGAGAACTGTCGTTCTGTTCAGAACATAATCTTCTCAAACTACAAGGAACAAACACCAACATTATGTGCTGGAGGAGAATGAGGTCTAACTGAAATTGTCCTCCCTGGAAGGCTGAGGAGAACAAAAACAAGGTTGAGACTGATGCTAATATTCAGCTGTGTCTTCTTCAACATACTCAATCCAACATGTTACACAAGTTAGACACAAGATAGATTTATTTTGACTCTCCTACTGCCAAAAAAGAAAAATAATAATAATATTAAATGGTAGGATGACATCTCACCCAACTCTGTCCAATAAAGGCTCTACTTGTGCATCCTTCGACCTCTGTTTACGAACCCTGGTTTGGTTGTAGAGGAGCCCTGTGAACCTAAACAGACTAAATATGACAACAGTAATAAAGCAAACGCTGGTTCAGACCAAAGAAAATAAACTTTAGTGGTAACAATCTTTGCCTAAATGGCAATAGTTGTGGAGATGCTGGTTTGCTGAAGGGTGCTGTATTGTCCTTCAGTTTGTCAGCAGCGCTGAAGTATGATTGTCATGTGGGGAAACACTGCTGGTGTTTAATCAGAGGGGAATTACAAGATTGAAACAGCCGTTTGGGTTCTTTGAGTTTCTATTTACAGTACAATCCTGAAAATGCTGATCAGAGAGAAAGATGTCACACTTTGTTTCATGCATTCATTCACTCATAGTTTCACCTGAGACATTTTGTCTTCCAATGTGTCTTGGCGCATCCTAATAAAACTACCAATCATTTACAATCATTTCCTCCCTAACCTACAGTTTGGCCTTTTTCAAAGATTGCGGTGGAAGACATTCATAGGTGGCCTTGTTTTCTACACTGAGACGTCACACACAGGTGAAAAGCACAGAAAAACAGAAACTATCATGTGTATTTATCATGAACCAGGCTGTTAACACAAACCTAAATAATAATAGAATAAAAGGAATTCTTCTTCTTCTTGCTTTTTCTACTTCATACCTGCACAGACTGTGTAATGTAGCCAGAGTTGAACATAAGCGAAAACAAAACGTCATGCCATGCTACGGTCACGTGGCCAGTATGTCTAACAACATGGAGCAAGTTAAAGACAGGCTCATCAGATATCAGACATGCAGCACCACTTCAAACCTTCTGCTTCCTGCTTTTTTGTAAAGCCGGCTTAACTACTACAACTAGGTGTAGCTTTTTATGTCATTATAAAAATTGGACAGCCAATTAATTACATTGCTACACAATTCTCCCACAAGAGCTCAGACTTGAAGTTTATTTTTGTTTTTTTGTTTGTGCTTCTGTTAGGTCACATTTAGCCACAGTTTCATTTTCAGCTACTGTAACTACTAACCCCAATCTTTGCTGTTCCACACTCTAGCTTTTCCTCTCTTTCAGATTCACTCTGACATTGCAGCAGGTTGCCTGTCACTAATTACAGATGGTCTTTTACTCTGCAGAAGTCTGGCACTGAAACAAGGCCACTGGGTTTCCTGCCAATCCCAACTGCACAGTCTGTATATAGACCAGTAAAGCTGCATGCATGAAGGCGCTTTTCTGAGAGACGTATTCCGCCTGTTTCCACTGGCTGTGGATGAGACTTGTATAGTAAAACTCTCTGGTGTTTGCAACGCAGGAATTCCTCATACAGTAGTAGAGTCCAACACAAAACCAAGGGATCCATAGTCAAGTTAAGACTCCTGAAATAAAATAACTTGAGCATCAGGCCTGTTGCCACCAAGGGACGTGGATGTTAATTTAGTAGAGTGCGTCCTGCAGTGGTGAAGGATGAGCTGATGCCCACAACACCTATGACTATGACTATGTTAAAGTACTAACAGGAGTATTAAAAGGACTGTGAAAATCATTTTTGATCATTGTGCAATAACATTTTGGGAATATTTGAGTTGCAAGTCATCTGGAAAAAAACAGTTGAAGGAATTCTTCCTGTGGACCTCGGGTCCGAGATAAGACGTCCTTCGTACATTTACGATGGTTTTATTTGACCTTGCCCTTCCGTTATGGTTGTGGTTTGGATCATTTATGTGAGAGACTGTGGTGATTGGCAAAATGTTCAAACACTTTCTTCCAAATTTGGCTGTTTATTGGTGCTATGATTGGACAAAACTGCAAGAGAAATAATAAGGGATTGGATACGTTTGCATTCGTTCAGTTTCCTGGAAGGGATGTTTAGTAAGATGGTGTACAATTTGCTCTCACGCTGAGCTCAGATTTTACCCTCCAGAGAATCAGGGGAGAATTCTGGTCCAGGTCCTCGTTTCATGCCAACAGCGGCAATAATCTGGTTGTACCACGATAACAGTAGGCGCCGCCAAAACTCCAGTCGGTGCCGTTAAACCGCTGCAGAAGAAAACTGTGTTACAAGATGGTGTGATTAAAAGAGCTCCAGTCAAACCTCAAACGAAGGTCTGACTGGAGCTGGGACTGGAGAAGCGTAACAGTCTCCTCATTTGTCTGCGTTATTTTTGTCTGCTGCTATTTTCCGTCTCTCCAGCAGATCAGAAGCTTCAATGAATGTTTAAGTCACATGCTTCATGTACATCATCATTTATTCGCTAAGTCTGTTTCCATTTAGATTTTATCGAGCAACTTTTCCACCTCACCGTTTTCATAATGTGCCAGGAATCTGTTTTGAGATAGACACATTTCTGTTTTCATTTCTACTGGCATGCGTGGGTGTTGGTCATTCTCTTTACAGTCTGAAAAAGTTTCTGCCTTTCTTCCATCTCAGACTCGAAACTCGTCACATCTTCATCATCTTCATGAATCATATCTTGTTTCAAATCTTCCATTGGATAGGTCTTAATCTCTCTTATAACTAAATCATCTTCCACTGCTCTGCTTAGATCTTCATCTTACATTTTGTGCCACTTCTCCTACATTATTTTCTCCCAGAAGAGTACTGCTCGGCCACTTGTAATGACATGCCTCTAAATATAGAAATTGCTTTCTCTCCAGACGCCTGTGTGAGGATCTTCAGCTAAATGCAGGATATTTCTCCAGCTCTGGTGAAGCTTAGCCTTAAAGAAAGTGGACCCCAACAGGAGGTGCAAATTTGAGGTATATATTTTGCGTGTTTTTACACCGGGATATGCGTCAGTTTAATGCACTGAGACACAGAGCAGAGGCCTGAAGTATATGTTGAGCTTCCTGTCTGTGTGAGGAGCTCAGGGTGGTTCCCTAACAACCTTTCTCAGACATTCCTCTTCTAATTATGCCTGAGGAAGAAATGTGTGTGTGTGTGTGTGTGTGTGTGTGTGTGTGTGTGTGTGTGTGTGTGGTGGGGTCGGGGGGTGGGGGGGGGGTGGGGGGGAGATAGTATAACATAGTAAAGTCTGCCAACATGTAAAGCTTGATGGCTGATGCTAATGACACTGTCGTGTCATTAGCATCAGCTCAGAAAATCTCTGCTCGGAGCTCTGTTTGGTTTGGCCCGCGTCTCAGACAAGATATTATGTCTTCTGTTGATTTGGTAGTCTGAGGGTGTAATTCATAGTATTTTGGATATCATTAGGGTGGAGCTGGATTTGGGTTCATTTCAACTCTCCATGTCTCCATGTCCATATAAATATGGGCATTGTGCAACACTCCTTTTTGACTCAGTGCAACACTTGCTACGGTGTATGAGATGTTGTTACAGGAGTAACATGATGGATGACTTTAGGATTGCAACCAACTAGAGGATTTTTATGAAACTGGATTGCATGGATGAGCTAAATGTATCGGAATAACACAATCTCATAAACCTACTAGAACAATATAATTGAAAATCAAACATTCACACTTGAGATCTATGCATCCCTATAACAACTTAATCATTGAATATATTCATTATCTTTTTAAATGCTTTCATTGATAATTAGTTTGGTCTATAAATGCCAGAAAATGGTGGAATATGCCCATTCCAAGTTCTCAGAGCCCAAGATGAGGTCTTTAAAAGTTTACTTTCATATAAATAAAGACATGCAGCAAGGCTCACACTTCAGAGTCTGGAACCAGCACATTTTTTGTAATTTTTGCTTATAAATTATTATGAATGATTAATCGATTATCCAAACTGTTGTAAATTCATTTTCTGCCACACAACTAATCAACAAATTGTTCATAATTAATTGTTTTTACTGTATTAATTGCTTTTTGGGTAATAATCAAAGTGGATTAAAGATTATGAGATATCAGGAATTTCTGACAGTTGTATCTCCCACACCACTGGCTAAATGTCTGCAAAGCCAACATCACTGGAAGTTACATTTAAATAAAATGATATATTAACACTAATACAATCAATTCAGCAAATTAAAAAGCAGCTTTCTCTTTTTGTTTGCCATGGTTAGTGTCACGGCCTGCCGTGATTTCTGTCATTTTTGTGTTAAATCTGATTTGCACAGCCCTTGTGTTTCCCTCCTTCAATGTGTGGTGTCCTTGCTTGCTTTCTTGGGTTCTCTGGTTTTCCCTGTTGCCTGGCATCACCCCGTTTGGAGATTTTTGTAAGTTTTGCTTGCAATAAACCTTTTTTTTTTTTTTCGACTTAATGTTTTGTGTCTGCGATTGGGTCCTTTCCCTGTGCTCCCTGTGCCTCCATGTCCCCCACCATGAGAGCAAGACCAGACCAGTCATGGACCCAGCAGCTTTATGATTTAAGTTGTACCTTAGTTTGTTTTTATGGAGAGTAGAAGCTTGCTCCCACTAATGAGCACAAGGACGCAGCTCGGAAGTTGGCATACCGGGAGGTAGCTGAGAAGCCATGGCTGAAGTGCTCTCTGCCTGGCTGGCTCCTGAATTTTGAGCCCTCGGATCATCAGCCCTCTGCTTCTCTGCCTGCACCTCAGCCTGCCTCTCTGCCCGCAACTCAACCTGTTTCTCTGCCTGCAACTCGGCCTGTTTCTCCGCCTACTCACAACGAAGCTAGGCTTTGTAAGCCTGCAGTCCACCCATCCAGAGCCAGCTCCAGACCCTAACCCTTCCCTGGGAACCCGATTGGCCCGGGGTGGTCCTTGAAGCCACCAGACATTCAGGCTTCGGGGAAGGAAACCCAGAGGCCTTTCAGTTGTTCTGGCATCTGCCATCTTCTGTTCTGGTGTCGGGAGGACCCCGGCAGTCCCCCACCGTGACAGTTAGCCTCAGTTTTCATTCGTCTGGCCTGACTACCGGGCTAGAAATGGGTTTAACCATGTTGGAATAATGTATGAACACGTCCTGCACTGCTGCTGCTTGAAACAAGGTTGGTGAGAGCATTGAGACTGATTCACAATGTAAATCCGGTCATTGAGTAACATGCAACAAAACATTCCACCTTAAAAGTTTCCTGTAGCTGCTGGTAGCCTTTGAGTGGCTCAGTGTATTCAATAATCTTTTCTCCAATCTATAGCCAACCAAAACAACAATATGAGCTAAGGAGGCTAAAAAGCTCAGTAGACTGGTGGTTGGTGAAAATTCTCCTTGAGAGCAACACAGTTGACGTTACAGTCATTTCAGTCAATGTGAAAAGACATTTTAATTTATTTGGCTTAACATTATATTTGCACATGCTTTTACGGGTATTATTGCTCCCAGCCCCAATGTATGCAAGCTTTTATCACAAACACTAGTAAGTCATTAGCTTTTGCTTAGGATCAAGACTGTTGTGTGGTTACTTTGGCTGCTGGCTTATAGACTTATGTCACCCATTAGCAAGCAGCATGACCATTATTTTTGATGCATAATAGTCATTTTTAGAGTTTGTTCCTCACTTATTAGCGAGCACCACAGCCATTATTTTTTTTTTGACATTTAAGTCACTCCTGCTTCCTGACAGTTTGTGGTTTAATTAGCTGCAGGCTTGCAGGATTAGATCAAACTGGGACGAGACCCAGACGCTAATCCTGCTGTTGAAAACGGATATTAAGTCAGTCTTCGGCAAAACAAACACATTTAACCAGATTACACTGAGGGTAAGAGCACTGGTATCACTTCAGACTTTCTGTGTATGTGTGTCTCATTAAAATGTTATGAGGGTCTGTGTTTGTGTGCAAAATGTACCTTCAGAGTGTGCGTATCTGACTGTGCACAACCATAAGATGCAGCAGCAAGGCAGGAGCAGAGCTTTATTAAACAAGAAAGTAACCAACACAGTGTGTTCAAAATATCAAACACCTTTACAGTCACATAATGCATTTCAATACAACAGCCCTGTAAAAAGAACTCTTCATACATCTTTTATTTTGTTGAAAAAGATAATCATAGCATAGCAAGCTGTGGTTAGTGGCACTACAGCTTCATAAATTACCATTGAAACATAACTGAAGCATCAACATCATTACATAAGCTTGGCTTTAATTGGCTCTATCAGTATCAATTAAGCAAATTTAAATTAGACCCAAAAGCCACAAAGATTTATTTCAATGCCATTGTGACTGATTACAGCAATTTGGTGTGAAATGCGTTGGCCATAATGTTGGCATGATCCAGAACCTCAGTCTGATTTGGCACAGAGGGAGGACAAACCACAGCTGAGGAGAGATTTCTTGGACGTGAGCAAAAAGGTCCTTATCTTCTGATTGGTCTGTTTCTCAGTGGCCAACAAGCTCCAATTGTGCCCTCTTTAGAGCAGGTCTAAGCGCCACCACGAAAAAGGAGATTTAGTAAGCAAATACTGTATGATTGCCTTGACCCAAGATTCATTGCACAATAAGACCTCTGCCATACCTACATTTATGATGTTTGTCCTGGTTGACCAATGATTCAGATGTGGTGAGTGTCTTGGAAAGAACAGTTGCGGACAAGTTCATTAGAAGCTTCTCTGTGATGACAAGAGGATGGTGAGCCAATGGTGGCCCATCCCGCGTTGGCAGTCCAGTGAGTCAACAAGTCACCAAGTCACACTGGGAATAATAAAGGAGGCCCAAAAGGAGACTACAAGCCAGGAGGAAGTAACAAGAACCATACATTTACCCGAGGCTCTGCGTAGATGACCTGATGAGAAGAACCAGACCACCAACAAAGAGGAACTGATCCCAGACTGTTGGATGGGTGAGTATTTTTGTTCTGCGACACTCGGGCGCTCAGACCATTAAATGACTTCGACTTGGGAGACTATCCAACACTTTGTAGTTGTGTTTCTGTTTTCTTTCAAAAGGTCACTGTGGGGAACTGGTGATGTATGTAGGAACAAGCACTAATGATGTCTTCAAACAGTGAGCGGTTACTGCGACCCAGTCATGTTTTTGTTCTATATATTGACTGACTGGCAGCAGGGCGCTGCAGCTGAAAGTTACATCCAAGAAGACCAACCCTTAACAGCCCTAAAGAGTACTGCAAACCACCCAATCTTAGCATAATATTTACATAGGGTATAGCTTAAAAGAGACCATTTTGTTTCACTTCATTGCTTACAATAAGTTCACAATAATGTATAATTATTAACTAGATGAGATTGTGTGATAATACCATGGGCAAACGTGGTCTTGGTGTATTGCTGAAATGTAGACAGAAGGCCAGCCAGGCTTTAGTTTTTAGATTTCTTTTCAAATCACCCAGAGCCACTGGTTAAAGATTGTCTTTGATTATTGGACTGCTCATGCCACTCATCACCTCCACAATCTGGTACAGCCCGAAAAGTTCACATCAGTGTTTGAGTACAAATTGGCAGGGTCTGGTCAGTCCCATTAGGGTGGTTTGTGTTTATCACTGCAGTGTGTGACAGAGCATGCTCGGGTGGACTCGTACCGCTCAGCAGAGGCTGCTGTGGTGGGCGGCACTGGTGCCAGAAGGCACAGTGACTGGTTGTACCGCCCAGAAAACTTGTGAATGACATTCGGCTCATGCACCACCATGCACCGGGCCAATTTTTTCTGGTCATGTTGGCCACTTTCTCATAGGGTGTTGGTTAGTGTTTTGGGCTATTCTGCCCACCAGTAATATTTAACAAGCGGTGTGGTAAAACCAGCTGTAAAGTTAAGCTCCGGCATTGTTTTGTTGCACCAAAACAGGGAAAAAACGATGCGGTGGCCATAAAACAAGAAATATGTTGATTAATAGGTTATTGGCGCTCCTGAACCCGACCAAACAAATGTGTTTTTGATTATGTAACTGCTTTTTAGTTCAGTCTTGTTTGTGAATCTTCGTTCCAAGCCTTAGGTTATAAATATTCACTTTCACTGCTGGGCAAGAAGATATTAGATCAAGTTAGCTCATTGTCATTCATCTATGAGAAGATTTAGGTCTACATGGTAGCTCCATATATTTCGGTCCAAAATAAGTCTATTTCCCAACAAGAGCCTGTGTAGTCTGTAGTAAATTTGCGTGAGGGTGTGGCTGCAGAAAGGCTGCATGGGGTATTTTTGTCTGTAAAGATGGACGGCTGTGGTCCGTTGTGGTCTTATTCTCCGATTGGACCGGACAGTTCTGCACTGGATAGGAGAAAAAGAAAACACAAGACGGGGAGAATAATGCCAAATGGTGGAGGACAGCAGAGGAGGAGAGAGGAGCGAAAATCGTAGCCTATTATAATGGATTCATGAAGTTTTACTTTTCTCTGATGCCCCATCCCTACCCTGCCTGTGTAATGGTCATTAGCATTACATAATACACATTTCAAAGGAATATACCACTAAACATTTACAAAAATGACAAATGTAAACAGCTAACTGCACTAGTGACAAATAGAAGGTTTGTATTCAGTCATATTTTAAAAAAATATGCAGCATAATAAACTACAAGTACTGATTTGGTGACTCACAGGTTGAACAAGACTAAAGTCTACAGCCAAACTAGCGTCTCTGTGGGGCTGTATTTAGGCACAATTGCGATACCAGACATCCTCTGGTAATGCGAATCTGCATGTCAGTGTCCTGGTTACTTTGAGTCTGCAGTTTGCTTTGGATGGTAAATGATACAGTTTATTCCCTTATAACAACAAGTCAGCCTCATGTCATACACAGCCTCACTGTGGTGTGTGGTACAGTATCATTGTGGCACACACTACAGTAGCCACAGGTTCGAATCTATTGTTCTTTAAACCTACAATATAAACTGCGGAAGCTACTGTTGGAAAAACCCTTCTTTGTGTGTTCCCCAGTTTGGTGTGTTGTGGAAAATCTGGCAGAAAGACAATAGACCTGCAGTGATTGTACAATAGAGTTCTTTATCTGTTGAGGTTAAAGTAGAATTACTGTCAGCTGGATGATATATTTATGGAAGATAAAAGATGCCACATTTAAAGTGATTGTCTGCATGCTGTATTTGTTTGGTTCTTCACTATCATACAGCAGTTGTTGTTCTAATGTATAATTTTACATATTTACATTATATTTATATTATATTAACACTAAATTGCATGTACTTATTACTTAAAGTTTATATTTTTATTCATTTACAGCATATATCACTATGGTACTTTCTTCAGGAATAGCAGGCAACAGCACAATTTCCAAATTTATGCACACTGGTCGAGGGTGTTTTTAATAGAATTATAACTAATTAAAATATATATATATATCATGATTACCTGCATATTGTCATTTTTTAACTTATCTGTCTCTCGGCCCAACTTTTTGGTCAGATTTGGTCCGACTCTTAATTCACTTCTTGTATATCTACAAGCTAAAGCTGAAAGATCGATGGAACACAAACATTGTTATACTCTATTTTTCTCTGAAGGAACATCTTGTTTTCTCTCTCCATATTCTGCAAAGAGGGTTTTAGATGTTGAATAAACTTCAGATGCTTCTCTGAAATCTGCCAGCAGGCTGTGTGTGTGTGTGTGTGGGGGGGGGGGGGGGGGGGGGGGGGGCTCCTCCCACAGTCCAAACACATGCAAGGTAAGCAGGGGATAGAACTGATGACAAGCTGAAACCAACAAAGACTGGACTGACCACATACAGCAAATCGACTCTTTCTAGTTTTTAGTCTTGACAGTCTGAAAGGGGCAGATATTGAATGACCCGACAGCATCCCGCAAGAACGTGAATCTTTCATGTTCCTCTACCAGATCAGAAACTGTCTTCAAAAACAGTTTTCCTTGGTAATTTATACAGTAGTCCATGTTACATTGGTCGTTCTCACAGCAGCTCGTCCATCACGAGCTAGCATTGGATGAGCTGTCCCCTGTCATGTGTCAGATCCTGCTACTACCTGCTTTTAGGCAGAGGCTGAAACGGGAAAAGTCTACGACAAGGACCATATCCAGCACTGGCGTGACCAATCAGTCTGACCTACGCAAATATTTTGACACTACAGTCTGTGATGAATTCCGGGACGTTACAGAAAAGAAATACAGTTATCTTTTCTCAGTGTAGCGGCCAGAGTAAGAGGGCTTTGTCTTATGCTCAGGGTATTCTTGAAGACCTAAAAACAGTGGTAGAATTAATGTTCTATAATGTAAATCTTCATAGTGAAAGCTTCACACGGTACAGTGTGTTGAAAACATTGTGCAGACTTACTTAAATGTGTTATGTATTAAAAGGGGAAGGGAGCCCATTGAGGCCGCATGTGTATGGGGCCCAGAAGTTTTGTTCTACACCACTGTGGACAGAGTCAGAAGGCCTGGGTGAAAAGGGATCCCAGGCTTAAAGCTCGGACTGGGACCTACAACTTGAGAGATTTGGACAACTTCAAGAAATCCAGGTATGAGATCAAGAACACCATCAATAAGTAGAGTCAATACTGACTCTTTGACTGTCAACACCAACTGACCCAGACTGAAACAGACTTGATCCTCGATCCAAACCACAGTTATAATTGGCTCAGAAATAGAAATGTGCGTCCCCACCATTAGGTTAATTGGCATTTCTAAATTGCCCGTAGATGCGAATGGTTTTCCATGTACATGTATGAGCCCTGTGGTTGACTAGCAACCTGTCTAGATATACTCCACCTCTCGCCCAATGTGGGTTGGGATAGACTCCCCTCACCCCGAAGACTCCTTGAGGCAGAAACGGTGGTATATTGAGTTATTTTATGTGGGACATACAGCAAAAGGTCATTTCTTTCCACTGGAAAATGAAATAAAAAATCATCCATTGTTTTGCTGTAATGTACTCAGTGGACACACAGCCATAAATTACTTGACTAAACCAGAAAAAGAAAACTTATGTGCTTTCCCTGATTTAATATCTATGTATAGACTCCTGCCTCATACACTCACTCCCCATAAACATTTGTTTCTCAAACGTCTTTACTTTCCATTCCAAAGTGGCCCCAAACCTCTTTAATATTCACAGATTTCCTACCAGCCCCTGACCCCACTAATTCATTAATTTCTAATAAACAGGGTTTATATGTAATATCTGCAGTAAAGCTGACCGCTGTGAGGTAGTAAATGTGGATTTTCACTGTGGCACATGTGATGCTGAGCATTGTAATTGCAAAAGCATCACAGCTGATACAGTGTGACTGTGAGATCAGAGTCCAGAAATGTCTCAGTTTTCATTGTCAGCTTTCTAAGGCTCGATGTGTGTTTTTGTGGTCAGCAACTGACAACATTTCACTGTGTGGAGGGTCGTGACTACACGTTGAGAGGCTGTTTAGATGCCAGTTGTACTGTACAAAATGTTCACTTTTAATACAAATGTAGCCCACTTTTAACCTAGACATCTAAACATGTTGTTTGCGCACATACCTGAAAAAACACTGATTTGGTCTTTTGCCGGTCAAAGGTCAACACTGACCATCCAAAGATTCAACAATACCTCTGTTTGATTGCTGACACCGCAGGCAATACTTAGTAAAATATCTTTGGACATTTGAAGTTAGGCATCTCAGTCTGCTGCAACCTGATTGGATGACTTTTTCATACTTAAAACTGTAATAGCTGATTTGTATGGCCACACAACACTGACACACTTTTGAATTGATCTTTAAAAGCTACCAATTTGTTTACTTTTTCTGCATTTATTCATTTGTTAAAGATTTTTAAAGTGCACAGTTTCACTAATTTCTCATCAGGAGCCACAGCTTGGTGTTAAACTGCATGACTTCTACCCTCTGCAGCAGCGATTTCCCTCCAAATCAAAGCAGTATTAAACCTGGTACAGCAGTGAGCCTGTGGCCACGGCCGCATGCAGACAGAGAGGTGGAGGGTTTAGGACCAAAGCACAACAGCAGCTGTGACCCAGCCCTCAGAAACCAAAGTGAGTGGGCCGCGCTTCAGCATGTTTACATCTTCCAGTCAGTTCCTAGAAGAAGAGGATGAAAAAAGCAGGGCCTGCTTTTATATCATTACTGAGTAAGTTGGTTTGAGAAGTCTGAGACAGGCAGAGAGAGACAACTTTCTTTCTGTCTGCTGTTGTTAGAAACATCATTTAAAAAAACATAAGGATTCATGCGGGTATTATACATAAATGCATCGTAGTAAATGAAATACCAAGGCTTTTATACAGTATGTGTAAGTTTGTTTGGGAGGTTTGTCATAAGTGAAATAATATAAATGATCATTACATATAAGTTACCAAGATACATAAATACAATTATTTAGTAAAAATAATTTAAATAATGTCTCTTTCTCTCTTTTAATCTGTCTATTTTTCATGCCAAATCCGACATCCAAAGCAATATGCTCCCACCACGGAGACACAAGGAGGAACGTTTTGCACAGAAAAGACTGGCTGGTGGTTGACTCTGTCTTAAAATCTAACAGCCAACTAACAGCACTTTAACTTTACTACAGTATTTCTGTGTTCCTTCCACACTTAACTTTTTTCGGCTGTGTTGAGGATGACACAGTTGTTTGAATGGAGTATTTACTCTCGCACACACACACACACACACACACACACACCAATTTTCTTGAACTCTGCTCTAAGTCAGTGATTCTATTTACGTCTTTACAAGCTCCCAAACCCTCTGTTACCTTATTGCTGTCAGCCGCATCTTCATTTACTGCTATTAAATCACCTCGCACACAAAAACACACACACACACAGATATACACACATGCCTTAATTACAAGGTGTCTTATGATGTCAATGTGGAAAACTGCGTGAACTTATTTTAGGTTGCATAAACATGGCCTGAAATAAACTTTCTTGGCCTAATTGCAAACAAATGCATGTCAGAATTCCTGGCCACATGTTTAATTGTCTATGGCCGTCACAAAATAACCTGCCTACATTTGCCGGTGGAACTAAATCCTGGAGTTACAGTAGGACTGACGCAGGAGTTTACGAGTATGTTCACTACAGAAAAAAACAAAACCAGCTGCCTAATCACCTTTTCTGACGACATGAACTTCAGTGCAGACAAGTGGTTAAACAGGCTGTTCTGGAAATGGAAGATCACCATTTTCCTTGTACTGTACAAATTCACACTGTGCTGACAGCATTAATGTTATTATGTTTACCCGTACTTTTCCCGCTATTATGTGTCAAAATGCCTGCTGTGAAAAAGGCCAATTTGTAAAAACAGGTGAGTGTCAGACAAGGTCCCTAACATTAAACAACCATGGAGCCTCCATTAGTGTTACAGTTGTAACAGTTTAAATATACTAATTTTAATATAATATGAAAAAAAACTTTAACAGTATGTTTTAGACTTTAAATCTTTATTTATCTCATTATGCCAAGAAATGTTATGGTTATTAAACCATGAAGTTGTTACCTTTAGATGAGATTTAAAATGAGAATATGTAATTCTTGAAAAAACACATTTTCCTCTTACAAATAAAAAGTTGCATTCATGAACAATAAAAACGTACCCTTGCTCATTTCAGCACATGCAGGGGTTTTGTTACTACAGCCTCGCTTGGTCTGGTATGACCAGTAGCTTATGGTGGCTAATGTTAGCTAACTTTAGATCATTCTTATGGTGTAACTTAAACAATATATACAAAATAAAATGTATTATTTTGAGAAGAGCCACTGAGATCAGCTACAAATAAAGAACAATCTTTGTATTAGCTCACGCCTCTGCATTATGAAAATATGATTTAATTAATTGTGGCAGTTACAGGCCACCGTAGAGCATAATGCAGCATGTGCAGAAGTCATAAGTGAGGAGTCAACTTTGTGTGCGAGAAAATAGACTATATTGTCCTCGATGTGACTTAGTTGTTATTTTGTGGTTTGGGACAGTTCAGACAGTTCATGATGCTCCTCTTAATGTTAAACAGATGTTCGCGGTCAGCTGTGGAACCTCATGTTTCCTTTAAATTCTGATTTTCTTTCTAATATTCTAATTTTCTTTCCATATTGGTGTTAACATTGTTACATTGGTAGAAGTTCTGCATCAGTTTATTCCAGATCTTCGGTGAAGCTGTGTGATTTTTCCATTGAGAGAAATATTTAAACTTAAGACTTAAGACGTTTGGTATCTTTGGACACTTTGGGATCTCCACTAGAGTTTAAGATAATATTCTGTGGAAATATATTAGTGTTCAAGAGTTTAATAACCACTGTCAACTCTCCAATTTGCAACCTGCATGACTGTGTGTGACTTGGTGTGTTTGCCTGTGCGTGTTTGTGGAGATATTTTAAACAGCATCACTGTCTCTGTGGTTCAGAGTTCACCGCTTGTGGTAATAATACAAAAGGATTTTAAGTGTGTGTGTGTGTGTGTGGGCAGGAGTGTGGTCAGTGACACATGACAGCAGATTCATCCTCTTTCATGAGTCTGTGCCCCAAAAAATGCAGAACACTGTAAATGTCAACTTTATTTTTGTGAACTTTAGGATGTTTGTCTTTTTAATGTGCGCAAGCTTGCGTGCATTTTTAAGTGTGTGTGTGTGTGTGTGTGTGTGAGCACATGCAGGTATGTGCGTTCTAGTTATCATGTGTGTGTGTATTTGCGTATGTGGTCACCCGTGTCTTTATTCTTTGCCACCAGACATGACACAGCCTGCATGACTATCATTTTATGAGGTTTTGTTTCAAATTTTGTCGCAGAAATAATTTCTTAAGACCAAGCTGAAGGAATTAATCTATTTAAAACTACAATGTCACTCAGACATTTATGAATATATAAAACATTTGTGAATGTTGAAGTTTAAAGGACATCTTTTCTTTTATTTATCTATTTTTTCTCATTTTGGATCGCAGGAAGGCCATGTCAGACCACATTCAGCCAGTAAAAGATTTTTTAGGATTGTTAGGTGCTTGGTGGAAGATCTTTAAGATGATGTAACATTCAAAGGTCTTCTCTCAGAGGATTCTGTCTGTAGCCTGCAGACTCCCAACAAAACACTGTGACTAAGTGGCTGAGTGAGTTGCTGTAGCGTTCATCTGATCCCTGATCAGTTCAACCATTGAATGATCTGAGTGGGATAAGTGAGTTGGAGCCATAAAGACAATAAAACTATTGTCTCCACCTTTTTCTACGTCATAAATACGTTCATTCATGTGTTTGCGTTAGATTATTAAGGTTAATAAACTGCTAAAGTGCAGAGGTTATTCGTCTGAAGTCACACAGCTTCAGGTTCATTACCACCTCCTTCTGGACTGGAGGAGGGCCGACCCTGATTTGCATGTAGCCGAGGCAATCGATACGGACTGCAATCAGATTTGGGATCTGAACCAGTAGAGCTGCATGTGGCTATGTTGCTGACTGTGACATCCCATCTACACTGTGTTGCAGCCACATTTTCAATCGTCTGTCGGACAGAAAAGATGCTCCTCAGACTGTGACGACTCACACTTCATTTGTTTCACACATAGAACTGCATCCAAAAGCACTTTACATGTGTGAGGTCTGTTGTCTTCTGACTTACACACCTTTGGCCAAGTTAGGACTGTGTTCATTTACCACATCTGCCTTTTGAGTCTCCAGCGTGTCCAACTTTCTAAGCCAGTTTTCACTTCACACAACTTTTACAATGAACACTACACAAAGCATTATAGTCAACAATTACTACAAAACTAATCAGGAAAAAAGATGAAACTTATTATAACACGTATTTACCTAATTTGGATTCTTCAGGTAGTAGGTATTACCTTTCAGTAATAATGTACTCTCTCACCACATTGATATCTGGCTGTTATATTCTGTACCTTATAAGGACTCTTCATCAGGCTTTTTTTTTTCATGACTCTGCCAGTTCTCACGGCAGCTCCTGCGGGCACAGCAGCGTCACAATCAGTCTGAACCATAAACCATGGTCTCGATATACCGTATGAATAAAAATATGTTTGGTGGTTTTGTGCACTCCATACCATAGTATGGTTGGGTTGAGAGTATGCATTTGCCGTCCACTGAAATGCAGAGAAAACACAGTAGCCATAATCACAGCATCCCATGCGGACGCGAAGGCACATAATACATCCAGTGCAGCTCAGTGCGGCCTGAGGAATTTTGTGTTGTGACCACAGAGGGCCTCCGTGCACTTTTCACGTGTGCGCGTCATCCTAAAAATAATGCAGGAAGCGAGGGAGCCGCTGCCTCTGGACCTGCGAGTGACCTTACATAGACCCCATGTTTGCAGTCACTCATGAGACGGGTGCAGCAAACATCCTGCGCTGCCAAACAGCTTTCAGGTTGGTGAAAATATGCACGGCTAACCACCACACACTGACGCAAACCAGCGGAAACACAAGAAATCAGACTACTACTTCTAAGAAAATAGGCACTCTGGGTGGTAATGGGTGTGATAATATTTATTTTCCTAAAGGTTTCTCATGATCACAGTTATCATTTTGTGATTTCAAAATTATTATTTACTTTACTGAGTAGTAACCCATATGTGTATACTGTATGTCCATATTTATTCTGTACTACACTTTAATGTGACCTGTCAGCCGACTTATATGTAGTGACCGATACATCAGTAATAAGCTAAAGATCAGCCAATATATGGGACTCTTCACTTGTCCTGTAGGGTTCAGACTAAATAAAGACTTACAGTACTGACCTCAGCCCTGTCTGAGCCATCTGTTCTGAGAAATGACTGTAAAACCACTGATACGGTGCACGCTGACTCTGCCGTAGCCCCATTCACCCTATGCTGGTCTCTGTACTGTCCCATGGTTTGGGAGTTTTACAGATTTTCAGACCTGTTGTAAACGCAACAGTGAGATTCAGAGACTGAGGAATACACATACATGCACTGTCATTTACCACTGACCACTATAGCTGAACTCCGCCTCCGATGACCGGTCAGCACATCTCCACCAATTTCTATTTCTATTCTGCGAGGATCTGCAGTTTTGTCACAAATTTATGAGCCATTTCTCATTGTGTTCAACCTTCACATGCAATATCAAATAAGTTTTGTGTTTTTTATCAACATATTGAGGAAACAATTACACCTATTCCATCTAAATTGTATCACAACAACAAACATTAGGGTTTGGGTTTATTGGGTTTATTGCCAAGTAGGTTTTCACATACAAGAAATTTGCTGTGGTGTATTGGTGCGTAACAAGTACAGACAATCACAGACAAGTACAGACAAGACAAGTAGTGCAAGGTGAGTTTACACACATTGAATGATCTGAGTGGGATAAGTGAGTTGGAGCCATAAAGACAATAAAACTATTGTCTCCGCCTTTTTCTACGTCATAAATACGTTCATTCATGTGTTTGCGTTAGATTATTAAGGTTAATAAACTGCTAAAGTGCAGAGGTTATTCGTCTGAAGACACACAGCTTCAGGTTAATTACCACCTCCTTCTGGACTGGAGGAGGGCCGACCCTGAAAAACAACAAAAAATAAGAAAAAATAACGCACACCAACACACCGAGGCGACCGTCTGCGGCACCATCCTGGGTGACAAGCATTACTTCTATGGAGCATTACAGCATAATAGGCGCCGGGCTGTCAACTCAAATTATGTTTTGGTAATGAAGCTGCTGTTATGAATATGAATGAAAATCTCCAATAATACCATCATTTTATTATGTAATCACGACATAAGTCAAACTACAATCAACCGATTAATTTAAAGTTGCATTCATTAAATCAAAAAAATAAAAATTAAATAAAACAATAAAACATTTACAAAGTAAATCCATCTTCAGCTGATTCTGTGAGCTAAATAAGTCTGTCATGCTCTCTCTCCCACACTGGAAAAGCACAGTCTATGCTGAGTCACTTCAAAGACACAGCTCATCATGTGCGTCAGATGTTTCTTTGAGGCCCTGGTACCGTCCCTCAGGTGATGAAAACCTTGTTCCAACTGCCTTTGCCACACAACTACTCAATAGTCTGTCCCAGGTTTCTCCTAATACAAGAAATGCCAAGACGCTGTCAGGAAATACTGCATGTAAATAACGAAATAGATAAGTACGGGCTTCTAACAGGACAGAGCTAATGTCGCAGTATGTCCCTGTTGAAGAGACATGCACTCGACGCAGAATTTCTTAAATGTTCTTGTTTTTCCGCAGTCAAAGTGTCACGGGAAGTAGCAGGTTAGCAGGGGTAGGACCCAACGCAGAGAGGAGAGAAGAGGAGACCAGGTATGGTGCGAAGAGTTTATTCCAAACAAAAAAAAAGGTGCGTCAAAAACTTACAGTGGTGAGGTCAACAGAAAATCCAGAACGACAAAAAGGTAAGTGGAAGGTAAGGGGATGGTTCACAAGTGTTTGGAGTTTGGAGCCGCCATCTTTCGTGCTTTAAAGGCCTAAATCTAAGCACACGTGCAGCCACGCAGGAAGTGAACATCGGCCTCTCGTGTCGGAGTCCTGAGCTTTCTACACCCAGCCAGCGGTGCGGACTGTGGTCAGCCTTGTTTGGTGAATCTGAGTTTACAGTTAACTTGACAAAATACAATTGCAGCTTGACTTAAACATCAGTGACTTCACTTCGACTTCAGCCATTTTGACTTGGAATGACTTGATATCCCCCTCACACCGAAAATTTAAAAACGACCTCTGTACCCAAACCATCCACCTCCGACCTCCCAGACTTTCTTTAGGTCATAGTTTATGAATTAGAAAACACATTGATGTGAAAATTGATTCACTGTGAGAAGAGGGGGATAGCCATTTATTAAGGCTTTAAAGGTAAAATAACTTTAAAATCCAATTCAATGTTACGTATTCCATGTCTGAAAAGGGATTAAGACTCCCAGCACAAATAAATGGTTATGAGAGACTGGTAATTAGATTTGACACAAGTATTAAATATAGAAATTTGATTTGGATTAATTTTAACTTTTAATTAGTTTATGTCTTCTAAAATGTATTAAAACAGCTACAATTCCTTCACTGTTTATCTGATAAGGGTGTTAACACCATTGAATTAAAGTTGACAGACAACTCTTTAACCTCATAGTCACTGTTTTGTTTCAAAGTCAATGTGCTGGAGTACAGAGACTAAACAATAGAAAACACAGAAATACTTTCTGTTTAAATAAAGCTCTTCACACCATATCTCAAATACATGAAGCTGTTTGCATGTCTGAACGTGTAAAAGTGTGTGACTGTACATGCACATTTCTATGCCCACGTGCATGTATGTGTATGTGTACATGGGCAAGTAAGCATATATTTTGTAACCCTGTACATGTGTTAACATGTGATTACATGTTTGCACTCGTGTGTTTCAGCTTTAATTTGAAACGAGTTTGGAGGAGGCTCCTCTCCATCTGGACTGATACTAACGTGGCTCTCCAAGACTCCGGCCCTCATCGGACCAACCCTACTGCACGGTAATTACAGGCCGCTAGGCAGAGGAGGCTGGCACTTTCCCAGTCAGCGAGCCCAGCCAAGAGGCCCGGTTTCTGGGGGAGGAAGTGCCCTTACATGGGCACTCCTCTGGATGTGCGGCCTGAAGCCCGCCTCTGTGGTTCACTGGAACTGCTGACCTACAATAACCTTACTCTGTGAACACCAACATCCAAAGTTGTCTGTTGCTATTTTCGTGTGTTTTCCCTGTGCTCACTTGTCACTTTGCACACAATCTGCCGTATGACTGACCCTTCCTGTGCTATCAGCATCTGTGATACAAATCAAGGATAAACGTCCAGGAATCTCAGAAAAAAAAAAAGAAACAAAATGCTCTGTATAATTTCTGATTTTGGCTGGTTGTCATCAGACTTTTTACTTCATGATCTGTCGTTGAAACCTGGCACACTGAACATTTTGTGCGATCTGACAGTAGACAGGCTAGAGCTCACCATCTTTAAAGTGCATGCAAAATGGCCAAGAGAGATTTCCAGATTTCTGTTAGTAGTTTTTTTATTTTATATTACAACATGGTTCAAAGAACTATTCGGACTTGCTGCCTGTATGTAAGTTAAAATGGTAACGTGCGCAATGTTACATGCTAAATGCAAGTTAAAATGCTACTAATAGCATGTTATCAAGAGTGAGAACATACATACGTTAAGTAACACCTTAAACAAGGCTTTATGGGTGTTAACATCTCGCTGGGTTGTGCACCAGAAGGGAAGACTCCACAATCCATCACACTGAGCTAAAAGTTAGATGTTTTCCCATCAAACTTCCATAATGTCAAACCTGGCAGCAGGACAGGTTTTCCAACCTTGCATGTGTGAACGTAAACAAATTAAATACTAACCAAAAAAGTCAACGTTTACGCTCCGATTCGAAACCAAGACGATCAACAGTATGTGGAGAAGGAGGGATGAAGGGAAAAGAGGGGGCAACAGAAACAAAGAGCAGACAGTGGCCGGTCTATTTCCACCACGTTTCCCATGTTTTTGCCTGCACAGATGATGAGGTGTTTTCCATGAACTGGGGACTTGCTCCATGTTGAAGTCCTCACCTTTGTTTATGTGAGTGGGCAGGTCAGATCCTCTGTGTCGTCAGCAGAGGTTTGTCTCAGACTTGGGGGAAGAACACTTTGTTATTTTTGTAACATCACAGGTAATGACGTGATGTTGAATTCATCACTGTGTGAGTAAATGCACTGAAGTCTGCTGCTAAAATGACTTCCGCAGACAAGTCTATTTTAAGATATGCAGGTCATTTTGTGGAAGTAGGTGTGAATCTTTGTAGGCAGCAAAACAAGAGTTTGAACAAAGTGGAGAGCGGAAAAGAGAGGGCAGTAATAACAATAACATTCAGAAATCAACCACCTTCCCTCATAAATAAAAAGAGCCATTAAAGAAAATTGTTATTTTTTATGTTTTTTTAATTTCTGTCGCTCAGGAACACATGACAGCAGCAGTATAATGGTGGTTAAAACTGCCAAAAACAGGAAAAAATGGCTCACATTTAGTCAAATTTACTTAATTATTTCATCATTTGACCACAACTTCCTCAAAACCTTGGGGTGACATCATCAATGTTTGATGTAATGTAATGTTCAGCAGCCCTGCAGCAGTGGTTCAGCTTCCAGCAAGCTGCATTGCTGACAACGTTTAAACTATTGATAGATTTCGCCCTATGTCAAAATGTTAACAGCTAAAAAAGATTGTGTTTGTGTTTAATAACTGTTTACGTTTGTAAAACTGCAGCTTGGAACACAAATATGTCAAATATCTCTGTAAACAAAGAAACTTCCCAAAAAAAAAACACATCAATGTCTTTACATTTGTATTTGTATTTTGTTCTTCCCCTGTGTGAAGCACTTTGGGCTGCATTTATGTATGAAAGGTGCTATATAAATAAAGTTGAGCTGAGTTGAGTTGACTTCATTACCTTGTGTATGAGTAGGCCGGGTGAGTGTAGGGCTGATGTGAAGTCAAGTCAAGTCAAGTTGGTAACCTGTATTAGTGGGATAGGAATGCGTACAGATAGAGAGGGAGAGGAGGAGAGAGAAGCTCAGTGCATAATCCGAAAACCCTCGGCAGTCTAAGCCTATAACAGCATAACTAAGGGATGGTTCAGGACTCACCTGAGCCAGCCCTAACTATAAGCTTTATCAAAGAGGAACGTTTTTAGCATACTCTTAAACGAAGAGAGGAAGAGAGGGTGTCTGCCTCCCGAACCCAAATTGGGAGCTGATTCCACAGAAGAGGAGCTTGATAACTAAAGGCTCTGGCTCCCATTCTACTTTTAGAGACTTTAGGTACCACAAGTAACCCTGCATTCTGTGAGCGTAGTGCTCTAGTGGGGTAATACGGTACTATCAGCTCTTTAAGATATGATGGTAACGACTTTAAATTCTATTCTAGATTTCACAGGGAGCCAGTGCAGATAAGCTAATATTGGAGAAATATGTTCTCTTTTGTTAGTTCCTGTCAGTACACGTGCAGCCGCATTCTGGATCAGCTGGAGAGTCTTTAGAGACTTATCGGGGCAACCCGATAATAAGGAATTACAATAATCTAACCTGGAAGTAACAAATGCATGAACTAGTTTTTCTGCATCTTTTTGAGACAGGATATGCCTGATTTTTATAATGTTACGTAAGTGGAAGAAGGCAGTCCTTGAAGTCTGTTTCATATAGGTATTAAAGGACATGTCCTGATCAAAGATTACTCCTAGACTCCTTACAGCGGTGCTCGAGGTCAGGGCAATGCCATCTAGAGTAACTATATCTATACACAGTGCATCTCGCAGGTGTTTAGGACCCAGAACAATAACTTCAGTTTTGTCTGAGTTTAACAGCAAGAAATTGCAGGTCATCCAGTCTTTTATGTCCTTAATACATGCCTGAAGCTTGGCTAACTTACCGGTTTCATCTGGCTTTATCGATAAGTATAACTGAGTATCATCTGCATAGCAGTGAAAGTTTATGGAGTGTTTCCTGATAATATTGCCTAAAGGAAGCATATACAAGGTAAATAAAAGTGGTCCGAGCACTGAACCTCGTGGAACTCCATGAAGTGGGAACAGGTGTGTAGAGGGGTGGGGCCGTAGAGAGGGACCAAGAAGATTACCACTATGCTCACTGGCTGGTTTACTTATATGATGACAGTTAGGTAGCTGGCTTTATCTTCACTCATATCACACACACAAAGCCTGCAGTGGTTGACGTGAGAGTGCTATACAGACAGAGAGAGAGCCAGGCAGCTAAATATACTCTTTAATGTCAGGTCTTAGTGTGGACCTGTGCACAGCCAGAGGGAGGGGGGTACAGATGCCACGTACATCTGCCTACCACAGCTACTGTGTACAGTATGTGTGTGCTACCCTGGCTTTGGGTTTAACATGAGACCTCATATTTCATGCAGGGTTAAATGAAGTTGAATTAACATAGTTATATTTATGTTTTGCAAAGAAGGTCTTATGGTCCCTATTGTCCATTAAAAAGTCTCCATCTGTGTTTCAATTTTTTGAACTAAACTGCAGGTGAGGAAGATTAGAGCTTGTGCAAACAAGTTAATAAGATCAACAGTTATTGGTCATTCTCTCTCTGCTTTCCATCACATTAATGTGTCAATTATGCCATATACAGGTGCATCTCAATAAATTAGAATATCATGGAAAAGTTTATTTCGATAATTAAATTCAAAAAGTGAAACTCACTATATAGATTCATTACACACAGTGAAATATTTCAAGCGTTTATTTCTTTTAATTTTGATGATTATGGCTTACTGCTAATGAAAACCCAAAATTCAGTATCTCAGAAAATTAGAATGTTACATAAGACCAATAAAACAAAGGATTTTTAATATAGAAATGTAAGCCTACTGGAAGTATGTTCATATATATGCACTCAATATTTGGTCGGGGCTCCTTTTGCATGAATTACTGCATCAATGCGGCGTGGCATGGAGGCGATCAGCCTGTGGCACTGCTGAGGTGTTATGGAAGCCCAGGTTGCCTTGATAGCGGCCTTCAGCTCGTCTGCATTGTTGGGTCTGGTGTCTCTCATCTTCCTCTTGACAATACCCCATAGATTCTCTATGGGGTTCAGGTCAGGCGAGTTTGCTGGCCAATCAAGCACAGTGATACCATGGTCATTAAACCAGGTATTGGTACTTTTGGCAGTGTGGGCAGGTGCCAAGTCCTGCTGGAAAATGAAATCAGCATCTCCATAAAGCTTGTCAGCGGAGGGAAGCATGAAGTGCTCTAAAATGTCCTGGTAGATGGCTGCGTTGACTTTGGAGCCCAGGTAAGACGCTTCTGACGTTGTCTCTGGTTCAGGAGTGGATTGACACGAGGAATGCGACAGTTGTAGCCCATGTCCTGGATACGTCTGTGCGTGGTGGCTCTTGATGCACTGACTCCAGCCTCAGTCCACTCCTTGTGAATCTCCCCCAAATTCTTGAATGGCCGTTGCTTCACAATCCTCTGAAGGCCGCGCTTATCCATGTTGCTTGTGCACCTTTTTCTACCACACTTTTTCCTTCCACTCAATTTTCTATGAATATGCTTGGATACAGTACTCTGTGTACAGCCAGCGTCTTTAGCAATGACCTTTTGTGGCTTACCCTCCTTGTGGAGGGTGTCAATGACTGTCTTCTGGACAACTGTCAAGTCAGCAGTCTTCCCCATGATTGTGTAGCCTACTGAACCAGCCTTAGAGACTATTTAAAGGCTCAGGAAACCTTTGCAGTTGTTTTGAGTTAATTAGCTGATTAGAGTGGGACATTGTGCGTCTACAATATTGAACTTTTTCACAATATTCAAATTTTCTGAGATACTGAATTTGGGGTTTTCATTAGCTGTAAGCCATAATCATCAAACTCTGTGTGTAATGAATCTATGAGTTTCACTTTTTGAATTTAATTATTTATCATTTTAATTTAATAATTATTTAACTTTTCCATGATATTCTAATTTATTGAGATGCACCTGTATATTATGAACTGCTTCATGCAGTGCAGAGTGACAGCTTTCCATGGATTACATCCTGCTTAACACTAGACAGAGACATTGTTTGGTCACGCTGTAATGGTGTTTACAGAACAAACTCAGTGCATAAAAGTTTCATTGGAGAAAACGCTGTCTTTTCTTGGGGGACTTTATTGGGTTTTCCCATTTTATTTGATGCTGTACTGGCTCCACGAAGCTACTATTTTAATCACTGATGGGCTTTGTTCCATTTCCTGTGTTTCAAAGAGCTCAAAAACATCCGAGGAGAGAGAGAAAGAGAGACACGAAATGGTGAGGGTGAAAAAGGAGACATGAAGAGGAAAGATGATCTCAGTTGACACACTTTAGGTGCTGAACAGCTACAGTATGTTTGCATGCATTAAACATGCATAGAGCCATAGATTCCAGTTTATTACTGTAAATGACCTGCATAGAGTCAACTAATTAATGCAGCAATGGCCAATGCTGCTCGAATGGCTACAATGGCCATTTGCCACTGCAAAACTGATTTGTAACTGAAACTACAAATAATCTTTTGCACTTTAGAACTGGGTTTTTTGAAAAGTGATTTGTAAATAAGTTGCAATGCTGTTGACAGCTTGCTTATTGAGTTCTGCCAACATTATTTGCAGAGTAGACGCACTTTCCATCTTTGTGCTGGTTTATGATGTATTCCTCACAAAGCACATATTGTCTTCCTTTTCTAACTTGTCTGAGTGAATCAGTGGTCTGAGCTGTGTGTTTTAAGTTATGTTGAAGATGTGGTTTGTGAGCAGTTTCTGAATTTAACCACTAGATGAGGCTGTTGTTTAGTTCTGGATTTGAATTTTCATTTGTTGCTCAGAACTCTTTGTGTCGGCCTTGTACTCCATTTGCCAACAGAGGGCAGCATCATCTCTTCAGCCACAGCCCCTACAGACTCTCAGTGACCTGATCAAACAGAACATGCAGCTTGAAATAATGTTGTTACTCAGAGTGCATTGTTTCTATCTTTAGACAATAACTTCACTTACTTTAGTCATGTTACCTGTGTACATGTTTTACAGTCAAAACACAGAGTGTGAAGTTGAAGAAGTATGAAGAGAGAAAAACTCAGGAGGATCTTTAACAAGCACAGTATCGCTGTGTATTTCAAACCCAGCAACACACTCAGACAGAGACTGGTACATCCCAAAGACCGAACACCACACACCCAGAAAAGCAATCTGGTGTATGCAGTCCATTGCAACGAGGAATGCAAGGACCTCTACATTGGTGAAACAAAACAACCATTACATAAACGCATGGCCCAACACAGGAGGGCTAACTCCTCAGGCCTAGACTCTGCTGTCTATTTACTCATCAAGGAGAAAGCTCACTCCTTTGAGGTCAACAATGTTCACATCTTGGACAGAGAGGATAGATGGTTTGAAAGAGGAGTAAAGGAAGCCATCTATGCAAAAGTGGAAAAACTATCTCTCAACAGAGGAGGAGGTCTGCGACACCCCGTATCTCCAATTTACAATGCTGCCCTTTCATCTCTTCCCAGGAGATTCAACAACTTAGCCTCTAAGAACAACAGCTGTTCACTAATGGCCTCATGTGTCTCCAATCACTGTCGTTATAACACAATAGAGCACTAATGAAGTCGAAACCAACTTTTCACCATCCCCACCGACCGTCACTCTAACCACTGTCGCTGGCACATGGAGCACTAAAGATCCAATGACATCACTGGCCTTGTGAACGCCTCCACAGAGGTTAAATACCTGGATCTCCACCCTAGCTAGTCAGACTAGTCCCAGCCTAGTCAGACGAGCATGAACTGATGAAGCCTCTTGGATGAGAGGTGAAACGTCTTCAAGACATATAACCAAGTCCAGTTGCGTTTGTTTCAACTTCCTTGAGATAACCATGACCTGGATGAATGAGAATATTCACAGGCAAGTATGAAGAGAGTTTTTGACTTATTGGAAAGTTTTTTCACCAAGGGGATTTTTCCTCCATCAGTCTGATCTTCTTCCTCTCTCTGTTTGTTTATGATCATAGAGCTGAAAAAAGTGTAGTGGGGAATCACCTTGGAGACAAACACTGAGCAAGAACATGGAAATGTGGGATCAAATCCCTGCTGGGGCAAAGGAAAGCTAACATACTAATAACAGGTAGGTGAAATATGATGATGCTTAAAACTATTTTGTCCCTGGTGATTGAACAGGAACATGTGTATAGACTCCATTTTACCTTCCGAACACAAATTTGATGAAATACTGATTTTATTAATCGCTTTATCATTCCTCTGTGTAACATTTACAGTCTACCAGTGTGCACAGAACAGCCTGTAGAGATACAATATGACTGGACCAACAAAAAATATCCTGGCTGTGTGATCCACCAGTGGATCACACAGCCAGGATATTTTTTGTCCAGTCTCATATAAAATGTTTTTATATGCTACTCATTTTCTCCTCCAAAATACCTTTTGGAGAAAATGTAATTGCTGTTTTAAATTCTGCTTACTGGCAAAGTTTTTTCCCGGTCAAGGAAGTGACATCCAGCATACAGCACAGAAGGTTTACAAAGCTCTGAGGTTCACGTCCCGCATCTCTTGTGTTGTTAAGAGTTATTAAGGTAGGTTTAAAGCTGCTATAATCAACAATTTTATAATAACAATGGATGATGTAAAAGAGGTCGCTCACAGTGAACAGAAAATAATCACCCGACTCTTCAGTTCCCCTCAGCTTTACGGAGCTTTGCAGCGTCTTTCAGCTCATTGTTTTGGGTTTTGATTCTGTATTGATTATCTTACCAATCAGCACCATTTCCAGCAGCAGCAAGTCAAGTCAAGTCATTTTATTTGTATAGCGCCAAATCATAACAAAAGTTATCTCAAGACGCTTTTCACATAGAGTAGGTCTAGACCATACTCTTTAAAATATTATTATTATAGAGACCCAACAGTTCTCACCATGAGCAGCACTTGGTGACAGTGGCGAGGAAAAACTCCCTTTTAACAGGTAGAAACTTTGAGCAGAACCGGGTTCTGGGTGGGCGGCCATCTGCATCGACCCAGTTGGGTTGAAAGGGGAGGAGAGAGGGGGAGAGGGGAGACAGAACAGGAGGACAGACAACAAATCAGACTAATAATAATAACAACTGCAGCAGTGAGTGTGGAGCAGGAACATGGGGGCAGTAGACGGCCGGCAATCACAGATCCAGAATCTACAGCTCCAGAGGCAGAAATACCTGCAGCAAGTGAGAAGGAAGTGGAGTTAGTAACATGTATTAGTGGGATAAGAATGCATACAAATAGAGAGGAAGAGGAGGAGAGAGAAGCTCAGTGCATCATGGGAAATCCCCTGGCAGTCTAAGCCTATAACAGCATAACTAAGGGATGGTTCAGGACTCACCTGAGCCAGCCCTAACTATAAGCTTTATCAAAGAGGAACGTTTTTAGCATACTCTTAAACGAAGAGAGGGTGTCTGCCTCCCGAACCCAAATTGGGAGCTGATTCCACAGAAGAGGAGCTTGATAACTAAAGGCTCTGGCTCGAATTCTACTTTTAGAGACTTTAGGTACCACAAGTAACCCTGCATTCTGTGAGCGTAGTGCTCTAGTGGGGTAATACAGTACTATCAGCTCTTTCAGATATGATGGTGCCTAATCAATAAGAGCTTTGTAAGAGGAGCTAATATTGGAGAAATATGTTTTCTTTTGCTAGTTCCTGTCAGTACACGTGCAGCCGCATTCTGGATCAGCTGGAGAGTCTTTAGAGACTTATCGGGGCAGCCTGATAATAAGGAATTACAATAATCTAACCTAAAAGTAAAAAAATGCATGAACTAGTTTCTCTGCATCATTTTGAGACAGGATATGCCTGATTTTTATAATGTTACATAAGTGGAAGAAGGCAGACCTTGAAATCTGTTCTACATGGGCATTGAAGGACATGTCCTGATCAAATGTTACTCCTAGATTCCTTACAGCGGTGCTAGAGGCCAGGGCAATGCCATCTAGAGTAACTATATCTATACATAGTGCATCTCGCTGGTGTTTTGGACCCAGAACAATAACTTCAGTTTTGTCTGAGTTTAACAGCAGAAAATTGCAGGTCATCCAGTCTTTTATGTCCTTAATACATGCCTGAAGCTCGGCTAACTCACCGGTTTCATCTGGCTTTATCGATAAGTATAATTGAGTATCATCTGCATAGCAGTGAAATGTTATGTGTTTCCTAATAATATTGCCTAAAGGAAGCATATACAAGGTTGTTAAACTGATTGGGCACAAGACAGCAGACTGACACAGTTTGCACCAAAGTTGTGAACATAGTGGAACTTTTAGCAGCCAAAGAGTCAGACATTTCCCTCAGGAGTTAGTGGAGAACAAAACAGAGCTAAAACAGAGTGCGTATTGGACTCCAAATTAATCCAAATGTTGCTTCATAACTCCTGGAGATGTACTGTAAATAAGCAACTGTTTGCTAACAAGTTTGTATAACAACTTTATAAGGTCCTAATATGTCAGTGTTGTCTTTACAGCTTGTTTCTGCTACTCCAAAGTGGCCAAAAAAAATCTGACACACATTTATAAAAATGTTTCAGGATATTTTTTATTTTGTTTCTTTCTTTCTTTCTCATCAAATTCTTTACAGTTTTACTTCTTCAGACATCCAGAATATTTAAATCAAACCTTAAACAACCAATGTAAGAAGAGAAAATCACTCGAGAACTGCGAAAGTCACGTATATATTGCTTTGTCTTAGGTGATCAAAGGCAAAAAAGGTTTGGTACCACTGGCATTTAGGAAACCTTAAACATATATATGCCAATGCAAATCAGTTGTAAATTAACTATTTTTATTACTTTCAATAGGAAATAGTCCCTAACGAGAACTTTTCAGAGAGTAACAGGTGCATTATTTGTGGAAATAGGTGTTGCTGTTGAGCCTTTGAAATGTCTCTTCTTTTTTTTTCATGCTTTGAGCCACGCAAACAAAATTCATTCACTTCCCTTGTATTCTGGAGGCAGCAGAAGTCTCAGAGGCGGATGTTGCTAACCCTCAACAAACAAAAAATTGTCTGCAAGGCTAGATACCACTACAGCAAGTGAGAAAAACCAGGGGAGTTTGCGTGAACTTCCTACTACAGTAAAAGTTACAAGACTAAGAAAGTCAGAAAGACTGGATGCACTGACTGAGATACCAAGGCAGAGGGAAAACATAAACTTTCAGGAAACAGAAAGTTACTGGGGCAGAAAGACAGCCGAAAGAACAGAACATCAGCCGAACAACTGAAGGAAGAGATGAGTCAGAGACAGAGAGACAGAGACACTGAGTGAGAGTCGGCTCAGATCGCTGGTGCGGTTCAACATGTTTCCTGTCAGTGATAATAATAGCGCTGTGTGTTCCTCTCTGTGAGAAGCGTGGGAGGAGGAGCGGCGATCTGACACGTGGGACGGTCGCTTGTTACTGTCACTAAGGGGGAAACAGCAACATCCCCTTTAACACTAACACACACAAACAGACATGCATAAGCAGAAGACATGCAAACAGATTTTTTTTTCTTTTTTTTTTTTTGCAGCTTGTTTGGAATCCCAACATGCTTAATTTTTTTCCAAAATGCAACATAAGTCAGTTAAAGGACCATGCACAATATTGGCAGAGTATAAATGAATATGAGATGTTAGTAATATATAATAGATGTTGTTGTTTTGTGTAGTTCACACTCACATTACTGTAATGTAAACGTTTTGTGGGTTTAGAACAAGTTTTTAAGGCCACTGTGTTTAGACCATCTGACAATGTGGTCAGCGCAGCAGATGAGAAGCTTTTCACTCATTGGCTGGTGGTTACACTTGTAACATGTTCACAGTGATAGCTGGCTAGCAAGTCAGAAGTGAAAGATCACAGTCATACCACAAGACACACGAGTAACAAGAGAGACACTTAAACCTAAAAAGACTACACATGCTCCGCTTTGTTTGCTTCAGTTCAGGTAGGGTGGCGTGAAAGCTGTCAAACTCTGGGGCGAACCAAACAACCGAATCAAACTTGAAAAGGTCTCGTTCAAGTGGACGGTTCCTTGATCTGTGTGAAAATGCATTCCAGGCAGAACTTAATGTCACATTTCGGCATAGAACAAGCCTGGTTCCAGTAAGGCTGGATTTATAGTTATTTCCATTATTCTAAATGTCAATGTGATTTTGATTTTTTGATGAGAACACCAAATTTCGGTTTTCATTTTGGCTCTCCATAAGTCTAGTGCTCATTGCTGGTACGCGAAATAGTCCACCAATCAGAGCTTTACAGGCGGGATAACATGGCAAAAATAGTGACAAGCGTGGCTGAATTTGACACAGCTACAGGTTGTTGTTGTAAGTGAACTTAAATTAACATATTACTTTGAATGTCGTGGACGACATAAACGCATTTGCGTCAACTGAAAGGGTTCTGACAAAGCAAAATAACCTCACACAGATTCACGATCAATATTTTAATAATTAATTGATTTAACGATTGATTTACATAATTGAGTCTGTCTGGAATTTGATTGCATGCTGCTCTTAGTTTCAAATATTTGATCTTTCTTTGTAACTACAGTATCACTCTGTAACTGCACATTTTCATTCAGTACTCAGTACGAAACAATAGACAGATGGAGGGATCGATGAGGGCCTCGGTGGTCAGAATGTGAAACAGCAGTCACTTTTGCGTCACTTCTTCAAACACAGGAAGACAACAGCTCTGTGATTATTTTGGTGCTGTCTGTCTTCTGGTGTACATGGAAAAACGCACAAAACCACACACACATAAGTTTTTCAAGCTGTTTCCCCCCACCCACAGAAATGGCCTTAAGACACAATCCAGTCAGCACTAAATATAACTTACTAAATAAACCATATGTTAAACAGATTCAGATGTCATCACTGTGTTAAATGTTTTTGAACTGGATTTGGCCACTGAAGGTGATTTTAAAAACATGCTATCGTCAGTTTTTCCTACACTTCAATTTTGACTGTTAATGTTCCATCTGAGGTCAAAAGGATGCTTTCTAAAATAGATCGAACTTTCTATTCAATATTCTACTTATCTTGTGAACTCAATCCATTTTAAGACTTTAACTGAATTTACACTCCAAAGGGTTTAAAAACTGTTCCTAAATTCTTGACTGTGTAGCTCTGAGAAATGTGCATCCATCGACATAAATGGAAAACATCCCTAAAACCTGTTCTATGTCGGGCTGGACAAGCAAGCAACAATTTTAATCTTTTGTGCATTCACATATAGGAAGTTGTTACATATGCAATAATGGACTTCTGATAAACTGTTTTTTTGTTTCAAAAGCTGGGAGGAGTCATTTGCAGTTACAGGAAGATAGATTTGTGTGTCGTCAGTGTATTGGTGATTATTTTTTGTGTATTTTTTGAAGATATGGTTGCTTGTACACACAAAGAACAAAAGTGGCCCAAGTACTGATCCCAGTGGAACTCTGTGTTTGACTTTAGAGCTGGAAGATACAGCATTATTACATACAAAATGTTGTGATGTATGCTGCATAATGTAGGCTGCGTATGAGTGACGTGAAGGACTTTTAGATGAAGAGGGGGGAAAAAAGTGTTAATCCAGAATTTCAAGTCCAATCAAGTCCAACTGAGGGTGCACATCGGCATTAAATCAATATTTGAATTTTTTTTTTCTAATATCCTGTGTACAGAAAGTCGATGTGGAACATTAAATTGTGTGACAGGTCTTCAAACAGATGTTAGGACTTCAATCATACAGATCTTTCGTCATCGTACCGCTGAAGGAGGCAAAGTCCTTCACATATGACAAAACTCGTGGTTTGTGCTGTTCAGTCAAGTACCATACACTTAAAATATTAGTTGGCTTACAAGTACATACACAGTATCCAATATTTATTACACAAAGCTTATCAGAATCCTTTAAGACAACATGAAACGTGAAACACCTAAGGTTACAATTTAGCAATTCAGTGTTGAATACACTTTTGCAGCCCAGACAATGTGGAAGGGGGTCATAATTATTTAGAAATAGCTTTTACAGCATGACTGAACAAGTGCCTGTTAAATGCTAAAATAGTAAATTGTACAACAGGTGAATAAACAAAAATGGGCACAAATCATACACACGTGTAGGCAGTCCCTAAACATAAAGATGTGATCTGTCAAATGTCACTCTTCCCATAATTTGCTAAACAATGAGAAACCTAAGCTGTTTCAATACCCATCTGCCCTCTTACTTTCAGTACTTCCACATACAACCCACCTCCCCACATACCCACCACATGTTTGCACATACACCTACACTTTTCTTAAATCTATCTTCTCGAGTACCTTCATCAGAAGAAAACTGCAACATGCAAATCAGACACTGCAAGGTGACTCCCACATAGGAATTTAAGAAAAAAAAGAGAAAAAAAAGCAACAACATTTACTTGCATATTGTTTAGTCAAATCTAAGAAACCTCCATCACAGCCTTTGACTCCAGTGGGAGTCTTTTTCATAGTAGACATTTTGACAGGTCAACTTAGTTAGAAAGAAGTGAACTTACCAAACCTCTGTAGGCTGGTCTTCATCAATGCTGGAGGCTAATGGCTGTAGGCTACCCCCCCCCCCAAATTTCTGACTGAACTGTCTTGCATTGAAGGCATTTGGTTTTTTTTTGTCCATCGTGAGTCCGAAAATGTTACAGGAATGCAGAAAAGTACTCCTTTAAGAACAACTGGAATAACATATATTAGAAAATGTGTTCCATGTTGTTTTCCATTCTCATTTTTATTGGGAACCCCACAATATTTATTTTAGAAGAATAAGAATAAAAACTTTTTTTTAACTTGGTCTAAACATAAAGCCAGAACAAAAGATACTTTGACGTTAGCCAGCACAGCACAAGTTGGTTTTCCATAAGACAAAAACAAAACGGTTTGCTTACCTTCGAGATTCATCGAAATGCAGTTACCACCCATGACCTACATGTAAGAATGTTGAAAATTATGCACAAAAATAAAAAATTCAAACCCTCAAATTTGTAATCATTACTTCCAATGTATATAACAAGTAATACTTGTGGTCACTGTTCAGATTATTGTATAGTAGTACAGGTAGTTGTGGCTTTTGCAGCCAGTTAGCAGCATGCCAGCAGTTGTGTTTCTGTAAGAGATGACCACAAATTACCAAATTAATTTTCTATCCAGTCACATTCATTCCACACACCCCAGGTGACAGTGCTAGCAGTTTCACTATGAAACACATGCACACCTGCAAAAAATATATATTTTACAAAATTAAAATCCAAAGATGTATTATTTTGTTTAATAACAACTAGATAATAAATTGGGGTTTACCATATTTGCAATAAAGAAATAGGACTTTTGTGTGGAAATACTAACTTAAACATGATTGACAACCCAGTTAAAAAGTAGGTACAGTCTGCATATTTGGAATTTCCCTGAGTGAGGACTAAAGTGGGCTCAAGTGTGCACCCTTTCTTGCTTTCCCATCACGGCTCATTGCCACAGCAGTTCGAGCTTTGCACCAAAGACAGGGAAACTATATAAAACTGAGAGTCTTGTGGGTTGCCACTTTAATTCTGAGGCAGTGAGGCTCATACAGTTGGAACAGATATTACTGCAGAGCTGTAGGAAATATAATGAGTGGTTGCAATTCCATGTGCTGGGTCTGCTCTGGTTGGACCAGCTGGTTCTGTTGTGTAGCTTAGATGCTATTTTTGAACAAAGATTAGACAGGTCAAAAACCACGACATCTTACTGGGATCATCAGTAGTGCTGACTCTACGGCATTCTCCCACAAAGAAAACAAGATTTTGATGCTGCGTAATGATGCAGGTAACTGCGCCAACAAGATAGTGAGATTATAAATAAGATTTTGAGGTGCGCTCTGCTCTTACTTTTGCCATTTTTACCCTCTTTTTATTGCTCTAACATTTCTGAAACAGCTGTGGTCACCATGCTGTATGGGTGTGTATATGTTTTTTCCAGAAGTCTCTGGCTTTCTGTTAAACCAGGGAGCAGCAGCAGGGACGAAGTTTAAACCCAGCAAGTCTGTATCACCGCATGTTTGTTCATCCAAGCAAAGGAATTTAAATCTCTAATTTTAGCTTCATAGCAGTTACAATTTTGTGTGCGCTCAGAAAGTCACTGGAGTTAAATTTGGGTTTAAGTCAATATTAAAAGGGTTTGTTCTGCATCTACAGTACACAAGTTTTACTCCCAGGGAGGATTATTTTGTTTAAATCTCTGCACCAACATGTAGTGTGTTAAACCCTGGATTTAGAAGGATTGTTTATCTTGTGGCAAAGTGTTCCAAGTTGTCCAAACCAACACAAAGGCCAGACTACACAGACACTGCAGGCAGATGAGCGGTGGTGGAGGAGATCTCAGTTTGATTCACTGTAGCGCCCATACAGTCATAGAGACAGTGTAATTACTCCCGGTTTACTGACAAACACAAGCCTCTAGAGTGGGAATTATACCCATAAATGCTACTGAATGATATGCAGTCTGCTTTACACACAAACAAAACTGTTGACAATACATGAGATGAAACAGGAGAGATGATTTTTCATTGCTAAAAGCAGCCTTAAGGCTGGATTTATGGTCAGCGCAACTGGTTAACCAGACGTCTTCCATTTTGATTCCTAGTTCAGAGTCAGGTTTCTCGCTTGATACAACACCAAAACACAGTATGGATGTATGAGGCACGATCATATCGTGCCTGATAACGTCTAATATATCAGTGTGTGAAATTATCAATGACACTCACAAGGTCCCGTGCACTGAGCATTAAAATAAATAAATAAAATCTAAAAAATCAGCCACACGTTAACACACCATTTTTCATCCTATATGCAGCTGATTTGTTTATCATGTGCGTGCACACAAGGACAGGCATGCACACACTCGGTTAACAGGATACATATTCCTGCCAATGGTTTGACACTATTCCACTCATCCACAGATGGCAGTAACAGGCCATATATGCTGCAATGTGCAAAAAAAAAGATTGCTCATAAACATTGCTCTTAAAAATTACATTACCAATGTATTATAAGGAAGGAAATGTACTCAACACCTTTCTTAGAGTTTAGTTTATTTGTTTATTAGTTTGTTTGTTACTTTTTGTGACAGGGAGAGCGCATATTAATAACATTTCCAAAAATATGCCAGAGTAAGCCAAAAAGGCTCATTTTCATCTGTAGTCCCCAGGAGCTCAAGTGTACTGCACGCAGTACGTTTTGGTGAGTAACACTGAATGTAAACACAATGGTTGTTTACAAGACAACTTCACAGGGCACCTTTATTGTAAGACTAAGGGACGCCATCATTAAACCAAACCATGTGAAATGTTTGTTTTGGCTTCAGATTTTTTTCTCAAAAGAGAACACAAGACATGCAAGTTATAGGAGATACTGTGTGTACGCTGTAGCAGACAAAAAGAACATGTTATTTAATTTCAGTTGGACTTTAAAGGAATAGTTCACATTCATGCTTCCCAGAGGATGAACCCGGATGACCTCATGACCTCTCCCGTGGTGTCACCTTCTGGGCAAACTTTGCTCTTTTGACCCTGCCACTAATAAGGATGTAAGAATAGCAACACTTCCATATTGTGGCATGTGTTAACGACTACCTTTCAGGTATTTAGACTCTTTGTCACACTCAGGGCTAGTTTGGTGAAGTAACAGGTTAACTAGTGTGTGGGTGTGTGTTTGTGACATAATTGCTGACCAGATGTTAGAAGGAGTGGTCTTACACTGCAAAGGGGAAGTCAGTCATGGTGTTCTGGCTGCAGTCATACGGCCAGTGAAACTTGATACATGTATACTGTTTACACAGTGTTGTCACTATTTTGTAATTAACTACCAAAATCCTGCAAAGTAGGCTGAAAGTAACACCACACACCAGTTATTGCAGCTAAGGAGCACTGTTCAAAGGCTTCTGCTGGTGAGTAGAACCATGCTTCTGGTTTTTATGTTGGCTCACTTGTCTGTATGTCCGCCTGCTGTGTTTGTATGAGAGCTGCAGACAATTTCTCTTGTGGTTGAAGGGAGGGTGTCTTGACACTTCATACAATACAGTAGCTCTGAAACGCCACGCCAGGAAGTGAACGGGGCTGAAGCCGAGCGGTGCAGGGCTCAAACCACCGATGACACGGACAGAGGAGCAACACAACTGACAGAGCACTCCATGGGTACGTTTGTTTCAACATTTTAACAAGGGTTTATCCAAGCTGTGCACTTATACTGTATATTTTAAAGTGTGTGCATTGATGCTAGGTTTGTTTAAGTAGACAGACATTGTGCTACACACAGAGAGTGCAGCTCTCTACAGATATGCAAGTCATTCAGACAGCTTTTTCTGCTTTACGTGCTGCTGTAGTTTATACCGCTCACATGGTTTTGTTGGTTTTAATGGACCATTCATCGGTCCAGAGGGCAAAGCTACACAACCATTACGCATGGAGGATCGGGCTGGGCGATGATTTCATATCACAGACTCAGCAGATTCATACCATGATGATACGGCATGGTTTTCATGTTGCTCTACAAATGTCTATCGTTCATATAAAAGATTAGCATCAAGCTGTAGATAAAAACTGTCACATTTGATTTAAAGACGTGAAGAGTTTTGTCTCATGTAATGTAAAACAGTGGAACACAGTTTACCCTTTGGTCAGAAATCGTCTGCCTCGCTGCTGCGCCTGTCGGGCTCTCCGGCGTGCAGTGAGCGGTTTCCATCGATAACGGTGGCAGACACATCACTCCAAATTTGTCGTACATCTCTGAAACAGAGGTCCTTGGTTTCAGACACGAGTTGGCTTGTTTTGGCCCATGACGGTACATTTTGCAGACTGAAATGACAACTGTCGCTGGCAGATTCTGTCAGCTGTACCTGGCTGGAGAATTGCTGTTGGAAACTTTCACTGTGACTTTTAATGTTTCCAGTTCACTCATATGAGAATGAGAACTCTAAAAAAGATATACATTTGATGGCTACACTACACCAACTTAGCGCTTGTAATGACTGAGACTTAAGTTTATAGGTGCTAGGTAAAAAGGCGGCGTCCTCACCAGCTGATTCATGCAGAAGAGGCCCAGATGATTATTATATCAGCATATAATAAGTAACTTGGACAACCAAAACAGAGGCTAGATTGATGCTTTATTTATATTGGCTAACATTTCTAACATTTTAACACTTTGATATAAGAAAAGGATGTAAGGATGAGTACAAACCAATTCATTTGGCAAAGTCTCGGATGAACTTGAACTCCAACTCAGAGTTGGACAGAGCCGCTAATACCGGGACCGGTGTCACACGATGGGGGTGTCGCTCCATTAACCATTAACTTCCCTAGATATTTAGAAAGCACCTGGCGTGCATGTTTTGAAGTCCACCTCTTGTTTTGAATGACCAAATGCACCTGAAGCGTCCACTTCCCCGACCCCGCGAGCCACCGCTGGGGCCGGCCCTCACTTTCATTGCGCTGCAGGGTTTCCTTCACCCTCAGCGTGCTTTAGACTGACGGGGGGGGGGGGGGGGGGGGGTTTGCAGACTTTGCCGCAGACCCCTGACATCTTTGAGGCACGTCAATTATTGCTTTCTGTGTGTTTGGGCCTTTAGCCTCGAAAGTATGGTATTGGTATGGAACGTATTAACCCAGCAGCTAAAGCTAGAGCATACAATCACACTGTATAATCTCTTTTCTCGTGTTTTGGAAAGGTGATAAGACAAGATACAAGAAAAAATACTGTCCAAACTCTTCACATACTAAGTATCACTCTCAATACATCCTTAATATTTAGGTAATGATTTCACCCATATAAGCCATGCTAAGCTATGAAGGTGGTAGCACTGCTGGGGTGTGTTGATCTGTTTATCACTCATTCAGGGATTTTTTTTCATTGAGTACTTTGTGGTTAAAAGGTTGTAAACTTATTTTTAACTCTGTTTGAACACATGACTTAACACATGGTTTATATGGAGCCATGTAAAGCCAGTTTTAGTGGGGATAATTCTGTTGATGTCTTCGTTATAAGTGTATGTCAACTGTTTTGTGGCATGTGGATATTAAGTGGTAAAATGTACGTAGAGTAGAGTCTTGCTCCAGCCGTCAACTGACTCCTGATCGGTGAGTTTGATCGCTGCTGTTTTTCACACAGTCTGTACGACATGATGAGCAACAGTTCTTTAGCTTTTCAATGATTTTTTACTATAATGTAGCTCTCCAGCCAGTCCTGCTGTGGGCTGTTTTCACAAGTAAGGCTGATGTATTTCCACCTGTTAATTTTTTCAAGACCAGGTTATAAAAGCTGTGCATTTAAACTAGTGGAATAAAATAACTAAGTATTTTTAAATAGTGCATAAGCGCCCACCATTGAGGACAGCAAGGTCCAGACAGTATTTAATAGAAGTCATAGAATAATTGCCTAAAAATAACTTTGGTGTGGCAATGATATTGTACAACACCAAGATTACAGACCTGCTCATCTGATCATTGCTTGTGTGTGGGTGGGTGATGAAGTGGATGATAAAGCTTTACTCAACACAGTGGTTCATTGAGTCTGTCACAACTTTAGGAAACAAATCCAAGCGGAGGCGGTTACATTTACATATAAATATTAGTCAGCCCTGTTCTTACTTTCTCCACTGAGGCAGATAAAGATGAAAATACTCCGTCAATCAGAGCTCAGCTTTGGGAGGGGAAGAGATACAGGACACGATGAGGAGACTGAGAGAAAAAACTAAGAGAGAAGGTGATGGAGAGGAAGAGCAGGTACTTCCCACTGTGCCCAGGATAAGATCAGCATCATGTCCCTGTGCTGATCAACACAACCCGAAACTGATCTGATCCAATTTACATAATGTAATTATCACAGTGGAAACTATAGGCTCAGTTTAACAACAACACAAACACCAGTATAATTATAGTGTAATAAGGTGTACATCATTTACTTAATTGTTGTACCCTGGCAGGAGAGACACGTGAAGAGTCACAGGGACTGGACAGGCAGTGAATACACAGGGTACTAGAGAACAAAGAGTAGAGGACGGAGAGAGAAATGAACAGAAAGAATGCAAAGTTGAAGGCTGAGAGACAAGAGGATATGAGAGAATGTGACATTTAAACTGATGTATTCCTCTCATGTATTACCGCTTGACAGATCATTAATGCTACTGCCCACTGACATGGTGTTAAAGCTTGCTCACACTAGCTGTCACGGCGAGTAGCCGGTTGGCAGGGGTAGGACCCAGTCGCAGAGAGGAGACCGGCAGGTAAGGTGACAGAGTTTATTCTACACACGACACGTAACAAAATCCAGAGCAGGCAGGTGACAAAAACGGGTAACAGGGAAAACAGATAAGTCCAAAACAGGCAGGTGAGTAATCCGGTAGCAGGGCGTCCAGAACCGCCACAAACACATGGGAACGGGAACCAGAAACGGGAAACGTAGGAACAAGAACCAGGGAACGAGACACGAGAAACAATACACACACACACAAGGATCTGACACCTGACAAGGAACGTGAACTTGTATATATAGATGGCTGATGACTGAGTAGAGACAGGTGAGGGAACAGGTGAAAGGAGTGAGGCTGATGAGGAGGGCGTGGCTGAGAGAAGAGTGGAGACAGGTGTGTAGATGGGTGGGGCAGTCAGGTGATGGGGAAGGAAGGAAAGGCAGAGGGCATCTGGTGGAAGGTGAGGGAATGGCAGGTGAGGGGAACAAAGCAAGAGTCCAGACAGTGAGCAGAAGTGACAAACAGATCATGACACTAGCCAAGTCAATTTTATTTATATGGCTCAATATCACAAATTCCCCTCAAGGGGCTTTACAATCTGTACAGAATTTGCTTCTACAAAGTGTTCTGTGACGTTGAGTCTCTTCCATGCATAGTTGTAAACACTGATAAGCAAAGATATCATTTCAGTGACCCTGTAACCATTTCACAGGTTCGCTTTCATTCATAGAACTGTGTTCACATGCATAAACATTTGATAATTGTACTAGAACTGCATAGTTGGTCCTTTGCACCTACAACTCCTTCTTGATCACCTATGTCATGACAAATGGGAAGCTGCAATTGGTCAGGGTCCAACAAGTAGTCTGCCATGTATCTCAGCTGAGCCACAACAAGCGTTTATGACTTAAAAGGCAAACAGCTATTAGTGGACTGTTGTCAATAGTTTGAGATACACAGTGAGCAGCATTAGAATGTAGCTGAACTGTGTTTGACAGCAGCAGGAGAAGAAACAGCTCAGGCTGATTTCTGGTTACATTTAATAATAGATAGTATTAGTCTCTGTATTAATTATATACAGTATGGGTAGCAACCTGATGTTGGGAGAATGTTTGGTTTTGTGTTGCTTGCCGACAAACAAAGGGCGGGTGGTTTCAGACGGGGCAGGTGACTCACTGCAACGGGAACTGTGACACTATATCCAGACATATTCAGGGGTCGCTCTGGCAGATTTGAATATCACAGAGGACTGGACTATTGGCCTTGGCAGACGTGTGCACTCTCCGAGCGCCCATCTATTTGTCTCACGTTACTTTCCCATGAATAGTCGCGCCGCACACTTGCTGTGTCTCTGCTGTGCGTTAAACTACTGCTACAGCCGTGCAACTCTTCCTCGTTGCCTCGTATTGTATATGGACTCTGGGGTTTGACCTAAATCTTCACAGAGCGTGTTTGTCTTCATTAGTTTGATCAGAGGAGACGTGTAGCTGCCATAGCATTTGTGTGGTTAACCAAGATGCTTGCCAGTCATTGCTGCAACACGCTTATCAGTTAAGTTCTGAACCAATACAGCCTGAGTATCATTTACGTCATCGATAACCTTCAAACATATTCTCTACTCCTCTTTTGCACTTGATGGACCCGCAAAAATATTTTCATCTTTAAGTAATTTTCTGATATTTTATAATGGAGTACTTCACATGGATATATGGTTTTAAATACATTGTCATAAATTGCTGATCGGGGCTTTGCAGTTTCCACTTTCTGTTTGAATAATCACTACTCCAAAATTGACATAGGCCTACAAAACAATGCCGTAATGCCATACACAACTTGAGTGAAGTGCTGGGCCTGGTTTTAACTATAGTTTTAACAGTTATACTCTATAACTGATTAAGAGTGTGTGGCCTTTTGATGAGGGGAACTTGACCCTAAGAGAAAAAAAGGAATACAAGGATTGTCAAAGCATAGACTTTCTTCTTCTTCTTCTTTAAAAGATCGGAGACAGATATACATTCTGCAGTAGACCTGACCTATTTGAAGATGTGGATGGGAGAGCCTCTCTCTTGTTACAGTATGATGTTAAGTTTACATTAATTGCGGTCTATATGTCAAGTCTGGTTTCTTAAACAGAATGCAGTCCATTGATGTTACAGTGTGTGCTCCCACATGTGTTTAACCTCAGCTTCCAAACATCTGTGTCCAAACAACATCTTGAAACTATTGAGAACTGTATGTGCCAAATCCTTGCAAGACACCCAATATTGGATGGGGCGATGAGGAGTCACCTCCGTTTTTCCCACCATTACCCTTTAAACAAACTCAAGAATGACATGACACACCTGAGTGGACTGTTTTTCTTTTTGGTGTCTCCATCACATAGTTGTGTTCAGATAAATCGCAGATTGACTACATTTTCTACCTTAAGCAAACACATCATACAACTGCTTCATCTTTGGTCTGTGAAGTGTTGCTGTGTACTCTATCTGACACAGTCTCTGCTGTTCCTTAATGGTAAACCTGGCAATGCAGCAGAGCAGCAGCAGCAAGAGAAGCTGCTCTTTTCGTTGGTTTCAAAATCTAACTTTAGTGTCCCTGCTTTTAACACCTCGCCGTTTTAGCTGCAGTGGTTAGAGGTCTTTTACCCAAAGTTAGACTTTTTGATGCCGTGTTGTTCATTGTACTTTACAACAGAGGTCAGCTCATGTTGCACAAAGAAGCAAGAAGCTGAGTTGTGATTATGATGTAAAGAAAAGTGATTAAAACAAGCGTGCAAAGTATTTAAGGTTTTTACAAGATGTACAGGTATATAAGGTGCGTAAGAGATGTACATTTAATGCAGAACACATATTTAGCATGCATACAAGACAAACTACGATGTACAGGATGTATAACACAAGTGCACACGGTATGGAGCATTTGCAAGATGTATATAGAAGAACACGGTGTTGTTAAATGTTATGTATAAACACAAGATTGTAGAATGCATAGATGTTCTGGTTGTATACAAGATATCTAAAGTACATATAAAATGACAGGGTTTGTGTATCAGGTGATACAGTAACCAGATATAAATGTGTCGGACAACATTTCTACCATTTATATCTACAATCTGAAAATATTACATTACAATTAATAACCCTGTATTTAATACATATGTAAAATTAAAGAAGTATTATCAGCTAAATGTACTTAAAGTATCCAAAGTACTCATTCTGCAGACATATGGCCCCTATAACCTTATTAGATTTTTTCTAATGTATCAGTGAAAAAAAGTAGTATTTTACTGCTGTACTATCGTATGTTTTTTAAGTAAAATCTTTATCTGACAAGTAACTATTAACTACTGTCAGATAAATGTTGTAGAGAAAGAAGAGCAGCGACTCCCTGAAATGTAGTTGATACGGGTATAAAATAGCATAAATACAGTACCTCAAAATTGAACTCTAGTGCAATACACATGTACAGTACTTACAGTACAGTACAGTAACTTTCCACCACTGAATCATGTTTTTTTGAGACTGAACTAGAAACTATGCCCATATTATAACTTCAATGTAGGAAGTTAAAATATGGGCCATTTCCCTGGTGTGTGTGGTGTGAGTAATTTCAACTGAAGGTAAACTGGTTCACAGTCAAAAATAGTCTTGAAGTTCATATTTTTTTTATTTGTTTTTTGGCCGACGCCTTCCTCATTGCGAGTGTAACAAATAACATCAACGATGGCTCTGTTCTACTCAGCAAATTTCAACAAGCAGCTGGAATTCAGACATCATTCCTTTTATTATTTACATCTGTGACATGTCAAAATGTCCACTGTGGAAAAGGCCTATAGTCATCATTCAACCTCTTTTAAACAGGTAAGCAGTATCAGGTGCATATCATTAGAACAAATCAAGCACTGTGGAATGAATACAACATAAAAAATATGAAACTGTCTTTTTTCTTGTTTGATTTATTTTTTAGTGGACTTATTTCATCCAGTTTCTTTATTCCAGAGTGCTTGATTTGATCTACGTACACCTGACATGACTTACCTGTTTAAAAGTGGCTGGACTGTGAAAATCATTGAGCCTGCACAGGGAGGAGGGCATCAGATGTCACAAAAGAATAAAAATAAAGCAAATGTGAACCTCCTAAGACAATTTATCAGGGCAAACAAGTGCACCTTCAGTTGGAATTCCATGTTTCAACTCAAAATGGATTGAATGTACACTGTACAATGAGAGTGTCTGAGTAACTGTGCAGTGGTGTAAGCAGGTAATAGTGTCTGTATATACGCACCATAAATAGTACACAAGATTTAAAGGGGACATTTCACACATCAAAGTCTGTTTATAGGTGTTGGGGAGTACTACGGCACATGTGAAAAAAGTCGTATAAAGCAGCTACAGAGAGGCTTTTGTGTCTCCAGAGGGAGCCGTCTGATGAAGGTCCTCAAGGGATGTCACTTGAGTCGGCGTCAGTTGGGACTAAAGTTTATTAATGAAAAAAATCTGGGGATGTGGCATTAGAAAGAAGTGAGCCCATCAGACCTCTTTAGCCCATTCCTCATCTCTGACTGAGCTAGAGGTCAAGTTGCATTGTGGGTAATGCTGGTGGTGCATTGATTTTGAGCCTTTCCATTAAACTGAGAGTCCGACAATGTTATAGGAGTGCAATGCTAAAGAAAGACAGACAACTGAAAACATCAGGTTCTGTGGTAAAAAGTCGAAGCACCAAGCATGTGTACATAAAAGGTGAAGTGAACACAAGGCTTTTCTACAGCACTGCAACTCTGAGCTAAAACTGCATTGCTAACTTAAACCAATGATTAAGGTTTCAGTTCTCCCTTCACAACTCTACAGAGTGCGTTTAAGCTGAATAGGAAGATGTGTAATTGGAACAGTTATGTTTCAGGTCATATTTGTGGCCGTGTGTGTGTGTGTGTGTGTGTGTTCTTGACCTCTGTATTGTTCCAGTCTGAGGGGATGGAAATCCCCCCGGCCTCTTTCTCGGATCCTTTGTGTCCGAATGTGTGAGGCATTTGCGTGCAGCAGAGTGGGTTGTATCCAGCAGCCAATCGCATGCTGGCTCCGAGGAAGCAGGAAGGAACATGCTGCAGCCGGTCGACCAATGAGAAGCCGTGACTCGAAGAGGGAGGCCCCCTTCAGGAAACGACTGGGGTTCAGACCACCAACAGACTTCCTAAGCAGCACGACTGATCGCTGATTGTTTTATCTTCTCGCTATCCACATCTTTAATTTGCCTGTTTTCCTCCATTAATCTCTATTCTTCCGTCTTTTCGTTCATTCACCTGCAGTCTTGCTCTGCTCTTCACTCACTTTATCTTGAATCTGTGCCTCTATCCATCCTGCCTACGGTCCACTCGTCCTCCGGTGTTCCACGCGGTTGAAAAGTATGGTGGTATATTGCACTGTGCTGCCGCCGTCATGTCCACCGACATGTCCGCTCTATCCGTGAGGAAGAAGAAGTCGTTTGCACGGAGCTCCAAGCCTATCGTCAGGATGTGTATTCGGGAACTGAGGGGTGACATGTAAGTTATCTTCACTCTTTCGTGAGCCCGGCACACTTTGTGTTGCTGACTTTTGCCGTTGGTCTCGTCTCTGACGTCCACATTGTGTCACTCAGTGTGTGGATGTATTCCCAGATAAGTTGACTGGAGGTTGTCCTTACCTGGCTTGGTTTGGTGACCTGTTTGAGGGAGTGAGGGAATATCTTCTATGTTAGTTTTTGTCTTTATCTGGGATACACTGTGATTTCAGATATCTGGCATGTAGGGGTTCTTTTTTTCACCTTGGGTATCAGATATGCTTTGCAGAACCACTCAGCTGGAGAGTTACCTCATCAGTATTGGCTGTTGTTTGATTTGGGTAAAGGTTATTCACAGTTACAAGAGAGCAGTAAAACACTGAGGTCATTTCTATCAACTTTGCCTTTGCCTGTTGATTGGAGTGTTAAAAGTGTTTAGTTGGAGAATCTCCTCATTGAAGTTATTAGCTCTGCCAAGGAGGTTATGTTTTCAGTGCAGTTTGTTTGTCTGTTTGTCAGCAGGATTACTGAAAAACTATTGGCCCGATTCTCGTGACACTATATCCAGACATATTCGGGGGTTGCTCTGGCAGATTTGCATATCACAGAGGACTGGACTATTGGCCTTGGCGGACGTCTGCACTCTCCGGGCGCCCATCTATTTGTCTCACGGTACTTTTTCATCCACATTGCCGTTTCTATCATAGCACCTGTCAGTCTATGGCATTGAGGGCAAGTTAAGCCTACTTTAGGAAGTCAGAAGTAAACACATACGCATTTTCTTACAACACATTTGAAAAAGTTTCATTTTGACAGCTTTCACCGGACGTGTAACATTGCTTGAAATTAAAATGAGAAATGTCTATTTCAAGTAAGGCTGAAGAGCAACACTGACACTGCAGCAGCAGCAGCAGTGACACATACTGTACTGTCTACACTCACTCACAAACTGTAAAGACAGGATGGTGAAGTTTATTTGAATCGACCTTTGTTCCAAAAAGACTATTCATTGGGAGAATGAAGAAAAAGGTTTGGTTTGGTAAGCGCCAAGTGTGCAGGGTAAAAAAATAACATTGACACGATGTCTACTGTAGCAGAGCAGAGAGCAGAATGAAGCTAGAGGTTGTTATCCTGAATGAGGCCTGATTACAGAGGCTGAATGTGATGTAACAACATTGTAAAGCCCATTATTACACACGTTAAGTAGGTTGTGCAGTAGACCACATCCGGCCTTTGTATGTGTCAAATATTAGTAGACATATTAATGAATGCAGTCTTAATTTCCTGCAATGTTCTGCCCAGATTTATCCAAAGGGACTCGCTATCTAGAGCCCTTAAATATCGAAACACGTCTAAGACGTGAGCAAGCGCTACTCATTACTCATTTCACAGTAAAATGTCCCCTCTGATTATTATCATATAATTATATTTTGAATACTGATGCAACAATGTGTAAGTAGCATTTGACTGTTGTATCTGGTTGAGGTGGAGAGTTACGTAGTTCAGTCCAGTGATTTCCAACCTAGGGGGTCCGGCCCCATGAAAACACTGTTTTTTTTTTTTGTAAGAGGTCACAAGCCAAAAAGGTTGGGCCAAATTGATACTTTGCTGAAATTCCAGTCTTCACCAGTTTTTGCTCTTTTTGCACGCAACAATTGAATATCCAAGCAAAGCCTGGAGCAGGCATTAGACATCAGTGGTTATTCTCCTCGGAGACGGATGCATTTTATTTTCCAGTGGACACAGTCCCCCACTCACATCAGTTGTTGCTAATTCCTCAGCAGGGTTGGTGTTAGAGACTGCAAAGACAAAAGGCAACGTTTACAGGAAATGTGTTCTCATTCTCAACCCCATGTGAGGGGGGTGGGGGAGGGGGGGTGTGGGGGGCATGTAGTCGGGGCAAAATCTCAACAATATCTCTCTCTCTCTCTCTCTCTCTCTCTCTCTCTCTCTCTCTCTCTCTCTTCCTCCTGCCTCTTTCTCTCTCTATAACTGTACCTGTGTATCTCTGTTATCTTTGTGGTTTTTACTTTACTTAAAAGGAAACACATCTACAGTCTAATCAAACCTGTGCAGTGTGTGTGTGTGTGCGTGTGTGTGTCCTCTTATAACTATCTCTGTGAGAACCAGTTTGAATTTTAGACCATGGGAGTGAGGACATTTTTGGAAAGTGAGGACATTTTGGCTGGTCCTCACTTTCTGAGGCATTTTCAACAGGCTGTTTGTGGGTTAAGACTTGGTTTTAAAGGTTCATGTTAGAATTAAGTATAGGTTGAGGTTAGGGTAAGGGTTGGGGTCAGGCATTTAGTTTTGATGGTTAAGGTTAGGGTAAGGGTCTGGGGAATGCATTATGTCAGTGAATGTCCTCGCAAGTATAGCTGTACAAACCTGTGTGTGTGTGGTGAGAGAAATTCTTCCTGTAGCCGTTGGAACTGTGACGACCGTGCAGTTCCTGCAGAGTGGCATCACCATATTTGGACACAGGAAGTATTGATGTCAAACAGAAGCCACAGGTAGAGAAAGAGGATCTGGTTTGACTATTCCAGCTTTCTACAAGCCCACTGCTACAGATGTTGTGTGTGTGTGTGTGTGTGTGTGTGTGTGTGTGTGTGTGTGTGTGTGCGTGTGTGTGTGTGCGTAAAGTAAAAAAAAAAAAAAAGTTGAATTTCTGTTTCTGTTCTGTTTTGGTTAATGAGATGGAACCAAAGTATCCGACACACCGTCCCTCACTGGACTTAACATTGGTCCTTGGACCGTCATCATGTAAAATTTGTCTAGTCAAACAGCCACTTCACTATACATAGCCCAGCCATATGTATAAATGTCATGCAGGGAGACTGCAAATCAGATGATGCCAGCAGCATCAGGCAGTCATACTAAAGGTCCAAATTTACATGCATATAACATATTGCTTCTTACACACCAGAGACGTAGTTTTGTGCAATAGAAAACAACATTTGGCTGTCAGAAATGAAATCCATGTCTGTTTAATGATGTTATGATACTGTTTCTCAACCTACACAGTTTATATCTTGTTTCATGAATGAACAGCAACAGCTGATAAAGGTGAATGACGAAAGGGAAGGAACAGGAAAGAGCTGATGGACAGGTCAGGATTTAGTGGCCATGTAAACAAATAAAAACATTATGATCCTTCCTGAAACACTGCCAGATCTCATTGGCTCCTTTTCTTTGGTCAAGAAGTGTGAAAGGGGAAAATATTATCATTGCTTGTAGAGCGTGGAGACTCGATTGTGACCAGTTGTGTGGGTAGAAGAGGAAATTGATCATAGAAAGTGTGCAGTTTTGTCTCAGACATGATGCATTGCTCCTGTGTGAAATTGAAATTCTGAATTTTCATTTGGATTCAGTGTGCAACAGTTTAAAGGTTCAAGGACAGTGTGCTGCTAAAAACGATACAAATCAACCAAATTAATTGAACAGCCAAATGATGAATGAATCAGCATCCTAACATGCTCACAATGACAATGCTAACATGCTTATGTGCAGCAGGTAATGTTGACCATGTTCACTATATCAGCATGCTGATATTTGCCAGTAGAATGTCTCCTCTGGAACCATGAAAATGCCAAAAATAACCTTAAGAAAAGAAGTTCAGACCCTGACATATGTCAAACTTTTTTTTAAAATTTTGATTATCAGGCATTGTGCACGTTTTAGGCCACAAGAATGCAGCGCATGGTAAACAGGGTGTAACGCTTGCTGATCTAAATGATATGTACATTCCACACGAAAGCATCAGTAGAGGAGACATATCAAAACAATAAGATAGCATCATAAAAATGATATCCATCACATATATAAACTGGAGAACCCCACCCCCCCAGGTGGAAAGGACCTTTTTTATTACCATAAAAATTCAAAGTCATTGTTTTAAGTTTCTGAAGGCTTTCCTTCAGTATCAGTGTGCACACATTCTGTCACAGCCTTGTTAATCATTCACCTGGACCGGTTGAAGGGGAAACAATCCCGAGTTCAGATAAACCTGTCTAAAGCTACAAGCACTCACTTTCTATTCATGCGTTCAGACCTACGTATTAAAGTGGCAGTGAAAATACTGTATGTGAAGCTGAACCAGCGGAAGAACCGCTGTGGTCGGTCGCTGAGGGGAACAGAAAGATATAGACGCGGCTTAGTACGACAGTATCTGTTTCTTGGGCAGGACGGACGTTTCCCTGCTTCTGCTGCACCTGGGGCAGTGGTTAACCTATGACCTTTCCATCTGCCTGGGGTTTGCATGTTTCGCCCGTGTGTCTTTCGGATGAAGGAGTGGGTGGGTGGGGGCCCTCGATGGTCAGGTCTGAGCCTAAATCACACACTTTGCTCACTGCACAGCTGGGGCATTAGTTGGCCACACACATTTTTGTAGCATGCACCTGGCAGCAGTTGGAATCTGTGCCACACCATCACAGATGCCGAGGCGGCTTGTACACATTTACTTTGGCCTATAAATAATTACACAAACAATAACACAATGTTACAGAGAGGAAATTACTCACACCAAATAGTACAGCATGCTGTCCCTGTCCGTGCTCAGGGGATGGAGTTTGTTCCGTTGTCATGGAGATAGATCTTGTGATTGGTGATACTGCTTATGTCTACATGCCATTTTAACCCATAACTTCAGAGTTACTGAGAAAAACTGCCTGACCGCTATCTCAAAACCACGTGACATTTCAGACTTATCAAAAATGATGATGTCCTCCCCTTTACTTTTACAGTTACAATCTCTGTCTGAGTTTCTACAAAGTACTTTTATGTAGGTTTATTTATGAGCTTTATGAGCCCTACTGAGTGTTTTATGGACTTTTTTTCAGCCTGGGCTTTGTCTCCCAGACTCCATACAGGTTCCCCTAACCCTTTGATTGGTGGAGCTTGTGAAGGACGGTCTGCAGACTCTATTCCAGTTTCCTACACTACATATTTTTATTTTTCTAGCTTATTCAACTTTCTGCGCAGAGGCACATAACCTCCCAAAAAACAGCAAGAAGTGAAACTGGCTACAGTCCAGGTCTAGCAGAACCACAGCATGGAAGATGGCAAAATGTCTCACTTTAGTCAGTGTTTGTAAAATCTCTAACCCTAACCCACAAAATATTAATCATAATGACTAAATACTAGTCTAATGACTAAACTAATGATTCAAGTTTACATTACATTCTACCCTTTAAAATTGGTAGACTGTGTATGACAAGGCAACACTGTTTACCTAATATGGATGTAAACTGCCTTCAACTAAAGCTTGAAGTTACATCTTTAACCACAATATACATTACAACTACAGCTAAACTATGTGTCTTGTATTCCCCTGCTGCTGTCATGTTGTCATGTGCAAATTTAACTGGAATACTGTCCTGTGATGTGATTCATCAGGGGTTTTCCATTTCACAGCTGCACTAGTTTCAATTTCAGTTTTACTTGTAAGACTCTGGTCAGTCTGCTGACATCAGTTGGTCCAGTGCAGCCCTCCTTCTTCTTTGTCAGAGATAATCGGTTTACGGACTCAGGCTGTTTTTATGCCCTCTGCAGGACCTTGCAGGTTCGGTAGCCTTTCAGACAGGCCCATAGTGAATGTTGTCAGCAATTGAGGTTAGGATTTTTGTAGTCTAGCAGCTTGCTTGTTGTCTTTGCAAAACTCCTGTATCAGTTTTAGGCTTTCTCTGGTTCATGTTATCACAGCATAGTTTAATATTTAAAAAGCCCAAAGGATTACGCTTTCTAATGTCGGTCATAAAATGGTGTCAACATCACAGAAAAGCCCTAAAAAATGCAGAGTTACAATCTCAAAAATGAACACCACTTTGAACCACTGTCGAACCGAGACATTGTTTTTTGTTGTATGTGTTTGTCCAGGGAGGAAATTTGTTTGAATGAGTCTGGTATGTGCGCAGCTCCTGTGCTTCCCTTCCTGACAAACAGCTGCTCTCTGATTAGCATCTCTGGCTCACAAACGTCAACAGAGTTTGGGATGGAGAACTTAAAAAAACAGCAGTGGTGTGAGAGGGCTCGAAGTCTCAACACACTTTTATAACACATTTACATAAAATATCAACAAACCAGAATGTATTTTAAGAAAACCCCATATACAAGTGCACATGTTTAATGAGTCATGTTGTTTCCTACATGGAGTTTTTCAGCATTCAACAGTATTCTTGCCATGAAAACTATGATGGTGAAGTAAATGTGACCTGTGGAAAGTGTACGTTTCACTCGGCAACTTCTCATGTTAGTGGCTTCATATTTCAGCGAGGAACCCAGAAACCGAGTAACCATGCAGAGAAAGTGTATTTCACTAGTTCATTCATTGTTTCCTCTGAGTGTAGGAAGTGACCTCGTCTGACACGAGAACTTATTTGGGGCCAGCAGGGTGAATCTGCTGGCTCACAGTCATTCTTTAAAGACGGGATTTCCTTTACTGTAGCCTCTCTGTTGTTTTTTCAAGTATTTGCTAGGTTTGTATATTTTTCTGGAAAATACTTTTTTTCATGTTGCTCAGAAATTTGATTATCAAAACTCTGGCAAAGAACATTTTATTAACTTGAATGTCTGCAGAAAACTTTGAGAAAAATTGAGATTTCACAAAACAGTTCTTATATTTTGAGGGGAAAAAAGGTCGTAACATTAGAGAATGAAATTGTAATTTAAAAATTTGCTCTTTCTGTGATAATTAAGTTTTTGTAAAATAATTACCTTTTTGTAAAATTACAACTTTATTTTCATGGGGGGAGAAAAATAAGAATGAGACATTTTGAGAACAAATTGGTAATATTTTGATCAGTTTCAAAATTCACTTCAAAATATTATATATTACTCAAAAGATATTAGGGCTGTTCTTGTAATATTAGAACAATAATACTTTATTATCTGTAATAGCAATATAATGTTTTCACTTAATTACTACTTCATTCTTATATATCTAGTTTCTGTAATATGACAGTGACCAAAAAAAAATGTCAGATGCAGCAATTGGGAGAGGCAGTTTCTTTTAGTGCTTTCTGAAGCACTAAAAGCAGTTGAAGTTGAAGCAGTGAAGTGTAGGAAAAAGCAGCTGACATGTCAGTTGAACTGTAAATGGTGAAAGAAACACCAATTTCAGTTGAAGTGCAAGAGGTAGTTGAAGTGTGTGAACTGTAAATATGTATATTTAGTAGGGAAGCACTGAGAGCAGTTGAAATGTCATGGGTGTGACTGACACTCTCAGCCTCTCAGTGGAAAAGGGAATAATGCTGAAACTTTCAGGACTCTTCCGACAGAAAACATGACAATGCTGAGTGCACAGTTAGGGTGCTATCATGTTGTTTCAGTTTTGTCTGCTGGCTGTGTGTCTGCACTGCTGTGGCTGAGCGAGGGCTTCAGGAAATCCTTGTATTGATGATAAGCAGCTGGTGAACTTTGAACTCCCTGAGACTGAGATAAGGTTCAGTTAACTCTGTTAACTCTGTGTGTGTGTGTGTGTGTGTGTGAGGACCTCAAGCGGACCTACAAAGGCTATCATGTGGTTTGTTTTTCTGAATCTCCAATGTGATACTTGTTGATAACCAGCGGCCACAGCCCACAACACACACACACACACAGCAGGGCACTCAGGTTAGAAACAAGCAGCAGCTCCACCCTGGTGATTTAATGTGTCTCAGGCAGGTTTTTCCCCTCAGTGTTTTATCAGCTTTCCGTTCTCACTCAAGACTCCCATGTTTCTAATTTCTCTCTCTTTCCATTTTCCTTTTTAACCAAGCCGGACACAACATGGCCAACAGGGTAACTGAAGGTACAACTCAAAATGAGAATATTGTGGCTGAATTTTTCTTTTAGCAGGGTGTAAGAATGGTGACATCGCTTTCCTTACTGGCCAGATTTCCATTGAATTTGTTGTGAATGTCAGTGGTCACCAGAGGATGGTTCCAAATTATTTTATGGTTCCCCTGACCTTGTACACAAGAAATATGAAAAGATAATTGACCCTGTAGAGTTCATCCACTGAAATTAATTGATTTTGCTCACAAATGTCACCATTTTAAATGCTGGTGGGACCATGCCCTTGTACTTCCATAAAGTTGGGGGGATTCTGTAATCTAGAAGAGACAGATTAAAAGAAAGATTGGTCAATGGGGCTCTTTTCTCAGACTTGAGCAGGCTGAGCTGTACAGTCTCAGTGTGCTTCAAAGCAAGTGCTTGTCGGATCTTCTAACAGCGTCTGAAAACCACTTTTCCGCCAGCGGAATCAGGGGGGCGGGGGGGCAAACCGACCATCTGAAGCAAGCAGAGGTTGAACTACTTTCTCAAGCTCTGTCCTTTGATTCTTTGCAAAACTACTTCCACCAGTTTTTGCCTGTACAGCCGAGCGCAACGACGCAAATGCCCTCCAACGATGGACTGTCTGAAAGCGTCCGCTGTTATCCCAACACACACCCGATTCATCCTATCTCACCCCTGAGCAGTTGCCTTGGAAACATACTTTCTTTAGCCACAACGCTAAACTGACTGAGAATCATTGGAGTGCCCTTCAGTGCAATCATATGTCCACTTGCCAGGCACGGTCACTGCATGTCAATGTCAGAGGCAGATGGTTTCAGGACACTGAGCAGACAAACAGCCACTCCTGCAGGGTTTTATCTCAGTGAAAGGGAGTGGATCTTGGCAAGACGTCCTGGTAAATATGGAGTTCTTCATCCCTGGGCTCCACACACACTCCCCCTCTCTCCCTCTGAGGTCAGTAGATGCTGTTGATAGACTGGAAGTTACACATAAACACATTAGAGGATGAAGAACTTCACTTGGGATGTTTATTTTGACTACATCTCTTTCTCTCACTCACACACACACACACACACACACTTACTCACATCCTTGTACTTCTATACTTGTGAGGACCCTCCATTGACATAATGCGTTCCCCAGCCCCTCACCTTAACCTTAACCACCACAGTGAAATGCCTTACCCCAAGCCTTACCCTAACCTTAACCTAAATGTAATCCTAACCTGAACCTTAAAACCAAGGCTTAACCCTCAAACAGCCCTTATGTCCCCACTTTGTTGGTTAAATACGTGCTGCGGTCCTCACTATGTGGGAATTACAGGTACACACAAACATTACACACTTACATGAAACCTTGAACCTCCAAATCCCCACAAAGGGACTCAGGATATTATGTGTTTCCTGTCTGAACTGAATGTCTGTGTGTGTGTGTGTGTGTGTGTGTGTGTGTGTGTGTGTTTTGTGGGAATGCGTTTGCGTAAGCGCACTATCTCAGTCTGAGCATGTTTATGTGCAAGGGAGGGCGAGACAGATAGAAATCAACAAAGGCATTCAGAGAGAGAGAGAGAGGTAAGCAGAATCTGAGAGAGCATCAGAGAGCGGAATGAAACCAGCGTGTGATCAGAGGAGGCAGAACACCAGGCAGTCAAATCCCCCTCCGTTTGGATCTTGTGAGAGGGTGAGCCCACTGAGGACAAGAGAGAAGAGAACGAGTGAGAGTTTAGTCGAAAGTCTACTCCACATCTCTGTCATGGACCTGCTGCCGGCGCTGGCATCCACGGTGGGCCTGCTGAGGGAGAGCGCCGCTGTTCAGAGCATCAGCAGGAGGCTCAGCAGGAGGTAGGCAACACCTGAGCGGGTCACGTCCGAGTCATGCACGGACGTCGCAGGAGGGTGACTTCCTGGAGGAAAAAGATGAGAGAAAAATGAAGATTTTCCCAGTTTTTAAGAGGATTCCGGGTGATTCTGTTTTCCCTGGCATGGATACAAACTAACTGTTCATAGCACCGCTGTTCATTTTCACTAAGTGTTCATGATATGCAGAGTGAATGCACTAACCCTACAGTAGCAAACACCTGATGAGAGTTTCTTCAAAAGTATCTTGTATCTTTTCAAAACCTGCAGATTTCTCTAAAGCCGGAGTGATTTTGTGGGCTTGGTCATAGCAGCCGTGGCTCGTGGCTGCAGTCACACTGTAGGAATTTGGTCCTAAATTGCTAAGTTGCGTCTGGACGTGGGTGCACCTCACGGCGTGACGTGGGGTCTCAGACTTTGGATCGACAAGTTTCAGTCGTGGTTCACTTAATCGGGGACTTCCATGTGACACAGTGTGCAGCTGTACAGGGGCTTGTAAAGACGTATACAGTATAAGTACGTTTGTCATAGCACAAAATGACATATCATACGTGTACTGATACCAATGACTCAGTTCTTTCATTTTCAGATTTCTGGCTCACTCAGATCACAAAACCTACTTTACTTATTATTTGAATATAATGAATCCTACTACTGTCTTTTAGTGTACATGCATTGATTTAGAGGACTAAGCTGCCTTCATGAAGGTAACCAGGCTCTCTGACGACTTTGTATTTCTATGTGTGAGAGCTGATGTAGCTCGGAAAACCTTGAAAGCCTCAATTAGCTGGTTAGGAAGCAGGGTTAGTAACACAGATGTTGTGGATTTCTGGATCTTCAAACATCTCATTCCTTTATCCTCAATGTTCCAACATAAACAGGGCTGTTTGTTTTTCTAGGTTTCTTTTGGGATTCAGTACAACATTTCCATGAACCCGTCGGCTCCCGAGTTGACGGCCCTCACTGGTAGATCTGTCACGCAGTGATGCAATGATAACGACGCCCTCTCCTCTCCTTTCCCCCCTGGTAGAACCATGTCGTCTGCAGAGGTGTGTTGGCCCGTGCCGATGCGAGCCATCGGGGCTCAGAACCTCCTCACTATGCCGGGGGGAGTTTCCACCGCGGGATACCTCCACAAGAAGGGAGGCAGCCAGTTCAGCCTCATGAAATGTGAGTTCATAATGGAAAGATTAAGTGTGGGTGGAGAGAGGCAGCTGAGCCACAATGTATTGGAATCTCCAATTAGATTCTCTATATTGATTCAGCAACTGTTGTTGTATTTATGCCCATGTTCAGTTCTAATATGGAGGGTTGGATGAAAACACTCTTAATATCTGTTGCCTGTCCTGCAGGGCCACTGAGGTACACCATCATCCACAAGGGCTGTGTGTACTACTTTAAGAGCAGCACCTCTCCTGCACCACAGGGGGCGTTCTCTCTCAACGGCTACAACAGGTCAGTGAAATATCTTCACAATCAGTAATGTTGTTGTTTTTTTTTGTGTAATTCTAGGCTCACAGTTTACTAACCACCTTTATAAATGGTTATTACTGCGAGTGTACAAGTGTCAAAAATGAGAGGGACTTTTTACTTCCAGGTTGCTTCAGAGGACATTGCTTCCCCACGTCACACGTTTTGAGTCTTTTCAAGGTTTCAGTTCCTAATGAATCATCAATGCATCTTGTTGCATCTACAGTGTTTGAGTGTGTACGTGTGACAGGGCGTTAAAGAGGTGAATTTATCAAACCAATGGCTAAATAACTTGGCCATGTGATGAGATTAAAGAGGAACCCCCCAAAAAAACATGAAATTAGCAGCAGAACGTTCTCAAACCAACATAGCAAATGACAAAGCACTTTTATATTTGTAACAGTGATATATTCAGTGACCAGAATGTAGTTTTAATACTTCTGAGTGTAACACATTTGTCCTCTTCCACAGAGTGATGAGAGCAGCAGAGGAAACCACGTCCAGTAACGTGTTTCCTTTCAAGATCGTCCACTTCAGTAAGAAACACAGGACGTGGTTTTTCTCTGCAGCCAGTGAGGACGAGAGGAGGGTGAGCACAACCACACACATACTGTAACAGTACTGTGTACATAAGTATATATATACAGTATAAACCACAATTTTAACTCCAGAGAATTATTTTCAATTACCAAAGTATGTTTTATGCCTTTTTATTATTAATGTAACTTTTGTATTAACAAAAAAAACCCAAATAATGACAACACAGGTAGATACAAACACTATATATTGTCTCTGTTTCTTTTCCAGAAATGGATGCGATACCTGCGGAAAGAGATAGATCACTATAACGACAGAAAAGAGAGCCACATTCCAAGGTAACGCCCACAACTCACGCCACATTTCCCAACACGACGTAGACTCTAAGAGTCATACGCTCTGTGATGCTGAACATCTTTCATATATGAATTATAGTTGTGTCGATATTGTTAAGTGAAACCTCAGAACCATATACAATACAAAACCCAGAGCACGGATGAAGTGAAAAAAAAAGAAGAAGAAAAGCGGAACCATTTTCTACAAACATTTCTCACAGATGGCCTGGCTCCTTTGTCAGTGTGACCTCAGTCACGTTTAACGTCTAACTGAGAACTTTGCAAGCTAATTACTGTACACTGCGACAGCCGGGTTTCTCGCAGCAGACTAATGGCACTTCAAGTGTTTCCCCAACAGACACTAACTCTGCAGGTTCATTTAGAATTTATGTATGCAATTAAATGGGCTCTTGTTTTTGATTACCAAGCTACCAGCCTGGAGTTTTTTTTATTTAGAACACATACTGTTGTTTAAAAGCTTTTCATTGTAGTGAGTGTCTGCACTGCTCAGGGAGCCTGATCTTGCAGGCAATTTATGTACCTACCCTAAACTTCTTGTTCTGAACACTATGTATTCACGATAACGTTTTTTCTGTTGCCACAGTGACTCGGATTCCGATACCGACAGTTTCTATGGCACGATCGAGAAGCCCATGGATATTAAACACCCTGTCGATAACGCAGAGGATGGTAAGAGCGCCTGAACGAATGCGCGCACCCGCCGCAACACACCCGCTGTGCTTGAGTGTTATTAAACTGTGGTGTCTCTCCTTTCTGCGTGCAGACTATGGTGAAGATGATGACGATGACGACGAGGAAGACTATCTGAAGCCAGACAGCGACTGTTCGCCGACATCTACAGGTGACGCCGCCACACGCACACCATTTTAGCTGACTTGTGTACAGTTTGGAAGGAAGGTTACAGTTACATCATAACTGACAGAACTAGTACTGAGGTCAAAGGTCACATCCTGAGACATAGAGACGACAGTGTCTTTGTGCCTCTTTAGTGATCATACAAAATAGGAGTTCCTGAGAAAGAGAAAGTAATGGATAGAGGAAAATAATTTAGTTGAAGGAATTGTTGGTTGAAGGCCAAAGGTCATGTACACACACTCCAGATTATTTTTTTTGGTTTAAATTTTTTTTAAACATCCAGAAATGTATTGCTGTTTGTCTCAATATTGAAAACATTTGACTAAAATAATAAATAACAATAAATATGAAATAATATTAGACATGAATAAAATACAAAACTGAAAACACAAAAAAATCTAATTTACAAAAATACTGTGTGAAAGACATTTATTTATGTATTATTTTTATTTTGAGGGACTCTGGAACACGAGTTCTGTACGTAGTATTTACAATTTGACATGAAAACATGAATGGAGAAAATAAATCAGTCTGATTTTTTTTTGTTTGTTTGCTTCTTCAGTTCGACCCACGGGGCCGCCCCCCTCCTACCCTCCTCCTCCAGTGCCGGCAGCAGGCTTCCACAAAGGACCACCTCCTCCCATCCCACCGCAACACAGAATCTCAACCAGCCCTCTCCCCAAAAAACCCCCACCCTCTGTCCCTCCCTCCATACTGAAGGACCCCACCAAAGGCCTGCCCCCTCCCATCCCCTTTGCCCCCCACTTGCAGAAGTCCTTGTCTAGCACCCCTCCGCCCCCTCCTCCCCCCAACGCAAAATTAACTCTTCAAAACAGGGCAACGTCCCTGGGGGGGCTCGGGAACGAAAAGAGAGACTGGAAGCCTCTGCCGGCCATATCGCTGCAATCCCCCGCCACTCTGCCCATCTGCAACAAATTAGAGACCAGGATGGTCCTAAATGGTCCCGCCCACTGCTTCCTTAATGCCGGCGGGGGCCACTCGCTGGGCAACAACCACCACGGGCTGACGGGCAACATCCGCAGCAAGCCGGGCCTGCCGCCTCATCCTGCGAACATCGGAGGGTCCGCTCTCAGGCCTGTGGTGTCAGACTCCCTGTCCGTCAGCCAGACGCCCTCCGGCCACCCCCCACTGCCTGGCCACCCTCCGCTCTCTCCCCTACTGAAAACTGGACTGCACAATAAGCCAGGGATAACCAAACCTCCTCCGCCAACAGCTAAACCCCCACTGCCTGGAGCCAAGTCCAAGCAGCCAGGAACCCCGCTCCAGTAAGTTGGACTCAAACACACAAAACATCAAACACAGAATACTGTTAAAAAAAATTTTTAAAATACAGATATGCACTAAAAAGAAAACAACAAACAAAACAGTTCCTACCTCACTAAGACGTGTTATCCCTCCAGAAGAGCATCTCCAGATGGCCAGAGCTTCCGGTCGCTGGGAGACGAGACGCCGGCAGAGTTCAGGAGGAAACAAGACTCGGGCAAACACAGCGGAGGACACGACTCTGACGATGACGATGACTATGAGAACGTAAGATACACTGAATTTAACCTTTACTGCAGGCTTCCAAATTACCGCATGTACGTGCTGCTTTTAGCCCTGTGCGACCTTGAACATCTCTGAGCTGTCTCTGAACCCTGTTTCTACCACCTTAAAGGAATGCTGGAGTGTTTATGTGTTTGTATTTTTTCAGATTGTAAAACATGGAGTTGAAGAAACAGTTTTGATGAAACATGAAAATTCAGTAAAACATAAAAATAAAAGTCACATGTTCAAACAGAATAATTGTGTGACCTATACACATTTTTTTAGAAACATCAAACTTTTCCTCATCGGGGCTCCAGTGAACACAGTGTTTACATCGTGTGTAACCATGTGCTTCTCTCTGCAGGTGCAGCTGCCAGACTCGGTGTTCATTGACACAACTGAGACCAGCTTCGTAGAAAAGTAGGACACGTGCACACCCTCTCTTTCCGCTTTATTTCATGCAATTGTTTTATTGACACTTTGTTATTGAGTGTACTTATGAAGTAGTAGTCTCTTAAAAGTTCAAATCTAAATTTAACAGGCGGGGAAGCAATGAAACACATCTGCTACATGCATTCTTGTACATTCTTTGCAGCAGTAGTTCACCACAGAAAACCAAATAAAGTCATTTGAAATAAGAGACGCACCATTTAGCTTATCTGTGTTTATGTGTCTCTATTGATAACCTATGGGGATGTTTGTACCTGCAGGTTGTTCAGAGAGCGCCCCATCCCTCCGCAGGACGGACTGTACGGCATCCGGAACTCAGGGACCAGAACGTCAAAGGTAAAAAATATTGTGTTACTAATCATTAGGACTAAAATCCTACTTGTACTCATATCTTGTCATTAAATCACTCCATACTTAATATCCACAAAAGGTCATTACAGATAGACAGAAACCATTATCTTTTGTTCTGATATCTCAATAAGTGAAGTCTGTGGTACTGAACATCTGATCCTGACAAATGAGTCCTGACAAAATAACTCTGGTGTGTTGTCCAGGTGCTGGTGGTGTGGGATGTCAGTATAGACAAAGCCAGAAACTACCGGCTGTTTGAGGAGGTAAGAAACCTGCTGCTCTCCGTCGTACTTTGGCTATGTATAAAATTCTAATAATTTATGAGCCCCTGACAAAAATAAAAGATGTGGCATAATGACGAGTTTAGAACACAGTAATAAAGTCTCTTGTTCGCTGTGGTTGTTTTGTCAGGAGGGCAACGTGTTTCTGGACAGCGAACTGACCTTCCCCAACCTGTCAGCTCTCATCGAACACTACTACAGCCACCCTCTTCCTCACCATGGCTCGCTCTGTCTGCAGGTGCCCTACACAAAGACACTGAGCACCTGAACAACACAGTCAGCTGACAAAGATACGACTGAAACCAAAGAACAACGGACAGTCTGGGCGTCTCCATGCCCCATAAAAGCTTCATGTCAAACAGCAAGGACAGTAACTTTCCTAAACTTCTGACTGCTAGGACACCAGATTTATTTTATAACCAGCCATCCTTATCCTCTTTTGTGCTCTAAAAACTTCAGCTACTGTAAATACACGTAAGTTATTAAGGGAAAATCTTCGACAAAGATGAACCTGTTGTAAAAATCTGAATCTGAATTAATTGAAACGCTCCTGCTTCTTTATGCAAACTGAAGAATTAGAGTGAACAGGAAAGTGCAAAAATGATAGTGATGAAGCTTAATCCAAGTGACAGTCATATGGATGTGTTGTCATTTGCCCACAGAGGGGCGCCAAAATGACAGCAGAAAATAAAATCTGTCTTTTCGCCATGCGGTTCCTTTGGGTCCGTCCCGATGCCCCACGCTTCCCTGCTTGCGTGATGGACTCTGTGGCTGCCACAAAAAGTGCCCAAGACTGCAAGCGTGTGACGCTTACTTGGAGTCAGTGTGACACAGTGAAACCTTCCCGTCACTCGCGACAATTTTCTTCTCACATAAGGGACGACGGAGTAGAATCCCACGTACAGCACAGCAGTTACATTCAGATGGCAAAAAAAAATTCACATTCAGAAATCCAGTTATCTACTGCAGGAGCACGCTGTATGTAAAGCAGACATAACATACTATTATTTATGGTTTATGGTTTATATTTAGGAAAGGGTTTCTTAACATCACAAAAGGATATATTTAATTTGTCTGTTCACAGTGTCAGATATGGAGATACAGCCAATTGTGTTTTGTTTGGGCATGAATAATATTCAGGCTAAGTTCAGATGTCTGTAATTATTTATTGTCAGCCAAAACTAACTAATGGTCACATTACTGCTAACAACTGCATTGAAATGTGCGATATGCTCACCTCTGAATACCTGTCTGAAGCCGACTACAGTAGGATAGAGTGCAAGTGAACTGCGTGCTGACAGGGTGCACAGTTGCCTTCTACTTGGTGATGCGTGACAAGCACTTAGGGTGTTCAAGGCCGCAGGTGTGGGTATTGGGGCAGACCCGTCTCTTACCTAATCGCCGCGTGCCGACCGACACAGAGACGCTTCATCTCAAACAGGCGCGGATACACTGGATTTCAAGTGTCAAAGGGCAGCAACGTCTTTATATTGTTCACAAACCTTCAGCCTCAGGCCCAGACTCTGTACCTCTATTGTCTCTGTATTATTAACAGGCAACAGAGTCCAATATCGAATGTGGAATGCTCCTTTGACAAATGTCTGTTGAGAAAGACTTTTGTAAAGAGCTCAAATTGGCTCAAAATGGCTGGCTTTGGCTGGTTTGCGTTTGCAGATTTTGCGCTTGAAATGTTTTCCTTTTTCTAATGGAATGACAGGGTAGAAAACATCTCACTTATTAACAAGCAATAAAACCAGACCATAACTGGTGCAACATGTCAGTCTGAACATGAAGAAATCTGACTTTTTTTTTTGTTCTCAACTGCAAACATGCTATTATTCTGCCAATACAGTTTGACAGCACTGACTTTACTGCTGTAAATCTTTCTATATTTATATGTAAATGCTGTATGTACTGTAAAAATGTAAATGTGTTGTTTTCTACAGAAAATATATGTTGAGAATATATAAAGGATTATTTGGAGCCTCCCGTTGTTTTGTCTTTTTTCATATCTGTCTCTAAACTTGGAGGTTGCAGCTTCCTGATTAGTGTTAACAGCTGCATTGTCTTCCTCCAGCGTGGATGTAAGTACAGTATCTTCCCCTCATTCTTGCGCATGTGCCACTGCAGCTCAAGGTGGATCTCCGACTCGTCACATCAGCAGGCTGTGTTCCAGATGTTACGAGCAGCACTGGTTCAGGTGTTGCTGCTTGTTGTGGCTTTCTTGTATTCACACTCCCCTTTGACACCAGGGACCTTGTCCTCCTCCTGGCCCTGCTGACTGCCTTTTCAATGGCTTATTCTGGAGTAAAGTGGAGTGTGTTTTGGGAAGCTGCAGGCAGTGCACCAGGTTCCTCACCTCTTGGAGGTTTGCAGTCTTCTAGGGGTTCACTGGCTGATGTCTTTTCATTTTGTCTGGCTGGCAGGTCCCTCCTCTTTGTTTGACTTTTACTTGCTGGGATCTTTCCATCTCTTTTCTTCTGTCGGGGTCCTCTGAGGGTCTTCTGTTTATTTTGCTCATCCAGAGTCAGAATCAATGGAGAGATAAATCACAGAGAAAACATTCAAACAGAATCCAAAGCAAAATGTTTTGCCTGCTGGTCTACATTTTTCCAAACGACGTAATATTTTTTTTTTAATGAGCAGAGACTGTAGGGAGATCAACTAACATATAATCACGTATTACTATATTACACACTGTGTAATATAGAAAAATGTGAGGAATATTCAAGTGTAGATAATGTAGTGAGCTAATAACCACACTGCCTTAATACTACCTTAATACCTTATAACTATTGGTCTTTATTTAAGGTTCATTTTTGACAGTTAACAATATTTTTTGAGTATTTTTCCAGTGATCAGCAGGCCAACTGCATAAACAGCAGCCATCTGACCCTTTGATAAGATGTGTAGATGTGCTCAAACACATCTGATCAGATCAATTCCAATAAAGTCAGATCGAATCAGAATTGTCACAGAATAAAGTGAACGTGCAGGAGAGGTGGGATCCCACGTTACATCATGAAAGAAAGATTTTTAGGAGGGTCTGACCCTCCCTAACCCTTTGGCAATGTTCCATCCAAATATACGTTTTCTACTTTGACTAAATGAGTGGAGGCATTTAGATTTGTGGATTTACATCATTAGACCATTTTAAAACGGTTCACTCCTGACCTCTAGTGGTCCAAGTCAGCACTGTCTAAGAGAATTTGGACTTGTTCAACAGTCGATATACTATAGATATAGATAACAAGCTTCTCCTCCTGCTCTCTGTCATTATCTGGACTGCATTTTATTGCAGCTGAATTCCCAACATAGTTGTTTTCTTTACATATTTTTCTGTTTCTGTTGTCAGACAACGCAACCAGCATAACATGGTGATATAATGGCAGGTCCTGTATTTGTTGCCACCTCCAATTAATCTATCCTCAAACTTAAGGAAAGGGGTCTGTATTTATAATCAGCAAAAGTCAAAATGTTGAAAAGGGACACAAATCCCATGGTTAGAAATAGGATTGTGATTAAGATTTGGAATGTCCTAACAGCTGTCCTAGCTGTGCAAACGTGTGTGTTTCTGCACCCGGCCTGATTTCTGCAGGAGGCTCACGTCTCCCGGTTGTATGGAGAGTCAGTCATCCACGCCATAAACATCTCCATAGCTGCATTAAATGCAGAGGGTGAAGCCTCACATATAATGAACCCCTAAGGACATGAAATTGATTTAAGTAAAAGACCAGGTCAGACTAGTTCAGCTGTAGTCCTTTCAGACTGGTGCTGCGTCAGTGGTTTGGCTCTGTGTTTCCTGTCTAACCACATTGTATTTCATCCAAAATGGTTTCTGTTGCTGATCTGGGTATCACGCTGTTCTGATTTAATATAAACTGGCACAGTAAAATAGTGATCATTGGTTAGTATAATTACTATTATTATGAATAATATATAGGCAATTATGATAAGAATACTATAACAATAATATATGCTGGCAGAAAGTGCAAGTTACTATTCTGAGGTAACAAATAGACTAACTTAATATTACTTGTGCTGTACAAGAAATTATTTTACATAATGTTTGATTGAAAAAATAGAATCACATTAAACTAGACGTGTGTGAACACAGCACCATGACTTGATGCAGTCTGGTCTACTAACATTAACTGAGGAAACTCTGGCATTAAGGGGGCGCTTCAGGTCAGGTTTAAATGATATGTAGTTAGTCTCCTAGCAACCGCAGGAGCCACTGCAGCACATCCCATAATTACTTAATTAACCAATTAGTGCCACCTGGTGGGCAGTCAAGAGCTGCAGGGTTTCCCGCAGTGTTAATGCAGGTGTACTGAATCAAAGACCACCGCTGTTACATGATAACAATGAAAACACTTTTATGAGCTAAAAACGTGAAGCTTTGAGGGAAAAGATTTCACACAACAAGTGCCTCATATCAAACGCCATCAAAGACCAACTCAGTTGATCACGAGACAACATATGTCAGGATCAGGGTGTCCTGGTGAACCTGCAAGAGCCAAATCTGTAGGCCTTTGGCAAAAGCAACAATAAAGGTGATCAGAATCGTAATGCTCCAGCACGGCAGCAGAACAGTGCTTCATCAGCACATACAGCCAGAGAAACTGAAGACACGTGCTACACAGGACGATGTGAGGAGTTACATCTCAAACTCGGGTATGTGATGTGACTGGCTGCCATGGCAACGCTGGACAGGAGGAAGTTAAACTGATGAGTGGGACCGCAGGGTGACATACGGGAGGCTTCTTTAAGTACGCTTTAAGTCTTCAGGGCTGCAGACTCCCTGGCAGGAACTGTAGGACTCTATTCTCCCAGGATGGGACACAGAGACAATCTACCTGCCACCATGACAGAGAACCAAAAGGCCACTGACGCACTATAGGAATGTACTGTACACAGGTGAGACAGGCCCATTGTCCATACAAAGCCTTTTTTATTTTTCTTGAGGGTTATTTATTCTTTTCAAACAATAGAACAAAGAAATCATGCTGCCTCTTATGCTCTGGTAAAAAACATAGACCCTCCCAGGTGCATGCGGGTCCTTTACCTGCCTACCTATAGTAAAACTGATATGCTTGAAGCACAGCCCAAAAAAATGATTTTCTGCTTTTCAACTAATCATATCCTTTGTTTTTTTTTTTTTTTTTTTGTTTGTTTGTTTTCTTTACGGAGGGATTTTTTTTGTACAACAGCAGATTTGCTGAGAATGAATGCTCTTTTTCAACCATGCCCTGTTTCTCACTCTCAAATGCTAGAAGACAGTTTTGGTGATCTCTAGGTGCATGGTTCCAACCTGTTCAGCATTTTGCACACTGTAACTTGTTATGTCCTGGTTGTCCCAGTGTCACAAAGCATTTCTGCCACATGTGGTTATAAATTATTGCTTTAGTGTTATGATATATATACACATATCTAAATCAGGTTTTCAAATTATACTTTGTCCAAAGTGTACATCATATTTGCATTGTTATTGTCCTTAATTCATACTATAAAAAATTTGTGATAATCATTTGTTGATGCTAGTCAGCAATGTGTCTATAGGAACATGGCTCTGTGGTGTTTGAATGGTAAATTACTCACCAGTGTTTGATTGAAATTGTTTGTTCATCAACCAGCAGGTGGCGCTTAAATCCCACTACCTTTTATCTTTGGGCCTCAACCACATTTTTATTCATCAAAAATGTCTATTCCGTTTACTTTTTCCTTCATGGGTCTTCTTGTCATTCAGCTCTTACAGCACATAGTGACATTTCTAACGAAACTTGTTTTTTATTAAAATATTATACATTATACACATTATACATTATACAAATTCTTGAGTGTTAGTAGATGAAATTTAACACAGAATGTAACATGAACATTACAACAGCAGATAGCAGGTCTAACAGGCTCATTTATGAGCGTAGCACGGACATTGTAACCTGTAAATGCAGCCCCCACTGTCACCTTTCACACGCTGTCTATGAATCCTTATATGACTATTTTGGACTTTTTTCTAGTAGTAATAAATGGATAATTCCAGCGTTATTCAGGATTTACCTTCTACTATCAATGGCCATAAAAAGTCTAAATCCACCAGTTTATTTGCCATAACCAGAATCTATTGTTCTGTTTTCCTTGCAGGTTGGCAGATGCATCATATTAAGAGTTTCAAGAGTTCAAGGATTAAGTCAAAGGATTATTGTGGTTATTGTAGTTATGCTTTATTCCATATAGTACCTGAGCTTATCGCTTTTACAAACAGGTCACTAACCTGGAAGTGTATGTGTTGCAGCGGTTTGAGGGCCTGAGAGGGGCAGACACAGCAGTGCCTCAGAGCGGTGTGTGTTGTTGGGGAGCTCAGCTGGTGGAGGGAAGCCACTGATGGACTCCATCTCTTTGGAGCTGTTGTCAAACTCCCTTAAACTTTACATTTTTACATGTATGTTCCTACATGGTTTAAGATTACAAACATACTCCAGGCATCAAACAAGTGTGATTGCAGTGCATGGTGAAGTGTGTGCTGTTTTGTAATGTGATGTGAAACGGTTTTATATTGAGCGTATGACTGTCTTTCACACCCCATTGTTTTCAAGTAATTCATTTGCATATAAATGAGGGCTTTTTAAGTTGCTCGAGTCAATCCAGGATAATTATATTAATAACCCCCTTTTTTAGGAAATGTGGAGGGAAAGTGAATTTGAATGGACCTTATTAAACAAAAGATATTAACGAATACCAGCAATTGCTGCACTGCGTTGTATTACTGGTTTATTTGGGAACAATAAGGGAACAAATGTGCTCTCATGCTAGTAGAGCTGCCATGATACAGGTGAGCAAGACTTCTGCTGAAATGGGCCATAAGAGAGCCTTGCTGCCAAGTTGCCCCAGTGACCAACCACAGTATAATAATCAATATAACAGGCTACATTAGTCATTTTCCTTATAAATATCCATTATAAAAGAGATCTTTTTAAAACTACTGACAGGACACCTTGCACTGCACCAAAGGCCAACTCTTTGTATTCTAAATGTTTAGTCCACAAAGGTTTTGTATTTATCTTTCCCAGAGACATGTCTACCTAATAGAGACATTTTAAGTGGTTTAAGCTGCCAGCTGTAACCACTGCTGCGAACACCCCTAAGGCGCGACTATTGTCAAACAGACCTGCAGAGATGCAACACATCCGGCTGGCGAGGACCCAAGTCAAAGGGACCCATACGCCCTGGGAGTGGAGGAGGTTCATGCAGCGTTTCGGTGGAACCATTGCGGCCGGAAGAACTAAGCTGCTCAGCTTCTCCCTCAAAGCGTGAGGCGCTGTTCCAGGATGGGGCGAGGTGACAGACAAACCCCCTGCTTGGAACATAGCCGTGGAAAACGCCATCCTGTTGAAGACGAGATGAAAGAGGAGATAGAGGAATGACATAGACACAGAGGAGATACAGGAGCAGGAAAAGGAAGCGGAGGAGAAAATAACGGAAGATGTTCAAGAGCTTGCAGAAGAAGTTGAGGAAGAGATTGTGGAGGAGGTTCAGGAGTAGCCCTCTGCCTCCAGCAGAGAAAAAAAACTCCTACACTCCCCTTTGAGGTCAGATATACGATTAGAGGCACACATGTTTCATATGCACACATGCTATCTAGGAGTAAATATACAATATACAAATACAATGTATGTATTGTATAGTAAGTACAAGAAAACCCAACCTCATGCACAAGAATCATGTTTGCTTTAGAGCTGCAGTTGTCTTTAATTGTGAAGAAAAGATACATACGTACATAAAATGATGGTTTACTTATGCTATCCAGTTTTTACACAGAGTTCAAGAGTAAGCACAGCACGCTTCTCTTTTCTTAATTACAAATACTGCACATGGACGACAAAGCAAGAATTGTTTCATGTTTCTCAGGCAGATCAATCGGGGAGATCTGAGAAATGGGCTAGACTTTAGGAAGCCCTACAGGAGGAGAGAAGAGAGAAGAGCCAAAGCTGCTCTTAAAAAGGCCTTGAAGAAGGAAAAAAGAGCTAAAGCTCAACAGAAATGAGCCCCGGAGCAGGAGCAAAAACAACAAGGAGCTCTTGCAAAGGCCCTGAGCAGCAAAGCTAAGTTTAAAAAGGCATGATCACTGAAATGACAGCTGATCTCCAAGGAGGACAAGAAGGTGATCATTGAAGCCAAGGACGACATTGTTTCCTCACTGCAGCAGAGAGTCAACCAGTGGGCCTGGATAGGCCTAAACAAACAAAAGACTCCAGAGGGATTGTGAGGCACTGAGAACAAAAAAGCTGCATGGTGAAGTTGAGGATGTCCTAAACGAGTGGCAGCGTGATAGAAAACAGCTTCAGGAGGGCCGATAAGCATGCTCTGGCTTTAGAAAAGAGCCTGGCCACTGAGAGATGTTAAAGGAGAAAAAGCGGTCTGAGCGGGCAGCAGTCAATCCTTCAGCAATCCACAGGAACCAGCTTAGGGAAGCATCTGCGGCCTCAGAGCATCTCATGCATGCAACGTCAGTCACAGAATAACCCCCAGAGTGGAAGAGAAACGGTGTTAAAGAAAAAAGATAATTATTACATTATTAAAAATCTAAATATACTAAATGTATCTTATGGCGAGATTGTTTTCTAAAAATTAGTTTTATGGTTTAATATTCCATTTCCTTTTGAAGTAACTACTCTATGATTTGTAATAACGATTTGTCATTTCTTTCGTAGTTGGCATGGAAGTGCAACAGTGCTTTGGCCAAGGGTTAAAATGAATACCCGTGTGTGTCATGAGAACAAAAAAACAGCCTACGGTAAACAGGTAAAACCAGTATATTACAATGGTTTGGCTTCAGGGAATTTCCACAGTAAAGATTCTGGAAACAGACGGACTCAGAACACCTGCGGTGCACAATCTTAAAACATGATTGAACTGAAACAAAATCATGTCCTCTCCTGACAGCACTTGATGTGACGGCTGTTGTGTTGACTTTGACCTTTCGTGTGTGTTGTGTTTTGCTCTGCCGAAAGCCAGCAGATACAGTGGCAGATACAATGACACTTCCTCTTCTAAAACATTTCACATACTTCATCTCACATCATTTGATTTTGTGAGACTTTTAGAGCTGCCTTAGAGAAGTAATTTAAATCTGGCCCTGTGTTCCACACTCCAAATATGCACCTGCAGTCTGAATTCAGCTTCCCAGAAATGCATTTGAGAATCAGCAGATCCCCTGAGTTGAATCGGTATGGGGCGAGAAAAAACACCGTGTGAACAACCTAACCCTAACCCCTGGAGGCTGTGTAAGCGAGGTTTATACCTGCTAATGGCAAACACTTCTTTAAGGAGTGGAATGCCTCGCCAATAAAGGATCATGGTAAATATCACATGTTGTATATGTGTCAACAACAACCCTAGAAGTTGATATTTCCAGTTGAGTGTCACCAGCTTTGAGTGTCGCTGTCTGTGGTGCTGAACAGCCCTCGTGGTCGAAAGAGAGCTCACAGAGATGTTTGTTTCCAAACTGCTCACTGAACTGTGTAATAAATTATATTGACCGGATTAGCAAACTAACTGTGATCCATCCATCCATGAGCTGATCCTCCCGTTATGTTCGCAGCTATGCATTCTATTTTGACGCCTCCAGGATAAGTTTGGAGTTACTTTCTCAATTTTTCAAGTGAAAAAAAAACCCTTTCTGGTGCGACGTTAAATCACAGTACAACCTGTTCTCCCTTCACTGCCGCCTTCTCTACAGTAAGTAGACCAAGTAGAAAAAATAAAGATCCTAAATAGAGTGGACCAGCCGCTCTCTTTCACAGAGAGATAACAAAGCTCCCCCTTTGGCTACAAGTTTCTTCAGAAAGCTGGCCCAGATCTGGGCGTGATTAAGTATGTGCTTTCAGCCAGTGGTGAGAGTCCCCGCAGCTTCCTGCTGAGATGAGGATAAAGCTGTTTGGTCTGAGGAAGTGTTGATATCTGTAGGCTGTGTGCAGTTCTCGGCCTTATATATGTCACTTCCCTGCTGGATTTTAACATACAGAGTCATATTTTTCCATGATGAGTTAAAAGTGAAAAACTAAAGCCCTACCGTGGGCCTGGTTTGATGGACCATCTGTTGTTAGAGGTTTCCTTTTGCTCTAGATGAATCTCAGCTGTTTTAGCTTGTTGTTTTGCTTCTATAACTGACCATAAGGCTGCTGTTTCATCGCACTGCTGGACACATTTCCCTGTGTTGTCCTGCTGTGAGCCACTCTGTGTGGACAAGCATAACACAATGCAATGTGTCAAAGTAATTACATGTTAAGCCTTAAATCTAATATATGTTGAACTGGCCCTTTGCACGAGGCTACCATACACCCAAACACACCTCAGCTCGGTTCTGCCTTTTTTACCCGAGAATGTTGCTGTTGTCGTTCTTTCTTAGAACTTCTTCTCCTTCTATTCCAACGAGACTGGCTTGTGTGCCACAATATTGTCGGCTAACATGTGTGCAGGGTAAAGTGGTTTAAATAGAGCCACCTGGGGGAGTAAACGTTCACCTTGGGTTTTGTGTTGACACTGTGCAGTGACATCTATCTGCCATGTTCGATTAAAGATTTTTTGACAGTATACAAAATCATTATTTATCAAAAGCAACCTGACTGGTGAGTCACATAGTGACAGTGGCGTGCACAGTTTTTTATTTTTTATTTGAAGGCATCAACAAAGTCACAGCCTAGGTGCCTCTTTTCAAGTGGCCTTACATGTTGTCCCTATAATGTCTGTATAAAGACAAACATTCATAATTAAGGTTTGATTATCTATGTTTTCATTATTTTCAAAGGGGACAGACTTATTTTAACAGGCTTCGATGCAAGAAAGAAGGCTTTTCTGGAGAGTTTTAACTCTCAAACCATACATGCAAGGCATGATGGGAGTTTGGATAACGCTTACTAGTACATTATCTTGTTATCATTTCGAGTCACAAGACTTCAAGTCAGTCTGAAATGAGTCTGAATTCATTCATTATATTTAAAATAAAGTAATAGTTTGACATTTTTGGAAATACGCTTATTTGCTGTCTTGCTGATTCACTGTTACGACTTACCAGAGTTGTGAAATCCTGTCTCATAGCATTATCAACTACCTTGCAGTGTCTGATAACACTCATGGATCTATTACTGAAACTCGACTTCCTGGACTGGATTTCATTGTCTCAAACACAGTGTTTTTTTTGTCCGAGCACCCAAATAATGATAAAAGATTTGTTGATTTCACTACATTCTGGTGTATTGTTTTACCGTGTGGTGCTGATCAACAACTGCATCGCCCCTGCAAATATATTTTCTGTCATGGGAAAACAACAACTCTAATTCTTTCCACCAGTCATAGAGCTGATTATCAAATGAAATACAAAGAGCTCATGGATTTCCATTTTTGGAGCCATCTCCGCCGTTCAGGTCCCTGCTGGTGAATAACGCTGCAAATAATGATTTTCCACTGTTGTATTACATAAAAGACTGGGTTTCCTACCTTTAGATCTAAATATCAGTGTGTCTGGAAGTGCTTGCAAGAAAGAGAGACTGACGGCCAGAGAGAGACAGATACACTTCCTCATACAGAGTTGTACAGTGGTTTGTGTGTGTGTGTGTTTTTTTTTTTGTCAGGGAGTATAAAAAAATCTGGGACAGGATGAGCCTTGGGGTGTATCAGCAGCCATCAGCCATGACTGAAGATGAGGTTCAATCCTCTGATAAGAGCTGCGAGAGCCTATGAAACCTGGCAGCACGCAGCCCTCTGGAAAATCCAAAGGCCCGGTGATCAAAATGAGGAGAAATAGCATCAGACAGACAGAGAGGAGAAAATCTGAGAGCTGACTTTGGTTCCAAGATTTGGCATTCGCTCCTTGAAACACCGAACATCTGCTCTTACAAAACGACGGGTAATAAAACCAAATCAAACATATGGTGCTTGTGAAGAGGTACATGTATTTAGTTACACATTTGATCTTCCATCATTTTGACATAGGCTATTGAATGAAGCCCTCAGGTGACTTTTCCTTTGATAAATTAACATAATTATAATACCTCTTGAGAAAGATATTAGATATACCGGTTTCCTATATGCAAACAATCCAGTGTGCAGGCCCTGTTGGATAGGAAATTCAGAGAATCCTGGGGAAAGCATGGAAACGTCATTGGCCACTGGCCTGTAATTACCACTTTGGGTCACAGTGGCCACTGTTTAGCAAAGAACATAGGCCTACTCACTTTTAAGTGTTGCTTACTATGTTATCTCAGTTTAGATAGAAATTGGAGTCACTGAAAAAAGTACAGGATATGGTGATGGTGCTTTACCATGCTTTACAGCATACTGCTACTGCTGTTTGGAGTACGTTTACACGTCTGTTATTAGTGAAACCAGACTTCAGTGATCCGGCCACAATAACGGGTCTGGAACTGAAAAAAAACGTCTCCTTGGGTTAATCGTGGCTGTATATGTTTGGGGTGGACATTGCAACCGGTCCTGAGTAATCAATGAGTTAAGAGAAAGTTGATGCATGCCAGTTTCGATCACTGATTAATTGTTTTCCAATCCAGTGAAACCGCCTCGCTTCACCGATAATCAATCTCCAGATGATTATAAATAAGCAGGACAGAGATCTTAACAAGGCCATTATACATAACAGCTGCCACTCTCCCGGAGGTTCCCCCCCCACCGTCTCTTTGCAAATAACTGCACTATTTTCTGGCGCGGATGGTGAAGGGTTAACCGTGCGCCGGAGACGTCCTGAAGGAGGAAAGAGATCCTGCTCAGCTGTGACGGGCTCTGTGCGGCGCCGCCAAACCACCCGCTCACCGCGGCCGCTCGTCACCGCCAGTTTCAGGAAATGGACTACAGCCCGAGCGGAGGGACCGGGACACCGAGCGACGCCCGCGGCGCGCGGCTGTAGGGCGACATCATAAAGGCGCGTGGTCTGCGCGGCGGCCGCCTGCTTGTTTTTCCTCTCTCTCTCTCTCTCTCTCTCTCTCTCTCTCACCCCCCCCACAGTCTCAGTTCTCTGCAGCGCGTGCTGCTGAGCGGCCGCCCCCCCCCACCCCCCCGTGTGTGTCCGCGCGCGCGTGTATGTGTGCCGCGCGCGAGAACCGGCGACGATCGACAGAGCGAGCAGGCCAGCGCGAGGACCGCAGGCAGCCCCCGCGAGCGCCCGGCTAGCAACCGCACGGTACACCGCGAGAGATGGTCCCGTCCGCACCGGGGACCCTGCTGCTGCCCCTGCTGCTGAGCCTCCAGCTCTGCGCCGACGGCCACGGTGAGTCCCGTGCCCGCCGTGTGTGTGTGTTTTTTTTTGTGTGTGTGTGTGTGTGTGTCGGGAGCCGGGAAACACGCGCCGGTCGCGCGGTGAGGTGGGCTAACCGGACGCAGCCCGTGCACCTGTCTTGGCCGCTCCTCGGAGAGGTGGCGGTGCCTCGAGAGACGACGTCCTGCCGGGGGAGGAGGAGGAGGAGGAGGGGGACAAACGAGACGCAGTCCGCTCCGTGTGGGCTTTAAAATGTATTCACAAGGAGCGCGTCCGTCTCTTTCTTTTCTTTCTTTTTTTAAAGCGGTCCCTGATTGAGCTCTCGTGTCTAGGCTCCCGGGAATGAGAGGCAGGAGGTGGGGGAGGATGGAGAGGCCCGTGTGTGTGTGTGTGTGTGTGTGTGTGTGTGTGACTGATCCTCGCTGCTCATTCATGGCCAGTTAGTCCTGCGGTCAGCTCATCTCGCCCTGAAAGCACGCAGCCCTCCGTCATGAACCCCCTGCCTCTCGTGCTGTGACGGCGCCTTTGCGTGCCCTGATTTCGCCCCATTCACTCCCACCGTGGGGTTCTCCTCTGCCATCACCACCCCCAGCGAGGTCGCACTATTTATTTATTTATTATTTTTTTTTCTTCTTCCTGAAGCGGAAGCCGGCAGAGGGAGAGGGGACGAGGGGGTGACGGTGGAGGGATGCAGGGCGGCGCGGCCCCGGTAGGGTAGCGGCAGCCGCGGGTGCGGAGGGAGAGGAGGCCCCGGGGCCAATTACCGACCGCAGGTGATCATAATGACGGCCTCGTTATGAGCAGTGCCCAAAGGTTAAGTTCTTATTACCAACCGGTGGTAACTTGTAGAGCAGTTTGCACTAGTGCCGCCACTATTTTAAGATTTAAATGATCACTTAATCATTTTTTGGGGATAAATCACTCTCATCTCTCGCTATAAAATGCCAGAAAATGGTGAGAAATGTCAATTAAGAGCTTATTTTGTCCAACCTACAATCTAAAACTCAGGCATTTACCAATCATACCAAACTGAGGAACTGATTTAAAAATGTGTTATTTTTATTAAGGCTAGTAGGACCGTCACATGAAGTTTAAGAGACATGGTTTATATTGATTGAAATACAAAGGCATTGTTTTTTCTCACCTAACTATTTTCGTGGGCTATAATGTCATAGTTCTTGGGTCAGGGCTAGTTGCTGACAATGTGCGGGTTCTTTTCTGGTACCAGGTACATAAAATATTTACTTAACTTTGGCATAATTTTATGAATCCAGTTGCTAATAATTTCAGAACTAGTTTGCATGTAGGCTAAATTATGAAACAGCTCAGGAAGGCAAAGTGAGCGGTGTGTGGCCGCTCGTGTCTTACACAGATTTCAGTCTCTTGAATTCCTACCTACTGTGGTGAATGGCCCTTTGGGAGAAACAGTGAATCAAAACTCGTGCTTGTAATTTGCACACAGCACAGACGCACCACAAGCACAACCTCCTTCTCATTCTCAGCTCCAAACACACATGCACGCACACACAGATTGAGATTGTGAGCCTATTTGGACAAGACGTCACGCAAATAAGATAGCGGCAAGAGCAGCAACACTGGCCTGATTTTTAAAATGGATGTATTTTTCCTCCACGGTTACTGTGATACCATGCGCTAGACCCAGATCCTCAGCTATATGGGGGGGGGGTGGGCTGTGGGCTGTGTGGGGGTGCGCTTCATTCTTGAAGTGGGCGGGGTGGTGGACAGAGGGAGGAGGAGGAGTACACTGCAACCATTTCTGTTACTGGGGAAAATTGCATTACCGTGACCTCCAGTGTGACAGCATTTATATAGCCACACAATGATCTACTATTTTGGGAGGTAGACGATTCATTGCAGCTCCACGCCTGTTGAATCTACGGTTTCAAACCCGTGGGGAGCACTAGCAGTTGAATCATTATCATGTGAAATAATCTGTTTCAAGCTTATGCCCTCAGTTAATAGCTGTATCAAGATAATTGGCTCTTTCAGTTAATGTAGACCTTTTGATCAACACATTTGCATGCATAACTGCAACTTAAAAATGTAAGATGGTATAATAGGACCACTGTCAGGAAAAAGAAATCTGATTTCCAGAATGAAATAATGTTTTTGTAATATTTTGATGATAAATTCAACAGATAAATAACCAGGATGGATACAGTTGCTTAACCTTGTAATTCGTCATTATAACTTTTTATCAAAATGTTGTGACTATATTCAAGGAAATGCTCCGTCTTGCTGTTTGAAACCGACCTGTTTTCTATGTGGTACTGGATTCACCCATCATCATCTACAGTTCATTTTTATGGTTTGAACTTTCCAAATGGTACCCTGCAGCCACAGGAGAAATGTTGCTGCCTCTAGCTCTCCAAAACCCTAACTTATGTGTTTATGTATTTATTCATCATGAACTAATCTTAGGATAACTTAGGCAAAAGAACGAAAAAGGAACACAAAGAAGGATTTTGAAACGGTAGAAGCTGTTAAAAAAAAAAAAGTCCTAACTTTGACAAGACAAAGTGGTGAAAGCTTTCTCATTATGTGGCAACAGTGTAGAGTTTGGAGAGTTCAGACTTTGAATGTCAGCTAAAAATCCCGACACTCCAGGGAAAAAGAATACAGTAGTACAGGTTTGTGTACTTCAGGTTGCTGTTGAAGTCTATTATTGTGCTGATTGGATCAAAGTGCGGGGTGTGCAGTTTTCCAGACTGTAAGTCGATGGGTGTCTGTAGAGACACTGGAGTAGGTTCCCAGGAGAATGCACCCTTAAAGAAACAAAACACACTGGAATATATCACTCCCTGCAACTTGGGATCTTGGCTACAGTGGCTGTGCATGTTGCACCCCATTTACTTTACACAACAGCAAACCATATTGCAAGCCATGTTGCTGTTTTAGATTTCTAGATGTAATTTTCCTGTTTTGGGCATCTGCTGTTTTATATCCCATGCAGCACAGGGTATCCCCCCCGGTGCTCTCCAAGTGCCAAAGTTACAATAACATCTTTAGGTAATGCTAAACAGACTTTTCAAATCAGTCTGCACTTAATCTGCATTACCATCTAACAGTAATGTAACTTTGGCAAACATTCATGCGGAATTGTTGTTAAATGTGATGGCTTGGGCCAATACTACATAATCACCTTACAAGAGCCTGCTCAAATTTCTTTTTCTCCCTATTGTATAGAAACCAATGGCTGCCTCAAAATGTCAGAAGAATACATCCAAAAATGTACAACTCTGCAGCATGCATTTAAGAAATTTTAGAATGTATTTTATTTAGACAAAGTTCTTCTTCTATGGATGCTTGTGTTTAGATAACATTTAACAGCTAGCTTCTTTAGTAAAATAAATAGAAAAGTTAAAAGTTAATAAAGTAAGTTTTACAAGTGTAACTTTTGTATTGGCCTCAGCAAATTAACACTGCTAGAAAAGCAGACTATTAGTTTCATCTGAAAACCCTGCTGCGCCATTTATACTTCTTTGGTTCACATAGTGAGTTGTTTTTTGATCAACACAGGATTAAGTAGTCATGGGCGCCTCAGGCTGCTTTATATGATCTCTCTCTCTCTCTCTCTCTCTCTCTCTCTCTCTCTCTCTCTCTCTCTCTCTCTCTCTCTCTCTCTCTCTCTCTCTCTCTCTCTCTGGCCCTGTCAGCATTAAATGTACGTCAGCAGTGAGCAGTAGGTCAGGCTGATGTGATGTGTCAGGACTTTTACTGTTGGCTTGAACCGTTTCCTTCATGTGACAACTCATAATTACTGGTGTGTGTACTTTTAGCTTTTTCTAATATAGTTTAGAGTTTGCTTTGCAGCACCACTCGAGTGAGTAGTTTCAAAGATACTTAATACTGTGAAAGGTCAGACCGATGTGAATGTGTCATTTTGATATATGGAATCTGTAGAATACAGGCTTATTATGGAATGATGATTCTAGACAGGTTTTTGAATTAGTATGGAAGTTAGTGTAGGGATTAAACATGGAAAGCGTGGGAAATCTGATTCTCCACTGGATATAATAGTTTGGGCCAAATGGGGTCTTTCTCTCTGTTCGTGTGTGTCAGTCAGTCAGTCAGTCGGACCCAGGGCCACCTCATTAAGTACACCTGTACTAGCTGCTTAAAAGATGTGACATACACCTGGGATTTTTCCCAGGTATAATGTGACAAAGGAGCAATCAATCTCTATTCCAGACTTTATCATTATCCCTATAGTGATTTCTTTCCAGTGTAATACAATTGATGGACAAGCCTAGACTGGCATTGCCAGAGTAATTCGCAAATGCCTATTAGTCTGGAATCTCTCAGTTCATTTTTGATTTCCAATCAGACCAACGTCCTGTCGGACAGCACTTCCTGTCAGAAGTTCAGCAAACACAAATTTCTTTTCAACATAAAGTTTAAGTACAATTGTTTGTTCTTCTTTTAGAGAAAATTTACCATCCAGTCTGTTTCATACTGCCGCTGTAGCCGGCTGTGGAACGTTCCGTATCGGGAGCGTCATCTTGGATATTTACAAAGATACCTGAACGGCGCTCGTCTCTGTCAGTCATCGTATTAAACCCGCCTCCTACTAGATAAACGCTTGTGATTGGGTAGCCCAATAAAACGGCATGGAAATCAGTCTGAATGGGAGAGGGGCCAGACGTATCTGCCAGAGCAAATGAAACATGAGCTCACAGATTCATCTGGTTCCCAGGCTAGGACAAGCCCAGACTGGCTTTTCACCACACTGCCTCCAGTGTTTTGTCCCTGACAAGAACCCTTTTGTATAAATTACAATTTTTGGAGTCACAAAAATTGTTATGCAGTTTTATTTATTTATTTTTAATCTTGAAACTATAAAAGTATAATAGTAAGTAAGTAATCTTGCTTTACAATTTGAATAAATGTGTCATGATTATCCTTGTACCATTTGAACATCAGGTTAGCTTCTGTTCACTCGAATATTCACTGTAAAAGGCATTTTAATTAGGGGTGCCAACATTTTTGCACACCACTGTATTTCCTTGACTGTGGAAAGCAATCAAGAGCTTTTTCCCCCAAGGCCAGTGTTTTTCTATGACATTGAGTCATCATCAACAGTAAAGCAAACCACACATGGTCTGAGCTTCTTTTAACACGCATTTCATTCACGTTTTGTGAATGTGTGTTTCTGTATCCAGAATCACTCTGTAAAGTACTTTTGTAATTGTTTTTTTTCTTCCTTCTTTTAATAACATATATTATTAGCGGAAATATATAGTATGGTAAACAAGATTCAAAGTTCTAGTACTTCCATCTTCCCGTATTTAACAATCCTAAAGATGATGACGTTATTTTTAGACATCACCTTGGGATCTGAGAAAGGATCTTTTTTTCACCCCAAATTTCTACCATTTAATAACCTAAATTATCAATCTATTAATAGAAAACAGTATCAACAGACCAGTGAGCAGTGGAAATGATCCTTAGGTGCAACCTTACATAAATGTAGAAATTATTCCAGATAAAGGTTGGCCATCCACCCACGTGAATACACACCTGAAAGCAACAGGCAAAATGTGTCAGGATTTGACTGATATAAATTGATATCTCTTTACGTTGATTTTCTTGTCTGAAGTTCTCCAGGTTTTATAAGATGAATTGTGGCAAATAAAGGAAATGTATATGTAGCTTCCGTAGATCATTGGGCTGGTTTCTGGCACCAGCGCAGACTTTGATGTCTCAAAATAACAAGATGTAACAAATTTTTCAATTGGCCCACTGTGTCTGGGGAAAGTCTACATCACCGTACAATCATAACAAGGTGCTGGACAAGGTCCAACTTACATTAACAGTGGCATACTCAAAAGCTTGCAAAACTGTATTTCAATTTTAATTAATGGAACGTCTTTGTTTGGCATGATTTTTTTAAACATTTCAGTGAATTCCCACAGCGCTTCTGAACTCAACCCACTGCATGCATGGCAGTGAGCCTCTCAAAGTACTTTATTTAATTAGTTTTGTCTTTTTGTTTTCTTTCTGGTAGACTATGTAATTTAATAAAAAAAGGGACGTTTTAGGCAATTTCTTGACTCATTTATGTTTCCTCTTTTCCCAGGAAATGTCTTGGTCATAGTCAGAGTTGTTTTCCCCCCATCAGCTCTTCTAAAGAAACATCTTGACGTAAATCAATTTCCGAAGGAGATCTTGAAGTTGGAGACTGTATTTTTGGTTTATTTTGTAAACAAGTTAACCTTTTCAGAAGACTATGGCTGCTGACGTTTAATAACAGAGGTTGTAATGTGCAGGCTCAGTTGCAGTTGTTTTATGCCCCTGTCACTAAAGTGACTGTGTTCAGAATTAGCCAATTTCTCATATTAAAGCCAAACTTCCTGGGCTGTGTCCTAGTCCATATGTTGCCATGGAGTCGAGTGAAGTGTGCTGTGTGGACAAGAGGCTTCAGTACTACTGCCCAAAAATGATGTCATACCTAGGTAGAAAGTGTGGCTCCGCGACAGCTGTGGCCCAATTTTTTTTTTTTGTGTTGTCTGTCCGTCGCTTCTCAAGCGATATCTCAGGATTGGGAGGGAGAGAATACTTCAAACTTGCCACAAATGTCCACCTGGACTCAAGGATGAACTGATTAGAATTTGGTGGTCAAAGGTCACTGTGACCCCACAAAACACATTTAATAACTAATAACTAAATAATTTATATGCTAATTATGACAACATTTCACACAAATGTCTAATGGGATAAAACGAAGTGATGAAAATTTATACCAAAGCTCATCTTCACTGTGATGTCACAATGTTCTGCAAAAATGCTTTTCTGGCCGTTGTTCAGCACCATAACTCAGGAACAGAAGAGGGGCTCCAACATTTGGTTGGATACTGAATTGGTGACACTAATCTTGGGTGCTCACCTTGAAAGTGAGTGTGTGAGTCATCCACATTTTAGAATTTGTAGCTTCTTTGCAGCAACATCCATATTTGAAACATTGTCTACTGTCGTGGCTACAACTTTGATCAATATAGTGATAATTTACATTTCACCCAAAAAAATACACTTACTGCCTTTTTTTAAATTCCTTCAAAGTCTTATTATTATTATTATTATTATTATTATTATTATTATTATTATGAGTCTGGACGGACAGACGGATGTAAACTGCAATTTGACTGATTGGTGACGGCATAACAGCAAGGCAGTAATTCTAGCTTTTCTTAGATTTCAAGGTAAAACCCATATTCCAAAACATTCTGTTATACTTGCCCTCTTGGACTCTATATTTAAACTTGTTTGTCCCTGTAATTCCCTGTGTAGCCCTCTTTGCCCCAACGTTATGGACTTTGGTAATGGCTGACTGCTCTGTTTCATTGCTTTGTGGGAACCGTTTTTTTATATTGTTACTGTACAATTATTTCTAAACCCTCTTGTTGCATGTTGGCTTTACTGACATGTGGATTTAGGGGTGTTTGTGTGTGGACGCACGCATGCAATTACTCCACAAGTAGCCTGTATGTTGCAGTTTGAGTTGAAATGATGGGGTTTAATCAAGTAGGTCAAGTAGAAAATTCATTGTTCTTGGAATGGATCAAGTCACAAGATTTGCAGCTTTGTCCTTCTCATTCCTATCAAAAAGCTGAAATTTTGTAGGCTTTACACGTTTTGTTCTGGAAAAAGTAGGCAGCTGGAAGATGGCACCCTGCGCTCCAGGAATTTGTCCTAGTTGACAAGGCAGTCAGCCATTGTTAGCTACAGCACTGTTAGCGATTGATGCAAGCCCACAGTTGGCTGGATCTTACTTGTCAGAAGGTAACAGAGAGCAGTATGAACTTTCCTACTGAGGAGGAAAGTTTTCCTGAGCTGTGGAGGTTCTTGAAGAAACATGTTGTCCTTGTGCCTATTATCTGTGTGTATGTCAGTGGTTATTTGTTAGATGGGTTGATGTGCTCCATTTTGTTCTCATTAAAATGCAGGTAGGTACACTGTGATCCATTATGCTTTGAATGTGGTGATTGAAATGGTAATGTGGATGAAAGGTCAACGTGACACATGACTGGTGTATTTTTGGTTGAATGGAAGTCTGCAGGCTGTTGGATGTGTGTTTACCTCCTCCCATGCTGTAAAGTAAGTACACTTGTATTAGGCACAGCCAAAAAAGAGAACTTTTTCAAGGACCTTTCTTGTTCAGCATCTCTTTAAATTGTTTGAGAGCGTTTGAGGTGTTTGCAGTTTTTACCTCCATTGTTTTTCCACAAGATCCAAGATCCCACAGAACAAAAGGGCTGGCTGTAAGATTTTATTGCAATGTTTCTCTCATAATGTGAGAACATCTTTATAATGAGATGCTGTCATGTAAAGACTTAACTTCCGGATCCAATAGGACAAACATAAATCCAATATACAGACATGTTGAACAATATGGCAGATTTCATGTTGCCATTTTCCTTTTGTGAATTAAGCTCTGTGGTTTACAGGAATGTGTTAGATGGGATGCATTCAGGGCTTTACTGGGATTGTCATTATCTTCCCCAGTGAGATGTAAGCCATTTGGAAAAACATTCAAATTAGAGCAGAAACAAATGGTCTTTTTTGTTGTTGTGATTTAATAAAATGTCCATTGTAATCCCACAACCTAAGGTGACCTTCAACTTTTCTCAAACAGTCCAAAACCCTTTCTGTTTACAGTAGTAGTAGTCTGAAACTGACACAAATCCTCACATTTGCAAAGTTCAAACCAGAGAATGACTTAAAGGATTGATCAATCAATTATCAAAATTATTAATTCTTGCATTTGACTAATAGTTTAACTAATCATTTGACCACTAGTCATGTCTTCATAGTTGTCCTTAAGGATTATAAAAACAAATGAATGTAGATGGATGGTTTGGGGATTCAGCAAAATTATGTTTTTTTTTCTACATCAGGGTGGCTCCACCTTGGCTTAACAATTTCCCGGGGGAAACCCCTTTACTTCTCGATTTGTTTATGATCAACACAGGACTAAGCAGTCACTGGGTACTGAAGGCTCTCTTTCTCCGAAAAGCAGCAAATTGACACATTTGAGAAGCTGGAGACTGTTGAGATAGTTTGATAAATGTATAATAGCCGGTCATGTTACTGATATGATGGCGGTTCTTAAATGGCCACAGCTGCATGGTAAATCTGTAGAAACCTAGATTCTATAACTTGGGTATAATTTCATTCATGCAGGTTTTCAGTCGTGTGTTGCTGCTCCAGTTAAAGGCCCAGAGCTCTTCAGGTTCAAATCAAATCAGCGGGGCGGTGTTTCTCTCCCTTAAGGTGCTGCTGACCCACTTAAAGCAGTTTCCTTCATAATAGCGTTGACTAGATGCAGTTTTCCATCCTGACAAGAAAACAAATACATGAGATCCTCTTTGGCCTGAAAATGTATTTTTTAAATTGATGTGTATCAGTGTTAAACTTGACAGGGACACTTTTTTTCTTAATGAAAAGTTAGCCTCTCAATGGCGCAGTGACTCAGCTGGATATGCGACCTCTCCAGGGCTTCTATCATTACTGTGCGCTCCATTTACCCACCTGGACAGAGACGCAGTCCAGACTAAAAGGGGCGTAGAGTTCAGACAGTGTCTTCACTCTTCTACTCAGTCTGCCCTCTCTTTATAAATTCCATAGCATATGAGACTTATTACTTTTTATTTCTGAATCTTAGCGTTTGGGGCTAGCCTCTGTTGCTGCCCTGTAAGCTTAGCCCTGAGCCTAGAGTACCACATTACCCACTAGTCACTCACAGCTAATGCAACCTCGCTTTGATAGTTTGTCTTACTTCACTGAACTGCTGGCTGGCTTGTTACTGAAGTGAGCATGAATCTGGTTTTAAGTGGCCTTCTTTTTGGGGCCGCCCCGAACTGCTGAGAGCAGATGGCCTTTACTCTACTGGAACAGGCGTCACTATCTTATCTAGGGATATAGATAGTTGCTTGGTTGCTGGCGCTTACAGAAGTTTATAGTTGTTGAGGATTTGGAGTCCACTAATCTCAGTCTCAAAGTTGTAGACCAGGGGTATCAGTCTGATAGTCTGCACTGTGAAGGTTTCCCTAAACTGTCTTCCTTCCCCGCCATATTACTCACAAGTTGACTTTCCTTAAATATAGGCCCTTTCACACTGGACAAATAAACACTAACACACAACAACATCCGGTTTTTGTCTTCAGTGGGAAAGTTTACAATCAACGTTAATTACCGGGACAGATGACGCCACAGTAGTCACGGGTCTTTTTCGGCCCCAGCGCCGATGGGCAGTGATTGAAACATGACACCCGGGTGGACTCGCTCATTTTTGCCCCTTTTCCGGCGCGATGATATGATGCATCATCTCAGCCTCGAATCAATCTGTCTCCTTTCAAGCAGCAACCGTCCAAATATGGCAGCGTTGAGTTTGAAAAGGAGACTGAAGTAAAAGATATAAAAAAGTAACCCTTATAACATTTTCACTAGCCTTCATGCTGCTTAACCTGTAGCGCTTGGTGTAACCCTGTTTTCTGGCGCGTCGAACGTGGGACACAAGCAAAAAAAACCCAGCAAACTCACACGTTGGTGAAGTGTTCAACAAAGCACCAACATTATCCTACCAATAATATAAGGTATCTTGTTCCAATGAATACATCATCTATTGGTAGCTCTACCGATTGGCCTTTTACTGAAAGCTGCAACACCAACAAGTCTTCATTTAAAATTATTATTATTGATTATTGGTGGTTTCAATATTCACCTGAATAAGGCCTCCGACACTTCATGTAAAGCCTGTCTGGTACTTCTTGATACTTTTTGGTCACTCAGTTTGTGCATTAATCTCCTCACTGCAGTGGTACGAGCTGTGATTTGATTCTATCACATGGGATAGTGGTCCATCAACTTTAACTGCACTTGTTGAGAAATTGTCTGTGGTCCTGGCTCCTTCGCCTGCAGCAACAGTCCCTGCTGAAAATCTTACCAGTGACTTAAACGCAGCCCTTTCTTGTCTTCTGGATTCATTTGCATGTCTGCATCCATGTCAGATCGCTCTAAGTCTCAATGAGTCTATTAAGCCTGGTCTTCGTAGTCCACGTTTGTCATGCTGATGTGAATACTGTAAACCTTTTTTGAAAACCACTGGATCTCTTTTTTTTCCCTAGTTTCTCCTCCTTTTCCTCCATGTTTCCTTTCTCCTGTCTGTGTAAATGGTGTGCTTAAGCTTTGCTTGTTGAGTCTGTATCGTCAGTCCTCTTCCAGGTCTCCATGGTGGAGAAAAGGTTGTGTTGCTCAGGTCCTGTGGCTCAGGTCCTGTCTGTTTGGTGTCCTCCAGGATCCATGTTCTTTATACATGTTTATAATCCATCTATTTTTTTTCATCCTTTCATCCTTTTGTCCATACTGACATTTTCCTATTTCCATCTGTCTGTCCGTCCTGGGAGAAGGATCCATCCTCTGTTGCTATTCCTGAGGTTTCTCCCATTTCTCTCAAGTTAAAGTTTTTTTTTTGGGGGGGGGGACTTATCTGACTCAAGGGTCTAAGGACAGAGGGTGTCATATAATGTACAGATTGTTAAGCCCCTTTAGGCAAATTTGTGATAGTGGGCTACATAAGATATTTCAAATGTTCACAATAGTAAACCAGGAGAGACTCAATTTAGTCATTTTGGCTGACTACAGAAAAGCAGGAAACCTTGTCATCTGAGAGGCTGGAGCAAAACTTTGTCATTTGCTTGGAAAATTACCTAAAATAATTAATTTTCAAAATTGTTTCAGATTATGATTCTGTCAATGGGACAGAATAGGGGGACATGGTTTCAGCTCTAGATTTATTTGTTCATGTCTGGCACAGTGGCTTTACTGAGCGGAACCACATTTATTTTTCTTCCTTCATGACCTACATGTAGTTGCTCTACAATGCTGAATATCTAATATTTCCAAAGTGAGAAAGCTATCGGCTTAGTCATTTAATCAAATCAGAAATATGGTTTTGGGTAATGGGGGGGAAAAAAATCCCCTTCCTTTTTTGGTTCTTGTACATTTGATGTCCTTGAGATGGTGACAGTTCAACAGATGTTACCCAGTAGACATTTTCAGGACACTGAGGTCCACTGAAATATTGATGTCACTTCATCAAATGCAAAAACAGGGCAGTCAGTTCGGCCATCATCATTGTGTGTTCCCTAGTGCTCAAACACAATATCATTCGAAGATTTGTATCTCCTGTACATTGTGTTTATAAAAATATAGATGTCACTGTTTCAGCTAAAGAGCCAGTATGCTTTGTGACTTGCACAAGTGGAGCTGGGTTGATTTCACTATTGTTCCCAAATGTGATGGTGGTGGTGTATGCACAAGTACCTTTTACCTCAGGTGCAGTTGTAGATTTATTCTTGCTTTTTGACCATGCTTCTTGTTCCACATTTTCACAAGTCCAACACGTGGAGCTGGCATATCTCCACAGTGCTGGATGAGCTCTGCTTTGAATGCCAGTTACTTCTGTTTAAAACAATTTGTTTTGAAATTACAGTACTGCAGGGAACCCTGCTTGGATTAAACCAAAAGCAAATTACAACTAATCAAACAGTAAATGATAATTATGAACACATTTGGGACTATAATCACTTCAATTTTCCTCATATCCCCTCTGTGTCTGTCTTCCTCTGTAGGTACTAAGACAGAATGTGAGGACAGCCAGTTTCAGTGTGGAAACGGTCGCTGCATCCCATCCGTCTGGCAGTGTGATGGAGACGAGGACTGTACCGACGGCAGCGACGAGAACTCCTGTGGTGAGCCTGCGGTCACACAGCACACACGTACTCTGAGCTGAACTGCATCACTGACATACTGCGTACAACATGAATGCCAGTGTGGAAGGCTGCTTTACATAAACATGAATATACACAAATAATAGAGAAAAAAAAATCTTAAACAGAACAACAGATGACTGCAAGGGAGTGTGTTTGTGTTCAGTGAATGAATTATCAGAAGTAGATTGTTTCCAAATGTAGCTCACTGCAACACTGTAATTACAGTCTGAACTTTAGACAGAGTCTCTACTGTAGAACTCTCAGGCCACCAGAGCTTTTCTATCCACTGAAATGTGGTTTCTCTTTTCCTTCACCAGATGGTTACAGACAGGGCTATCACAATCGTGGAATTTTAGTTAACGATTATTTGTCATACAAATAATTCTACACAGTAGTGCTGTTGTGTTTGTTGTTAATTTCAGTGGCTGCTCATTGATGCAGTCTTTGGCAAAGGAGTGTTTTATTAATCTTCAAATAGTTCCTGAAAGAACGAACCCCCCACCCTCACGTTTGTTGCTGGAGAGAATGCCATACCAGCCACAGGTTGAGGACCAGTCAATTTTTTTCCCTGTTTCATCTGTGCAGCCTTGGGTTAAAAATCTGAATATATCGAGATCGTGTTTAAACACGTGGTATGGAAAAAGTATCAATACTTTACTTTAAAACCTTACAATCCATCTTTGTTAGGATGTTAGTGCCCTTGCTATCTTTTTGTGTGGATCCGTTGCCATTTCCATTGTTCCTGTGCCGCATGTGGGCTGGAAATTTTTTTTTTTACACTGTTAATGTGGCCTTTGATGGAGTGTGGGCGAATGGATGACAATTAAGCGTTTTTTCCAGCCAAAGTGAACAATATGTAAATTAAGTTGGAAATGGAGTCTGTTATATCTTGAAAGGTCACTTCACAAGCTGCCAGATTTCTTACATAGTTTTTTTTTTCCCTTCTCTCCTCTCTGGTTACTGGCTCTGGCATTACATTTGGAACCATACTGTATGTTTGTGTGCTGCACATACATTGATTTATTTTATCATACACATACTGTACAGTTATACATACTAGCAGATAGTCAAACACAACATACTTACGCTTTATTAACTTGGATTTAGTATGAAGTGCCCACACAGTATAGAATAGATAGAAGTGCATGTTCTCATTTCGTCACATTCACACACTCCGATGTCACATGACATTCAGAACCCACCATGTTAGCTTGGCCCCACCAGAGGCCTTCCCAGCATCCCTTGGGTCAGAATGACCTGGTGATGGGAAGGTGGCAGATAGAGCAGAGCTAAATATGGATGCAACAGAGGGGTGTGTGTGTGTGTGTGTGTGTGTGTGTGAGATACATTTCAAATCTTTCTTCATCTTCCTTTGTCCCTCATCTATCTGGGTCATATGAGACTGGGAAGGAGGGATGAAAGAACTAGTGAAGGAAATTAGTGAGGAAAAGGAAGAAAGCAAGGGACGAAGGGTGAGGAAAAAGAACAGATGATTGTATTGCAGGGTAGTATGAGGGGAAAAATCGTGATAACCAGAAGACTCCCTTCAGATATAATACACATGACGGTGGTAACAGTTTAAATAGTCTACTTGTACTCTAATAGCTTACACATACTAAATGCAGTATAATGTACATTCACACAGCAACACTTCATGGAGATGTTTCAAAATAAAAGCCTACCAAGAATGTCCTTTGAGCTGCTTCAACACTTTTAGTATGAGAAGTCTGCAGGAAATGTTGGGTTTAATGGATGATTCATTGCCATAACTTAAAAAATGGCAAAAATGGAGACCACTGAGAATAATGGTTAGAAAAACTCTCTCAGAACATCAGCAACCAATCGAAACAGGAGCAGACCAGTGATTTTTGCCAATAGGGGACAGTGAGGTGAAAATTGGACTAAAACTGATGGTGGCCTTCTGTTCATCTTGTTGCATTTGAATCTCTGTCTGTTATCCAGTCATTGGGAGATCAGTGCTGCTTTAACTTTCAATCCAGACAGAACTGAGCCACACGTTTGAGAGATGAGAATCCAAAATTAATTCTTAAAACATAAGGTTTATAATGAGGTCCACTGTGGTTTGCTGCTGTCGTGACTCGAATTGGTAGTTTCTCTGGATTTGTATTCTAGCAGAGACACTGAGGAAAAGCCTTTTAAGGGGAGACTCAAGCCCTGTGCAGTCATTTAGTTATTAATTTTGCGAGTTGGCTCAACAAAAACATCCAAACTCTTGGCTGTTGCCTGGTTAATCTTCTTTACAGGCTGGTGTTCCGCTGTTGTCGAAGAAGAGTCGCCATTCTATCTATTTTTTAAAACATAAAGGTTACAAAGAGGGTCGCGTCATTTTGTTTTTCAAGAACACCAACAGAGTGGCGGATGTTGCTCTAAATAAACAGTGGTGTTTATTTATAGGTGATTGCCTCACTTCAATTTTGGACAACATAAACTAGTAGGTAGCTCTGTAGTTGTTGAGTCAAAATGACCGACAGCTGGTGAACAGACTTGTCAGAGTACTGTTAAACTTTTAAACCGATTACTTTACTTTTAAAAGCTCTCTATCTTAACCTCTGGTATGAATTTTACTTTTTTCATTTGATTCCACTTTACCTTTTTAGATGTGTTTTCCATCTTCAGCCAGAATCACAAAATAAGAGTTTAGGCTTAATAGGAAGGCAACAAATTGTAAATGTGTGATCTTTCAACTGATAAAGAAAGAGGTTTGGTGTACTGCAATTCGTATTCATGAGGTGTGCAAGCATGGCTTTGGTCTTCTTCCCCCTTCCTATTATTGATGTGTTCTGTTTCTTTAATGCAAGATGTTTAATTAAAGAACTGTGTAATGAATCCATCTCTTTTCTCTCCCCACTCCAGTTACAAAGACATGTGCGGACGTGGACTTTGTGTGTCGCAACGGCCAATGTGTCCCCAAGCGGTGGCACTGCGATGGGGAGCCGGACTGTGAGGACGGGTCTGACGAGAGCGTCGAAATCTGCCGTGAGTAGATGGTTCCCTCTCTGACGAACCCCCCCCCCCCCAACAGGTTTCAAGTCAGATTTTGAGTGATGACGGACACTGATATACACACAGACTTCAGATATATTTAATAGTATAGTTTATATATTTAGTTTCAATCCAGTTACTAAAAATCACAAGCCTGCAACAAACACCTTAATGAACCAACAAGGAAGAGGTCAAAATATAATTTTTATTGCAATTTAAGTTTAGCAATAACTGAAGGAAGTTTGATGTCTCTGCAAATCGCTTTTCATACCACATAGAGGTAGGGGTGAACTGAAAAAAATGGATTCCTGGAATGTAAAAAATTTAAGATATGTGTTTGGGTTGGGAAATAGGATGAATATGTCGTCACCAGCAGGTCGAATGTAGGGCTTTTTTCCCCTTGCTTTAAAGGATAAGGCTGGCATTGTTCTATATAGTAAATAGTGGATTTGTTGAAGACCTATTTTCAGCTGTGGGTTGTTCCATTGTGATAATGGAAGAGCATGTCACCCAGTGCAACAGTGTGGCTCCTTGTGATGTTTTCTCTAATAGTTTTTGGACAACGATGGAGCTCTGTGGCACAGAGTAATAACATATCAGGCTTTGAATAACTTCAAAGCACAGACAATACTTGTTAGCTGGATCAATTCATTGTTGGTTGGTGTGTTTTATGGGATTTGTGAAAATACAGAATATCACCAGTATTATCATTCAGATCATCAGAACAAGTACCATTTATCTGTCTCAGGTGTCAAATATGGTCCAAGTAATTACCCCTAAATTCGATATTACGTGGGTATGTGTTTAAAGGCTTGGTAACACAGTTTTTTTTAGATGTGACACAGTCAGAGCTCAGGTGAATTCGAGCCCCAGAACTTAAGTCTATTCAATGTTCAGTAAATATGCTGCATGATGATGGATTAATATTCCTGCTGTATCTGCCACCTGAGAGAACACTGCTGTACACAGGTCAGCTACTCCTTCTGTTATTTATAAATTACAAATCGGTTCATCCAGGGGTTCGCTGAGCAGCAAAACACATTAATGCAGACCAACAACAAGGCAGACCATAAAGAACATGGAAGTATGAAACCAGGGCTTGTACATGTGTCCCCCGGGAGGTCAGACCATGTGAGCAGCCTTAATTACTGCAGTTTCTGTGACTGCAGTGTAGTGCATAGACTCAGGCTAAAGCAACAAATAGGGATAGCTCTCATGGACAAACTGACCTAAAAATAGTTTATCCAACCTATTTAGGCTCCAATTAAAAGGTGTTTGTCAACCCATAAGAACACAAAATGATATATAAAACTATACTTAAAGACCTAAAGAGAAGATCTTAAAGGGATAGCTCTCATGGTAAAAACAGTGCATAAACATTTATAGTGTCTCACAGTTTATATAGTCTTGTTGTGTTGCCCACCTCTGGATTTTAGGTACTTGTACTGTACTTGAATACTCATTTTATTCTACTTTATTACTTTACTACATTTCAGAGGGAAATATTTCAATTTTATCTGACAGCTGTAGTTACTATTTACTTAGAAATTGATTTTTACATCCAAAAGCATTTTTTGATCCGAAAGCAACCTTTATAAAATATTAACAGTATTTAAAGTAGTTAAAATGATCAGTTATGATAAAACAATAATATTCAAAATAATGTTAAGGTGTTTGTCAACCCATAAGAACACAAAAAATTTTAATTTTTTACTTTTAATTATATTTTGCTGATAATTATTTGCTTAGTAAAGCTTTGATGGCAGCACTTGGGAGGGGAGTGTTTCTGTATGGTAGTATTTTTAATAAGGTTTCTGAATACTGAATACCGGCACTGAGAAAATATTCTGGAAAACTTTTTTACCTTGAGGCTGAAAACAGTGTAAGGCATACGGCTGAAGAGTTGGCTTAGTAACAGTTTTACAGTTTTACAAACGTCATTTTTGACCATCAGAGTGCATAGCAGAGACTTCTCGCTGTGTCCCAACAGTATCTCACTCTAGCAGAAATTCAGCGAGGCACTTAAAAGCAGTGAGGGGGAGTCACATGTGAGCAGCCCTGTCGAATAAATAAGTTGTTTAAATGTAACTAAAGAGAGCTGCTGAGCTTTAAATGGCACAACTGTGATGTGAGGTTTTGCCGAGGTGCTTGCTGTAGATAAATGATGATGGAAAGTGTTTATACTGGAGACGCTTTTTGATGAAAATCTCTCGTTTGTGCTGCCTTCACTGTGCCACTGCAAAGACAAAAATGGACTTTGGCGTCTCCGTGGGTACAGAGATAAACATCAGAGGAAAGATGAAGGCACTTCATCAAACACTTGTTGGTTTGATATTCACTGTGCTTCTTGATATCTTCCTGAATGCTTAAAGCATTTTTGTAAGTGAACTAAAGAGATATGGAAAGTGTCTCTTTCATCCATGGTACTGTACGTATTTACTGAAAGGTCTATTCCGAACTTGCAAGATAGCAAAGTACCAGGATGAAACCAGTATCAGTGAAGGACAAAGAAGAGAGGCTCGCTGGAGGGTTGATGAGACATTTAGCAGTAGAAAAGCCTATAAACTGCCAGCAGCTGTTTATCAAACCCGTGTCAGTTGTTAAAAATTATTTTTTTTCTTAGGTGCTAAAGCTTTTACTGTGCGCCAATGCAACAAATAAATCTATCATCTGAGTTCACAGCAACCTGAAACAACAATAAATGCTGGCTGTTTGTACAAAATGATCAAAGACAAGTGAACTTTGCACACCTGTTCACAGAAAGGTGCGTATGGAGTATAATTAAAGAGAAAAAAATCCAGCATGCTGTCATTACTCAGAATAAATGAATGAAATCGCTTCAGTACAGTCAGCTTCATCAGGCATTTCATTTAACAAATGACAGTGAGCACATAGGTACACATAGTTCAAAAAGAGATCAACTGGTGAACCATGGTTATCATACCTGATAAAAGTTGAAGGATAATAACCTGTAAGCAGTATCCCACAGAAAAAGGAAAAAGAACCGAATGGAAGGGATTTTTGTGTCTGTATGGGGTCAAAGGATACAAGAGATTGTATGTTGTAAGTATTTTAAAGACAAATGTGTGATTTTGGCCGATATACTGTAAATGACATTGACTTAACAGTATCATTCCAGCTCAGTTTTCACACAGCAGTCCTCTTTGGTTTTTGCTGCAGTGTGTCAAATCAGCAGGTTGAGTGCACAAACCTGAAAACAATACAGAAATAAATTCTTTACCCCTGGCAGAAAAGAAAACAACACTACACCTTAGTCGGGGCAAATCCCTCCTGCACTCTTGGATTGGAATCTGTGGTGAGTTGCTGCCAAAGTGAGAGCGGTGCAGTTTGGGGAGTTGCTAAAGCACCAGAATTATTCAAAGCCGTTGGCTGTTCAGTGGTGCCAAGACCTTCCTGAGTTCCTGCAGTGTTAAAAAGACAAAGTAAAGTAGGTACTGTGCAAAAAGCAGTTGCTGGATAAGCCAAGACAAAGGAGTGGAAAATACAGATGTAAAATAATACTTTCTGATTATTATTTTTTTTTTAACCTTTTCAGCCTGCAGAAGTAAACAAGCTGCTATTAGTGTGGTGGAATCTCACTTGTAAACGCAGGCAAACACACTGTAAATGGACTTAACTGCTTTTGCCATGAACATGGCCATGAGATCCTCTTTAACCTGTTGCAGGTTGAAAATTGGGAGCAACTAGTCAGGGGACCAGACGAATCTGCGAGCTTATGTTTCATTTGCTCTGGCAGACACGTCTGCCCCCTCTCCAATTCAAACTGAGTTCTCTGCCGATTATCGGGATAACCAATCACAAGCGTTTATCTAGTAGGAGGCGGGTTTAATACAATGACTGACAGAGACGAGCGCTATTCAGGTATCTTTGTAAATATCCAATATGGCGGCTCCTGATCCCTGGCCAGCTAAAGCGCGATAAAACAGACTGGACGGTAAATTTTCTCTAAAAGACCAAACGACTGCACTCAAACTTTATGTTGATAAGAAATATGTGTTTGCCGAACTTCTAACAGGATGTACCAGCTGTCAGGACGTCGTTTTGTCACTCTGATTGGTTGTCTCTGCTCGTCGATAACGCCCCTTGGTATTCAAAAATGAACTTAGAGGTTCCAGACTAATACGCATTTGAGAATTATTCTGGCGATGCCAGGCTAGGGATCAACATGCTTTTTAATAGGTTACAATCTAAAAACTTAACTTTTCAACAAAATTCTGTCAAGTGTGAATAGACTGCCGACATCTTACCTGCTAATCACTAAAACCACAAATAACTGGGCTGTGCTGTTATCAGCAGCTTCAAAAATTCACTTCAGCTTTGGAAAAGTACAAAAAGAAAAATTCATAAGCCTTTGCTCCATTAAGTCATTTTCATTTTATTTCACTGACATTAAATCCTTTCGTTCCATTCAATCTAATGAAAACCCCACTGTGTACAGTTTTTCCTTGCCGAAATTCCACCGTGTTCCAGATTTTCATTTATTTATGTATTTCATCTGATTCCAAGATATTACGGATGGATGATTAATTGGTGGTTGTTATCAACATAAGTCAGTGCCAGTTAGGATTTAATTACTATCTACACCTAGACTGTGGAGACAAGTGTTTAGACTGAGTAACTTTCAACCCAAACCCTTGCACTTTCATGGAGAAATGTCACAAGAACACAGCAGATGAGTCACCTGGCAGACTAGTCTATACCTAAACCAAGATAATAAAGAGTAATGACATTTAATAGGTCAGAGCAGTATATTCTCACTTATTTACAATGCTGTACTCTAAATGATTTTAATTTTGATAAATAATTGTTTTGCTGATTTATCAAGTTCAGATAAAGGATTGCGTGATCTCAGCCTCCATGTGTAAGACTTGAACATTTCTTGGCCACTTTGACATCAGGCAGTTATTGTGTAGATTAAGTGGTAAAACCTTTGTGTGCATGTTTCCACTTGCGCTTGGAAAAGTGTGTCAGTCAACTGAAGGTCGTGTGTGTGTGTGTGTGTGTGTGTGTGTGTGTGTGTGTTTCTAAAGAGCTTGTGTTAAGTTCCAGTCATCGCTGCAGTGGTGTACGTGCGGGTCAACCCAGCTACTATAGCTGTTATATCACTGTACTGTTTGACCAGCTGTTACACATGACTTGGCTACAGGGAATGGAATCTAAAGTGTCTGTGTGTCTGACAGTTTCTGTGCGAAGGACTCGCGCTGTGGTTGGTTTTAAGTCTCTTGCGTCAGCATCAAGTAAGGAAACAAGCTGCAGTTTCTTTTCACTTCATCACTGATGGAAAAGACAAGCAGGATGTCAGAGTTCTCCGTTAATACTCAAGTTACAACCTGGGTTTTAGTTAACCATCTGTGTTTTGTTTGCACAGGTTCACACTGGTGCAGTCAGGTGAAAATCTTGAATGTGACTGAGAAAACCAGCTGTGGTTTCAAATAATAATAATTAAATAGATGTTAGAAGGTTTAATAAGACACATGTATCTTTTAAACCAAACAAATACTGTGTTGAATGCACCTCTTTCCTTATAAAACTTAATAGAATATTTTGGTGGGTGGGTGCTTGGGTGGAAACTCAGGTATCAAATTGGCACCATGTGGAAAATGATGCCCAGCCACTCACTCATTGAACTGGCAATCTACTATGATATGTGATCTTGAATTCATCAAAGAGCATGTATGGAGATTTACCTGATCAATAAACTAGTGTGGTTTGAGACAATAAGTCTGATGCACATGAAGCAGGGATAAGAGGCAAAGCAGGTCTTGAAGCTGAAATGTAATGGAAACCAGAGTTTAAAAAGTGCCTCCTAATGAAGCAGAAAGAGTTTAACATCCAGGTGACTGATTTTAAAAACTGATAGAATTTCCCTAATACGGATCGAATACCTGTTTGTTTGTTTGTTTGTTTGTTTGTTTGTTTGTTTGTTTACCAAGTTAAACAAAGAAAAAACAAATGCATGGTAAAATACTAAAAGTAAATTTTTTATAAAGGAAACAAAATGCATGTAATAATATCACTTAAATCAAACTTATCTTAACTTATCTAACAGTGACCTACATTATATGCCCAGCCAGATAAGTGCAAAATCACATGGTTCAACTGAATATAAATTTAAATATCAGGATAAAAAATATTTATACTATTTACTAGCAAGAAACCGGGACATTGTTATATAAATCCAATTTTGTAGAGCTCAGCTGTTGACGTTCCAGCAAACTGGATTATGTAACAGCTTGCCGTCTCTGGACATTGAGTTAACAGAAGTGAGGACTTAGTGTTCACTATCACACCTCAGTACGACGTCTTTCGACCGGTAACTTGTATCTCAACATCACCATGAATCTGCCAAAAGCTGTTCACTATTTCCAACACACAAAAAATGTCAGTTAGGCTGTGTCCTTGTTCTGTCCTCTTGTTATTTTTGGCCCTGCTGTCATGGGGAAAGTGCACTTCAGAGGCAACAAGTAGAGCCCCAGCAGCTGTGTGATGACACCATACAGCATAACACTTTGAAATTGTTGCGGCTTTGTTGGTTTTTTCATATATATATATATATATATATATATATATATATATATTTGTGTATGTATATCCAATCTATTTTGCACTCCGTTAATACGTCATTTAATAAATGTGTCTGTTAAATGTATTTCCTTTTGCCTAATGCACCAGTGACAGGCTAGTTTTCTTAAGATACAAAGCTGCACCAATGAATCATTATTAATCATTGAAAACAGGAGAAAAACTGTTGATGGGTTTTTGTCCCTGCAGACATGAGGACGTGTCGTGTGAACGAGTTTAGCTGCGGAGCGGGCTCCACTCAGTGTATCCCCGTCTTCTGGAAGTGCGATGGAGAGAAAGACTGTGACAACGGAGAGGACGAAGTAAACTGTGGTAGGTGGACACGCGCGCGCACACACACACACATTAACCTGGGAGGGATAATTGTCCCCACGTCTGCCTTAGCATTTAACATTTACAGTAGACAACATGGTTGATTTAACTTTAAGTCACTTGATTCCCTGATTTGAACTTAAATGTTTATTGTTGTCATGTAGCACAGGAAGTGAGAAGGGAATAATAAAATCTTTCGGCTGAATGGAGCCTTGTCCATGTGTTGGATTCACGGTCCACGTACTGAGGTCTGTTTTCCAGAGGACCTGGAGGCCAGGCTGGACCTACACCTTCTCCCCAAATGGTTCCAACTTTACAAGTTGATGAGGACCTAAATGCCCTTTTGTAGGTTTGGTCACCGTATAGTCAAATTGCCGTGTTTGTTACCAGACAGTTGGTGTCAAATGACAAAGTAGTAAATGCCGGGGGAAAGTTACAGTAGGGGTTGTTTCACTTATAGTTTATTTCCATCTAACCTTGATGTATCTGGAATGCCCTGTGATTAACATATCAAAGCTGCTGTCAGCAGTTTATTATCCCCATTATTCACATCCTGCTGTGGCTTCTTCATTTATCCAGTTCATGTCATTATTTGCAAGTCATTGATGAACACTCAAAGGCAAAGACCTATGATGACCTACAATGTGGTCAGAAGATACTTTCTGACCTTGCATTGACATTGAACGCACCTTTTGACCCTTTTTGACCTGCCTGTTAGCACCTGGATTATGGTTATATGGATAGCTGCAAAAATCTGCAGATTTGAGCAAAACAAGGTCTCATTTCTTGGCTGCATTTGGGACTTGGGCTGAAATGGGACTTTCCCCGTGAATGATGTCTTTGTTCCCAAAGTGCAGACTTAAGTTGTTGCCTCTGAATATGAATGCAGAACCAGAATCATTACAAAAGGCTGTTGTAGCTTTAAGAGGTGCAATGATACAATTTTTCAGAAGCGATACAAGTACTACTTAAGTGTAACAGCTGATGTATACACTTATTTAAGCACTGAAACATTTTCATGGATGTGTGTATCAATTACTTATCATCCTCCAGCTGTTTATTCTAAACACTGTGCAGCATAAACACACTAACAGCCTTGCACAGAGCATGAAGCTCTTCCTGGACAAACTAAAATAATTGGATATGACAGAAAACGCTGAAGCAGCCTGTAGCATGCTGGTAAATCTTATCCTGTCATCCATTTTCTGACGCTTATCTGGGGCCAGGTGGTGGGAGGATGAGCAACTAGTCCAACAACCCTCTCCCCAGCAATGTTTTCCAGCTCCTCCCAGGGGATCCTGTGGCGTTCCCCAAGCCAGATGAGAGAAATACATTTCGAAATGGGGGGGGGGGGGGGGGCGACAGATGACAATTTTTAACCAAAATCAAGTTGATAGTTTGATTATTGATAAGCATTGGAACACTTCAGTAACAGGACAGTTGTTTCATCTATGACATGCCAATGTTGAATGCGTAGATGGTATTTTTTTTTTTTTTTGAGAGCGAATGTTAGCTGCATACACAGAAGTAGAGTATGTGGAACAAAATATTTTCTCAAAAATACATTTTAAAATCTCCTCTTTTTTTAATCATTTAAAAATGATTTGCCAGACTTTTTTAAATCCTTGAGACATTAGTATTAATATTAATTATTTGTTTTTATTTTTTTTATAATTATCATGTTCTAAGTTGTATTGTAATAACATAATGTCAGAACAGATTCCTGTTTGATTTTAACTGGCTTCAGCAGTCCCGTTTTGTGAATTTTTGGAACTTCACGACTGAGCTGTTGACATTTCCTCTTCACAATAACAGCACTAAACTTATGCCTATGCAATGACAGCAACACATCACTGATGTTGCATGCAAATGTTTGTCAATGAACGCATGGCTCTTTACTTGATGTCATGCACTTGTTAACAAATATTATAGCTGAGACAGCTGAACCCACTAATTAAGAAGGGTTGTCCATATACTTTGGGCCACATAGTGATGCCAACCATATGTCCCCCTAATTGTTGCAAATCAAAAGTATTAGCACAGGGACATCATCCAAAAAAAAAAGATGAGCAGCAGTTAAAGGCCTGTGCTGTGGCTGCAGCCCAAATGTTTCAATCCCCATCAGTATGAAAAGTTCAATTCAAAGATGACCTGCTTACTTGGAAATTGATACTAACTCATGTAAGACGAACAGCTTAGAAAAGTAATTATTAAATAATAATAATTAGTGGATGAATTATGTCCTGGTAATGTGAATACAGGATGAATTTTCAATATGGTTAGATAATCACATAATGGCTTCTGTGAAGGATATCGAAATAAAGTGTGTGTGTGTGTGTGTGTGTGTGTGTTGCCTCCAGGTAACATCACCTGCGCTCCCAACGAGTTCACGTGCGCCAGCGGCCGCTGCATTTCCCGAAACTTTGTGTGCAACAGCGAGGACGAATGTGGCGACGGCTCTGATGAGGTGGAGTGTGCTCCGTCCTCCTGCGGCCCCAGTGAGTTCCAGTGTGGGAACTCATCGTGCATCCCGGCCAGCTGGGTGTGTGATGATGACGTCGACTGCCAGGTAAGAGAAGAGGACCAATAAAAACGCCCCACACACACAAACTACTACTACTACTACACTGTCACATAATTAAGTGAAATATACACACACACACAAAAGCAGATTACAAGTTGTGGACAAAAATAATTTAAATAAATTATATTATTGCACCATCAGCAGAGAGTGACAGAAGCAGAAATTTGGCAAATCCATTTTCACTTGGCCTGGATATGCTCCTTATGAATCGTAGCCATGCCGTTTTATTTCAAGTGGCATGGCAAGAATGTGTGGGAGTAAATGCCACTGATGAGCAGTGGGAAGGAGCACAAGTTCACTCTTCTTCAGTGTGTACTAGATATGAATTACTGCATTTCACAGTACTGCATCAGAGATGCTCAATTAAAACTTCCCAATCACTAAATCTGGTTGCGACATTCTCATTAGCGCACATGTTTTAAAATTGCCCAGAAATCTTTCAGTCCTGATCAGAATGAGGAGAATGTTTAAACTAAATTCAGTCCTGGCTGTTTTCTGTTCAAGCCCTAAATGTAATGGAGGTAACCAGGAATTTATTAATTTATTAAACTGGATGCAAAAGAACGCGCCAAACCAATTCAGCACTGTGGAAAGACCACTCCAGTTAGAAATAATAAAGTTCTCACAGAGGCGATGTGTAAGCAGGTTTTTCTCAGTAAGGCAACCTTTCATATATCCTTTCAAAAACACTGGTCTGTGATCTGCTGCTGAGGTTTGTGTGCATGGGTCCCCATACAACACATTGGTATTGTGTGACATTTTTGTGAATGAATGCTTAAATATCTATATTAAGTTTAAATAAGATAAGCTCTAAGATAAAAGTGTTTTTAGAAGGTTTAAAAGTTGATACTGGCTCCGCCAGCCTAATTTCTTCATGCAGGTCTTGACAGCTTAAGATCTGTCCCCTTTAGTTGTTAAGCCTGCCCTTAAATGTATCCTCTTGCAATCTGAAATCTTTCTGAATGTTCAATATAAGGTTAAGCCTTAAATTGGGGTCACAGCTAAGGAAGAACAACCATGTAATTTCTGACAAATCGCTATAAGTTTGGCTCTGAATGTCCTTACTCTGAAATTGAACCCTGGGGGGTGACATTGTGGCAGAAAGAAGAGTCGGAGAATCCAGCACAATTTCACTTGCCTGATGGATGGGTCAGGGAAAGCAGTCTGACCCTGATCTCTGGTGACCTGTTTTACTAAATTCACTGTGACACATCATCCAGGCTTTTCTGTGCATGTTTGACAGCCACTTACACTGGCTACTCTTCTCCACCTAAAAACTTCCCTCTGGGTAGAAAAGTGGATTAAACTCTAGTCATGAGAGTTGAAGCTAAATTTCTCTACTCATCTGCTTCCTCCTGAGCTTCACATCTTTGTACTACACTGATTCAACATCCACCTGTTTTTGGTCAAGATTTTGCCATTTATATCAGAAATACTTTATACAGGCGGCACACACAAACACACTCATTTTCTAAGTAGATTTTGCTTCACTATAATGAACTGCCCAGTTTGATATCCCTGGGCACACACACATACCAGTTCTGCAAGTTCAGTTTTTTACTACACCCTGTGGTTATTGACCTGCCTCATACACACACACACAATCTCACACGCACTGACTTTGACACTCCCAACACGTTTTTCACACACGGCAGAACAAGTTCCGCTGAGTCAGCGATTTGCTGCGTACCTGTTAATTGGCTGTGTGGTTATCACTGTGACGGCCTCGCAGGGGACTGATGCAAACGCTCACGCCCACAAATATTTAAAATGCTGCGTTCAAAGGGAAGGTCATTGTTGTTCCATCTCTCTCTCACCCAGCCAGTCCTGCATCAGTGTTAACTGTCACGGAGCCTCGTACACACAAACACACACATTCTCACACTCCATTAATCTGTTCCCACATGAGTCAGTGACTTTATGAGATGATGAAAGTGTGAGAAACTCTCCTCTTGATCCCATTCTGTCTGATTGCACAGTTTATATTCTAATTAAAGCGGTCATCGTCTGTGAGATCTGAGTCCGGAAAGCTCTCTGCTTTAGCTGCTCCGTCATTTCTGGTCTGCACGTCCCCCACATCACCTGTCACTCAAACAGCGTGGGTGGGCCATGGTGTCTTTCTCTGTTAGACGTTCGCTCCTTTCTTCCATGGCTGGTGTCTGTGCAGGATGATGTCTGCCTCTTGGAATGCATGTTACAAAGTACTTGACTATTCTTAAAAGGACATTTTGACATTTGTCAACCTGGATGATTTTCTCATAACTTTATCTGTTTTAACTCACCACCTCCCTTTAACACATTTGGGAAACCCAGATCTGTGGCAAGAAGGATTTTGATCGGGGCAAGGAGAGCAAGCCACCTTTCCAAAAAAACAGAAATAATCTCTAACACTTGAATTTGACCAAAAGTAATCACAGGAGGTAGTCAAACTGTCTTACCAAGCTAGATACTGTAGCACAGCAGATCCACTTCCTGGTCAACTTGTTTTCTGACTTGTGTTCTTGCACACATACCAGTGTCTTAGCTGGTGTGTATCCTAGAAGTGATAGCAAATCCCAGGAAGTTAAAGATGACATCTGTTTCTACATTAAAAGCAAGATATTTGCGATAAATTGAGAGCAAAACCTCTCAGTTGTAGTTTTTCAGGCGAGGCGTCATCAAATTCTTTCTCTATCCCCCTGCAGGACCAGTCAGATGAGTCTCCGTCTCGCTGCGGGCGCCACCCGACCCCGCCGGCCAAGTGTTCGTCCAGTGAGATGCAGTGCCGCTCAGGAGAGTGCATTCACAAGAAGTGGAGATGTGATGGAGACCCTGACTGCAAGGACAGCAGTGACGAAGCCAACTGTCGTATGTATAGAGCAGCTGCCATCAACGCATTCATAATAGAGTATTTTAAGATCATAACCACAATAAATATATTGATTTTATTGAGACTGATTGGAGTATTTAAACAGTTCTGAGGTTTGTGTTCTTCTGTTTAGGGATAAGTGAACGTGTCAGTGATGAACATAAATAAAAGCAGATTAAATTCTGTATCATTCACAGTCAAGTTACCCGTAGTGTTAAGTGTAAATGACTTGTTAGGGAGGATGTCATGTAGGTTGGATTGAAGGGTGTCATTCAGAAATGTTTACATTTGAAAAATTTCAGTTGAAGAAAATTCAGCAGTTAATATTTGTGATACTCATTTACATATTTGACATGAATTATTTGATAATCTATCTTCAATTATCCACTTGTCCAATTATGTCTAAATTATTCCATGCAGTGATGAAAACGCAGCCATCAATGTCATCACAAATTCCTAGAACCTAAGACGATGTCTTGGATTCGTTTATGACCGACCAACAGTCCAAAACCCAAACATATTCAATTTACGATGACATAAAACAGAGAAAAGCAGCAAATCCACACAGAGAATGTTTGGCTTTTTTAATTGATAAATGACTTAAATGATTAATCAAATATTAAAATAGTTGCTGATTGATCTTCTCGCAATCAATTAATTGATATATTGATTGTTTCAGCACTACTTATGTGTAACTCAGGTGTGTGTGTGTTTCCTTGGCAGCTGTACGCACCTGTGGACCAGATCAGTTCAAATGTGATGATGGAAACTGTCTCCTGGGCAGCAGACAGTGTAACGGCCTCAGAGACTGCAGCGACGGATCAGATGAAGTCAACTGCAAAAACAGTATGCGCTCTGTGTCCAGCTTTATAGATGTTTTTAATTATCATGGTGCTGGGGTTAATGTTGATACTGTGGGCATGTAAATGGTCTTTGCACATTTTCTAGATGTGTTTTCAAGAAAAATAAACTAGAACAATACACCTCAGGATGCACTCAGGTACAAAAGCAGAGTTGTAATGCTGTCAGAACACTTCAAGGTGTCCTAATGTGTTGTTTCAGTCTTGTGTGCTCATCTTGAAGATAAATTTGAACAAAAATAACTCCTGGTTCTCCTGTTTCCATGAGTTTGTTTTTGCTCCAGTAGCATAAAACATGGTTTTGAAATCCAACTTTAATCAGTTAAAAGTTTGTGGCAAAGACTTCTGAAAGAGATGCTGCTGCCACGGTTTGGTTTCAAAGTTCAGCTACCTTTTTTTAGTGACTTCAGTTTTCAACCCAAACTGAAGGATGAGATGATCCTTGAATAGCTGAAGAGAGCTTTAACTGTCAGGTTTATAAAAGCTTTTCATAAATAAATACATGTTGGGGAAGCTCAAAAACCCAACCATGTTTTGAAAAGTTGTGAGTAGTTGGCATTTTCAGAAATGTTTCAAAGAAGGTAAATTTCTTTGAGTGAGATGAGAAGAACGATACTATTATGTCTTTGCATTAAGTACTGAGATAGATCCAGGAGGGAATTAAGTTAGCTTGGTATAAAGACTGGACTCTGTATAAAGACAGGCATAAAAGAAGTTATATCCTGATATGCAATGATACATTGGTAGCTTTTTGTGTAATTTAATTGAAAGGTATTCCGTGTATATACATAGGATTCTTTGTATCTCTCCACAGTGACTCAGTGTAACGGGCCAGAGAAGTTCAAGTGTCGCAGCGGGGAGTGTATCGAGATGAGCAAAGTGTGCAACAAGGCCCGAGACTGTCCCGACTGGAGCGACGAACCCATCAAGGAATGCAGTGAGTGAGAGAGAGAGAGAGAGGGGAAAAAAAAAAACTCTGCATCTTCAAAAATCGTATCTAAAGCCAGAAACACTGAACTTGACAGAATTCAGTTATTTTCAGCTGTTTTTGACAGTGTTGTAGATGTCAAAGAATATTCAATTTCTGTTACTCATGTGGAAAAAACAAAATGAGTCAATAGTTCATCCATCCAAACTCTTCTCCGACATCATTGAGCTGCAGACACAACTCAGACATCCCCCTTTGCAACCATTTTTAAAGCACAACCCCTTTAATTTAAGATAAGCAGACGTAGATGACACTTGAGATGATTAATATATAAAATATTGCCACAGCCCTCCCAGCTTAGTGGCAGAACACATGAGGATTTAACATGTCTGATGTTTGTATATTGATATTTGCAATAGAATCTGTATAAATATGAATGATCTTGTAGCTTGAGCCGTGTTCAACCCAGTGTGTTTGTCGACTGCAATCTGCAAATGTCACTTGTTAAAAAGTCTTGTAGCCCTTCCCCATCTGGCAGCTCTAAATGTCAGCGACTTGAAACAGTTTGAACTGAAAATGATTTAGTTTCCAGACTGCTGATTCTGTAGGTTGATGTTTTACAGAGTCAAACCAAAGCAAAACCAAAGAAAAAAGCAAGATTCCTCTGGACAGGTCACTCGCTTACTGTCCATGACACGACAGTCTTCTCTGTTGCACATTGATCTAGGCTGATATGTGGATTTTTTTTGTTTTTTACACAAAACCCGCCTCTTGCAGCTTTAATGCGTCTGCAGTCCAGCGTGAGACAACGAATAGTGCTTCTAAATAATTCTCTTTCACGGATCAAAGAACGCAGCCAAAAGTGATTATACTTTCCACAATCAGAATACTAAACGCCTGAGTCTGAAGATTCAGCATATCATGTATACGATCAATTTAATGCATCAAAGAACTCCAAAAGTATTCTTTTTATTTTCAAGTGTAATATTGTACAATTGTTGATGAGCTAAATAATCCTGTTTCAAGTATTGGTGTGCTGCTTGCTTTGTTGAGATGAAAGAAGGGAGCTTGTGTTTTTTCAGTTTTTATAGAAGAACATGGTGAGTAGAAGTTCTGAGCATGACTAAAACCACACATCTTTGTAAATTTTCCAATAAATCAAAGAAGAACTCACTGCTACTTTGTCAAAAGTTTAAGGTCTCTACTTGTTCTTTTCATTGGTGGACTCTGAGTTGAATAGTAAACTTTGCGTTTGTATCTTTTTACATTGCCTGACCCCTATTTGCTTTGTCCAAGTGCAGATTTAAGCTGACTTTTTACCCTTCTTTTTTTTTTTTTACATGCATACCTGGGCAGATATAGAGAGATGCGGTTTTAAGATTACTCTCCAACCCTCACCTATGGTCATTAACTTTTTGTAATGAGTGATATGAGAATGGATTCAAGGGGGCAAAAAAATTAGTTGCCTTTCACACAGTCTCTGGGCTCCTTCTCAGTGGCAGCGTGAGGAGCTCTGACATCTGGAGGCTGTCAGAAAGCTAGACTTTGTTAACACAAAATGGAGTCAAGGACCAAGTCTGCACTCTGCTGTTGGGAAATGTTAATCAAAGTAATCAGGTTGCACCTGTCCTGGTTGTCTGTGTCTTAACTACACTGAATAAAATCTTGACAATTATGTCACTTTGTGGGTTGATGACATTTCCCCTGAATACTAACAAGGTAAAACAAACACGACAGATGAAACAAAAAATGCTAATCTTTGATATGAAGCTTTAAAATCCATATGATCAGAATTGCAGAAAACATCTGCATCAGCATTTTAACTGTAACCTTACAGACTCCAGACAGCATCAGAAAATGTAACCTTTTATGATATTATTCCAGGGTTAAAGGACCATAATGACGCCGTCCTCCACAGCATCAGTTTGAAACTGTGATCTTTGTCATCCCCCTCTCTTGTTGCTTCCTGTCTAAACTGTCAGTGCCTAGATGAAACCAAAAATCTCAGATTTTAAAGCTTTTAATTGACCATGAGTGAAACAGGATTACCATGTTAAATGGAATCTGTAGATGGTTTGTTTTGCTTGTATAACTGTCCTCGTAGATATTGTAGCCACTCCTAAGACCTGTTTTCTTATGTTCCAGATCTAAACGAGTGTCTCCTAAACAACGGCGGCTGCTCTCACATCTGCAAAGACATGGTGATTGGCTTCGAGTGCGACTGCACACCTGGACTTCAGCTTATAGACCACAAGACCTGCGGCGGTAGGTGACCTCTACATTAGAGCCACATTAGATGACTGACAGATGTCAATATTTGCACTGGCAAATCATTATTTTTTTTTTAATTATTTGGTCAAAACACTGCATCATTTTCCCAGTTAGCCTTGTTAAGGTCATCGTAATTACACTCAAGTCAACATTACTTCATTGACCTCACCAAGGGATAAAGCCATTTTTCAGGCATCATTTTTGGACACCAACATTTTGGACATGACCTGAAATGGACCCAAGGAAAATGTCTGTAAACACAACAGGGATGTATTAATTTAGAAAAAGAATCCCAGAGGCATGAGGATCAATCGCTGACATGTTTTCATTCCCTGGTATCAAAAAACCTCAATTGTTTGAAAATTAGATCAGACAGAACTGTCGGCTTCAAACATCGCAGCACTCAAAATGAATCCAGAATCAGAATGTCTTTGGCAGGTTATTTTCCTGTATGGTTTGAAAAGACAATATCAAGACTGGAGAGACTGTCAGGCTAAAGACGTGTTACTATTTTTGTCTTCCTTAGACATCACTAATCCAGCAGGCTGGGTCAGACCTGTACAGAACTGTACGCTGGTGTTGTGACTAGAAGCTATTTCATTTATAGCTGGTACATGTCCTTATTGTGCACTTCTGGCCTCTTAAGAGTTCAGTGTGTAATATGATTGGCTGTGTTGACATTTTTTGTTCCTGTGTTCAGGAAGCACTGATCCGACACAGTTTTGTTATTGAGCCGATCTTGGCCTCAAACAGCGCTACGGATATTGGGAAATGTGTATAATCCCTTTTGGAATGGACCCCACCGATTGCACAGAGGCGCTTAACGTACTCCCAAGTGTAAAATAACCACATAATTCCTAAAGAAACATTTGTGTATTTACTTGTACTTCTAATGAGAGCTTGTTCCTAAAGAGTTTTATGTCAAAACATCAACAGTGACTATAGTCGGGTTCAATTTTCATTTTGTCTAAGCCAAGCTCACATCAGTTTACAATCTCATGCAACAGGAATCATGTGAATGTTTCAGAAAAGTAATTTTTTTAAATGTTGTTAAAAAAGCACAATGTGATTTCATCTTAAAGGTTTTCAATAGTGTGTTTGTAGCTGAGCCATGTGCAAACGCCTGATTACCCAAATTGAAGCTTTCAGTGGACTTAATTAAACATGTCAGATACCAGCTGTATTCCCTCTGTTTTCTCTTCCTCACCCCCTGTCTCTCTCTCTCTCTGTGTGCAGACATCAATGAGTGTCTGAACCCTGGCATCTGCAGTCAAATCTGCATCAACCTGAAGGGAGGATACAAGTGTGAATGCCACAACGGTTACCAGATGGATCCAACCACTGGAGTCTGCAAGGCTGTTGGTGAGTCAACATCTGGGAATACAGCGTAGCTCCCTGAAAGAACCGCAACTCTCAACCCTTATTCATTCAGAAGTGCTGCAGTCATGAACAAGTCCTAAAAAATAACTCATCGTTTTCCAGGACATCTAACAAAATTAGGTGAAGTTTTAAATTGTAATGGATTATCTTTTTCACTTAAAATAAAATCTTCTAGAAATCTGAATCTGCTAAAATTCAAGATATCTAGAGCCACTTCTTTGCTCTATGCTAACTGGTCTCATCATGAGCATAAACTGACCTCATTTATGACTCTTATAACACTTTAAATAACATTCAAATAACACACAAAAAGTGTTTCTGCAGTAGGTTGTAAGACCTGCAAGAAGTATTTAAGACCTGCATAGGCAAACTTGTTAGTTTATTAAAAATAAGAACAATCTGGGTAATGGAAAATATATGCAAATGATACATTTGGTGTAGTAAATTTTTTTTTTTTTTAAATCATAAGCACTTGAAGATATTTCAAAGCTGGTTTTATCATTGAATGCTAACTGTCAGATATCATCAGAAAGGCTCTGGAGTTGTCCTTCAGCTGGAGATGCGGATGTCATCCTCTAGTCTGGTGATCACATGCTGTTTGAGTGTCAACAAGCAACACAATAAGTCTCTTTTACTGCAGGAACAATGACCATCACTGTCCTTTACCCTGGCAGTGTGGTTTTTTTGTTTGTTTGTTTTCCCCAAATGATTCAGATCAGATCCTATAAATCTTTTATTTACACTACAATTCCTCTTCTATCTTACCATAATAGTCTTCATAATCTTCTTCACAAATGTTAATCATTTGGACCTTAATAGAAAAGAAAGTCCTCACACTTTAGTATGTTTTAAACATTTAGTAAGACCATTGAATCAGACATCCATCAGGTTTAAGTGTGATGTCTCCAGCACCAGCAGGTGGAATAGAGCAACCTGAGGTACATTTTGAAGAGCCGAGATGTCAGATGGGCCTTCTTATTTAACAAAGTCTTTCCTGTCCTCAGGTAAGGAGCCCTGCCTGATCTTCACTAACCGCCGTGACATCCGTCGCCTGGGTCTGGAAAGGAAGGAGTACACTCAGATTGTGGAGCAGCAGAGGAACACAGTGGCTCTAGATGCAGACTTTGACCAGCAGTTGATCTTCTGGGCTGACCTGGGCCAGAAGGCCATTTATAGGTAGTTTACAGACACCAAAGATCCATGAAGCATGTTAAGGGACACAATAAAGCCCAAAGAAAGAGTGCCCAAATTTTCAAAGATGCATCTGATTTCACGGTTCAATATCACGATTCCACAAGCACATTCACGCAGATTTTCCTATTTTTCTAACATTAAATAAATGTACATACATAATTGTCGGTATAAACACTTGTTCACTATGAACATCTTAAAAACAGCCCATGCTGACACTTGACAATTTGACACTTTTTAAAAGGCTTTTTTTTTTTTTTTTTTTTTTTTTTTTTTTTTTTACTTACTTTAAAAAAACAAAGCAAAAAACATTAAGCCTATTGTCGGTCCAACACTTGGGACAATGAATGCCTTTTAGGAAATGTAATCTTAATCCATCCAGTAGTTAGATATTTCAGTCTGGACCAGAGGGTTGACACTCTCAAAGACTACTGTATGGATTGCCATGACATTTGGTAGCCTCATCTTTGTTTAGTGCTAAGTGTTAGCATGCTGATTTGCTGAACTAAGATGTGTTGGCATAAGCTCAAGGTTTAATTACCCTGAGTGACTTTGTTAAATACGGCATCCATATTTCTCATTGGAAATTCTCAAATTTTCAGTGACTTCCGTGTTGTTAACCGGCAAGTCAGATTTATCAGACTTTACAGCTTTTTATGAAAAGATTGGTTGTGAAGACTTTGCCTTGTATACATTTTTGTGTAAAATGAAGGAGTGGGAATTTGAACTGATATTCTAACATTGTCTCTGTTTTTTCTGTCCTCGCAGCACTGTGCTGGACAAACGAGGGGACGTTGGCTCCCACAATAAAGTGATAGACAACGTCCAGACTCCTGTGGGAATTGCCGTGGACTGGATCTATAAGAACTTGTACTGGTCTGATCTCGGCACCAAAACCATTTCTGTTGCCAACTTCAACGGAACCAAGCAGAAAGTTCTGTTCAACAGAAGCCTCAAAGAACCGGCATCCATTGCTGTGGATCCGCTGTCTGGGTGCGTGGAAAGCTTGTGTTTTGATGTCAGATGAAAACCTTATATCTACAATGGACAACGCACATTTACGTGTGTGTGTGTGTGGTGTAGGTTTCTCTACTGGTCTGACTGGGGCGAGCCGGCCAAGATTGAGAAATCTGGTATGAATGGAGTGGACAGACAGGTTCTGGTGGCGTCGGACATCCAGTGGCCTAATGGAATCACCCTGGGTAGGAACACACACAAACGCACTCTGAAGGACCGATGATTCATCTACCGTATGCCCACATCATCATAATCACTGCATATTTTTCTTCACTGCTGATCCATCAAATGAAAAGAAAAATCCACCCTAAAACAATTAAGACTGTTAAAACAGCAGCTCCTTTTCTGTGTTGTATTAGTTATTTGGCGTATTGGTATTATTCTTAAATAAGAGTAAGCAGCAGAACAAATTTCAGCTATTTATGTAAAATGTTAGGTTTTGGTGTCAGTCCCTCCGAATATCCTTCTCTCTGAGAAGGGAATTACCGATATTTCACAGAATCATACATAAATGAACCACTGATTAGGAAAATTACCAGAATGTAATGAAGCTACTCCTTTTAGCTCGTTCCCTTCAACTGACAGTTCAACTCCTTTCATTATTGAAATTGTATCTTCCATTTACATTTTGTTCAGTCTGTATTTTTCAACGGCCACTTCAACTTCTTCCATTTTTCATACTTGCAGTGCTTAATCCTCAATTGACATGTAAACTCCTTTTAAGCACTTCCACTTCAGCTGACAGTTCAACTCCTTATGGAGCTTAGATTTCATCTGCCACCCAAATGTTGTTCAGTGCTTCAGTTTTTTTTTTTCATACCATCTGACACCTGATCAGCTCATATAATCAAATGTTCTCCTTTGTTCAGCCTCTTTCTCTTCCTGTCCTTGCATCCCCCACACTGTGGAAAAGCCATCGATTTGTCCTTGTTAATGAAATGTTGTATTGATTTTTTTTCTTTTTTTCTTCTTCTCCTTATCTCTGCCTGCCATGCCTCATCTTCTCTCTGTACCCTTCTTCTTTATTCTTTCATCCCTCTATTCTTCCCTCTGTCAACACACTTTTTATTGAATGTCCATCTGCACTCCTTTCTTACCATGTGTAATTAATATTTCCCTCCTGACTCTTTCTGCCCTCTGTCATCTTTCCACTCTCCTTTCTACCCGTTATTATCTATTCTTTGGTTCTTTCCCTCCATCTACCTCTTTCATTTCTCACCTCTTCTCATCCTCTCCTCTCCTGTCTCTTCATACGCTTCATCTTCCTCCCAGATCTGATTAAAGGCAGGTTGTACTGGGTCGACTCTAAGCTGCACATGCTCTGCAGCGTCGACCTGAATGGAGACAACAGGAAAAAAGTACTCCAGTCTCCAGACTACCTGGCCCATCCCTTCGCTCTCACTGTTTTTGAGGTACTGCTGCTGTTATGTTCTCTCGTTCACACATACTCGTCATTCTCTCTGACAGTAAAGGTGGTACAAACGTTATGATTGAGTTGGTTTTATAGTATTGATTTGGTCTTGACTGTTTGCAACAAGTTTGGGTCACGTGGTGTTGACAGTCTGGAGATAAATCATACACGTGGTGTTTAGGAATGGTCTGATTGTTTGTCTTCCGATCCAACGCTGGCCAAACAGTGTGGTGTGGCCATGACTTATATTCTATCATTTAATTTATCAGTTTTTTGTGCAGTCTCACACCATACCTTAAGTTCACCTCACTCCAAAGTTTCCAGTCCTTGTTGCCCACGTCTCTCTCTCTCTTTCGACTGTATCTTTTACTTTTCTGCAGAGATTGCAGATGCCTAATTGTGTTGGTAGAGTCATAAGTGAGATTTTGTGTTCTGGTGGGATTTTGGTGATTGTCTAGCAAATGCAACATTAATCACAGTTTACAATATTCATTGTGTCGTCCATGTTGTATTTAGGTATGGGCTCCTTTCTGACTGAAGACCAACCATCTACTTTATGTTGCCACATTTGCTGTATGTGCAATGTGTACTACATTTCAGTAACCTTAACGTGTGATCACATTGACATGAGGCAACCCCTTCATTCTCGTTTCATGCACTTTAATTATCCACTTCAAAAATAAGCAAAAAGCCTTTTAAGGATGCAAAATTTACACAAAAACCCAAACTTTTACTCTGCATCATATCATCTGTAAAACATTATAGTGAGCACACAGCTATGTTTAGAGTAAATCAGCCCTATTCTAGTGAGGGGATTAACTGACAGAAAGCTGGTGGATCATGTGTTTTAACTAAAAACTATAGTGTGTGTACTCGGTCCTTAGTACTAACAGTGATATCTGCTGTTTAAAAACTACACTCTTCATATATCATTACTGTCTCCTTCACATGTAGTCTTTGTGAATCACACATGTAGAATCACGGACATGTGGCTCTCTCGCTGTCTCTCTCACCTACACCCACTCATACAACTGCTAACTTGCTCTCACTCACACAGATAACAGATATGTTCACATGCAGGCACTGTGCTCAAAGTACAGCTCATTTCTGAACACTGGTGCACAATTTTAAACAACTAAATAGCATGCTGTAACACTTCTTATAGTTAAAGTAACAAATGGTAACAGTTTACATTTAGCTTCTTCCTTTTTCCAGCTGATTGAAGTGTGATCTATCTAAAACCAGTCCGCAAAGTGTTTTACTGCTCAGTGCTCATCACTTGCGGTCCCGTAGCTCCTTCATGGGGAAAAACCCTCTGCTCAAAAGGAAGTCCTGATTTTTGGGGATAAACATGTGAAGAGCAGGATTAATGTGTTAAAATGAGCAGTGAAAGCCACCAAGCCTGAACGGACAAAAACAAAAATGCAAAACTAAATAAGCAGAAAATCAAGGGAGACACGCAAATTGGAAATTGGATGGACAGTGCAGTGCAGGAGCACCACACAATGGTCTTAGCACACAGGTGGTTAATCCAGTATTTATAAGTCCCTCACACCTATTTCTGAGGAAAAATCATCTGAACTTCAGACTCAAATATCGAATAAAAAAAAAATTAAATATCACGTTGTTTTTTTTTTTTTTTTTGTTTTTTTTTTTAAGGGTTTTCTTTTTTCTGTATTTTTTAAAAAGACTACTGCTGAACCTCTGCTCAGTCTGCTATGGGTTTGTTTGTAGAAATCACTTTCTTTTGTTCAGGTTGGAGAATAAGCTTTGCAGGGAAACACGCTGTCTGAGGTGAATGAGTTAGTGTGAAGATCGATTTCTGCAGAAGTGTTTATTGCTTAAGAAAAAATTGATTGTAGTGATGCAGGACCATTGTATTTACATTATTGAACTTCTTTTGGCACATTTTACTGTTTTCCTTTCTTTGGTAAATGGCCTTTGTTAAAGCAAGATAATGCACTCTGAGGTATCTTGATATAGTGGTTTGCATCGTCCTGCATACTGAAGTTTTTTCTCTGTCTCCTCTCCAGGATCGAGTCTTCTGGACGGATGGCGAAAATGAAGCCATCTATGGAGCAAACAAGTTCACCGGCTCCGACGTGGTGACGCTGGCCAGCAACCTGAATGACCCCCAGGACATCATAGTGTACCATGAGCTGATCCAACTGTCTGGTAAGAACCTGCTGGGAGGGGGAAATGAGTCCTGTAGGCACAGTGACTTAAAACCTCAAGTTAGGGGCTGATGTCAAAGCCTTTTTTTTTTTTTTTTTTTTTTTTTTAACAGTAGCTGCTGCTGTGAGTTAATGAAGTGAAAGTTAATCCAAAATAAGACTGTAATTACCCATGATTCAGGTACAGGGAGAACTAATAATTATCATTTTGGCTGTAATCATGCAGTTATAATGGACACAGGTCTACTAGCCACTGGCATAATTTAATTGTGATTTATGGAGGGAAGGAGCCAATAAGCACACCAGCTTTTTGCTTATTGACAAAACAATCTTGTCCACTCACTAGCTATCACACAGCCATCAGTGTTTGCTCAGTTGAGCTTGAAAGTTCAACTTTTAAGCTAACGCATGAGAAGTCCTACATTTACTCAGAAAAATTGAAAATCTACAGTTGCATAACAACTGAACAAAAGTCCATATGATACAATTGAACGCTCAGGAAAATGCTAGTAAGGGGACCTTGAGTGGAGATTGTTTTGTCCATCTGAGTTTTGAAGTTCACGTGACTTTGGAAACAGCAGAGTTCATTTCCCTGCTGCTGAAATCTTTTTGTGTATGTGTGTGTGTGAGAGACATGTAAGATATGTGCCCCTTCCAGCACTGGCCTAATCATATGTGATGAACAATTTCTGTACCCCGACTTGAAGGATTCTCAGTAGAATCAGCCGCTCTAGCACCAATTTCACAACGTAATGATTCAATTGATTCGGTGTTAACATGAGAAATATTGCTCAATGTTGTCAGAGTAATCCGAACTGTTTGCTCTTGTGTGCAGGTACTAACTGGTGCGCAGAGAAAGGCGAAAACGGAGGCTGTAGCTACATGTGTCTGCCTGCACCGCAGATCAACAAACACTCCCCCAAGTATACCTGTGTGTGTCCAGAGGGACAGGAGCTGGCTGCTGATGGCTTGCGCTGCAGACCTGGTGAGTCACAGTGGGGAAACTGATTTATTCTTTTTATATTTGGCATTTCAATGATTCAGGTGTACCTACAACCTTCCTTTAGACACATTTCTATAATCAAAACTTGCAACCTGTGCATGTCACTGAACGTAAGACTCTAATGTATCTGCAATTTGCTAGCAACAATTATTTGTGAAACGGGACGCTGCCATTTGTGGTCTGCGCGCAAGCATGGCTTAATAAATTGCTTTTGTGAAATATGACCCAGGGCCTGTGAAGATGTCACACAGTTTTGAAATCCTGCATGGAAACTGTAGAACTGCACAATTAATCTTTTAAAAATTGATTCACGCTTGTATACAGTCTCTCTCTGGAGAATTACTCTGAAGATCCATTGCATCAAACCAAGCATTCCTAATTTCTCCCAAAGTTGCATCACCAAATGAGACTAAATTGCAGCGCGTGATTAAATGTGCAAAGACGTATTGTCAGAGAGACAGTAAACGGGTACAAAATAATTCAGAATCAATCAATTTTCCAGAAAAATAATTGTGATATCACTGTAATGACGATTGCAATTTGCAGTTAATCCAGAATTTTGCAGGCCCAGCAAAGTAGAATTTTATTGGATTGAAACCCATGAAAACGTTATTCAATATACATATGACTCCATGTCCTTCTGTGTCATCTTGCTTGAGCCAGAATATTCCATAGAGAATTATTATTATATTTTGAGAAAAGAGAGAATGTGTTCAATTGAAAGTTAAAGGAACCCGCGGGTGAACGTTACCACTAATCCAGCTGACTGATTTTAATTTGCCTCTCGATGCCTTCAGGCCAGTGTGGATGGCATCATTGGAAAACTTGGTTATTGTATGGCTGAGAGTACAAACCACACTGGTGCACAAAACGGGGCGGGTGAAACCACCAAATGGATGGTGAACCTGCAGCTGCTCATTGTGCTAATGTGCATTTCAATTACCGTACACACAGAGGCGATCCTGTGCATTGCTTCATCTTCACTTAACTGTGCTGCTTGTCTCGAATGTGCCTCTTCTTAAAGAATTGATTAAAAAGAAAAGGCTCAAGGGAGCTGGGCATTCATTGTGGATCAAAACATAGAACTAATTGTAAGAAACGGAATTAATTTAGTCTAATTCTTAAACTGGCTTTGATGCAAAAAGAGTTTCGTCACTCCCTCCGTTTTTCCTATGCTCCTCTGCTGCTCAAGCATGTTTTCTTGGTGTGAGTGCGTTCCCTCTGCGAGTCTTCTATCTGTATCCATGCCAGCCACAAACCCAGCTGTCTGCTTGTGTTAGTAGTTTGACAGCTGAACAGTAGCTGAGTCAGTTGGTGCTGTGATCCAGTTTTTCGGTGTCTCTTTGCTGAGTCTCAACACCGTCCTCCTTCACATCTCAGCTGCAGCTCTGTCTCTTCCCTCTTATGTTTGAAAGTGTCTTTGTCGTCTCACACTGACAGCTGAATTTATGGGGCAAAACACCCATATGTGATAGTTGAACATATAATACCAAAGCTCTGGAAAATAATCTGCTGCTATAACAGCCTCCACTTCTCTGGGAAGGCCTTCCACTAGAATTTGGAACCTTGCTGCAGGGATTTGCACTCTGTAGCTGGCCTGGCTGGTCGAGGTCGGGGCCACTTCCACACCAAACTGGAAAACCATTTCTTTCTGGACCTTGGTTAGTGCCATTGTCATGTTGAAACAGGAAAGGGTCTTCCCCAAACTTTTGTCACAAGTTTGGATGCACATATAGCAATAAGATTTCTTTTAATTGAAACGAAAGGGCTGAGCCCAAACCATGACAAGCATCCCCAGACTAAAAGCACAAAACAGCATGAGCATGGACCTCTACAGTGATCGCTCTTCTTTGGGAGAAAAAGCAATTGTTTGAATTTCCTCCAGATTAACTAGGGGACATTTTCGCCCATCCAATCAACAAATTTCTTTAATCCACTTGTGATTGTGTGGGAACATAGTCACTTGGTGATATTATGTAAATCTTTGTGTCGCATTATTATGGTCAAATATATTGTTGTTTTTGCACAATCTGAGCTTGTGGGAGCATGTAGTCATTGAACAGAAGAGACCCGAGAATGGCCCCTCGACACTCCACATTTCATATTTGTTTTCTAACTTGCAGGAACTCAAGTTCTCCAGTTACATTCCTCCACTTTCTTTCCCCTCTGTGTACGTTCACCAAATGCTTCAGGATAAGTTCAAATTATTTCTCAAGTTTATACATTTTTAATTTGTGCGGACATGTCTTTGCCACCGTCTATTTGCGTCCATTCACGTCTTCACATTGACTTTATATAAAGATTTGTTTTTGGTGAGATTCAGTAGTTCCTGGTAAAATCTACTTAACACTTAGTACTGAATATTTTTCTCACTGTATGTAGTTAGAACTTGAGCACTCGGATCTAAATTGGGTGAAACAAAAGTACTGGTTTGATCGTATTAATTACAATGTTAGATTTAATAAGATCAAATAAATGCTTTTTAAAAATGAAACTGAGACTGCAGCCCTGCCCTCTGTCAATCTCTTTCTTTGCTGTGAAAATGTTGCTGGGAAACGCTGTTCCCTCTCTCTGATCTACTGTGCTGCAGTTGTTTGTGTCTCGGGCAACCCAGCTCCTTTCTGCGCTCCCACAGATAAGCCTTTTTATTCTGAAGCAGGGTCGGATAGGAACCTGACAGCTGAATTCAGTGCACATACTCTCCTAATTGGACTCAAACTGTAGACCGAGACACGGGTGTACACAAAGTACTGGAACATCTCCCTGACAACTCTCTGCACAACCGTCCTCCTGCCCTCCTCAATGAAAGTCTGCATAGTTAGCCTGCTCAGTTATCTGCAAGACTTCTCTTATTTACTCTCCTGTTTCCAAGTGAGAACTGGGAGTCTGTTTCCAGTTTTAGCAGCCTGTCCTCTTTTGTTCTATTTTTCAGCAGTACTTCTCCATTTATATGTACTTCATATATGTTTGTCTGTTTCATCTTGTATATGGTTTAAATTAGTTTAATTTAGTTTAATTTTTGGGTGTCTCTTTTAAATAATAAGGTCAATGAATTCTCATATGGAGAGCAAATTTAGCACTGGCATTGCTTATTTAAAAAGAGAATTCCAATTATTTTCCTAGTTTTTACCTTTTACATGAACTGAAATACATTTCCCCAAATATTCAATCCAAAAAGGGAATAAAACACATCTTGTTGCCATGCAGGAGCTGTAGCCAATGTTTTACTGAAAAGAATTATAAAGTAGAGCTGCAGAGTTAACTCATGCTCTAGTTTGACCTGTTTTTATCCTAATTAAAGTCTCACTGTGGTGACATACTGTTGTCCTTCACAAAGCAATGCAAGTTTTTTCTTTTACAATGCTTAGTGCACATAGAGTAAAAACACACAGGACAGAAAATATGGTAAACATTGCTGTGAAAGAAGTAGTAAGGTGCAAAAGAAGTAACGACGAGAATTAGTGATCGTCAGTTTTGGAAAGTTACAGAAATTGTTTGACCACACGACAAGCATTTCGGTTGAAGCATGCTGACACATTTTTAGTCTATAACTGCATTGATTCACCTCAACATCAGACATATTTGAATCGTTGAAAAATGCAGTCTCTGCACCAGTAAAAATCTGCCAGCTCTGTAGCCAGTTTTACAGCCTGCCTGGTCTACAGAAATGTAATGGCCTTTATATAGTGAACACCCCTGCAGCCTGACTCACCTCCTCCCTGGCTATTTGGGAGTCTGGAGCTGCCTCCAGGCTCTTTACAGCTGCTGTGATGACTGAATGTACCACCCAGACTCCCAAGGTGTGTGTTGTTTCTCTGCAGCAATAAAGGCACTAGCTGCATCACATTGTGCAGAGTGTGTGAGTGCATGCGTGCAGTTCCAGGGTGTTTCTGAGCATGTGAATCCATGCAAACGTGTGTGCATGCTTGGGTTGTCTTGTGAGTGTCTTTATGTGTGTTTCTACAAATGTGTTTCCACGTCCGTCTCTGTTTGTGGTACTATTTAAAAGTGAGACTGGTGTGGGAGGGGTTAAAGAGGGTTGCCTGTCACTCGCTGAATGCTCCTCCACCTAGTTGGGCTGTAGCCAAAGGCTCTTTACTAAACCTCCAGCTAACATATTTATCCCATTTTACAGCCGTTGCAGCTGAAACGAATAGGAACTGTAGAGCATTGTGTGGTTGCCGCCTGGACCGGCTCTAATCTTGTTAGTGAAAGAAAAAGTAATAAGCAATGCTCTTCACTTCAGGGTTGAACCTGAAACTACTACCGAGGGGTTCATATAACAGCCTTTAGAGGCAACTGGGGAGTGTTTTCCTTCAGGCTGAACAATCTCGGGCTGAAATAGAGGAGGTTTCAGGGAGTTTCTGACTGTTGGTACTCCACTTAGTTTCACAGTTTGTTTCCTTAAGATATCAGTCATCATTAGTCTGACTGGGCTATAAAACAGTCAGGGTTACCGTTGGGGTTTGTCAACATGTTATCCAATCTCAATTCTGAATCAAATATGGTATAAAATCCAAATCCTTTCCAATCCCTTAATGGATTTATTTAGATGTACCTTTCAGCAGTCTTGAAGGTACCCTGGAAAGTTTTTACTATAAACAGCTTTGTTCAGTGTTTCTCACTAAAAAGCTTTTGCCACCACTTTGGCAATAAGCCTGCCATCGTAACCTCTTCCAGGCTGCACCTTGCCCCGATCTCTCTCCAAGCATTCTGTGCCTTTTTGAGTGTCTTTTAGTCTCAATGTGACGAATTGTACAAATTCTGATAACAGTGCACACTTTTGTACAGTCTTTCCCCAAAGGCATTAGTGGTGTTACAACAGATGTTGTGTTGCACGTGAAGCGACAGAACTAGGTTGCACAAGGAATGGAAAAAGAGAACTTGAGAGAAAAGTTGAAACCTTGCCTACCTTCTCACCACCGCACACCTGGTCGGTCGATGTGGGCGGGATTGACAGATCATCTGCCGTTATGAACGCAGTTTCAGGAGCTGCTTGACAATGACAAGCACTTTGAACACAATAGAATAAAGTGAGAATTTTTGTTTGTCATTTGGGAATGAAACCATCAGGAATACTGCTGCCTTTCATCATTTATCAAACTGACATTTTGTCTTAATTGGTGATTATTATTGTTGCAGTTCTAGACTATATGTTGGTTAATTATTCCATTAGTTTACTATAAAATGTTCTGAAAATATTTAAGTCCCAATTTTCTGAGATAATATCTTCAAATTGCTAATTTTCTTAAATGGCGCCAAACTCCGAATTCACAGTGACATAAAAAAACAAAAAGAAAAAAAATGTTCTTCACATTTTAGTAAAAGGGGAACTCCTCTTGTGTCTCCAGACGGAGATGTGTGATAAATTATCTCAAGTGATTTGTCGCCGTTGTGGGGTTGAAGACTACAAGTTTTTGAAAATGACACAAAACCAGGCATGTGGAGGTGGAAAGAAGCGAGCTTAGCAGACCTCCTGCAGCCTGCTCCTCCTCTCTGCTTGTGGCAAGCAGCTCGGGGCTACTGGCATAACACACCCGAATCTATAATGTAAGCACCAGGTTTTGGCAAGGAAGAATAAAAAAAGACGATACCTCTGGTTCTGCTTTGGAAACTGCTTTAGTCTGAGTCTGACTGTGTTTAATGGCGTCTTGTTTGGCAATATGACATGCATTCATTTCCAACGCCTACACAGCAGACCTAACAGCCCTGTGTCCTCACAGTAAACACCGCTGCCTCTGCTAATCAAGGCTGTATTGATGAGCCTGTAAGGATTTTGTAGTTGCCGCAGTTGTCGGTCCTGGTTGCAGAGATGCCGTTAGGGACGTCCTGAATCAATGCGGTTTACTGCTCCATAATGTAGCTTTACACCCATTTGATGGCTGCTGAATGTCGTCCGCTCACTTTCCCTGCTTTTGTGTGCATCTGCCTTGAATGTTAACTGTGGTATCAAAGCAGGAACACCATAAGAATGGTCTTTGTGCAAAGATGTAACGCTGCTGTTCTTTCTGTGCATTGTAGATGGTGTCCTGACTGTCTTATGTCTTAGCTTGGTGATGGCTTGGCTCCTTTCTCGCTGTGGATTCCGCTTTCATCAGTCGAGTGTTTATTTACTAGTTTAGTCTCTCGAGATCTGGTCTATTTTCAAACAAGGCCTACTTGCATGTGTGCAGTTTAAAAATAGGACAACTTCTGTAGCCTGATGTTTTTGTTGTCAAAAGCATGACTCTCGGCTCTCTCTGTGACAGACCCTTCTACCAAAGGTCCCTCAAAGGATGATGGGAAAGCTCTAACACAGCCACCCGCAGGTAAAACCATCAGCTGCCGCCTGCTCTGCTGCCTCTCTCTGGGATGGCGACTTGCTTTAAAACATGTTGTGCTTTCTTCATAAATTAACTAACAGTGACCGTTCTCCTCCCTTACTGTGGATTCAGGAGGTGTTTTTTCCATTTTAATTGTTAAACTGGGGAGCATCTGTCTCTTTAACTGTTTTTGGCTGCAGCCACAGTTGCAATTTGCCTTTTCCTTTTGAATCAGCGCTTTTGTTAATATACTGCCAAAATTAAAAGATGAAATCACTTATGTCCACGGTGCCTTATGGACATTTTTAACATCCTGGGCTGAATGTCTTTTCCCTGTCTAGCTCTATCTGTAAGGATGGCTTCCGTTCGTGCTTTGGAGTTTGCTGACACACATTCAGATGTGTTTCAGTCCTTGGCGCATTTTAGATAACTGATTTAAGTGTAACTGTTTGTACCTAATTTGCAACACATGGTCAAGTAGCCTGAGAGATTCAAGGGGTAATAACATCCCAGCTGCAAATTTTATGAACCCTTTGAACCAAATTGATGCAGTTTGCATAAAAAAATTGTATTCCTACACCTCAGGGACACACACGCACACACACTCTTTTCTTTTTCCATACCCCCAATGTTCAGAGTGCAAACAGGAATTGATAGCAGCTAACTTAGCATGACTTTATGGTGCAGTTTCACCAAAATGTAAATAAATATTGGCTAAAAAGAAATGGGTGTCAAGCTGTAGCCCACATAAATCCCTTGTTCACTCATTCACTACTCCCTATTTAATACACTCAAGAGTTTACTTTAATAAATTCTCATTTTGCATTATAATTGACAGGTGTATAATAAACATGTTAATGTATGCATTCATAGATCTATCAAGGGCATTGTGGGATTATTAATCAGAAAGTATTGTACCATGGACTCACTCACTCAACTTAATCTTGAAGTCTTTTTATTCATAAATCAGTGTCTCAGCGCATAATGTCTTTGCATGGCTTCTAACATTTGTTCAAACCCTGTGGCAATTAAAAACTTTGCGTTACTGGTGTGCTGATTTGATTTGAAATAACAGACTGTTGTGCTTTTTTCCTTTTTAAACATGCTGCACAAATGTTTTCGTTTCTTGCTTTCTACATGTTTCTCATTGGATTTAATCACAATTCAGGTTTAATCTATTCACTGTGATCAGAGTATAGCTCTGAATAATTTCTTTCAGCTGAGAAATTATTTGTCTAGAGTTGTGAATCCGTTGCACCACTGATGTGAGACCAGAATCTAATCAGGTCTGCTCCCACTTTTTATCATTGAGGACTGATTTTGTTCCTGGTATTTGTTTTAGTTTAAGTGTCACCTATGTACTGTATTGTATGTGGTTTGTCTCAGTCTTTGGTCATTTCTGACTTGACTTCAGGTGTATGTAGGTTTGGCCTCATTTTTCACTCCTGTAAACGTTTTACACTCCTAATCCTCTGAAAAATGCAGTTGGTGAATGGGTTTCACATTGAAACAGGGACACTAATCAGCGATGGAAGGAGCACAGACAAAGTTTGCTGATGAGTTCCTGCTTGTTTGTAATTCCAGCACTTGTTCTCATGACTCTTATTCAGTAAGTCACACCCTTGATTTTGTGTTTAAGCCATTATGTTGGTAAAAGCTGTCCTGCTGCACAGGTAATGCAGTTCTTTGGATGCATCTGCACAGGGTGTTGAACATTTTATATGTTGTGCTCCTTTGTTACTGTAGAATTATCTGGTGAGTAAGACCATCTGGATATTAAACCGAGGTTCAGCATTAAACAAACTCTGCACTAGCAAATGTTTGTATGCATGCACAGCCCAGCAGCAGCACTTAGTGGCAGAACAAGGAAGTGTCCCAAAACAACCAAATCCCCAAAACCATTCCGAATCAGTGAAAGTGTGATTGTCGTATGACTGCACACAGGGGGATTGTAACTCAAATCCTTCCGACATCTTCAGGAAACACTTGTGTGGGTAGACAGGGAGATGTGAGAGGACTCATTTTCTTTTGCATTATTTTCTATCTCTGTGTTCCACAAAAAAGCTGAGGTCAGATATTGTACGCCTACACCAGGGGTTAAAGGTCTTGCAGACTTGCAGGATTGTCTTTTGAATTAAGGAGTCTGTTTTTTTTCTTCTATGGAAACCCACAATACATACTAGAGCACCAAATGTGTATTTATCCACAGCTGAAAATAGTCCCCAAGAAATGGACATTTGTTTAAAAAAATATAGTGACCAGCTGCTATTAGGAAATTAGTTAGTTTGAGGTGAACACATTTATAATTTTGGGCTTTTCATATGATTTGTTGACAATAAGAAAAACATAGTAACCCAAAAAATAAAAATGCATTGCAACTAAATTATTGTAGAAGTAGAACATATGGCGTACTAGTTTTTAATTAGTTTTTATTGTTGGCATTGTTGGCGTTTGTCCGGTGAGCTGCTGTGTGTAATTCACAGAGCAGACTGACCGGCAGGAAGAACAGAGGTTAACAAACCTTGTCCTCTAGCTCTTTGTCCTGGAGTCTCCGCCGCTGCTTTCAGCCAAGCTGTTTGCCAGTCATGTCACTCACTCGTCCCTGACACCAGAACGCTCCGCTGCTGCACAAACACCCAGAGACTGGATAATGTTGACCCAGGGAAACAAAACAGTTCTTTGCACAGTGCTGTAACGAAGTTTAACATTCATCTTTTGAAGGTTTTTATAGCCAAGCTGTCTAATTCACAACTTCAATATATTGGAAGAGCGTGAAAATGAGTGAAATGATTTACAGCAGTTGAGGTTTGACTGAATGTTTGCTGACTGATAATTTTGTGTGACTTAATGTACTAATAGCTTTATTTCTCAGCATGTCTATTTTCATTCAAAAACATTTTCTCAAAATGAAACAATTCAGTGTTTGTACCTAGAATCTTTTCCTTCTCACACTATTTTTAGCGAAACATTTCTTTCACATTGGAAACCCATGGAAATGAGTTTGTAGCAGATTAACTTTTCAATCTGGTGATTCTTTCAATTTGTTATCTATTAGGTTTTAACTGTTCATGGTGAATCCAAAAAGAGGGCATTTAAACATCAGTTGGACTGATCATTGTGACACTTTCCTCAGTATTCCTCGATAGCGACATCTCATTTTAGATCAGCCACTTAAGAAGAATAAATAATTGTATTTATCCCCTTGGGGAAATTCACAAGTAGTAATGCCCAAGCACTTGACTATCCCAACCCCACCCCACTCTGCTCCACTCGATTCCCAGCTCAGTCCAGTAAAAGGCCTGATCGGTGGAATGTGTTGGTTTAACCTCTGACTAAACCTCCTTCCTATTCAACATGTTGAAATAAGTGTGCTTTCTCGAGCCTAACAAGGAGACATTAGTTATTGGTGTGTGTGCGTGCGTGCGTGTGTGTGTGTGTCATTTAAGGTGTTGACCTGCGGTGTGTTATGTCTTTCAGAAGCCAACGTGAGCACGGCGATCCAGGTGGACTCCACAGCCAGAGGGTCCACTGCTGCCTGGGCCATACTGCCTGTCTGTGAGTGGAAATCGCACACACAAGATATTTACCAGAACACACACAGATGCACCTGTCTTAATACACATGTGCACATCATCCCTGACACCCAATCGGTGATTGTCTGTTCACGTCCGTCTGTCACTCTGCTCAGTGCTGCTGGCGATGGCGGCGGCGGGCGGCTACCTGATGTGGAGAAACTGGCAGCTGAAGAACCAGAAGAGTATGAACTTCGACAACCCCGTCTACCTGAAGACCACAGAAGAAGACCTCAACATCGACATCACCCGGCACGGCGCCAACGTGGGGCACACCTACCCTGCGGTGAGTAAACAACCGAATGGCCTCTGCTGTACTGATCCCAAAACACACTTCTCACACGTCTCTCGATCAGTTCATTATCAGTAGAGAACATTGTCAACTGGAATCTGGTGCTGCGGTGTTTCCGAGCGGCCGGGCAGTTTAAATCAGTTCACCTCGACACAGAGGATGGAGACATGTCAGTGACCTCGACTCTCACCCTGACCTTGTGGCCCAGCGCATTATCTGCTGTCCCCATAACACATCTCCACACAGATTAAACAGATTAACCTAAGTCCAGCCGGAGCCACGCAATGGACACAAACACAGCTGCAGGACTTTTTTACCTCCCCCATTGTTTGCGTCTCGTTTCATTCATTTTCAATGTGTTAATTAGTGAACTTAGAGGTGTGGGTAGCTGTGTCATCACTGTGGGCCAGGCTAGCGGGCCCCCCACCTCCAATCTTAACTCAACTCTAGGGCAGAACAAATAAACAAATCCAACATTTAATGAATCCTATTTTCTCTCTCTGTCTCTCTCTAGATTTCGATAGTGAGCACAGATGACGATTTATCATGATCGTCTGGTTTTTACGGCGACCCGTAGCGTTGCATGGCGCCTCCTCATTCCCATGCCGACGGTTGTCCGTAGCAGCAGCAGCCCTTACAGTACGACCACATGCCTTCTGAAGTGCATTATGTCATTACCTGTGGAGAGGATGACCGGAGGAAATGTTATTTATTATGTGAATACTACAATGAATTATGTGTCATAACTGTTTTCACTCAGTGCGTCAAACACCTCAAGTGTTTAGGGTTTATTTTCCTTCTGTTCCTTATTGTTTTCTGGGCCTCAGACAGCTTCCTGTCCCCCCCCCCCAGCCATCTTAAAGGAGTCCGACGCAAACAAGATAAATGCGAAACTTTCTGTGTTCCAACTCAACCGGCACAGTATTTTTCTCGCCAAACATGTCAACTCTGACAGACTGGATTTTCAGACAAACGGGCGTCATACTGACAGCTCAGATCCAAAGACAGCGCAAGACTCCTTTTTGACTCTACTCTGAGTAGAGGAGGGTCAGGGGTCATCAAGGAGTGAGCTGTTCATGGGGGAAGTTGGTCCACTCTTTATTTCTTGCGTCCTTTCATCCATTAGGCTCAGATGTGTGAATATTTATGTGCCATCATGTTTTGGGCAGTAATATCTAAGATGTAAGTTTTCTTTTATATGTTGATTTTTATTTTGTTTCTTTTCCAATGGAACGTCCTGGAGTGCATTCTTACAAGCTTTTCTCAGTCTATTATTATTATTATTATTATTATTATTATTATTATTATTATTATTATTATTATTATTATTATTATTGAAGCTGTGTAAGGATCACTATGGTTACAGCATTTGTAAACATTGTATATATTTACCCATCGTCCCTCAAAGACATGACGGTCAATCAGGACTCTCTTCAATGCACTTTGATCAAATGTTCCTTGTGTAAATAAGATTGTATACATTTGACTTGAAATCAATTTTTTGCTATGGTTGGGCATCGTACCAGGGTTAGAGTTCAGATGTATTTAACAAGAAGAAAACACTGAAAATGAAGAAAAAAAAAAATGAATTTGGTAAAACTATTTTGTATGTTTGTGCCGTTGCTGTGAACTTTTTCTAGCCTTGTACAGGAGGGGGAACACTATTAAAACTTAAACTCTGTATCTGTCAAGAAACTGATTTGCAAATCACTTGAGAATTAAAACCTAATCCACAACGTTGGTCAAAGCATGGCGTCCTGTCCTTTCTATCATGCATGCAGGTGTGTGTTTATGAAGATCCAGTGTAAGGTGTATGTACTGGGGTGTCCACATACCAGTAGTAGTTTTAGTCTGAGGCTGTTGTTCATGGTTTGTGCCCATTAGTTCCAGTGAAGAGAAATCTTAATGCTTCAGGATACAGTAGCATTAACACCAGTGTACTTCTAACTTCAACATGACAGGAGTGGAAGTACTCAGATCCTTTACTCAAGAAAAAGTACCAATACAACAATCTAAAAATACTCTAGCAAGTAAAAGTCTTGCATTGAAAATCCTACTGAAGTAAAAGTACACAAGTATTATTGGCAAAATAAGTAAGTATTTCAGAGCTTTAGCTGAACAACATGGAGCTAGTTGGATCTACTTAATGTATAGTTAGGTAGTTACCAACCTAAGGGTCAGGCCTCTCCGAAGAGTCCCAGTATAAATCTAAGGGGTCATGAGATTATTAATGGGAGAGGAATGAGAAACATTCTGTTCCACAAATCTCTCAATTTTATGAACTTTCTGTAAAATCTTAAGGTTAGAGGGGGGGATGTCTCCTGGTGAAGCTGCTCACAACTCAAACCAACAAGACACTGCTGTTTTCTGAGTGGTCACAGGCAAAAATAAGTTTGAGAAACACTGGTTTAATGTTTTAAGTATTTAAGCTTATAATTGTCTCTTTCTGAAAAAAGTAACTAGTAACTACAGCTGTCAGATAGATGTAGTGGAGGAAAAAAGGACCATATTTTACCTTTTTAAAATGTAGTGGAGTAGCAGCGTAAAGGGACATAAAAGGGGGATAGCATCATGTAGCTCCTGCAAGTCCAGAACACTGTTTAATCCCTGCAAAAAACTCCCTGCTCCTGACCCCTGACGAGCCGTGTCTGTGAGGTGGAGGAAGAGCCGCTAAGTCGTTTTATTTGGAACGAGTCCGGCTCCATCCGTTCATTATCCCTGTTTAACTGCAGCAAGGATTAATCTCCACCTATCTGACCGCTGGGGTTACCAGTGGGGCAAAATGCGTCAAACACGCTGGGATTAAGGCAGAGATGTCCAATGTGAGGGTCTAAATTACATATAAAGGAAAGACTCGGGGGGGGGGGGCAGTCCGCCTGCATATGTGGACATTTTGAGAGTACTTTATGGCTTGTACACTGAACAGCAATAACAGCACAAAGTTCAACATTTTGTTGACATTGACAACATGAAATTTGACCAGATCAACTAATTTTGATGTTAATTTGACATTGACTTCCACTATCCTGTCCAGCCCCTGATAACCAGATATTTATAAAGTTATGAGAGGTTGGAGTAAGTGGGAGGAGAGGGAGGGAGTAAGAGATGGACAAAAGAGGATCATAGTATTTAAAACTTTAAGCACCCAGATCATCTCAGACAGCTGCATTAGACGACGAGAGTCACTTTCTACCTTATTAATGTGTGTGTGTGTGTGTGTGTGTGAGAGAGAGCTGTATGTGTGTTGACATGACTTCTGTGAAACATTTCCCACCCTTGCATGCATGTTCACTCCGAGTACTGTCGAGTTGCGTGTGTGTGTGCCATGAAGGTTTTCATGCACATGTGCAAGATGCCATCTGTGTATGTATGTGTGTGTGTGTGTGTGTGTGTGTGTGTGTGTTTGAGAGGCAGAGGGAGTTACAGTTGCCAGGGTGTCTCTCCATGCAGGTTGATTGGTTTTGAGGTTCAAACGCGTGCACACTGAGCAGCGACCATGTTGTCCCACCTCAGAGCCCGAAGCAGGAGCTTGTTCCCCAGCTACAAGCCCGGCAGCCGGACTCAAGCCCTCCGAGAACCGGCCGACCATCTGGACTTCAGCGGCACTTGTGTCAAGCCATGGAGCTCCATGCAGGTCAGTCCCTTTACCTTGGTCATGTTTTATGTGCTTTCTTGTTCTTGTTCTTGTCTTTCTCCACGTTCCTCTGCTCTTCACTTTACTAAATCAAAATCACACATCCCCTCTGTAGAGTTTACTTGAATACATTTGCATCCTCAGAGCAAAATGATAAAAAAAAAAAACATGACCGTTATTATTGATGTGTGAATGTGGAAATCAAAGCGGGCGTTTCACAAAACTCTGACAGAGTCAACACATTTTTACTGTTCATTTGTTAGATATTTGTATTTCTCATGATTTCCAAGTACAGTGGTGTGTTTGCTTATTCAGAATCTTAAAATTAAATACAGGAATAAAATCTATTTTTGCACAATCTTTGATCACAGATGAATCTACAATAAGGGATTTAAATGTCTTTCAGTCTGCATTTTATTATATATTTTTTTCCATTTCATACCCAGTATTTCATGCATGTTCATATCTTTGTCCTAGTTTTTTCTTGTCTGTATATTGTCTCTTTCATCTCGTATACAAGCTTAAAATGCTGAATTAATCGACATCAAGTGTTATTTGTGAAGGATCTGGGCAGAGACATCTATGATCTTTATGCTGAGTATGAGTATGAGGAGGAGGAAGACCGATTCCCGGTGTCTCCATCCCACCTGCTGCTCTCCCCAACCAAACACTTCACACTCAACATCAACGTTGGAGGAACGGTAACGTTACTCAGCTTCTACCACAAACATACGGCTCGACTGGATATGTTGAAAACCAGACTTTCACATTTTTGTTGTGACCTCACTGAACCAGACTGCAGCTCTCAAACTCACTCGTTCACAATTAGCAGGCTAAAGATTCTCTCCACCAGGGGGAGCTGTTCAGTCGTTGATCAGTTCTACACCTGCCAACCAGCACCACCTGTAGGAAAGAAAAGTTGCAGCAGTTTGGGCCTGCAGATGGAGATAATGTGGATGTCGCCACCTACAGGGAAAGAAAGAAATGGCTACAGTGATTTTAACTCCACCTGCTGGCAATGCCTGGTTACAGCTGGAGCTTTAATGACTCGATTAACTAATTATCAATTCATCAAGCAAAACTACCAAACAATGTCAACATCCAGCCTTCAGATGGCATGATTTGCAGCTTTTCTGTTTTATATAATTGTAAATTGAACACTTTAGACACCCAGTCACAAGGATATCAAATAGTGTGTTAACATTTAAATGCTTTCTAGTGTGTTTCCAGCTTCAGTTCTTTTTTCCTACTTTTCATTTCACTTTATCCTCTTCTTCTTTCCTTTCCTCCAGGTGTACCACTTGCCCTACTGGTTAGCTGCCAGGTATCCAAAGACGCGTCTCGGCCAGTTGGCCACGGACACAGACCACAGCAGGAAGCTGGACCTGTGTGATGACTACGTCGTCCAGGGCAACGAGTTCTTCTTCGACCGGGACCCTAAAATCTTCCACAACATCTTCAACTTCTACAGGTGAAATCACACACATTGTAAAAGGGGGGAATGTGAAATGGGGTGTTGCACGTGAACATGAATTAACTGAAATGGACCCCGGTCTCCTGTCCCCGTCCTCTCCATCAGGACTGGGGTGTTGCGCATTAAAGACGAGCTGTGTCCCCGCCACTTCCTGGAGGAGATTAACTACTGGGGCGTCCGAATCAAAAACAGTCAACGCTGCTGCCGCATCTCTTTCGAGGAGAGGCAGGACGAGCTGAACGAGCAGCTGAAAATACAGAGACAGCTGATAGCAGAGGTAGGCTGGCCGGGTGCCTGTTATATTTTTATAAGGGATGCAGAGAAGCATGTGCCCGTAGCTCTGGAGACTCTGTGTCTAGATCCGTCAGCAGAACCTCTAGTGGTGTTTTTTCCCCCCAGTGGAGAAACAACTGAGATAATCAGAGCCTTTGTGTGGGGGAATTAAGTTTTTGACATTAGAAAGCTGTGTGGGAGACAGACAGACAGTGACATCTTAAACACAGTCAGCAGTGTAATCACTGCTCTGTAATCACTGATCATGATACTTCGGCTAAACCATAGAACAAGAGCGAACAACCATGTGCAATGGAGGGCCAACAGTGTGCGGGTTTTCATTCACCACTGATCACCTCTGTCCTCCCTTCAACAGAAAGGGGTGCTAATCAGTGGGTGGAGTCTCTGTAGAGGGGAGAAGTTGGAACAGGTTGTGTCCAGGGTCAGATGTTTCCTGACTCTGGACTTGTCCTGTCAGTCCGTTGCAGTCTGTTCCTGTCCCGCTTGCTGGCCGATCCAAGTCAGACAGTGATGGATGTGCGGAGAACACGCTGGATGATTACAGAGTAGAACTGGATCAGCAGCTCCTGAGACAGGCTGAGCTTCCTGAGCTGGTGCAGGAAGTGCATCCTCTGCTGAGCGTGTCTATGTTGGATGCCCACTTTAGGAACTGGGACTTTAAATTAAAAGATAAAAAACAGATTTTCTCACTTAGTGGTATCAATCTATGTGTTCATTAATTATTACATTACTATGTTCCCCCTCCAGACTCCAAGTGCTGCAAATAAAAAAGTGAAGAAGTCATGACCTGCCAGCTTCATTGGTTCAGCAGTTTATCTTCTTTATTTTTACCTGTGAGATTTTGCCAGTAATCTGCTGACCTACATTATAAATCACTGCTCAGCTCCGCCGTCTCGACAGATGGAGAGTGGAGAATAAGCTTGTTCTTGGCACAGATTTAGACAGATGTTTCCATCACAGAGGTCCCACTCTGATGCAGTTTGTTCCTGGTTGTGTTCTCTTGACATTTAGTGTTGTTTTAGTTTGTGATCTGGACATTTTATTACAAACTAAACTTTGTTAAAATGTTTTTACAAACGTTTAACTCTGATTTATTACTATATGTACTGTATTATTTTACACTTAATGAGTGCTTTGTTTGTGTTTTTGAGGCTAAGTGTCTATATTCTAGAAAAAAACAAATTTCATTTCCACAATTTTTAAATTTATTTCCAAGAAAACTAATGTTTCTCCTGTTTCCATTCTGTGACTGGGGTGTATTTCTGTCCCGTGTCCTCCAGGTGGAGATGGAGGAGAACGAGGGGTTGTTTCATGGCATGGCCTTCGGGCCGACCCGAAAGAAAATCTGGAACCTGATGGAGAAGCCGTTCTCCTCGGTCACCGCCAAGCTGATGGGGTTGGCCTCCTCCATCCTTGTACTGGTCTCGCTGGTCGCCATGACGCTCAACACTGTGGAGGAGATGCAGTACAAGGTGTGTGTTTTACTTTTACAGATTATACCTTTAGACCTTCAGACACTGGGCACTATTTGTGGCTGAAACACTGCCATACTTGCATGTGTATGAATATGTATATGCATGACACATGCACTTGAATATATGGATATTATGGATATGGATATCCATAATATGGATATTTCAAAAATGGTCCCTGTTCATAACTGCATCCCGACACAACAAAAGCATGACTTTGACACGGAAAAGAATGAAGGTAACTTAATGTCCATGCAGCAAGTATCAAGTCTCTGCATGTATGGAAGTTTTTAATAAGCAGAAACAGTCAAAGACCGGATTTTAAAATTCATTATTTTCTAATTTTTTCCAGACGGCGTCAGGCCAGCCCAGTGGCAGATTCTACGGCGAGTACGTGGAGTCGTTCTGCATCACCTTCTTCACCCTGGAGTACCTGCTGCGTCTGGCGTCCACCCCGGACCTCAAGTGTTTCGGACGCAGTGTGCTGAACACCGTCGACCTGATCGCCATCCTGCCGCACTACCTGCAGATAGTTCTGGAGTGCTTCGAGGACAAGGACATGCACCTGCACTCGGGGGACATCGAGACTGTGGCACGTGTCGGAAAGGTAAAAGGGGGCTGATGGGGGGGGGGTTACGATTAATGAACATTTATTTGCCTGAGCCTTATTTATCAGTTCTTCGTCTCTTCTGTAGGTGGGTCAGGTTCTGAGGATCATGCGTCTGATGCGAATCTTCAGGATCTTGAAGCTGGCTCGTCACTCGACAGGCCTCAGAGCCTTCGGGTTCACACTGAGACAGTGCTACCAGCAGGTCTGACTTGTGTTCAATAAGCCAATTATGGGAATCAGAGAAAACAGAGGAGAATAACTTTTTACTTGTATTCTCATACTTGGGTTCATCCAAGCATGCTCCAAATTTAGTGCAAAGTAGATGACATTTGTAGGGAGGAGCGGTGAGTTGTTTCTGAAGTGTTTTGGCATGGCCTGTATGGACAGATACATGTTGGACTAATGAGACTCCTGCACACATTAGTAAACATAACTAATACAAAAATGAAATGTGTTGGTGTGTGCAGGTGGGCTGTTTACTGCTCTTCATCGGCATGGGCATCTTCATGTTTTCCGCCATGGTGTACACTGTGGAGCACGACGTTTACAACACCAACTTCACCTCCATGCCGCACGCATGGTGGTGGGCCGCTGTGAGTCGACAAACACAGTAACATGTATTCAACATTCAGTCAAACTGTCAGCCAGCTTGCCCTCTACCTGTTCTCCACCTGTCTTCTCCTTACATACTACGTACTTTGTGTGTTCCTGGAGGATTAATAAATGAATCCACCAGGAGGCAGACCCAGACCAAATCAGCCCTGATTAACACCAATATATTTGTTGTGAATTTAGGATTTTGCACAACATAAACGTAAACGTGGCCACACCAGAGGAGGCTGCTTTACTGTTATTGTTGAGACTGACCGTTGCACTAATGGACAGAAGTCAAACTGTATGGCTACAAGATTGTTTAGTCTGCTTTGGACCACCCCCAGAGCTTTGGTGTTGACCTGTTGCAGGTCCAGACACTTTCAGAATGCTTTCTTTGAGATAAACTTATTAGACTGAATAAAATGCATGTTGGTGGATAAATATCCTCCCTTTATGAAACCTGTTTGGTCTGGGTGAATTAGATGGGATATGCCTGATTCTAATCCTTCTACTTCTACTAAACCGATTATTTTAAGATCACAATTAATCAAGCTGATAGCTTCAGGTGAGGAGTGGGTCCTTGCCAGCTTTGAGCAAAACAAAAATGAAAGTGGTATTCATGTGTGAACCTGAGATTTTAACTTAGTCCAACCTGCACAGTGTGACTACACCTGTTTTTTTTTATTAAGAAGTTGATCAATAATTGTTCTTTTGGGAATGGCGCACTCCGCCACTGACAATCAAAACAACTGTATCAAGGGTTAATTACAGAATACACTGAATGACGGTTGCTAAAAAATGTTGATCGTAAATAATATGAAAAATATGGTCTGATTTCATGGAAATCAGGATGGAAATAGTTTTTTATTTTCTGGTGTGTCTCTCATCCTTCAGGTGAGTATTTCCACTGTGGGCTACGGCGACATGTCCCCTGAGACCAACCTGGGCCGCATCTTCGCCTTCGCCTGCATCTCTTTCGGTGTCATCCTCAACGGCATGCCCATCTCCGTCCTCTACAACAAGTTCTCGGACTATTACACCAAGCTCAAGTCCCACGAGTACACCGCCGTCACCAAGGCCCGCGGGAAGGTGCACTTTGCCAGGAGGGCGGCAAAGAGGTTGGCCGAGTGCTGCGAGGACGCGGTTCAGCCGAGGACAACCCGCCTGCAGTGAACCACGTTGTAGATTCCCAAGTCTACGGTAGGAATTGTCAGGAGAGACGGTCACGGGTGTGATCAGGACAGCAGAGGCTGCCAGTTCATGGAGTAATGGAGCTGGAAATGAACACTGACATTCTGTTCAGGCCATCATACCACGAGGGCACTGTGGCAGAACTGGACTGCAGGAGTCATGGTGGTTTGAACCAATAACCTGCCGAAAACGTCCCACATCTGAGGTCAAAACTTCACTCCAAGTCCTGTTAATTAGTTTTTTTATTTTTTTATTTTTATTGATTTCTCAAAACGCTGTGTCCTCATCCTTATAACCTACATACATCTATGCTAACGCTGTGCTAACCCATTTATCTGCCCCATGCCTCTCTATTTAATAATAAACCTATGCCTCTTGATCTTGTCGTCTTGCACGTCTGTCCTGGGCCACAGACAGCACACTGCCCCTCTCGCTCCGCCACGTGTGCATGTGTTAGCCATGTAGACTCTCTGATGGACTCACGATCATCTCCTGCTCACATCGGAACAAACACAAACCAAAGAGAAGAAACGTGTTATGACGCTGAGCCATAATGTGTATTTGTATTTGAGGGTGATGGTGTGATTTTTTTGGGTGCAGTTTTCCCTCCCTGCCTCAAGGTGGTGCTGTTCAGCCAGTTCTGTGTGTTTCTCTTGAGTTGCAGGCGGTGGCTTTCAAAGGTTTTTAAAAGGCTTTCTCCTGTTTATATGAGGGAGGTAGGTAAGGTGTCAGATTTGTTTTTTTCTTTTGGTGAAGTTAGGTAAGTTCGTTGTTAATCATATAGATGGTTTGTTTTGGCCGCCTATTCTACCATGATTGATGGAAATATCAATTCTGTATCTGCTGTGGCACTGGTCAGCCTCCGGGGGGAAAGAGAGGAGACAGAGTATGCTGTGCTCAGTTTTAACTTATTAACCTGTCCTTTATTTAGAAATGACTTTCTACTCTTATGAAGTTATATAAAGTCCAATATTAGTAATTAACAACACTATGTGAAAAGAGCTGCTTACCGTTCTCTGTTTGTTGGGTGCGAACAGGAAGAATCTTAAAGCAAATGTTAATTTTTCCAAACTAGAATATCATGAATCTCATCCAGTCCTCATCTGTGAGAATTTCTCTTTTCTTCCTGGTCCTCAAAACGCTGTTATACCTGGAGCTGGACTGCAGGTCAGCTCCAGATCCTCCATTCATCACACTCATAATTAATAAGTCAATAAAATTAAATAATATATTATTTTAGCAACATTCTATATCCTCAAATCCAAATATAATAACTCTAAACCCTTATTCATTATATTTAAAATGAAACAAAGCAATACATGAAAACTATTTTCGACTCCAAAAACCAGAAAGCTATGAAAACAACAAGTTCGTGCTTTGTCCTTTAACGTGTTCATATGAATGAATAATGTCCTCTGGCTTTGTAAATGTGTGCTGTCCCCTGGCATTTTGTTCTGTTTATTTTGTTCACTTTGTGATTGATCAATGTCACATGAGTGTTTTCTTTTTTCAAGTTTTGTACAATAAATAAGGTTTAAAAAACAGACATTTTTTTCCTGTTTAGAACTGAGGACGTGCACACAGCAGGGGGTAGAAAACACAGTGTCATTACAGCACTAGTTTAATCGAAAACATGAAGCAACATATTTCCCTACTCAGTATCCCACTGCAACTCAGTTTGTGTTTCTCTTTTCATTTTGTTTGTGTTCGTTAATTCCAATACAGGTCTCTGCTGGAGTCACAACAGAACAGCTCACAGTACCACAGTAACGCTATAAGACAAATTAGGAAACAAGCACAATAATGGCAGGTTCCATCTTCAGCTGTCTGATGATGTGAACATGGGAATCACAGACAGGTACTATGGAAGCCTGTAGGGGACTTTATTAATATTATACATTAAACATGAAAATGTAATTCCACAATAGCATTATAATTTTCTTATATGTATGTGCAATAATGCAATTTGCATTTTCATTTTTGCACACTCGTATAGGCATTCTATGACCATATTAAAATGGAAAGCTGTTTGACATTTCATTTTCAAAGTCGTACCCCACTGTAACATGGACAATGTTCAAGTGCAATAAGCAAAAAAAACATTGCCCCCGGTCTATTGCATTTACATTACATTTACATGTCATCATGTTCTTTGGCTTAAGCTCATCTTTTATTCATCTTCTTAGCCATCTTCTTATTGAAGCCAGAAAAAAAGAACAGTGACTTCCACTCCCCTTTATGTTGAGTCCATCTCATTTGTCTAAGCTGCAGTATACCAGCCTAGACATTTTTAGTTATTCTTTTCTTTTAGGTTAAGTTTATATCCACAAGTGATGAGCTGGGACAGTGTTGCCCACGTAATGCTGTTGGGATTTTGCACATTTCATTTTAGTCAGTCACTGAATGTAATCTGGGCTTTTGCAGAATCCATGTGGCATGTAGTGCTTGGTGAGGGCTGACTGTGAATCCAGGAGGAACACAGACACGAGGCAACTGTGAGTGAAAACACTGACGAAGACAAAAGTGACAGGCAGATGTTTTCTCACCTTCACCCTCCTCTTTATTTTTCATTTTAAAAGGCAGCAGTTTCCTCCTCTGCTCCCCGGTCCCGGCTTTGGAGAAACCCAAGTTTGTTTCATTTCAAGATCCAGTATCATAATCTTTAACTACTGTAAATATTTCAGAATTAAATCTTTGGACAAAGCTTGCAGGAAAGTTTGATTTAGTCATTTGATTTTTGTCTACATCTGGGTATGAAGGGAGTCAGATTTATACAGAACAGGGCTGTTCCCCACAGGTAACTGCAGAAGATCAATGTTAAATATAAGCACATTAGGTTCAGCATAGAAATAAACATATGGGCTTCAGAAATCAGATAAAATATGTATTATGAAATTAACAAAAAAACAACTAAGACAATGTAAGGACTTTCTACACCTGATAATTAAGAAATGAAGGAACTACAAACCCACTGAGACTTATAAATATACAGGTGGAGAAAACCTGAAACAGCAGTGATACTACAATGTGGTATTGTAATTTACATGTATAAATGGGTCAATGGTATAAGTTATGTCTATGGCGATTGTGAAGCGGCCATGTTTGTTTCCAAGTGACTATGGTTTAAAGGGATAGACCTCCTCACCATTGTTTCAGCCGAAAGCGATATCATTTTGTCCTGTTTTATGTTTTTATTTTGGCCTACTGAAGCAATACAATTATAAATACAATTATTAGATAATTCATCTACAATTTACTTCAGATTTACCGCCTTTTCGATCCCAAGATGACTCAACAGCCCGGGAGGATGAGTCCGAAAAGGGGTTTGGAACTACATTAACCAGCAGGCTTTGCACAGTCTATGTTGCTTGGCAACGCCTCCAAACTGAAACGGACTTCGGGAGTTGGAAAACTGCAGAGCTCAGTTTAAAAAGGTAGCTCACATTTAATATGAGTCAAAGTTAACGTCAGAACATGAGGAACTGGAGATGTAGTCGCGAACGCTGACTTTTGGCTTTTTATTTTAATTTTTTCATCACATTCACCGCCCTTTAAAGCCTTATTCTCCAGATAAAACCCGGAGCGGCAGCCGGTTTAACGGCTCAAATGTCGGAAGAACACGCAGGTCGAGTGGGAGGACAGGCCGAGGGGACACAGACAGGTTCCCAGGAGCACACCGCAGGTACACAGGTGGACAATGTTTGTTGAAAGGCTGGCGCTAAACTGGATTGCTGAAGTTTAGCAAAAAAAAGTTGAAGAATATCAATTAAGTACGAAATATGTGGAATAGTTCAAGGTTTGTTGAAGGTTGGCAGTAAACTGGATTGCTGGCTTGAATTAGCTTGAAGCAGCTGAAGGGAGTATGAACTGGTAAGATAAGTGGGAAATGGTCTAAATAGTATTAATGGGAGTTAAAAGTTGAATAAAACTGAGATTGTATAAAAGATGTACAAGATTTAGTTTACACCTGAAAGTCTGAATGAGCAGATTAGACTTGAAAAAACTCTAAAACTGTCAAAATCCAGTGTGTGTTTGTGTGTGTCAAACTGCACCAATCAGCTGAGTGTCACAGGCTGCAGTCAGTGGTTGCCACAGCACCCGCCCCCCCCATTTTCTGGTCTCAGTTATCATTGCAGTATATGCAGCTCTTGGCTGGTACACCTGTCACTTGACGACTCGTAGAGCCAAAAGTTTAGGTCCGATTGCTACTGTAGCCACATTTCTGCGACTGTAACACATTTTCCTACGTTCTGATGTAAAATCATGTAGGAGGAGTGAAAATTGTGGTACTGGTAGCAATTTGAGTAGAAATTTTTGAGTTGAGTTTCAATCTCCTCCCCATTCTGCCTGTGAGGTCCCCCACTCTAGCTTTGAACACACACACTCATGTTAAAATGTCAGAAGGGCTGAAGTTTTCATGATTTTTGAAAGGAGATTGTGTAAAAAGTATGAATGATATGGATGAGTTAATTTTACGCCAGAAAGTCCCAAGTGTTGTGAACGTTTTAATGTTGGAATGGAACGTTTCTACGTGTATGAAGGATGAAGGATTTGGAAGACGTTGAAGACGAGTGGTTTTGAATGTTTTTCTCATTGAATTTCATTATAACTAAGTTTTAAACAAAGTTGAATATTTTTAAAAGTATTAATAGGATTTGAATGTTGAATAATACCTTGAATGTAGGAAAGATGTGGAACTTTTACAAGTTTGAATGGAGTTTGCACTGAAAGTATGAATGAGTAGAGAAGCGTTGGAAAAGTGGGAAAATGTTGAAATTTTGAACATTCCACCCATTCATTTGAATGGAGCAAAATTCCCAGGAATTGATGAATATTTCGGAAAGTATGAATGTTATGAAAAAGTTGCATATACACAATAATGTCCTAATTGAGGTGAATCTTTTAATGTTTGAATGAAGTTTCTATGTTGAAAAATGTGGAAGGAGAAGACTCACAAAAAAAACGGTCTGAAGAATAATAATAATACATTTACATTTATCATAATGAACCATAGGAATAATGATCTTTCTGCTCTATATGAAATTTTCGTGGAAAAGTGCACAAGTTAATTCGTTGGTGGCTGGGAGCTGCTTTCAGATGTTTCCTCTCTGGCAGGATGTGATCCTGAAAACTCAGTGGTGCAGCAGAGGGCTGAGGAGGAATCAAACGAGCAGCTTTCTGCACGCGTGCCCTACAAGTATGAGGAGCTTCAATCCAAACCTTCCATCACGCCCGACTCTGAAATCCCGGAGAACCTGCTGCACCTCTCGTATCCTTCTGCTTTATGAGAAACATTTCACACCACATCTCCTCTGACTTTCTCTCCTCACTCTTTGTTCATCTGCCGTTTGACTTGCAAGTTCAGAGTTTTCATCTAATTCACAAAGAAGTATACTGTTGAAAATAAGCCCTGTAGTGGGCTTTCTGGCCTTTCTTGTGGGGTCATCTCTGATCTGACTTGGGAGTCTGGGTCTTAATTCCCTAATTTTTTTTGGGCCAATTTTCAATTATTTGTTAGTTTAGGTTTATTAAAAGATAAGCTACATAAGATAATACTTTATTAATTATTTATTTCATTTAAATACCTATTTCAATAATGAATTAATGCAATTAAATAAATAAATACATATGTTTTGTATATATATATATATATATATATATACGCACAATATATGTTGTATATTGTATTTGCCACCATTATGTGTATACTATTTATAATACAAGTATAGGTATGTAGGTATAAGTATGAATAATAAATATGATATATATGCATAATATATGGTGTTACATATAATATATGTGCAATATATTTACTATATACAAACTATACAGTAGTAATACAATACTAAAATGTAGTATGACTGAAATGGAAAGGGATACTATGGTATATGGTATTATGATATAGTATAAATTATAATATTGTAATATAAGTATTATTTTATATTGATATAAATAATATAAATGTGCATGTTTTAGATATGTCATTGCTAATACTATTTCTTCCATAGTAATAGTAAAAATAGTATACATAATGGAGCACAATGCAGGTGTATTGTTGTAAACAAGCAGTTGTTATTATTATTATTATTATTATTAAACAGCCTTTGGTTACATAGTAAAATAATCTGAAGTAAATGTTGTTTAAGATTCAATAAATCTGATCTTGATCCTTAATCCACCATGCATTCAGTCACTCCTTCGGCTACGACAGTGGGCGCAGGGGGAACCTGCAGCTGCTGGATGACAGAACTCTGATGTTTATAGCAGGTAACCTGCTCATCCTGCTGGATGTTTCCACCAAGGAGCAGAGGTACCTCCGATCCTGCAGTGGAGGAGGAATCGGCTCCATCACGGTAAGATGGCTGACAAACGTGTCACGTAGGTAAAGACTCACTCTGAGGCTCCGGTCCATCTGTGACAGAGTGTGGGAGACACTGATGAGATGGATAAACACATATTGGTACTGTTTTAGGATATATACTGTACTTATGTTTTTATATTTTAGAGTGTAACACTGCAATATCGATCAAAATGGTTTACATGCAGAATTACAATAAGATTAATCATTAAGATGCATTGTTAGAGTATAAACTATGAAAAATAATATGGACGATAAACTATGATATTAAAGTTCTTTCTTTATAAACAATTTAATAAAATACTGGTACTAAGATAAAACAGAGTATTCATACATTTGATACTGAATTACAAATGTAAGCAAAAATGATGTTCTTAACTCCTTAACGAGCATTTAAGGGATTACTGATATTACTTCAAATAAAAAAACTAAACTTTTCTTTATGTGTGTTAAGGCACACCCTGCCAAGGAGTACTTTGTTGTAGCAGAGAAGGGGAACCAGCCCAACATCATTGTGTATGAATATCCCTCCTTACGACCGTACAGCATCCTCAGAGGTAAATGGAGCCGAGACGCAGGAGACAGCACGAGTTATACCTTTTTCCGAGTTAGTGTTTGTTTTGTTTTCGTTCCACTGACGATCACGTTTGACCTTCGTGTCTGTAGGTGGTACAGAGCGGGCTTACAGCTGTGTGGATTTTAACCGTGATGGAAGCCTGCTGGCCAGCGTGGGCAGCGCACCTGACTACATGCTGACGGTGTGGGATTGGAGGCAGGAGAACGTAATGCTGAGATGCAAGGCTATTTCCCAGGAGGTCTACCGAGTCAGTTTCTCCCCATACAACCCAGGACTGCTCACATCATCAGGATCTGGACACATCAAGTAAAGGACATGATGAATCCTCCTGAAACCCTGTAACCCCGTTAAAAGCACTTAACACAACTTAGTTACCTCGTTTTCCGCTGGATAACTGAGAAGATGCAGATGATGTCTAGTTTGATAGCAGAATATGTTCCAACGATTTAAAACAACAACGGTTAACTGTACATTTAAAGAAGTAGTTGTTGATAGTGTTGTCAAATACTTGAAATACCTTCTCTCCTTCTCTCTGTCAGGTTCTGGAAAATGGCCAGCACATTCACAGGTCTTAAATTGCAAGGGCTCATTGGACATTTTGGGAAAACTACAGCGACGGACATTGAGGGCTACGTGGAACTTCCTGATGGAAAGGTCTGTGCGTCGTTGTTCTGACAGGTTTGGTTTGTACGCAGGTCAAGAAGGCCTGGGAATGTATTGAACAAGACGTAAAGTCTACAGCCATGCTAGTGGCTCTGCGGGGCTGTACTCAGTGACACTTGGAGCTAAATGCTTCATCAGAATCAGAATCAGAATGGGGTTTATTGCGATGTAGGTTTTCACATACAAGGAATTTGCTGTGGTGTATTGGTGCGTAACAAGTAGAGGACAAGTAGTGCAAAAGTCAACATAAGCATAAATATAAAATTGGAATAAAAATGTACAATACAGAGCAAAATTCTGTGTTTACACACAAATAAGAAAAAATAACGCGCACCAACACACCGAGGTGGCCGATTGTAGCACCATCTTTCTTTGACATCTGCTGTTTGCAATGTCAAACTTTCAATCTCAAAATTGCTCTGGTTTCAAAGTTGTGAGACTCAAGAGAACTAATAGTTAACCTCTGACCCGTGTCACCCCTCATCTCCTCCTGTCAGGTGGTGTCTGGCTCAGACTGGGGCAACTTGCTGCTGTGGGATGGGAATGCCATCAAGGTGGAGATTTGCCGGAAGGAGGGGCGGAACTGCCATGCCGGGACGGTCCAGCCGTTTTCTCTAGAAGATGGACAGCTGATGACGTTTGGCTCTGATGGAGCCGTCCGGGTAAGATACTTGGAATAACATCATCTCAAAAAGTTCCACCTCTGGAACGTGTCTGTCTGATTTTTTGACAATAATGAGCAATGAATGTCTGTAACTATTTGGTCATCATTTCCACATTACTGATTGTTTCTTGTGTCTAAATATCATCTGAAGGCAGCCGTATTGATCCTTAAAACCATGTCGCATTATTGTGACATGTATTGATACAGAGCTCTGTGGCCAAAAACATGTGATGTGATTTTTGACTTTGCCTGCAGTATATGCACAGGTTTACTTTAGATTGAGACATGGCTATTTCTGCATATGACAGCTGCTCATTGAATAGTTGCAACAGATACTCTACTTTGTGGCAGACAGTCATTAAAGGATGAGTCTGGCATTATTCTGTACTTTTTGTATTCTTAATAAATTCTATGAAAACACCAAAACCAACAATGGTAGTCGGTCCCTCAGCACATTCTGACTTCCCTACCCTGTCTGCGGCTCTTAGCCCCAAGCGCATTGGTGTCTACGGAAGATGTAGATGTTGTATTAAGTTTATAGTGTCAAATTTAAAAAAGGCAAATTGATTACCTAAAGCAGCTGGGCACTGTAGTTTGTAGCAAACATTACTCAAACAGGATGAAATGTTTGTTGGGGACTATTTTCAGTGGTGTATTAATACACATTTGGTGCATCACTATTGGATTCAAAACCTTTGCCACATGAAGTCTGAACAGGTGGCAAGATTATGGTTTGTTTTATAGAATCCCCATTAATATCTGCTAATGCAGTTGCTCGTCTTTATGGGGTCCAAAAATACACACAAATGATTTGGCAATTTCTCCAATGTGGACATTAACAGTGACAAATAAAAATAACAGGAAGAATGTAAAATGCACAAAGAAAAAGTTTGTTTATAAAGGTGATTACAAAGTTTGATATACCTGTATATCACATTAGACAATATTTTCTCCTAATATTTGCAATTTGTATCAGTAATGAATTTAATGTGAGTTGGCAAACAGGATCTAATCTGAAGAGGCTCTGTACAGAAATGAGATCATTAATTTTAGGTTTTGGAAAAGTTAATTGACCCTTCTTGACGCACAATTGAGCAGAAGTGATGCTCCCGATTTTCTGTAATGAGTTTTAGTACAGTCAGTATGACTCTTTAACCCCCCCTCTGCCCACCGCAGGCCTGGGACTTTGAGAGCATCGACACTGCCGACAGTAACAGCGACAGCAACAGGTTTGAGATAGAACCCATGAATGAGATTGTGCTCGGACGCAACGTCTGCCTCTCCTCCATGGTGAAGAGCTCCCTGCCTGACTCCTTCATCTGGTTTGCTCAGGTCAGTGGGTAAAATGTCAAAGGTCACTAATTAAAACCATTTGTAACATGTGATGGGGCCCCACCTGGATAAAGAATCCAAACCTGATCTCTTTTCTCTTGTGGTATTGTAGGATTCCAGCGGAGCCATCTGGAAACTGGATCTTTCATTCACCTACACGGTAAGTTTCCCACACTGACTCTTTGGTTTTTATAAAGAAAAAAACGCCCATAGAAGATAAATATAAAAACTCTGGCTGGAAATCCTTTTAAATTTTTTTTTATTACTTTGAAGGACTCATCTGGGTTTTCTTTACATTTCATTTTTTCTCTTCATTTTGTGTCATTGGAAGATTCTCTGTGCTTATTGTAAGAAAACCCGATTTACTATAAACTACAATGAAAATGAGATGTATATAGCTTTTTTTGCATGTCACTTTACTATTGGAGCACTATATCTATTAATATAAAATATATTTGACTGCCCTTCCTATGTCTTCTGTACTGAATAAAATTGTGCATAAAGCACTCTCTCACCAACCTAAATCCAATAATGAAGCAAATTTTCAATTTATAAATTGTTTCCCATATAATTAAACTGAGAATGAGTTCAACTGCCAATGACATCTCACCAAAAATTCAATCAGCCAATTGGCCCGCTGTCCAGACGTCCAGAATCTTTTAGAATCTCTAATTTGACATTAATTAGGACAAACGTATCAGGTGAGCCAAAGTCATCATTATTTATTTATATTGAGGTGAACATGAGTGTTAATAGTTATGTATAGATAATATTCTATTCTATCATGACATGTTTGTGATGGAAATCTTAGAGCTGGTTCACTCTAACAAGAAGTTTCAGGAGACCTGGCTGTCTTACACAGGAATATTTATTGAAGCACGATCAAGGAGACAAGGGAAACACCACGTGTGAATCACAGCGTACTGCTACCCAAATCTGAAGATGGTGTCCTGAAGCTCAGTATTTAACCCTCCCCAGAACTGATAAGTTCCGCTATATCCAAATAGGGTTATTCCTAACTCAGCCTGTCATGTGTGATGACTCTATTAGATATCAGATCCAAACAAGGAAAGACGTCAACCATTGCTGTCCTAGCAACAGCATAGCCTCTCTACAGTCTCTCTTATCCAGCGTCAACAACCAGGCGCCAGCCTGTTGTGTCTAACCCTGAAAACAGAAGATATCTAGCAGACCTTGGTCTACCAGAGGCCAGAGCCAACTCGGCCTTGTCAGGCACACAGAGTGAGACAGGCAAACAGAGACAGACAGTTGACCTGACCTGTGAAGCCCTGTCTTAAGTTACCTTTAACCTACAAGAGGGAAGTTTAACATACAAGAAGGAAAATTCCTTCACAATGTTGTAATAAAAAATTTGAATAAACATGCTGTATGGTCTGTGTGTGTGCAGAGTCCTGATCCAGAGTGCCTCTTTTCCTTCCACGCCGGCTCCATCCAAGGCCTGGACGTGTCGAGTAAATCCCACCTGATGGCCACCACCACTCTAGATGGTGAGTCACAGACATTTCCACACCTGCACATGTTTGCAAACACACTGACACACACACACACACACACACACACACACACACACACGCTATAACAGGTAATCTGCCTCTGTCCCTGCTCTCCAGGTTCAATCAAAGTTTTTGACTTCCTGGAAAAAAAGGAACTGACCACCAGTCGCTTCAATCAGGGTGGATCTACTCTCAGCTGGGCTTCACCTGTGGTGAGCTGTGTTGCTGTGCAAATGTATCATGCTCCCACAGATCATTTGTACTGACAGAAAACTGACCCCTGGTGTGGTTTCGCCAGGTGAACCAGAGCGGAGGTTTACTGGTGGCAGGCTTTGAGGACGGGGTGGTCCGTCTGCTGGAGCTGTACGACCCTCGGAGGCTGCATGTGGTCACTGGGCTCAGCCACAGAGGAGATGCTAAGCTGCGCCTCAAACAGACCTTCAAACCCCACAACGCCCCTGTAACTGCTGTCGCGTACGATCGGAATGGAGAGATCTTAGCCACAGGGGTAAGAGGTTTTCCAGGAAACAGTCTAAGTCTAACGTCTAAATTCATTCCTTGCACAAAGCTAGTACTATGTTATCTTCTTTACAATTAATTCACAATGCATTCTGGGTAAGTTGAGACTTTTTTCAAACTAAAAAACACGGTTGACCAAGATATTGCTCCATTCACGCCACCAGAAAGGAAATAAGGTTATCTGTTTACCTGTAGAGCCCGTGGTAATAATTAATATAATTCACTAGGTAAAGGAACAGTGACAGACCTTTGCTACAGCGTCACCCTCAATCTCACAACGCCATTAAACAGACATGGCTTTTATTGGGCAAACGCTCATATCTGACAGCTGAAATAAAAAAAATACATAGCCCAGAAAGTATTTTCCACTACACGTTATTTTGCAAAACTGCTGGTTTTGGTTAAATTCACATAAATCCAATTGTAGAAATTTGGATTATGCTGCAAGAGTGGTTTGAGAAGTTTCTATAGACACTTCAATAGTACATAATTTTGTCTGTTTTTTTTCCCATCTCACCTTTGTGACCCCTCTCCACCATCGTTCCTGCTCAGAGCTCAGACAGCACTGTGTTCTTCTTCACTGTCGGGGAAAAATACAACCCCATTGGCTTTGTCCACGTTCCCGGGCCGGTGCAAGCACTGGAGTGGTCACCACATTCCCACGTAAGTCTGGTGTCTGACCCGCTTGCGCTCAAATATCTTCGTGATGGAACAATATTGATCCAACCTGCTTTCTTTCACAAATTCACCCAGCGTAAAAACGGGCTGCTCATCCTGTGTCAGAGTGGTCACGTGGTCGAGGTGCAGAGTCCAGATCCAGAGGCCCAGAGGCCAACCAAAACCTTCCTGCTGCCTGACCTGCCCAGCAGATCTTTCAGGTTCAGGAGCATCAAATCTCGCATTAAGGTCTGGGCTTAGTCTGTCTTATCTTTAGTTTGTAGGGTTTTAATTGTATACATCCCTTTTTATGGCTCAACTACATCATACTGTATGTTTTGTTTGTAATCTATACCCTAATTACTCCTAATGTCTACTCCTTTCCTTCATTTCCCGCTGTCTTAAAGTTTATTTCAAAGGATCGCTGCATGATTTTAGTGGAAATAACTAGCTCCATTTAATTTTTAGTTTGAATTTGTGTATTTCAGAGAGAAGAGGAAATCGCAAGACGACAAGCCGTAAAAGAGAAGAAGAAAAAAGAGAGAGAAGAGAGGCTGAAAGAGAAAGAAGAGAGCATGAAAGAATCAAAGCAGCTAGACCCAGAGGAAGACGAGGAAGAGGAGGAGTTGCCACAAATTTACTTTCCCGACTCTTCAAGTCCTCTCTACTGTGGCTTCTACTCACAGCCTGGCCAGTTCTGGCTCTCCATGGTACAGACACACACACACACACACACACACACACACAATGTATTTCTTGTCAATAGACAATTATATCTCAGCAATCAGGAGATAACAACTAGGATGTTCAAGGAAATTATATAGGACTCTAGTAGTCAAATTATCAATCAATCAAAAATCTGTGACATTGTACACCAGCGTTTGACAGTTATACAGGAAGACCAAAAGAGACACGCACAACCCAATTTAATGCTCCCAAAGAAGAAGAAAATAAACTAGAATGCAATGCAACATTGAAAACTGTCTAATACGAAAAGTATTCAAGTATTTCAAATGCTCCTGAATCATAAGGTGTTTGGAAAACTATTATCAAAACATATTCAAGTGAAACCCAGCACCACAGTTTCATTGAAAAACTTCATGGTATCCCTCTTTGGGATGTCAAAAGACATTCTAGGAGATATAGAACATGAGAGGATGAAGCTATAAAAGGTAAAGGTATATCTAGAAATTGAATGATAATACTTTATCACAGAAATAATTCAAGAAGACAGTGAGTTTTTCCCTAAAGCCTGAATCCATTTCTCTCTTTTCTGCCTCCTGCAGGGAGGCTTTGACTCAGGTTTCTTGTATCACTGTAAGTTCTCTGAGAACCAGGACCAGGATCCGGAGCAGCGGCAGGATGAGCCCTTTGACTTCCTGCCAGTCGACAACACAGACGAAGACCCCATTCTCTCCATCACCTTCAGGTAGCCAGAGGGCAAATGAACAAATCAGTATTTTCTATACCAACAATGAATCAAATGACTGAACCCACAGAGAAGTTTTACCCACTCTGCAGCTTCTGCTCCTGTTGCCTCTTTTAGTTTCCAGTTTTGGTTTTATTGCACATTCACCACATGGTTCAGTCTTTTATCTACACCGTTTTCAGCAGCAGCAGGCAGCTGTTTTCAGGTGATAAACCCACTGTATCCTACCTGTCCAGCATCACACAGCAGACAGGCACAGTTAACAGTTTGCTGGTGAAGACAGTGGAATATTAGCAGCTAAAGAGACATATTTTTCACGCGAGTTGGTGGAAATCAAATCAGAGCTAGGAACAGGAATGTTGGACTTACATTCATCAGGTGGACACAAACGCGACTCCAATGGGATGATACAGTAATGTTACTCTGTGTCTGCTGGATGTGTAAAAAGGCAACTGTGTGCTTAAATGTTAGCCATCATAACGTTATAAGGTCGGGGCTATGTGTCTGTCAGCTTGTTTTGGAGTTTTTCCACAGTCTAGTGGTATTCACCAAAGAAAGACTGTTAAAAATAGAAATAAAAAATGAATGAAATAGGGCTAGAAGTTAGGGAGTTAATCTTCAGAGCATCCTTCACACAGGAACCACAGTACTATTACCTGTATAAAGCTTCCTTCCTGGTGTTTTGTAGCTCCAACAGGCAGCTGATGCTCTGCGGCATGCATTCAGGCTTCATCAGGGTCTACCCTCTGCAGTCCGGTGACCACAGCCTCACCTCTATGCAGGCCTACTGGGCTCTCAGCGTCCACGACAACCAATACGGGCACGTGCGGCAAATCCGCTGGAGCCATGATGACCAATTTGTGCTGACGGGGGGAGAGGACGGGAACATCTTCTCCTTCACCTTGCTTCCACCAGAGGAGCTGGAGAAAGGTCTGCAGAGAAAGAGGGCCAAGGTCCCGTCCCCCAGGGTCAGTCCACATTAACATTTTTTGTCGCTCTATGGTCAATTGCCCACTTTGGTCCAGACTGAATTACCTCAACAACTTCTGGATGAATTGCCATGAAATATGGTAAAAATATTCATGGTTCGTCCAATAATTTGGTTTACAACCTGACAGAGCCACTAGCATGGCTGTAGTTTTGTGGACTTTTTGGACTCTACGGTTACAGTTTATCGTATGCTGTACAAATTATAAAGCCCTCTGAGGTAATCTTGTGATTTTGGGCTATATTAATAAAATTGACTAAATTGACTAAATATCTAGTTAAGGTGAAACAATGAATTCTTCTAACATGAGCCAGGCAAGGCAGAGTTCATGAGGCTTTTACTGTGGTAATAAGTGGAATGCATTCAATGTGAAAAACATTCTGCAAAATTTTCCTGCAATGATGTATTTCCTTTAGGAACAGGTTGATTTAAAAGGAATAACAGCACAGTTTGTGTGTTTCAAGGTGTCACACTGACACTCATTCACACTTGAATGAGATCTAAAGTGTCACTACTGATACATGTTGTTGATAGCCACATCAGCAGTTTTTTTTAAAAAGAAATCATCACATGGTTCAGAATTTTTTGGGGGCAAAAGAACTGTTTAATGGACAGTACCATGCAGGTTGGTCAAATGGATGGTTGTAGATGAATATGAATGAGAAAATAATATCGTCTTGTCCACACGGAATTCTAACAGGTGGGTCTGGAGAATGAGCCGTTAGCCCAGGACATTGAGGACCCTTCAGCCTACAGGTGAGTGTGAATCTGTTTAGAGATAATTTGGTCCTCTTTTTCTCTGTCACCCTATTTTTGTCTTCTGTACGTCTTTTGTTTTTCTTTCTTTCTGTGTCTATTTGTGAAATGTACTTGTACAGTAGAGAACTGTCTGTATTTTATTTCTTATTATATTGGAATTTCTTACATTTAGCTACAACTACTTGTACGCATCACTGTAACCCAAGAAAATCATTAAAGTTTTACCTCATCTAATGTTCTTACCCTCTGCCCCAACCCTGCTCCCCCCTAACTCCCTCCAGCATAGAGATGGCTAAGCAGAAGCTGGAGGATGACCATCTGCGTCACGAGGCCGAGCTGAAGATTGCAGCGAAGCGTAAGAAGCTGGCTGAGCTCCAGGAGAAGTATAAACAAGTGCTGAAAATCAACCAGAGTCTGCCTGAGCATGTTCGCCTGAAACCTGAGGTACACACACACACACACACACACACACACACACACACACACACTCATCCACTGCCATCTGGTTGGACAGTTTATGTTGCTGTATTTGGTTTAGTTTTAGAATAAACTAAAACACGCACCCAAAATTCACACCAGAAGCGAGACATTATCTTTAAGGTTTGGGAGTGAATGTATGTCAATGCAATGCGCTCACCTGTGTGTGTTTTTGTGTGTAGGAGCTGCAGCTGAACCCGTGTTTCAAAGAGCAGGCAGAAAAGGTCAAGGCCCAGCGGGTTAGGGAGGTCAGACAGCAGCTGGCCTGGGAGAAGGAGCGCAGCAGCATAGCACTCAGCAAACTACAGAGCCTGTACTGTTTAAACACACACACATACACACAGACATTATTCATAATAATTGAAGATGGGTTAAAAAAGCTTACTTGTTGTATAACTGGACTAAATAACAAAACCTGTCTTTGAAAAGAGTTTGGTAAATAAAGTTAAGTTTTCTAGTTCACTGCACATTTATCAGCTAAGTTAAGAATGGAACACAAAGGTTGGATGTTTCCAGATGTTCTTTTGTGAGAGAATCTCAGAGGGATTCACTGTTTTGAATGGATGTAAAGAATGTTCATAAACCGTCAGCCCTTCTTTGGAGTCATGAGTTATTACTGACAACAAAATACATTGTTTTCATTGTCAGGTACTCTACAGGGACCAACGTGGTCACTGTAGTTGCCATCCACACTGACCACAGAGTCTCCACCTACCGTCTGCCAGCGCTCGTTGAAGCGCTGACCGAGCATTCAACCCAGCTCGGACATCAGAGCAGACCCGGCTCGCCTGGAAGAGATGGAGCTGCTGCACCAGGACGCAGAAAAGAGCCGAGCCGAGCCGAGCCTGCAAAAGACAGCAGCGAGTTGGAAGGTAGGAACATGATTGTGTATTTGTTTCACCTGTCAAAGACATGCTTAAACCCATCACCTGCTCGTGTTCTCCAGAGGAGGCGGTGTTGCGACCCGCGGTGGTTCGTCGAAAGGATATAAAGCTTACAGATCGGCAGGTCGAGAGGCTCCGCAAGGCGACGGAGAAAGCCGAAAAGGCCCGAGCCAAGATAGAGAAGAGGAAGCAGGAATGGGCCCAACTGTGAGTGTCATGTCTGACAACATCGCCTCAGTCCTCTGGGCTCAAATTAGATTTACATGGCATTCTCTGTTTTCTTTTATGTTCACGGTGTTTCCTGTATTCTGTATTCTTCCTGAATTGTTGGCATCTCAGTCACGAAGAGAAGCCAGACAAGAACTACGAGGATCCGCAGGATGTGCAGGCCATCCGCGAAGCCAAAGAGAACATCGGAGACTTAAAGCTGAAGTCAGATAAAGACTTCACAGTGCCAAAACACCTGAGGATGAACGCTGAGGGGAAGAGAGCACAGCTGATAGACCTGGAGCAAAATGTACACACACACACACACACACACATATGCTAACGCTTATAGTATATACTATACATATTTGAACGTGATGTATGTGATGTATTATGGACTCATTGGTGTCCCGTGAACGATGCACAGATGCATTGTTCCATCTGAACGTCACAAAAAACGACTCCTCAACAACAAACAGGAATGAGTTGTGGCTGTTCATCTGGTCTGGATAATGTCTTAATTTAGAAATTGCTATATGTAGAGCGGAAGCAATTAGCCGATGGCAAAGCAAAAATGCCAGTAATTTCCCAGTTCCGAGTCCTTAATTGTGGACATTTGCTCCTTTTCTTTGTCTTATGTGATAATTAATTGAACTCAAACTCACAAATGTTTTAAAGTTATAGAGAAAATTATTAACAGATTAATAATAAAATAAAAATCAATACATTTTACAGTGATGGGAAGAACAGATTTATTTCATGACTCTGTCCATCCCACCAGATCCGTAGGAAGCAGACTGAGATTAATGGACGGATCATGGCGTTGCGTGACTCCAAGGTTCGCCTGGTGTCTCAGCTGCGCGCTCATGCGCAGCAGGTTCAGAGGGTCCAGCAGTGTTTGCCGGACCATCTCCACCGCCCTGTGCCCGCCCTGCCCACTATACTGGCCGAGGAAATCCCAGAAAAGAGGCTGCGATACAACCGCACCACCCTTGAGCAATACCGGATCCTGAGGGAACAGAGGTACAGGAGCCAGTCTAGACTTAGACAAAAGTAGAGAAAAATAAAACTTTTGATTTGATGAGGTGATTTTCAAGGACCAGCGGGTCTTTAACAGTCATGTATAATTATTGCTTGTTTTTTTTTTATTACTTACTTAGTTGCTACAATGGTTTCAACGCTTTTATTCCAGGCCACCTTTTATAGATGAAATATTTTTGAAGAAGTAATTAGAATACAAACGCCTGGTCATTTTCCCGACTCGATTGTATAACAATGCACCATTTGGCAGACCTTTTAATCCAGATTATAAACAAATACATATTCAACTCATTTTCCTGCAGGCTTTTGAAAGGTAGATGTAAACACAACATAGTCCTTCTAGGGCCACCCTACGCCAAGAGGAGCTGTTGCTCTGTCACCTAGCATCACTAGCTTAGCTGTGGTTTAGAAAAGGTCCAGCTAAGCCAGAACTTGCAGGGGTTTCCACTGGGTGCTAAACTGGACCTGATTGCTTTGTTAAAACAAGCACAGGTTCAGCTGAACAGCAGCTAAACTGCAGCTAAACCGGGTGTCTGAGACGCCCAACGTGTAGCTCCACAAATGCATCATATAAAATCAGAAGCCTTTAATTTTACTAACACAGTTAAATAAGTTTTACACTTGATTATCATAAAAACATACATGGTAAAATATTTAGATTTTTAAAGGTAATAAAATCAGATCTGAGCTGTAGAAAGCTGTCCTTATACTAAAGTTGAACCTCAGTCAAACCAGGTCTGCAGCAGGTTATGTTAAACCTCAGATACAGTGACCTCAACAGGAGTTTAGGTCATTTCTACAGGACACAGCAACCAGGTTCATACTAAAACACAGGTGCAGTTTAAACCGCAGCTTCTGCAGACACAGCAATAAGGGGTTTAAGTGATCATGTGACTTTGACCCAGACAACACTGGTTTAAACCCGTCTTAAACCTTAAACTGCAGCTAAGTTCAAAGATACAGGTATATTTTTAAAGGAATATATCTACTTTATTTATTCTCAAACAGGTTCCAGACCATGGGAAAGGAGGAGCAGGAGGGAGCCACAAGTTTATTGGAGCAGCTGGAGAAAGAGGAGGAGGGAAGAGAAGAAGGGACTCCCAACCTGTTTGCTTCATATGTAACCAAAGAAGAAGAAGAGACAGCAGTGGAGGAAGGAGCAGAGCTGAGCGAGCTGGAAGAGGAGCTCCGGAGGGAGGAGGAGATCAGACTGCTGTACAAGCAGGACTCTCTGCTTGAACAGGTCTGTTATTTTTTCCTTAAATGCTGAATCTTTGATTTATAAAAGACCATTAGATTAGATTTGTAATCATGAACAATATATCTTCTGGAATCTACTGAATATTTCAGGCTGACAATGTGTACCATGTAATACAGTGATTTGTGGATGTATGTTTTGATCATCAGATGGAGAGCTCGGTGCTTCAGTTTGATGCAGAGCTCATGCTGCTGCGTCACGAGAAGCTGCATCTGGACTGTGAGCTGAAGCAGGCCGACCTCCGTCAGCTGACGCTCTACCAGGAGCTGCTGATTCTCAAGGAGTATGAATCGAGGGAGGATAGGGTGCAGGAGAAGCTCAACGGATGCATTAAGGAGGAGAACAGCATTACGGTGGGAGAGAGTTTATGTTCATGTGGATAATCTTTTCATTTGGTTCCTTTAGCAATCTGTTTAAAGGGCCGTGCCAGTGTTTTTTGTCTGATTTTACATAAAAAACCTATTTAAAAAACTGTGTCTACTTGGGGCCCCTTGTCAGCCGATGTCTATGAGTCGTTAGTATTCCCCCCTCTGAACTTCTCACATTGTTTCATTTAAAACAACTCTTTAAGGCCCAGACAGGTCAAATTATCCAATATTTCACAAAAAACTCAAAGGTTAAAGACCAAAAAATGAAAACAAATTTGTGTAGCAGACCAGACAAAACTAACCCTAGGTTGGGAACCACAGGACTAAATGACCCAACTGTACGTAATTTAGTTAAAACTAGCTCCACTTCAAGCAGCTAAACAGTCAAATGCTACATATGCTATAATAATTAACAATAATAATATTTTACATGATAATATTTTGGTCACAGGAGGCAGTTTTCAAGAATAAGTACTTTTAATACTTTAAGTACATTAAGCTGATATTACCTCTGTACTTTTACTAAAGTATGATTTTAAATGCAGGACTTTAACTCGTAATGAAGTGTTTTTACACTGTTTTATTGGTACTAAGTAAAGGATCTGCGTACTTCTGCCACCACATGAGAACTTAAAGTCCCTGACTTTGGCATCTCCCAATAGTAATATCAAAGTGGCAGACAGCAATGCATGCAGCTAACTGAAACATATATCGTAAGCTGCACCGATCACCGATCCTCACTAGATTATTTCTACAAAAATAAAACTTGAAACAATCAAAATTACATTCGTTAGTTGACCTAGTCACGTACATATTCTAAAAATGGTGGCTTTAACTGTTATTGCTGACTGCTAATGTAGTGCGTATTTTTCAGCATTTACTGAACACTGAATTACAAAATACCACTGTTGCATCACAGCATGTCATTTTTTTAAACAGTTGGGGATTCATTAAAATTTCATTAAAACCAGTTGATTTTAAACTTGATTAACAGACCTGAGAAGAGACCTGGGACACTCAGTCACATTTTTCAGTCATCTGTCTCAAGCACAGCTATTTTAATCAATCCAGCTGTCTACACAGGCCACGCACAATCTTTTCTTCATTTTTACATGTGTAACTGCAGTGATTGTGTGTTGCCAACACACAGGTCACCTACACTCAGTACTCTGCCTGAATGCATCCTGTGTAGACACAGATGGAGCACTGAAGCTGCTGCTGTGTACAAAGTGACACTGTTTGTGTGTGGACGCAGATGATTTACTTCTTCAGATCACTGTTAATAGATCCTCATGTACTTATTCGTTACACCCGCCCCTCTCTGTCCTGACAGTCTAAGCTGGAGGAATGTAATGAACAGCTGGAACTGAAGCGGGGGGCCATATCCAAGCTGCAGGAGAGAGAGAGGGCTCTGTTTGCTGTCTTCAAGGCCTCGCTGGGCGAGGAGAACAACTTTGAAGAGTTTCTGACCAAAGTCTTCAAGAAGAAAGTGAAACGTGTTAAGAAGAAGGAGCAGACGGGAAGTAAAGGCAAGAGGAAGAAACTCAAGTGTACAATGTCATGTGATTGTGTGATGCTGTGACAATTTGTCCGTGTGTCCTTTATGATCCAAATCTGTGTTTGCAGAAGACGAGAACAATGACAAAGACAGTGATGAAGACAGTGATGAATACGATGATGATGATGATGATGATGATGATGATGACGACGATGACGATGATGATGGCACTCTGGACAGTGTTTGTCCTCCAGGTCAGTATTGTGGTGGGAAAAATATTAGAATCCTTTAGCTTTTCACAGTATAGTGTAAATGTTTATTTGTGTCCTACAGGATGTTTCCAAACATTTAACTTAAGACCCTTAAGAACTGTATTATACGGGTACACTTACTCACGGAACATGTGCTACCAGGTCGTGAGGAAATATGATTTGGCAAAAAAAGCTGAATGATAATTATCTAACTTTATAGGTTATTTGTGTGGTAATGGCCTGAATTCGGTATGGCCTGTTTGTGCTGCATCTTCTCTTATCACGGATATTGAACTGAAGTAGGTTCATCCATACGTGAGGTCATCACCCTCTTACGCTTGGGACAAACCTGAAGACTACCTGAAACCTATACCTATAAAGACTGGACAAACCACACATGAAGACTGTTTCCACCAACCACATTTTCTAGTGTTTGACAGTCGGAAAAGGAGCATAAACCAGACAACTGAGTAAACTGTAACAACTGTTCACAGGGAAGGACAGATGATCCTCACCAGCAGAACACATCAGTGAAATCCAGAATAGGGCAAAGCCTTTGATGCTGTTGAGCCACGGTTGAAACCCAAAACAGAGTAACTTTAAAGTGGAGCTGTGCTTTTAGTTAGTAGTGGCAAGAGCACATCACAGATGATGGCCGTTGTGTTTTGGATATGAAGCATTTTCTGGTGCTTCAAGTTTAACGGGCTTTAACTTTAGTTTCAACTTTAAGTATGAATCTGTGTGTGTGTGTGTCTCAGGCTGTGAGCCGGAGTTGTTTGAGAACACACTGCAGCTGCGTGAGCGTCGGCTGGATCTGGAGGAACTGCTGGCGGAGGAGAAGAAGAGTGCTGAAGCTCTGAAGAAGGAGTGTGAAACCCTCATCAAGAAGGTCAGAGTGTGCTTTTCATTGCTCTCATCTCCTCGTCTCATCTGACATGTTTCTGTTACCATGAGCTTTTTTTGTCACTCACATCCTGGCGTGTGATGTTGTTCGCTTGGTTCTGCAGGAGAAATCAGTGAAGAGCAGTCGGAAGGCAGCAGAGGACGACCTGGAGTTAGTTAACAGGGAGAAACAGCAGAAAATTAATGAACTGGATGTGGTGGTTCCTCTCAGACTGAGCCAGGTAAACAGGAAACTGTGTTCACTGAGTTAAGTTCAATGATGACAAAACAACTGAGTGAAGACAAAAAAAATTCAAGCTCTAGTCAACAGATTTGTAAACATATTTTTGATGACCTTGGAAGACGGTTAGCAGTGCAGTACAAACAAGTAATACCTCAACGTAAAATGAAGCAATATTTATCTTGATGGTATTATTCTTCTGTCAGGGCGATTTAAAAGCCATTGTGTTTCATTGGAGGTGTTCCTGAGCATTGGCTATTGACACAAACAAGCACAAAGAAAGCATAGAGAGGTAAAAAAAAAAAAAGAAGCGATTTGCAACCAGACCACCTTTAAGAAACAGAAACAAAAAATTTGAGCATATTTAACATCGTTGAGAACTATGAAAATCAGCAAATATTCACATCCGCATACGACTGGAACGAGTTCAATTATTTTATTTTAATATTGGCAGCCGTGAACTTCCATACAACACAATACCTTTGTGTCTCGCAAAACACTTTTGTAAAACAGGAAGATTCTAATTTACGTGCTAATTTTGACTTCACGTGTTATATTTCCTAATTTTTCATCTCCTGAAAACACTCTGTCCCTTTCTCTTCCTTCCACATTCTTAATCATCTAACAGATTGAGTTTGTCACTAACGGCTCGGTGCCGTCTGACCTGAGCTCAGCGTTGGTCCTGGACAGGACGGAGCTGAACAGGCTGCAGGAGCGCATCAAGCAGTTGCAGGTGGAGATTTGCCAACAGAGTGATATGTACGTTCAGGCCCGCCAGCAGTACGCCAGACTCATCAAAGAACGCAAGGACATGGATGCCAAGATCCAGGGTAAGACTGACACAGGCCAACATCAGGTCCTAAATTCAATACATAAGTCAACAAGTCAACAAGTCAAGAGAAGACGCTAACAGATGAAAACAAATCCAGATTTGTGGCAGAGCATAATTTCTTCGCTGGTCGTAGTGATTATTGCCAGTTCCAGAAAGTGACATCCTTAGATATTGATCTGTGTGTTCGTGTAGATTTGGAGAAGCAGTGCAACCAGCTGATGATGAGGAAGTTTGGGAGGCTGGTGGATCTGGAGGCTCTTCAGACACTGTCGGGGGACAGGAGACTGGAGGAGCTCAAGCAGGAAAAACTCCAACGTGAAGCTGCATACGCCAAGGAAATCAAACAGTGGGATGTACGCTGACCTTTGTGTGTCAAGTCAAGTCAATATTATTTGTATAGCACCAAATCATAACAAAAGTTATCTCAAGACACTTTTTACATAGAGTAGGTCTAGACCATACTCTTTAAAATATTATTTACAGAGACCTAACAGTTCCCACCATGAGCAGCACTTGGCAACAGTGGAGAGGAAAAACTCCCTTTTAACAGGTAGAAACCTCGAGCAGAACCAGGCTCTGGGTGGGCGGCCATCTGCATCGACCAAGTTGGGTTGAAAGGGGAGAAGAGAGGGGGAGAGGGGAAACAGAACAGGAGGAGAGACAACAAATCAAACTAATAATAATAACAACTGCAGCAGTGAGTGTGGAGCAGGAACATGGGGGCAGTAGATGGCCGGCAATCACAGATCCAGAATCTACAGCTCCAGAGGCAGAAATACCTGCAGAAAGTGAGAAGGAAGTGGAGTTAGTAACATGTATTAGTGGGATAAGAATGCATACGGATGGAGAGGGAGAGGAGGAGAGAGAAGGTCAGTGCATCATGGGAAATCCCCCGGCAGTCTAAGCCTATAACAGCATAACTAAGGGATGGTTCAGGACTCACCTGAGCCAGCCCTAACTATAAGCTTTATCAAAAGGAACGTTTTTAGCATACTCTTAAATGAGGAGAGGGTGTCTGCCTCCCGAACCCAAACTGGGAGCTGGTTCCACAGAAGAGGAGCTTGATAACTAAAGGCTCTGGCTCCCATTCTACTTTTAGAGACTTTAGGTACCACAAGTAACCCTGCATTCTGTAAACGTAGTGCTGTAGTGGGGCAATACGGTTCTATCAACTCTTTAAGATACGATGGTGCCTGACCAATAAGAGCTTTGTAAGTGAGGAGGAGGATTTTAAATTCTATTCTGGATTTTACAGGGAGCCAGTGCAGAGAAGCTAATATCGGAGAAATATGTTTTCTTTTGCTAGTTCCTGTCAGTGCACGTGCAGCCGCATTCTGGATCAGCTGAAGAGTCTTTAGAGACTCATCAGGGCAGTCCGATAATAAGGAATTACAATAATCCAACCTAGAAGTAAAAAAATGCATGGACTAGTTTTTCTGCATCTTTTTGAGACAGAATGTGTCTGATTTTTACAATGTTACGTAGGTGGAAGAAGGCAGTCTTTGAAGTCTGTTTCTGCATCTATAGATAATGCGATACCAGCAGAAAAATTGCAGGTCATCCAGTTTTTTATGTCCTTAATGTATGCCTGAAGTTTGGCTAACTTATTGGTACTCATCTGGCTTTATCGATAAATATAATTGAGTATCGTCTGCATAGCAGTGAAAGTTTATAGAGTGTTTCCTAATAATACTTCCTAAAGGAAGCATATATAAGGTGAATAAAATTGGTCCAAGCATAGAACCTTGTGGAACTCTGTGACTAACTTCGGTGTGCACAAAGACATATTATTATATTCTTCTTCTTGACACAGCCAAGTTTCAGTTAGACAAAATATATCCATATGATAGTCAGATATTAAATCGTTGACTAACACAGCTTTAGACGACAGAGATGTAATATTTAAGTCCACATTTAATTCTCTTATTTTGTTGTAAAGGCTACACTGGTGGTTTTTTAAGTTTTTATGAGTAACTCCTCTTCGGTTTAAATTTGATTGAATTAATTGAAGTGGTCGGTGGGCAGACACAGTCTCTATGGGGTTTTTTATGGGGTTTTGGGTGGGTAACCGCTCTAATGGAAGCGCAGAGAAGCGTGTAGGACTGCAGTTCTGCCTCCTGGTCTCAACTCTGGATTGTCACGGTGTGGGACCACTAATAAACTTTCAAATTTATGGATATGAGAGCTGCACGCAGAGCGTGTGTGTGTGTGTGCGTGTGCGTGTGTGTGTGCATGCTTGTGTAAGATGTCTGTATCTCTGACTTGTTTGGTTCTGATCCTCTTTAAACTCAAAAAAGTAATTTAAAAAAAAAACTTTTATTTCGATTTTATAGTAAGTTTATTGATCTTTTTTTCTGGATTTGTGTGTGTGTGTGTGATATTCAGGCAAAAGTAGAAGAGGCGCGTGATGCTATGATGTTGGTGCTCAGGCGTAACACAGAGCTTCTCAGAAGAAAGTTGAGTCTCCTCGAACAGAAGAGGGAACTGGAGCATAAACTCAATGCTCGGCAGAAGAAAATGGTAATTTCTCTTCATTAAATTCAGTGTATTTATATTTTATTAATCAAAGCTGCCGTCCAAAATGTTAATATATTTCACCTTTTTTCAGTCAGATAAGCAGCAGGCCACAACCTCTCACAACCTCTGTTCGCACAGAATTTCAGTTACCTCTTGAACTTTGCCCACCAGCTGGTCTCTAACTGTGTGTGTGTGTGTGTGCTGGTTGGTGCTGGACAGGTAGCATACAGTGGGTTAATCAGAGCTTGTCTGCTGAAAACAGCTGCCTGCTGAGGTTGATGATAGTGCTGAGATGCTTAAAAGCTCTGTGGAGCTGCAGTGTTGGTGAAGATTTTTCTGTAGGTTCAGCACTGCAAGTGACACCTTCTACATTACACATAGTCATTTGAGCTATCATATTATATTATAAATGTAAAAACGTGAATTAGTAGAGCTTTAATTCATTCATTCATTCCAGCGGTCAACAAGAAATCAACATGTTAAGCAGGAACTTTTTTGGCAGTGGTTATTTGTCATTACATGTGATACATTATTTTATTCCTCTTATTTAAAAATGTACATCAATATTTGTATATTTGCAATGTCAAATGATTATGAGTAATGTGAAGGTGTTGCTCTTAGTGATGAACCCACAGAAGAAGAAGAATTATAACCAATGGGCGTCTGTTAGCTCATACAGTAGTTTTGGTTTTGCAGCACATTTCCTGTATGGTTCGGCGCTTTCATCAACCCAGGCAGATTTTTTCAGAAACAAGCTCTGATAAACCCACTGAACACTACTTAGTCAGCATCAAACGACAGACTGAAGAATTTGGTGATTAGCTGGTGAATATAGTTGAGGATTTACTACCTAAAGACCCAGATGCCAAATTTGCTAATACGTTTGCCACTTTATAAAGTGATAATATGTGTATGAGGTGTATGTACATATTTGTTTGAGTTTGTTCATGTTCGTCTGTTTACCACATGCCTTTATAGACATCTGCTTGTGTGTATCCAGGGCACAGAGCTCCAGGAATGCAGGAGACATGAAAACCAGAAGGAGATTCAGAGCCTCCAGGCGCTGGTGAAAACCCAGTCGCAGCAGGCTGAGGCCTTCAGGAGAGAAATTGCCCTCCTTTCCCGTAAAGGAGCCCACGTCCTGCCCCCTGGCCAGTTCCAGCTGCCCCATGGCCAGGCCCGGCTGCCCCACGGTCAGGCCCGGCTGCCCCACGGTCAGGCCCGGCTGCCCCACGGTCAGGCCCGGCTGCCCCACGGCCAGTTCCGGCTGCCCCCCGTCCAGGCGCAACGGCCCACTAGAGAAGTTTTAGATTCAAGTTTGCCTTTCAAGAAACAAGTCAAAAAGGGTTGCTAAAATTGTTAAGTTTCCTTTGTCTAACTTTAGACTTATCAGACCTTATTGACCACTAAATGATGCAAAAGTGTACATGTGTGCTTTTAATTTAACTTTCTACTATAAGTTTTTACTATGGTTGTGTTATACATAAAAATGTACCAAAATAACAGTAGATGGATGTGTTATTTCTATTAATCGCTATAAAAGTTGAAGAAAGTAAGGCTATAGTAAGAGGGAACAAGAAAAAGACAAGATGTAAAAACTAAAAAAAAAAGGATGGAGAGAGGTGTGTGGGGGTAATCGACCCCTCAAAATGATAGCTGAGTGCTGTAACCACGGTAACGACGTCTACGCCGCTTGTAAACAAACATGGCCGCTTCACAACTGCCATAGTTAAACACGTAGACACCACATTGGCTGCTGCTTGCGACATCGCGCAGAGGACGCCAGAGACCACTGACGGATTCACAACTACATGGTTGTCCATAAAATGTAGGACTGCGGAGCGGAGCCCATCAAACTTTTAAAATGTGATCATGTATGAACGGTGAGAGTTGTCGCAACAACCTACGTTTTACGGCAGCGAAGCTTCCGTTTGGATTGGACGTGTTGTGCCGTAAAGCGCGTTGGTTACAGAACGCATGGGACTGAGCTGGGCCAGCGTGTGAGAGCGACTCAAATGTAAGTTTCACCAGTACAAATGTTTATCTGTTGTTGTTCGCGTCAACGGTTCAGATAAAGCAGAGAGCGGGGTTATCGATGGTATAATAACATCTGTCGATAGCCATTGTTTATGCTGTTAACGTAAGCTAACTAGCCCCCGAAAAAGCAGCTAAAACCTTTAACGTTATTCCGAGTGAACACAGCCTCATAAAATGTGGATATTTAGATTAAAAGCCGGTAGAAATACCATCATTTAGTGTATGTACGTGTTTACATTTACTTTAAACCGCTGTTTTAGTTTTTTTCACCCCTGCACATTTACGTTATATGCTACAGTGTGTTTGTTGTCCTTTAATGTGTTAAATACCAGGCCTTAAAAGTCGTAACATTGTGTTTTTATTTTTCAAAGAATAATCAAAATATGTATTTTATCATATTTCTGTGGCCCAGCTTTAAGTTTATCTCTATGTTGAACCTGCTTATATTAGATCAACAAACATAGATCTTCTGCAGTTACCTGTGAGGAACTGCCCTGTTCCTTGTAAATCTGACTCCCTTCATACCGAAATGTAGACGAAAATCAAACTGATCAAACTTTCCTGCAAGCTTTGTCCAAAGGTTTAAGATACTTACTGCAGTTAAAGATTAAGAACTGTGTTATATTGTAGTGTAGTAGTGTATTTCTGCAGACACCTTCATCTTAGGTAGTCACAAAATAGGCCTGGAAATATGTGGGACTTTGGTACATAAATGTTTTTGGAGCCCAAATTTCTGATTATTTGTATGTCTGTTCTTTTGGCTGTTGTCCTCTTCTCCATTTCTCTCTCGGACTTTAGGATGGAGGCTAAATCCAAAAAACCCTTCTCTCCTAAAGGTGGAAAGAAGTTTATGCAGAAAGGAAAAGGTAAGCTGAGGTTAACATTAACCAGCTATGCACTCCATCACTTTCAACCAGTTTTGTCATTGGCACCTCTCACTCTGTCCAGATTCCATAGGGTCCAAACTTGGTGGAAAACCAGGCGGTAAAAAGCCTTTCAAACCGTACAACAGCACAGAGAGGAAGGGCAGACTGGGTAAGGGTGGGGATAGCGGCAAGAACCAACACAAATTTGCTTTCTCCAAAGCCGGGAATGGGCAGCAGAAGAGGAAACTGCCGCCTTTTAAAGGGAAAAGTAAAGACGAGGAGGGTGAAGGTGAGAAAACATCTACTTGTCAATTTTTGTCTTTGCACAACCTGTCAGATTACAACGTGCTTCTGCATATTTCAGTCTTTCAACTCTCAGTGCTGCTGAACATTTTGACCACATTTTGACGTGTTTTTCAGGGGTGGACAGTAACAAAGTACATTTACTTTAGTGTGCTATACTTAACTACATTTTGCAAGTATCTGTACTTTACTTGAGTATTAATTTTTTTGGAAACTTATGACTTTTACTCTCCCACAAACTTTAACTTCTGTTCCCCCACTTCCTGGATTCTAGGTCAATCTTTTTCTTGATCGCTGAACTGTCAAAACATTGTAGTTGATTTCTGTGTGTGTGTGTGTGTGTGTGTGTGTGTGTGTGTGTGTGTCATCAGGTCCGGTGGCTAAGAAGATGAAGACTGGTGAGTTTAAGCCAAAGACGAAGGAGCTGACAAAGGAGGAGCTGAAGAAGAACAGGCAGCAGATGAAGAAGGACCTGAAGAACAGCAGACAGCAGGCGGAGCGGAAGGACATGTTCCAGATCATTTGTCAGGCAAAACGAGTCTGGGGAGACCTCAGGAGGTACACACACACACACACACACACACACACACACACACACACACACTCTCACACACACTCACACACACACACACACATACACCCTGGCCTTCTTTATGCCTTTTTTACCCTTTGATCTACCACTGTATGTGTAGTAAAACTATTCCCATGACGTGAAAGCGTCGGCTGTCTGCTCATTGACAAATGATGGGGGCGTACGTGTTTCACAGGAAGAACTGCGACAACGACCTGAAGAAGAAACTAATGAAGGAGCTTCATGATCTGATCCGTGGGAAGATCAAACAGGTGAGCCTCGCTCTGCATTTTCAACCATTTACTGCAGATTTTTTATTTGGTCTGTTTTAAGATTAAGTTTAACCCCGCTGCCGGTGGCCTTTTACCTACAAAAGTACCTATAGAAATAGTTTGTTATTACCTGGTTTATTACAACTTGTGTAGTCAGTTCTATCAGTAATTATAACATTGGACTCAACAAGTTAAAAGGTGAGATTTGGGAACACGGACACGCCACTAGAAAGAAGTCTGTAGGGTCAACGAAACACAAGCAAGTCGGACAGGAAGAATCTCACAATGTTGTAATGTTGGAAAAAAGCTGAGATCCGTCTTGTATTCTCGAGCTACGTAGTGAAATACTGCGTACCGTCGTCTCTGACTGTCGCTCTGTTGCCTCCAGATGGCGTTTGCTCACGACTCAGTGCGAGTGCTGCAGTGTTTCATCCAGTTCGGCAGCCACGAGCAGAGGCGGGAAGCGTTCGAGGAGCTCAAAGGTGAGCAGACGTCTGCTGCCTTTTTAACTGTCCTCTACTGTACTTGTCTGTCCGTCTGTGATTCCCATGTTCACATCATCAGACAACTGAAGGTGGCAGCTGCTGTTATCATGCTTGTTTCCTAACTTGAGATTTCAGCAGTCTTATAGCGTTACTGTGGTACTGTGAGCTGTTCTGTTGTGACTCCAGCAGAGACCTGTATTGGAATTAACGAACACAAACAAAATGAAAAGAGAAACACAAACTGAGTTGCAGTGGGATACTGAGTAGAAAAATGTTGCTTGATGTTTTTGATTAAACTAGTGCTGTAATGACATTGCATTTCTACCCCCTGCTGTGTGCACGTCCTCCACACGTCTATGAGGGAAATTGTTTCCAGCTCCTGGAGAATTAACATTAACAAGAATTAACTGTCGGTGCTTCGTTGTCTCCTGCAGATGACGTCATCGGTTTGTGTAAGTCACAGTACGGCAAACACGTGGTGAAAAAACTGCTGATGTACGGGTGAGTCAGCTCAGATTGCTTCTCTTCTTCGTCTGATATGCTATAATGTCCTAATAATATACACACACACACACACACACACACACACACACACACAGGACTTGTTGATGTAGTTTGTTAGTTCGGACCATTTAAAATGTATAGATGTTATTTGAGTTGTGTGTGTATGAGGTCTGTGTGTGTATTTCCTCCACAGGAACAAGGAGCTTCTGGCGGCTGTGATGCAAACGTTCAAAGGTCATGTGCGGCCGATGCTTCGCCACACCGCCGCCTCGTCCGTCATCGAGTATGCATACAACGACAAAGCTGTGCTCGCACAGAGACTCATGCTCACCGAGGAGCTGTACGGGAACACCTTCACTATCTGCAAGGTACACACACACACACACACACACACACACACACACACACACACACACACACACACACACACACACACGTAATGAAGTAATACATCTCTCTCTCTCTCTCTCTCTCTCTCTCTCTCTCTCTCTCTATATCTATCTATCTATCTATCTATCTATCTATCTATCTATCTATCTATCTATCTATCTATCTCTGCTGTTGACTGATCATTTGGCTGTCCGTGTGTGTCCAGTCGTCAGTGTGTAACACCATCGAGAAAGTTGCAGAGGGGAACCCGGACAAGCTGAACAACATCATCGACGAGATGAAGCAGATTCTCACACCCATGGCCCAGAAGTAAGACAGGAAAACAAAAACAGTTCACACACAGATGAGAGCTGAAGGGAAATGAAATAACGAGTAGCTAAACAGCCAAACACGAAACACAAGTAGTGTCACTTCAGATATTATCAGCGGTTTGTTTAGAGTAACCAGAGGCAGCGGGGTTGTTCTGATTAGTGGATCCACAGAAACGTAATTAAGATTTCTGGTAATCATTGGATTCATTTGTGAAGCTGAAGGACAAACGTTGTCTCGTTCCAGGCAGAACAAATTTAGTTAGCTTATTAATTTCTTGAAAAAGTTAAAGGTAATTATAAACTTCAGACACATAAATACAAATGTATGGAAGCAGTTTTATCTTACTTTTCTTCACTTTTCCCCCTTTTTCTTTGTTTAATTTAATGTAATTTGAATTGAAAGGGTTAGTCATTTATTTTTTTCACTTCATTAATTTGTAGAATTGAACCCAAGTAACCACAGCTTCTGTTGTCGTTGTTGTTGTTGTTTAGAGAACAAGTGATCAAACACTCTCTGGTCCACAAAGTCTTCCTGGACTTCTTCCTGTTCGCACCCGACAAACAGAGAACGGTAAGCAGCTCTTCTCACAGTTTCATTACTACATGTTTGTATAGAAGTGCACTTCTCTAGTAATGCTCTTAACAATGGTACAGTCCCATGTAAAAAACAACAAAAGAAAATCAATCAAATAAAGGAAAGAAACCAAAACAGCAGCAGAAATTTAAGCTGCGAAGATGACGAAAAAACCTAAAAACTGCTTCAAAAACACAAAAAATCCAAGACCACTCTCAAAAACATAATGACACTAAATAATACAACTTCATAGGAGAAAAAAGAACAAATTCTAAATAAAAGGTTAATAATATTTAGTGCTTGTTTCTTCTCTTGGGTTTGATGTGAGCAGGAGATGATCGAATCCATCAGAGAGGCGGTCGTCTACATGGCTCACACACACGACGGAGCACGAGTGGCAATGCACTGTCTGTGGCACGGGACAGCCAAGGTGTGAGCGCACACACACACACACACAGAGGAAAGACAACACACCACTGTTTTATTTAGTTTGCAGCCAGGCTCAAATACACAGATTACATTCTTCAGAAACATGCAACAAATATACAACAAATACAAATATTAAGATTATAGGTGAGGCTAAAGCCGCAAGCGATGAGATGTTGGGATCCTCTTTATCCTTTCAACACTTCATATACACGTCTCTGTATTCATGAGGAGATTCAGCCTTTCAATGGCAGGAAATAAAAGCAGCAAAGTAAAAAACAAACGTCTATTGCAGTGTATTTGTTTTTGAGCAAACTTTTGTTTTTTCATGTTTCAGGACAGAAAAGTCATTATCAAAACTATGAAGACGTACATGGTGAAGTTTGCCACGGTAAGTTCTCAGTGCTGCTCCATCCGTCCATCCATCCATCCATCCATCCATCCATCCATCCATCCATCCATCCATTCATTCATTCATTCATTCATCATTAGAAACAAGCTGTCAGTGCTTTATTAGCTGATTGGATTTTAGAAAAGATCAGTCTCTAAATTATAATTATTTGCATGATGGAACCAGTCGGAGTAAAACTGCATCCACACCAGTCCAGCTTAAAAAGAGGACTGTATGTTGTTCACACAGGCTGAGCATATATGTAGCGATACCTGATCCCCAGTCCAGACTTCACCAGTTAAACTCCTGGTTTTCAGGGTGTCTTCTAAACCAGCTGCTAAACCTCCTCACACTGACCGACTGCTATTTGTCCACAGGGGGAGTTTGGTCACCTGGTCCTTCTGGCCATGTTCGACTGCGTGGATGACACCAAGCTGGTCAAACAGGCTGTGCTCTCCGTAAGTCTGACGCCATATCCGTTGACGCTTAGCGAGACTCGATGATGTTCCTGATTATTAAAATAACCAGCTGTCGGGGTCATGCTTATCAATTTAAAGATGTAAATGGTTGTAGTTCTTGTCTAAAAATCCTGTTTCATCTGTTTCCCACCTGTCCAGGAGATCTTGTCGTCTCTGGACGAGGTCATCGGTAATAAATATGGTAAGAAGGTTTTGTTGTACCTGCTGAGCCCCAGAGACCCAGCTCACCTGCTGCCGGAGATCATCAAGGTGCTGGAGCAAGGAGATGCAAATGCTCACAGGTAACCGTGAGATCAGTTGAATGAGTTAGAGACGCATGATGGATATGACGAGAAACAACTTTTTAGGCCCCAAAATCACCCCCGCCTTCCTCTCACCAGTAAAAAGGAAATGGGGATTCGGAGGAAGGAGCTGCTGGAAGTCGTCTCCCCCCTGCTGCTGGAGCACCTCCGTGACAATGCCGGCACCATGGTGATGGACAAAGCGACCAGCGTCACCGTCAGCGACATCCTGGCGTCGGCATGCGGGGACCTGCGGCCCGCCATGACGGCTGTGGCCCAAATGGCCAATCAGGAGTTAGTGCCGGGAGGAATCAGCGGACAGGTGGTTAACTTACCAGCTTTGGTTCCTTAACATTGAGATAGTGTGTTCCTTTATTATTGGTTTGGTAGGATGGTTACCAAAGCTAATGTTCTGAGAGGGAAGTTTCTCCTGAAATGATTGGCTGTCGGCCATCTCGTCTGCTGCTCTTCACTGTGAACATCTCGTCTGTGTTTCTGCTGCAGCTTCACATGGCGGAGCATCCAGCAGGTCACTTGGTGCTGAAATGGCTCATAGAGCAGGACATGACACTGGCAGAGGCTGGCAAAGAAGGTAAACACACACACACACACACACACACACACACACACACACACACACACACACACAGGTAACTTCTGCTTATTAGGCTCTTATTAGCTACTGGCCGATGAAGTGGTCAGTATATAAACAGATAATATGCTTGTTCATCAAGGGTTTTACGTGTTTGAGCTCATTCGTTTCACTGAAGTAACATTCACACACATCTTCTGTAGTAATGTGAACATTTAAAATGATTTCATGACCACAAGATGGCGCCAACTCCACCAAAAACTGTTGACCCATGGCCAGACTTTCAACCAAAGACAACAGAAACAGACCTCCTTGGACTAAATATAATCCTCTCTCTCTCTCTCTCTCTCTCTCTCTCTCTCTCTCTCTCTCTCTCTCTCTCTCTCTCTCTCTCTCTCTCTCTCTCTCTCTCTCTCCTTCACCCTCTCAGAGCGTTTCGGCAGGATACTGGTGGACACAGTGGGAACAGACAATCTGAAGACCTGGGTCAAAGCCAACAGAGGAGCCATGGTGCTCTGCAGGTCAGTGTCTACACACACACTTACAGCACAATCTGACCACACCATACAGTTCTGTTACTTAAAGGGCCAGTTCACCCAAATTACAAAAAGGGCATGTCATATGAACTGCACTGTTTACATGTATCTGAACGATTTTTTCCTTTTGTTCTATAAGCTACATCTGTAAATATAAGATTTTAAAGAATGTAAGAAACTTACATTTGGATATGTGGCCACAAGCTTAGCAGCCTGTTTTGTAATCTTTTCATGCAGCCTCCTGAACAGCTGTGACAAGTCTGTGGCCGCGGAGGTGAAGGCAGCACTGGAGTCCATCAAGTCAGAGCTCAGCAGCATCAGCAACAACAAAGGAGCTGAAATCCTGCTGGAGAATCTGAACAAGTAGAGACCTTTTTATGTTTCAAACAAACTGATGTCACACGTATCGATTCCTGCACAGCAGTGGGTCTTTTTTCCAGAAAACGCCTCCAAGACTGAGTGTTTGTAGCTGCAAATGGGAATGTTTTTAAGGAAGATGATACAACCTGGAGCACCGCAGTCAGTCCTTGATGGAAAATGTTGTGAATTCTATCTGTGCATAATGAAATAAAAGTGTTTGGAGGACGAGGTGTTGCTAAGAGAAAACAGGTTAAATTACACAGATAACACGTGTTTTACAACACAAACAGTACACTTAACATAAATCCTCAAATAATACTAATTGCATCAGTACAACAACAGTCATGTCATATTCTGCCGCTCTGTGTTTTAAAAAACAAACTAAAATACTGTATTTGTTCTAGTCACTTCTACTTTGCCATTTTTTCAATCACATCAGGTAAGAAATTCAAAGCTTACCCTGTAGAAGAAGAACTATGTCCTTTAAGCTGCTGAAGGCTTTTAAAGTGAAACATCTACAGGAAGTGTTTTCACACTGAGTCGGGAATAAAAAACTGCAAAATAGATATGCAATTAGTAATTAAATAACAGTATTTCAGACAGACAATGTGGAGGAAGTGCTAAGCAAATTAAACATGGTGAAGGGAACCTTTGACATTTTGAGGTAAATAAAATGAAAACTTAAAAAGAATAAATGGTATACAGTCAGGAACTTTACAGGGTCAGTTTGCCCAAATCACAGAAAACCTCGCCGTTCTCTTGTAGTTTATATCCATGCAGATAGTTATGGTTTTATTTGTCCAGGTTTTGAGCTATCTGTCTCTGAGATTTCTTCCTGAGGTGAACAAAATTTCATTTTGGAGCTCACAGCACTGAAAGAGAAAGCTAAATGTTGTGTTGTAATGTTAAATTCATGTTACAGTTCAACAGCAATATCTGTTCTGCAGGAATGGTGAAAACAATTTAGTTTGTACAACAAATATCTCAAACTCGGGACAAATAAAACCAAAACCATCTTGCTACATACAACCTAAAAGCATCATGGTAATTTGTGTGAAGTGGCCCTTTTAACAAGGTCAGGTGACCACAGGGCTGTCAGTGAGTACAAACAGCAGCGCCGGTTCTTGCTGTCCAGTAGTCCTGATGTTTGCACCATCCTCTGTTTCAGATTTTGTTTTTGTAAGAATTTGTACTTTGCGAGTGATAACTATATCAGCTGATAATAAATAATTTGTTTGCAAAATAGAGACGAACACACACTTCAGTTTATTTTTTGCCGAGCGAATTGTCGGCATCAATGTTAATACACTGTGACGTCACAATGCCCATTCTGTCTCTGTCTCAAAACGAGCCCCTCTTCTCATCTGTTTGTACATTCTCGATTCCTCTCCTCGCCTCCTCTCCTCACGTCTTATGCGAGCAGAGGAGGCGAGGAAAAGACACATGCATCATCACTTTTTGATATTCCAGCTTTGTGTCACGCCTCTTATGAACATCACGGGTGCCAAAAAAAAAGCTTGTGCAAAGGGTGCACCTGGACAGAGCTGTGTTTCCAGCCTTAAGCTAAGCTAAGCACACGCCGGCTGTCTCTTCATATTTAGTTCACACACATGACTGGTATCGATCTTCTCATCTAACTCTCTGCAAGGAAGCGAATCAGTGTATTCCCCAAAATGTCAAATTGTTCCTCATGACCATTTATGTAGCTTTCAACCAGGAAGTAACAACATACTGTATGTGACAGCTGAGCTGACAACAGTGAGGGGAGCTCCACTTCCAAAAACTGGTGATCCAGTCAGTGCACTGATGATTAAGGGCGTTTTCACCTTAGGTACGATTGCTTTGTACCGTGCCTGGGTACACTTGGTACGGCAGTTGCAGACTTGTCTCTTTAATCATATTAATAACACCATGGTTGTTTACTTCTACCTGTAATATAGAAAGGGTTAGACTGTTCCTAAGGATGGTGGGTGATGGGACCTTGAGATAAGTCTTCTGTAATGTCTTATTCATTGATTTGAATGTTACTATTCTAAAAAAGACAAAAGTACAGTCAGCTCAAGGGCAAATTTTAAGAACTGGTAAATTCTGTCCATGCCAAGCTGCTTGTTGAAGCGTGTTTACCACCTGAAAACTGAGCTTAAAAGGAAATGAAGGCTTGTGTCTATTATCTTTTTCACATGACCGAGGTTCAACTGTAAACAAGTGCACAAGGACTGCCTCTTTCAAGACGCTCCTCTTTGCGGAATGAAGCAAAACCTGACCCCCTCTCCCTATCAGTGACAGTGTTTGAGAGTCTCAGTGTATTTGACGTTTGTTGTCTCTGAGAGGTGAAATAGCAACGATGAGTCAATCATAGGGAATTGTGCAACATGACTCAGTTCAAGTACAGACCAAAGTGTAAAGTACAGACCAAAGTATCTACCAAAAATGTAACTAATCGTCTTGGCTGGGTTAGTTTTAATTGTGTACTGTAAGCATTAAGTGTTATAATGTTGAATGTAATAGTGTAATATAAACACGCGCTGCTCCTCTTCCTGGAATGAATCCCACTCATAATAACCCCTCCCTCCTCCTCCTGCTTTCCAACACAGCCAGTCCAATTCAGTCCAGATGTTTCCTTCTTCCTGCCCCTTTCACAGATCTGTCAGTGCACAGATTGGTGTAACCAGCATGTTGTAGTAAAGCCCCATTCACTGCAGATCAGCGAGTAAACATGAAGAAAGGGAACTAAGCTTTGGTATGGATCAGTTGCATGAGAAGTGAAACTGTTTCATATTCACCGTCTCTTCGAGCTGAAATGGCGCAGCAGGGAATTCAGATGGACCGCGAAAAACTCTGCTGTTCGATCTGTCTGGATCTACTGAAGGATCCGGTGACTATTCCCTGTGGCCACAGCTACTGCATGAGCTGTATTAAAAGTCACTGGGACAAGGAGGATCAGAAGGAAACCCACAGCTGTCCTCAGTGCAGACAGATCTTCAGACCGAGGCCTGTCCTGATGAAAAACACCATGTTAGCAGATTTAGTGGAGGAGCTGAAGGAGACTGGACTCCAAGCTGCTCCAGCTGATCACTGCTATGCCGAACCTGGAGATGTGGCCTGTGATTTCTGCACTGGGAGAAAGCGAAAGGCTACAAAGTCCTGTCTGCAGTGTCTGGTCTCTTACTGTGAGCTGCACCTCCAGCCTCACTATGAAGTTGCTCCATTAAAGAAGCACAAACTGGTAAAGACATCTGCAGATGTTAAGGAGAACATCTGCTCTCGTCACAGTGAGGTGATGAAGATCTTCTGCCGCACTGATCAGCAGTGCATCTGTTACCTGTGCTCCATGGATGAACACAAAGGCCACGACACAGTTTCAGCTGAAGCAGAGAGGACTGAGAGGCTGAAACTGTTTGGGGCAAGTTGGCAAAAACTCCAGCAGAGAATCCAGAGCAGAGAGAAAGATGTGAAGGAGCTTCAGCAGGAGTTGGAGGCTGTCAATCGCTGCGCTGATAAAGCTGTGAAACACAGCGAGAAGATCTTCACTCAGCTCGTCCGTCTTATCAAGAATAGGAGCTCTGACGTGAAACGGCAGATCCGATCCCGGCAGAAAACTGAAGTGAGTCGGGCCAAAGAGCTTCAGGAGAAGCTGCAGCGGGAGATCACTGATTTAAGGAGGAGAGACGCTGAGCTGGAGCGACTCTCACACACAGAAGATCACAGTCAGTTTCTCCACAATTACCCCTCCCTGTCATGCCTTAGCGAATGTACAGACTCATGCAGCATCAACATCCGCCCTCTGCAGTACTTTGAGGACGTGATGGCAGCTGTGTCAGAGGTCAGAGATAAACTGCAGGACATTCTTAGTGATGTATGGACCAAGATCTCACTGACAGGGACTGAAGTGGATGTTTTACTGCCACCGGCAGAGCCCAAGACCAGAGCTCAGTTCCTACAGTATTCATGTCAGATCACACTGGATCCAAACACAGCAAACGCAGAGGTGTCTTTATCTGGAGGGAACAAAAAAGCAACAAATATGGAAGTATTTCAGTTATATTCTTGTCACCCAGACCGATTCACGGACACATTTCAGGTCCTGAGCAAAGAGAGTCTGATCAGACGTTGTTACTGGGAGGTGGAGTGGAGCGGTGGAGGAGTTTCAGTAGCAGTCACGTACAAGGATATAAGCAGATCAGGAGATGTAAGTGGATTTGGAAACAATGCCAAGTCCTGGGCATTAGAGTGTTCCTTTAATGGGATGTATCATTCAAAACACAACAGCGTCAGAACTTCCATCTCAGGCCCTCAGTCCTCCACAGTGGGAGTGTTCCTGGACCACAGTGCAGGCATTCTGTCCTTCTACAGCGTCTCTGAAACCATGACTCTCCTCCACAGAGTCCACACCACATTCACTCAGCCGCTCTATGCTGGACTTGGTGTCCATTATTTTGGATCTACAGCTGAGTTGTGTGAGCTCAAGTAGAAAAAATAAATAAATAGTTAAATGGATTTTCTCCAGGTAACAAATTAAGATTACGGTGGTTACTGTCACCGTGGTGACAGAGCAGTTAGTGAAAGACAGAACCCAAATAAACATTTATCCATATGCAGATGTAACGTGCTGTGTGTGTTGTATGCTGTTGTTGTGTTTTTGATTTGATTTGTTGCTATAATATTGTCTGCTCTTTCTGTTCCATTCCACTGGAAACAAGTCTTCTCCTCACAGTTGATCTATTGCTTATTTTGTGCCTGTCACGTTGGAAAAGTGTCAAGTGTAAAGATGATAATCAGCAGGGAATGTCCTTATTAATCCCTCTACAGCGCTGCCTTGGTTATTGTTAAACACACTAATGTGCAATGATGTGAATATGTAGATAGAAGAGTTCTTTTCTTATTTTTACTGATTGCATATGTATAACAAAGTCAACAAATAAATAGCTCTATCCCCAGAGATGAATACATTATTTCCTGTGTGTTCATTCCAGGAGGTACTGTATGTTCTCACATAAATCAATATCCATACAGATATTTTGATCATAATTTCTGTGAAAAGATAGCAGCCATGTGAGAGATGGGACAGCAAGGTTAGTCTGAAAGCAGTTTTTAAAAACATTTTCAATGCTACAGTGTTTCCTATATAAAAATCAGGCGACTTAACTGCGTTTGCAAATCATAGGCGTGATGAACTAGTAAATGGAGAAAAACAAAAAAAATGTTGGTGATTTAGAATATTGTTTTAGAGGACAGTCGTTTTAGATTCAAACTGAAAAAAGCAGAAAAATTCCTTGTCTAACTTTAGTCTTTAGATCCACAACTAGATGATGCAAAAGTGTGCGTGTGTTATGATTCTGACACCTTTGCTACTGTCTCTCATCCCTATATAAGGAGCTACACTATAAAGAGTTTTAAATTCATACTTAAACATGGCTAAAGTCTACACAGGTATGGGCTCATGAATGATCTGATGTTTTTATAGAGGATTAGACTTTTTGTATTGTATTGTGGGTTTAAGATTGTTAAGACAGCATAACAAAGATGACCTTTTTTTCTTAGATATCTGTAATAAATGCAGAATGGATTGAGTCAAGTTTGTTTTACATTTTTTTTATTGGGAGCACATTAAGTTTCTATCTTTCATACTCTTTCCTTTATGTTGCAAACAGGCGCTGCAACCACACACTGCTATGTTGAGTCATTTCAGTACAGTCTAAATGTTTTTCTACATCTTGCCTCCTTCACAGATCTGCTGGTGTACAATACGCTGTCAAGTTGCGAGCCCAACTTACTGGGGATCAGAAAGTGAACATGAAGAAAATATTCCCGGGTTTTCAGTTTGAATCTGATATTTAATTTAATGTTGTTGCAGAAAGTGAATCTGTTTAACACTCATTTTCTCTGATAGGTATACTGGCACAGCAAGTAAGTTGACGGGACCAGGAATGACTCTGCTGTTTGAATCTGTCTGGATCTACTGAAGGATCCAGTGACTATTCCCTGTGGACACAGCTACTGCATGAGCTGTATTAAACACCGCTGGATTGAAGAGAATCAGAAGGAAATCTACAGCAGTCCTCAGTGCAGACACATGCTCATACTGAGGCCTGCCCTGGTGAAAACGCAATGTTCTCTAGCTGACCCTCTTTTCATTGTGTTTTTTTTTTTTTTTCTGCTCATGGATATGTTTCAAAAGAAATAGCCTTTGTTCAGAACAGTAAATAGAAAAATCTTTCATCTACTGGTTATATGTTGAATTATTGTATGACAGTCCGTTAGTGATAGAGAAACCAGTCCATTCATATGATTTGTGTATTTTGCATAGTTCTTCTTTTTGTTACATTGTTGTATTGATGCTGTAATATTTCCCGCTCTCTCTCAAAATCAAGAATTTTGACATTTTAGAGAATTTCAAAATATATAACTACAGTGTCAATTCAGATCGTGAATTGTTACCCCTTTATTCCATAACTTTGCATCTTGTTCTCCAGGACATACATTTAAGTATTGGTACACTGTTAGTACAAAGGATTACACCCTAACTCTGGAGTAATTACATGTACAGCTGCAATCTAAACCTAACTGAATACATTTTGGGTTGCCAGGTTCTGGAAAATCCTCAATATTCAAATGGACTGTTTGACCTACTACCTTCAGGAAAAGAGCTGCAGGGGATCTGGAACAAAATGCATCTAAACAACTTACTAACATTGACAACTGCAAAATGAATGGATTACTATAAGAATCCTTTAATAATGACTTATTAACATTTATATCTTTAGCCAGATGACTTAGGCTATTAGAAAGTGAGAGACACATTAGTATTTATAAGCTACTAAATAATACTTTAAAACCCTTCATGACTGAAATCTGTTGGCAACAATTAGAAAAGTTCAAAATTACATAAAGTCACTAGAATCTCAAATATTATATATAGTATCTGTTTTACACAAATTTTTGTGAACTCAAATTACTGATCTGATGACTGAAGAGATTGATGATTCTATCAAGCAACAGTGCAAAGGCTCATAGAAAAAGTACAACTCACTATTATAGTAAGTTAACAGGTAGTGCTTTTATTGGAGCAAGGTTGGAAAAGGCACTTTATATGGTGGAGGCTGTGGCTGCAGGCGTCTGGTAGAGGCTGATGGTGTCTGGCAGAGTTTGAAGGTGGAGTTTAAAGCTTCTGGTCTACAGGTGCTAGAAAGAAGATGGAGGCCATGGCTACAGGTGTCTGGAGGAGGCTGCAGGAGGGGGCTTGCTGCAGCTTACTGCCAGAAACTGAAAGTGGAGGTTTTGGCTGCAGGTGTCTTGAAGAAGTTGATGGTGGAGGCTCTGGCTGCAACTTCCTGCCAGAGACTGCAGGTGGAAGCTTTGGCTGCAAGTTGCTGGCAGCTAAAGGTGGATGTTTGGGCGACAGGTGTCTGGTAGTGTCTGAAGGTGAAGGATAATGCTGCAGGTGTCTGGCACAGTCTGAAGATGTAGGCTGCAACTGCAGGTTACTGGCAGAGGCTGAAGGTGGAGTTTCAGGCTGCTGGTGTGTGGTAGAGGCTGCAGGTGGAAGAACTGGAAGCAGCTTTCTACCAGTAATTTAAAATTACTCTGCCAAAGACCTGCAGGCACAGCCTCCATCTGAATCTGCAGGTGGAGGCTGGTTCAGGTTGCCGGAAGAAGTTGTAGTTAGAGCATTTGTCTGCAGCTGTCTGTTGTCAGCAGGTGGAGGCTACGTCAGCAGACAGCTGCAGTGGTATTAGTTTAAAGTTTTTTTCTGAAGGTGGCTGTAAGATGGTATCGGTGGAGGATGGAGCGCTGCACTTCAGAGACGGTAGGTGGAGGATGGAGCAAGGCACGTCAGAGGCTGTAGGTGGAGATGTATCCATCGCTGTCCGCCAGAATCTGCAGGTGGAGCATGGGGCAGCGGTTGGGTGGTCAAAGCTGCCGGCAGAGGCTGGAGGCAGCAGATGGCTGCTGGAGGGTGGAGGCAGAGGTTATCGGTGATGGTTGACAGGCGGAGGATGGTGGAGGGTGGAGGCTGGTATCCAGGTCAGGTTCGGGTGGCTGTTGAGGCTGATCAGAGAAACATTTACAGATTAAAACATTAGACTTCTTATCATTTCTTATCATTACTTCTAATACAGTCATATTTACAGATTGATCTTATCTAACTTATTAAACTATTGTCATGCAGTTTTAGTTCTCAGGCTTCGGAGGGTTCGGTTCTCCGGAGATGTCGACGTCGTAACGGGGAGGATGGACTCCAGCCCCGTACGACTCAACAATGTGTGTGCGCCCGTCTTCGTCGACCGTTTCTGTGAAGGCGGGACGGTCCAGCCTCTCCCACAGCTTCTGCTTGATCCGCCGCCCGAGGTCCAAACTGTATGGACGACGCCGGCCGCTCTTGAATCTGTGGTGAGCGGAGGAAACAGAAATGAAGCCATGTGATTAAAAAGCTTCCATGTGGAAAAATGTGTTGATTTGAAAATGTGAAAATCATCTGTGATTTGTGACACAAACGTACCTCAGCATGTCATCCACCACCTCATGGTAGAGCCGCTGGTACTCTTCAACGGAGCGGTTGTGGATCATCAGGGGGGCGTCGTGGTGCGGCGGGGGGCTGGGGGCCCGGGGGCCGGGGGCCACATTAGAGAGGACGGCTGGCAGGTCAGCAGGCGGGATGGTGGACTGAGGCCTCGGGACCAAATGCAAGATCTCGAGGATGTCGGCCGCCGAGGTGGAGGGAGGAGGAGCGGGAGCGCAGTCCAGCACCTCTGGAGGTTCGGCAGCCGGGGTGGAGGTGCGCTTCCTCTTCTGGGGAGGGTTGGCGGCTCGGTGCTGGCGCTTGCGTTTTAAACTGGGAACCTGAAGGTCAGAAACACACAGAGGATGTCAGGCTCCAGTCAACTTGTTACTGAACAACACACTTTTATAATCTGACAGACAGAAATCTACATCAGATGCACTGCAGAGGACTCCTTTGACACGTGACAAGACCGTTCACAGACAGAGATACAACTTGATAAAGCTACCAGAAACAGCTTCTTTATCCACAATATGGAAATCAAATGTCCAACCTGGTCGTCCCTGCAGCATGGACACCTGCTGCAGGCCGCAGGCTTCCTGGCACCCTCTGCCTGCCGTGCAGAGATCCTCCTTCCTGTCTGGCTGTCCTGCTGGTGGACGGAAACATCACACTGCAACAACACACACTCGTGTCAGAATGAGGTTTTACAGTAAAAGCAGACAAAAGCAGACATTTCGGCTCGTCATAGCTGGCTTTTCCTGCTATGACAGGTCAAAATGTCTCCTGTGAAAAAGGCCTATTAACCTTCCCCGGGGCCTCGTGGCACAAATGGCTGCTGGGCCCCTATTAACCCCTTTCCCTCACACACTAGCCCCAGATTTGTTGTGGTAACCCGATTCAAAACATTTAGGAATCTGTGAGGTCAGGTAACAAAGCAGGACCCACCTCATCATGTCAGCTGATATTGTGCTTTAGTGCTGCATATATTATATGTATATTATATATATTGCATATATTACCATGTACTGTATGAAACATGTCACATCTACTGCTAATTATAAAAATACCATCAAGTACTTCAGAGTTGAACTTATTTCTACACTTGAATGGACAAAATCAATGTATGATATGAACCTGATATAAAGTTATTTTATCGAAACATAAATGAAAGATTTTTAGAAATATAAAAAGATGACATTATTGTCAGACAGACACTGATTTTAATTGATTTATGCACATTATTGTTTTTTTTTATATGAAGAGATGAAATGAGACGGTACAGTGCAGTACTGACAGTGTGCATCGTTACAGTAAAACTGATCTACATTATTTCTAACACACGGTGGGTGCAGTTTATTAATCTGGATTCCCATTTCAGTATATTGTCTGCATGTGTGTTCATGGCAGAGCTTATTGGAAAATCCTCAATGAACTCGAGTCTCCACAGTAAAACACACAGAAAAGTTTCAAAGTGTTCAAATCTCACATTTTCCATGATGAATTTCTACACTTACATGGACAACATCAATGTATGATATGAACCCGATATAAATTAAATTTATAGAAATATAAATGAAAGATTTTTAGAATTATAAAAATATTACATTACTGTCAGACAGACACTGATTTTAATTGATTTATGAGCCTCTTTTAAAATAGATAAATACAGTCCAGTACTGACAGTGTGCATCAATACAGTGAAAACTGATCTACATTATTTATTACACACCTTCAATATATTTTCTACATGTGTGTTCATGGCAGAGCTTATTGAAAAAAACCTCAGTCAACTTGAGTCTCGACAGTAAATCACATAGAAAAGTTTCAAAGTGTTCAAATCTCACATTTTCCATGGTGGAAGTTTGCTGTGTCTGTCTCGTTAGTCTCAGTGAGTCTGTATTCCTTGTCAGGATGGAAGAAGTCCTCAGTAGAAGTGATACTTTGATGAAATCGTCCAGTGAAATTTGCAAAAACACTTTTCTTGACCGTCGGAGGTTTTGTTGATGTTTAAATGATGATTTTATATAAATGATGCACCTGGAGACAAAACATGGCAACCGTGGAATCCTGCGCGTCCATTCTGTCCACACGTGTGTTCTTCCAGTCACATCTCACCTCTGTGACCTCGTGTTTAATCCAGTCAGACAAAGCCTGAGATCAAGTCCAGATCTAACTAAGACTTTACAGAGTCCAGCTCAATCAGAGCTGTATTATAAAGAAATCATAAATAATATCAATGCAAAGTCTGGCAGTATTTGCAGCAGAGACATATTGTGCGTAAAGAGGCGCAGCATCCGTGTTCACCATCCACATACTGAACTCTCTTAAAACAACACATTATGGCAACAGTAACAATGAAAACACTTGACAGTGCACCGTTAGTTCTACATATACAATATAATACAATACAATAACTGCAGTGGACACAGATAGGCCGATCTTTATGCAAAAAATTCGCTATTGCTTTGATTTAGTTCTCTAAACAGAGTTTCAGTGCGCCAAACTCATGCAAAGAGCCAAACTGATGACCCTTAAAGACAAAGTGGTGAACTTACATCCAAAATCCATGTATTCTTGGATGAAGGATGTAGTAAAGTTAGACTGTAGACTACATGATCTGTATTAACAGTCAAACAGCATGTTCAGTTCATCCTCCTGCTCCTGATAATGTAGGCTACTGTCATCAAACTTTCGGCAGCTGACTGCAGCAACCCACAATATGGCTAAAATAAATGATATATATTCATGTATTTACGTAAATGACTTTGCCAAGATTATTTTCACAAGAAGAAAAAATCGGATCACTGCCTTCAATAAACGCCACAAGACTTGAACAGACAGAATGGCTTCCAAGCATCATTTTACCAAACCTTATTAAATAATATTTAGTCAAGATGAATCAAAAATCAATTCTGCCTCAATTTAGGTCAGAACATAGTTGTAGGTTATTGTTTTTTAACCAAGGAAATGGGCAGAGTTAAATATTAGAAAACAATCAGCAGGTGCCCATCTATGCCTTCTACAGGGCAGGTCTACGGCCCATGATGATGATGATATTTAGTTTGTATTGAAACACAGTATTTGTTCACCATTTCCTCAAAAAGACTTCTTTATAATATTTTATTTTGACCTAGAATACATTTGCGCATTTGAAGTAAATGTCAGCGAGTGTTAAGCACATGAGTGTGATATTAAAGTGCATTAGAACTTTTTTGTTCACAGATATGGATTTATGTTCCTGTAAGTTTGTCACTTTAAATCAGTTTCAGCTCAGCTCTAGTTGAACTAATTATATGTTGTACTAACATTAAGTACACTTGCAGTAGGTCAAAAACTACATGAACCATAAACACATTTTAGTGTACTAAAAGTAAGTGCAATTTAAAATTCTTTTTTTAATAAGTGAAGTGCTGAAACTCAGGACCTTGTTTCATAGAACAATAATAAAAAACATTGTAAACAGTGGTAAAACTTATTTGGTTTCCACAGCACTTAGAGTCTATGTCTTGATTTTGACAACTCTGACTACAGCACTGTGTCAAAATCATGATTTTTACGTCATTTTAGAGAATTTCCAACTATATACTATACTATATACTTTGAGCTAGCTCTTTAATTCATCAGTAAGACCCTCCGATGGACTGGTTGACCTACTACCTTCAGGAAAAGAGCTGCAGGGGATCTGGAACAAAATGCATCTAAACAACTTACTAACATTGACAACTGCAAAACAAATGGATTACTATAAGAATCCTTTATTAATGACTTACTAACATTTATATCTTCAGCCAGATGACTTAGGCTATTAGAAAGTGAGAGACACATTAGTATTTTTAAGCTACTAAATAATGCTTTAAAACCCTTCATGACTGAAATCTGTTGGCAACAATTAGAAAAGTTCAAAATTACATAAAGTCACTAGAATCTCAAATATTAAAGTATCTGTTTTACACAAATTTTTGTGAACTGAAATTACTGATCTGATGACTGAAGAGATTGATGATTCTATCAAGCAACAGTGCAAAGGCTCATAGAAAAAGTACAACTCACTAATATAGCAAGTTAACAGGTTGTGCTTTTATTGGAGCAAGGTTGGAAAAGGCACTACAATGTGTGGTGAAGCATCATTTTTTAAATGTCTGGAGGTGGATGTGGAGGCTGAGCCATAGTATATATGGCAGGCGCTGGAGGTGGAGGCTGTGGCTACAGGTGTCTGGAAGAAGTGGAAGGTGGAGGATCTGGCTGCTGGCGTCTGGTAGAGCGTAAAGATGAAGGCTGTGACCGCAAGTAATTGGCAGAGTAAGGAGTAAGGAGGTGGAGGTCTAGGCTGATGGTCTCTCCCAGAAACTACAGGTGGAGGCTGTGGCGGCTGGTGTCTGGCAGAGTCTGAAGGTGGATGTTAAGGCTGCTGGTGTCTGGCAGAGTGCAAAGATGGAGGCTGGGGCTGCAGGTTGCTGGGAGGGTCTGAAGGTGGAGTTTCAGACTGCTGGTCTCTGCAGGTGTCAGGCGGTGGCTGCAGGTGGGGGTTTGCTGCAGCTTTCTGCCAGGACCTGCAGGTGGAGGCTGTAGATGTCTGGCAGACATTTGCAGGTACAGCCTCCACCTGCAGATTCTGGGCAGAAAGCTGCAACAAGAAGCTTCACCTTCAGCCTCTGCCAGAGACCTCCAGCCACAGCCTCCATCTGAATCTGCAGGTGGAGGCTGGTTCAGGTTGCCGGAAGAAGTTGTAGTTAGAGCATTTGTCTGCAGCTGTCTGTTGTCAGCAGGTGGAGGCTACGTCAGCAGACAGCTGCAGTGGTATTAGTTTAAAGTTTTTTTCTGAAGGTGGCTGTAAGATGGTATCGGTGGAGGATGGAGCGCTGCACTTCAGAGACGGTACGTGGAGGATGGAGCAAGGCACGTCAGAGGCTGTAGGTGGAGATGTATCCATCGCTGTCCTCCAGAATCTGCAGGTGGAGCATGAGGCAGCGGTTGGGTGGTCAAAGCTGCTGGCAGAGGCTGGAGGCAGCAGATGGCTGCTGGAGGGTGGAGGCAGAGGTTATCGGTGATGGTTGACAGGCGGAGGATGGTGGAGGGTGGAGGCTGGTATCCAGGTCAGGTTCGGGTGGCTGTTGAGGCTGATCAGAGAGACATTTACAGATTAAAACATTAGACTTCTTATCATTTCTTATCATTACTTCTAATACAGTCATATTTACAGATTGATCTTATCTAACTTATTAAACTATTGTCATGCAGTTTTAGTTCTCAGGCTTCGGAGGGTTCGGTTCTCCGGAGATGTCGACGTCGTAACGGGGAGGATGGACTCCAGCCCCGTACGACTCAACAATGTGTGTGCGCCCGTCTTCGTCGACCGTTTCTGTGAAGGCGGGACGGTCCAGCCTCTCCCACAGCTTCTGCTTGATCCGCCGCCCGAGGTCCAAACTGTATGGACGACGCCGGCCGCTCTTGAATCTGTGGTGAGCGGAGGAAACAGAAATGAAGCCATGTGATTAAAAAGCTTCCATGTGGAAAAATGTGTTGATTTGAAAATGTGAAAATCATCTGTGATTTGTGACACAAACGTACCTCAGCATGTCATCCACCACCTCATGGTAGAGCCGCTGGTACTCTTCAACGGAGCGGTTGTGGATCATCAGGGGGGCGTCGTGGTGCGGCGGGGGGCTGGGGGCCCGGGGGCCGGGGGCCACATTAGAGAGGACGGCTGGCAGGTCAGCAGGCGGGATGGTGGACTGAGGCCTCGGGACCAAATGCAAGATCTCGAGGATGTCGGCCGCCGAGGTGGAGGGAGGAGGAGCGGGAGCGCAGTCCAGCACCTCTGGAGGTTCGGCAGCCGGGGTGGAGGTGCGCTTCCTCTTCTGGGGAGGGTTGGCGGCTCGGTGCTGGCGCTTGCGTTTTAAACTGGGAACCTGAAGGTCAGAAACACACAGAGGATGTCAGGCTCCAGTCAACTTGTTACTGAACAACACACTTTTATAATCTGACAGACAGAAATCTACATCAGATGCACTGCAGAGGACTCCTTTGACACGTGAAAAGACCGTTCACAGACAGAGATACAACTTGATAAAGCTACCAGAAACAGCTTCTTTATCCACAATATGGAAATCAAATGTCCAACCTGGTCGTCCCTGCAGCATGGACACCTGCTGCAGGCCGCAGGCTTCCTGGCACCCTCTGCCTGCCGTGCAGAGATCCTCCTTCCTGTCTGGCTGTCCTGCTGGTGGACGGAAACATCACACTGCAACGACACACACTCGTGTCAGAATGAGGTTTTACAGTAAAAGCAGACAAAAGCAGACATTTCGGCTCGTCATAGCTGGCTTTTCCTGCTATGACAGGTCAAAATGTCTCCTGTGAAAAAGGCCTATTAACCTTCCCCGGGGCCTCGTGGCACAAATGGCTGCTGGGCCCCTATTAACCCCTTTCCCTCACACACTAGCCCCAGATTTGTTCTGGTAACCCGATTCAAAACATTTAGGAATCTGTGAGGTCAGGTAACAACGCAGGACCCACCTCATCATGTCAGCTGATATTGTGCTTTAGTGCTGCATATATTATATGTATATTATATATATTGCATATATTACCATGTACTGTATGAAACATGTCACATCTACTGCTAATTATAAAGATACCATCAAGTACTTCAGAGTTGAACTTATTTCTACACTTGAATGGACAAAATCAATGTATGATATGAACCTGATATAAAGTTATTTTATCGAAACATAAATGAAAGATTTTTAGAAATATAAAAAGATGACATTATTGTCAGACAGACACTGATTTTAATTGATTTATGCACATTATTGTTTTTTTTTATATGAAGAGATGAAATGAGACGGTACAGTGCAGTACTGACAGTGTGCATCGTTACAGTAAAACTGATCTACATTATTTCTAACACACGGTGGGTGCAGTTTATTAATCTGGATTCCCATTTCAGTATATTGTCTGCATGTGTGTTCATGGCAGAGCTTATTGGAAAATCCTCAATGAACTCGAGTCTCCACAGTAAAACACACAGAAAAGTTTCAAAGTGTTCAAATCTCACATTTTCCATGATGAATTTCTACACTTACATGGACAACATCAATGTATGATATGAACCCGATATAAATTAATTTTATAGAAATATAAATGAAAGATTTTTAGAATTATAAAAATATTACATTACTGTCAGACAGACACTGATTTTAATTGATTTATGAGCCTCTTTTAAAATAGATAAATACAGTCCAGTACTGACAGTGTGCATCAATACAGTGAAAACTGATCTACATTATTTATTACACACCTTCAATATATTTTCTACATGTGTGTTCATGGCAGAGCTTATTGAAAAAACCTCAGTCAACTTGAGTCTCGACAGTAAATCACATAGAAAAGTTTCAAAGTGTTCAAATCTCACATTTTCCATGATGGAAGTTTGCTGTGTCTGTCTCGTTAGTCTCAGTGAGTCTGTATTCCTTGTCAGGATGGAAGAAGTCCTCAGTAGAAGTGATACTTTGATGAAATCGTCCAGTGAAATTTGCAAAAACACTTTTCTTGACCGTCGGAGGTTTTGTTGATGTTTAAATGATGATTTTATATAAATGATGCACCTGGAGACAAAACATGGCAACCGTGGAATCCTGCGCGTCCATTCTGTCCACACGTGTGTTCTTCCAGTCACATCTCACCTCTGTGACCTCGTGTTTAATCCAGTCAGACAAAGCCTGAGATCAAGTCCAGATCTAACTAAGACTTTACAGAGTCCAGCTCAATCAGAGCTGTATTATAAAGAAATCATAAATAATATCAATGCAAAGTCTGGCAGTATTTGCAGCAGAGACATATTGTGCGTAAAGAGGCGCAGCATCCGTGTTCACCATCCACATACTGAACTCTCTTAAAACAACACATTATGGCAACAGTAACAATGAAAACACTTGACAGTGCACCGTTAGTTCTACATATACAATATAATACAATACAATAACTGCAGTGGACACAGATAGGCCGATCTTTATGCAAAAAATTCGCTATTGCTTTGATTTAGTTCTCTAAACAGAGTTTCAGTGCGCCAAACTCATGCAAAGAGCCAAACTGATGACCCTTAAAGACAAAGTGGTGAACTTACATCCAAAATCCATGTATTCTTGGATGAAGGATGTAGTAAAGTTAGACTGTAGACTACATGATCTGTATTAACAGTCAAATAGCATGTTCAGTTCATCCTCCTGCTCCTGATAATGTAGGCTACTGTCATCAAACTTTCGGCAGCTGACTGCAGCAACCCACAATATGGCTAAAATAAATGATATATATTCATGTATTTACGTAAATGACTTTGCCAAGATTATTTTCACAAGAAGAAAAAATCGGATCACTGCCTTCAATAAACGCCACAAGACTTGAACAGACAGAATGGCTTCCAAGCATCATTTTACCAAACCTTATTAAATAATATTTAGTCAAGATGAATCAAAAATCAATTCTGCCTCAATTTAGGTCAGAACATAGTTGTAGGTTATTGTTTTTTAACCAAGGAAATGGGCAGAGTTAAATATTAGAAAACAATCAGCAGGTGCCCATCTATGCCTTCTACAGGGCAGGTCTACGGCCCATGATGATGATGATATTTAGTTTGTATTGAAACACAGTATTTGTTCACCATTTCCTCAAAAAGACTTCTTTATAATATTTTATTTTGACCTAGAATACATTTGCGCATTTGAAGTAAATGTCAGCGAGTGTTAAGCACATGAGTGTGATATTAAAGTGCATTAGAACTTTTTTGTTCACAGATATGGATTTATGTTCCTGTAAGTTTGTCACTTTAAATCAGTTTCAGCTCAGCTCTAGTTGAACTAATTATATGTTGTACTAACATTAAGTACACTTGCAGTAGGTCAAAAACTACATGAATCATAAACACATTTTAGTGTACTAAAAGTAAGTGCAATTTAAAATTCTTTTTTTAATAAGTGAAGTGCTGAAACTCAGGACCTTGTTTCATAGAACAATAATAAAAAACATTGTAAACAGTGGTAAAACTTATTTGGTTTCCACAGCACTTAGAGTCTATGTCTTGATTTTGACAACTCTGACTACAGCACTGTGTCAAAATCATGATTTTTACGTCATTTTAGAGAATTTCCAACTATATACTATACTATATACTTTGAGCTAGCTCTTTAATTCATCAGTAAGACCCTCCGATGGACTGGTTGACCTACTACCTTCAGGAAAAGAGCTGCAGGGGATCTGGAACAAAATGCATCTAAACAACTTACTAACATTGACAACTGCAAAACAAATGGATTACTATAAGAATCCTTTATTAATGACTTACTAACATTTATATCTTCAGCCAGATGACTTAGGCTATTAGAAAGTGAGAGACACATTAGTATTTTTAAGCTACTAAATAATGCTTTAAAACCCTTCATGACTGAAATCTGTTGGCAACAATTAGAAAAGTTCAAAATTACATAAAGTCACTAGAATCTCAAATATTAAAGTATCTGTTTTACACAAATTTTTGTGAACTGAAATTACTGATCTGATGACTGAAGAGATTGATGATTCTATCAAGCAACAGTGCAAAGGCTCATAGAAAAAGTACAACTCACTAATATAGCAAGTTAACAGGTTGTGCTTTTATTGGAGCAAGGTTGGAAAAGGCACTACAATGTGTGGTGAAGCATCATTTTTTAAATGTCTGGAGGTGGATGTGGAGGCTGAGCCATAGTATATATGGCAGGCGCTGGAGGTGGAGGCTGTGGCTACAGGTGTCTGGAAGAAGTGGAAGGTGGAGGATCTGGCTGCTGGCGTCTGGTAGAGCGTAAAGATGAAGGCTGTGACCGCAAGTAATTGGCAGAGTAAGGAGTAAGGAGGTGGAGGTCTAGGCTGATGGTCTCTCCCAGAAACTACAGGTGGAGGCTGTGGCTGCTGGTGTCTGGCAGAGTCTGAAGGTGGATGTTAAGGCTGCTGGTGTCTGGCAGAGTGCAAAGATGGAGGCTGGGGCTGCAGGTTGCTGGGAGGGTCTTAAGGTGGAGTTTCAGACTGCTGGTCTCTGCAGGTGTCAGGCGGTGGCTGCAGGTGGGGGTTTGCTGCAGCTTTCTGCCAGGACCTGCAGGTGGAGGCTGTAGATGTCTGGCAGACATTTGCAGGTACAGCCTCCACCTGCAGATTCTGGGCAGAAAGCTGCAACAAGAAGCTTCACCTTCAGCCTCTGCCAGAGACCTCCAGCCACAGCCTCCATCTGAATCTGCAGGTGGAGGCTGGTTCAGGTTGCTGGAAGAAGTTGTAGTTAGAGCATGTCTCTGCAGCTGTCTGCTGTCCGCAGGTGGAGGCTACGTCAGCAGACAGCTGCAGTGGTATTAGTTTAAAGTTTTTTTCTGAAGGTGGCTGTAAGATGGTATCGGTGGAGGATGGAGCGCTGCACTTCAGAGACGGTAGGTGGAGGATGGAGCAAGGCACGTCAGAGGCTGTAGGTGGAGATGTATCCATCGCTGCCCTCCAGAATCTGCAGGTGGAGCATGGGGCAGCGGTTGGGTGGTCAAAGCTGCCGGCAGAGGCTGGAGGCAGCAGATGGCTGCTGGAGGGTGGAGGCAGAGGTTATCGGTGATGGTTGACAGGCGGAGGATGGTGGAGGGTGGAGGCTGGTATCCAGGTCAGGTTCGGGTGGCTGTTGAGGCTGATCAGAGAGACATTTACAGATTAAAACATTAGACTTCTTATCATTTCTTATCATTACTTCTAATACAGTCATATTTACAGATTGATCTTATCTAACTTATTAAACTATTGTCATGCAGTTTTAGTTCTCAGGCTTCGGAGGGTTCGGTTCTCCGGAGATGTCGACGTCGTAACGGGGAGGATGGACTCCAGCCCCGTACGACTCAACAATGTGTGTGCGCCCGTCTTCGTCGACCGTTTCTGTGAAGGCGGGACGGTCCAGCCTCTCCCACAGCTTCTGCTTGATCCGCCGCCCGAGGTCCAAACTGTATGGACGACGCCGGCCGCTCTTGAATCTGTGGTGAGCGGAGGAAACAGAAATGAAGCCATGTGATTAAAAAGCTTCCATGTGGAAAAATGTGTTGATTTGAAAATGTGAAAATCATCTGTGATTTGTGACACAAACGTACCTCAGCATGTCATCCACCACCTCATGGTAGAGCCGCTGGTACTCTTCAACGGAGCGGTTGTGGATCATCAGGGGGGCGTCGTGGTGCGGCGGGGGGCTGGGGGCCCGGGGGCCGGGGGCCACATTAGAGAGGACGGCTGGCAGGTCAGCAGGCGGGATGGTGGACTGAGGCCTCGGGACCAAATGCAAGATCTCGAGGATGTCGGCCGCCGAGGTGGAGGGAGGAGGAGCGGGAGCGCAGTCCAGCACCTCTGGAGGTTCGGCAGCCGGGGTGGAGGTGCGCTTCCTCTTCTGGGGAGGGTTGGCGGCTCGGTGCTGGCGCTTGCGTTTTAAACTGGGAACCTGAAGGTCAGAAACACACAGAGGATGTCAGGCTCCAGTCAACTTGTTACTGAACAACACACTTTTATAATCTGACAGACAGAAATCTACATCAGATGCACTGCAGAGGACTCCTTTGACACGTGAAAAGACCGTTCACAGACAGAGATACAACTTGATAAAGCTACCAGAAACAGCTTCTTTATCCACAATATGGAAATCAAATGTCCAACCTGGTCGTCCCTGCAGCATGGACACCTGCTGCAGGCCGCAGGCTTCCTGGCACCCTCTGCCTGCCGTGCAGAGATCCTCCTTCCTGTCTGGCTGTCCTGCTGGTGGACGGAAACATCACACTGCAACGACACACATTCGTGTCAGAATGAGGTTTTACAGTAAAAGCAGAAAAAAAGCAGACATTTCGGCTCGTCATAGCTGGCTTTTCCTGCTATGACAGGTCAAAATGTCTCCTGTGAAAAAGGCCTGTTAACCTTCCACGGGGCCTCGTGGCACAAATGGCTGCTGGGCCCCTATTAACCCCTTTCCCTCACACACTAGCCCCAGACTTGTTGTGGTAACCCGATTCAAAACATTTAGGAATCTGTGAGGTCAGGTAACAAAGCAGGACCCACCTCATCATGTCAGCTGATATTGTGCTTTAGTGCTGCATATATTATATGTATATTATATATATTGCATATATTACCATGTACTGTATGAAACATGTCACATCTACTGCTAATTATAAAGATACCATCAAGTACTTCAGAGTTGAACTTATTTCTACACTTGAATGGACAAAATCAATGTTTGATATGAACCTGATACAAATTAAATTTATAGAAATATAAATGAAAGATGAGTAGAAATATAAAAAGATGACATTATTGTCAGACAGATACTGATTTTAATTGATTTATGCACATTATTGTTTTTTTTTAAATGAAGAGATGAGATGAAATGAGACGGTACAGTGCAGTACTGACAGTGTGCATCGTTACAGTAAAACTGATTTACATTATTTCTAACACACGGTGGGTGCAGTTTATTAATCTGGATTCCCACTTCAATATATTTTATGCATGTGTGTTCATGGCAGAGCTTATTGGAAAAACCTCAGTAAACTCGAGTCTCCACAGTAAAACACACAGAAAAGTTTCAAAGTGTTCAAATCTCACATTTTCCATGATGATTTTCTACACTTACATGGACAACATCAATGTATGATATGAACCCGATATAAATTAATTTTATAGAAATATAAATGAAAGATTTGTAGAATTATAAAAATATTACATTACTGTCAGACAGACACTGATTTTAATTGATTTATGAGCCTCTTTTAAAATAAATAAATACAGTCCAGTACTGACAGTGTGCATCAATACAGTGAAAACTTAATTATTTATTACACACCTTCAATATATTTTCTACATGTGTGTTCATGGCAGAGCTTATTGAAAAAAACCTCAGTCAACTTGAGTCTCGACAGTAAATCACATAGAAAAGTTTCAAAGTGTTCAAATCTCACATTTTCCATGGTGGAAGTTTGCTGTGTCTGTCTCGTTAGTCTCAGTGAGTCTGTATTCCTTGTCAGGATGGAAGAAGTCCTCAATAGAAGTGATACTTTGATGAAATCGTCCAGTGAAATTTGCAAAAACACTTTTCTTGACCGTCGGAGGTTTTGCTGATGTTTAAATGATGATTTTATATAAATGATGCACCTGGAGACAAAACATGGCAACCGTGGAATCCTGCGCGTCCATTCTGTCCACACGTGTGTTCTTCCAGTCACATCTCACCTCTGTGACCTCGTGTTTAATCCAGTCAGACAAAGCCTGAGATCAAGTCCAGATCTAACTAAGACTTTACAGAGTCCAGCTCAATCAGAGCTGTATTATAAAGAAATCATAAATAATATCAATGCAAAGTCTGGCAGTATTTGCAGCAGAGACATATTGTGAGTAAAGAGGCGCACCATCCGTGTTCACCATCCACATACTGAACTCTCTTAAAACAACACATTATGGCAACAGTAACAATGAAAATACTTGTCAGTGCACTGTTAGTGCTACATATGCATTATAATACAATAACCTATAATACAAGATAACTGTAGTTATTCCATTGCACAGATTGCTGATTACGCATAGACAGGAAGTTAAGTTTCGGGCAACGAATACAAGTCCAACTAAAGTCCTGGATGATGGATGCAGTAAAGTTAGACTCTAGACTACATGATCTGTATTTACAATCAAACTGCATATATTGCAGGGTTGTATAGGGAATTAATTTTTATTCTATTCATATATTCTTATTAATTTTCCACGGACGATCACTTTCTTCTTCTTTACCGGATCCACAATATCCTCCTCAATTCCACACTCGTCTTCTTCCTTCGAGGACAAACTGGGACATGAAAGCAGCCATGGGCCCATATGTATTGATGTGAACACAAAAACCATGTCTGCACAATTAGTTGACACACATTGAGTTGGCATTTACAAAAAGCTGAATGTGCACACCTTACCCACGCTTCAGACCAGGCATGTTCATGTTGTTTTAGAGCAGTCTGGAAGTTTAATGATGGTGGCCATGGGGTACAGGTAAAATCATAAGGTACAGGTGCCGACTTAAATATACTGGTGGTAAAAAAGAGCCATTGTTTTGCACAGTGGCTGCGCGTATGGTCAGGCAGGGTTGTCGCGTTACCCTTATCTACCTCACAATGGAATATGCAGTTAATGTGAATTTAACATGGGCAAAACCAGGTTCAATAACATGCAATGATGAAAGTGCTGGACTATTATTTTGAGTCTTCCATTAGTTCCAGCATGAGATAAATGAAGATTTAATGAAAAATAACAAAACAACAACAACAACAACACAACACTGACAACAATCCACTGGAGATTGTTGCCAATGCCACACCCAAAGAAACTAAAAACTGAAAGAAAGAAGAAAAATTGATTCCAAATTCCAAATTTGGGAATTAAAAAACAGGTGAGCCGACTACTGTCACCAAGGGAAAATTAAGGCAGTAGTGACACCTGGTGATAAAACATAGACGTGACAAAGAAGTCATTGAAAGGGCCAGTGGTGGAGGCAAATGGTAAAATAATTCGACTGACTAAGTCAAGTCAAGTCAATTTTATTTGTATAGCGCCAAATCATAACAAAAGTTTCACATAGAGTAGGTCTAGACCATACTCTTTAAAATATTATTTACAGAGACTCAACAGTTCCCACCATGAGCAGCACTTGGCAACAGTGGCGAGGAAAAACTCCCTTTTAACAGGTAGAAACCTCGAGCAGAACCAGGCTCTGGGTGGGCGGCCATCTGCTTCGACCCAGTTGGGTTGAAAGGGGAGGAGAGAGGGGGAGAGGGGAGACAGAACAGGAGGAGAGACAACAAATCAGACTAATAATAATAACAACTGCAGCAGTGAGTGTGGAGCAGGAACATGGGGGCAGTAGACGGCCGGCAATCACAGATCCAGAATCTACAGCTCCAGAGGCAGAAATACCTGCAGAAAGTGAGAAGGCCAAAAAGCACAGAAAGCACAAGGACTACTATGAAGAAGTGGAGTTGGTAACATGTATTAGTGGGATAGGAATGCATACAGATAGAGAGGGAGAGGAGGAGAGAGAAACTCAGTGCATCATGGGAAATCCCCCGGCAGTCTAAGCCTATAACAGCATAACTAAGGGATGGTTCAGGACTCACCTGAGCCAGCCCTAACTATAAGCTTTATCAAAAGGAACGTTTTTAGCATACTCTTAAACGAAGAGAGGGTGTCTGCCCCCCGAACCCAAACTGGGAGCTGGTTCCACAGAAGAGGAGCTTGATAACTAAAGGCTCTGGCTCCCATTCTACTTTTAGAGACTTTAGGTACCACAAGTAACCCTGCATTCTGTGAGCGTAGTGCTCTGGTGTGGTAATACGGTACTATCAGCTCTTTAAGATATGATGGTGCCTGACCAATAAGAGCTTTGTAAGTGAGGAGGATGACTTTAAATTCTATTCTAGATTTCACAGGGAGCCAGTGCAGAGAAGCTAATATCGGAGAAATATGTTCCCTTTTGCTAGTTCCTGTCAGTACACGTGCAGCCGCATTCTGGATCAGCTGGAGAGTCTTTAGAGACTTATCGGGGCAGCCCAATAATAAGGAATTACAATAATCCAACCTAGAAGTAACAAATGCATGAACTAGTTTTTCTGCATCTTTTTGAAACAGGATATGCCTGATTTTTATAATGTTACGTAAGTGGAAGAAGGCAGTCCTTGAAGTCTGTTTTATATGGGTATTAAAGGACATGTCCTGATCAAAGATTACTCCTAGACTCCTTACAGCGGTGCTAGAGGCCAGGGCTATGCCATCTAGAGTAACTATATCTATACATAGTGCGTCTCGCAGGTGTTTAGGACCCAGAACAATAACTTCAGTTTTGTCTGAGTTTAACAGCAGGAAATTGCAGGTCATCCAGTCTTTTATGTCCTTAATACATGCCTGAAGCTTGGCTAACTTACCGGTTTCATCTGGCTTTATCGATAAGTATAACTGAGTATCATCTGCATAGCAGTGAAAGTTTATGGAGTGTTTCCTAATAATATTGCCTAAAGGAAGCATATACAAGGTAAATAAAAGTGGTCCGAGCACTGAACCTCGTGGAACTCCATGACTAACTTCCGTGTGCACAGAGGATTCATCATTTACATGGACAAACTGAAATCTATCTGATAGATACGACTGAAACCAGCTTAGTGCGGGTCCTTTGACGCCAATCAAATGCTCCAGTCTCTGTAATAGGATACAATGGTCAATGGTATCGAAAGCGGCACTAAGATCTAACAGAACAAGAACAGAGACAAATCCTTTGTGTGACGCAATCAAAAGGTCGTTTGTCACTCTCACCAGGGCTGTCTCTGTGCTATGAAATTCCCTAAATCCTGACTGAAAATCCTCAAATAAACTATTGCTGTTTAGAAAGTCACATAACTGATTAACGACCACTTTCTCAAGGATTTTGGAGAGAAAGGGAAGGTTTGATATAGGTCTATAATTGGCTAAAACCCCTGGATCAAATGTAGGCTTTTTAAGAAGAGGTTTAATTACAGCTACTTTGAAGGACTGGGACATAACCTGTTAATAAAGACAGATTGATCATGTCTAGTAAAGAAGTGCTAACTTAGGGTAAAACTTCTTTAAGCAGCCCAGTTGGGATGGGGTCTAAGAGGCAGGTTGTTGGTTTAGACGAAAAAATCATTGAAGTTAGTTGGTAAAGATCAATTGGAGAAAAACAGTCTAAATATAAATCTGGTTCTACAGCTGCTTCTTAGGTTCCTGAGGTTCCTGTACTCGAAGATGTATCTGAACTAGCTGAGAGCACAAGATGATGAATTTTTTCTCTAATAGTTAGAATTTTATCATCAAAGAAGCTCATGAAGTTATTACTACTGAGCGCTCTGGGAATACATGGCTCAACAGAGCTCAGACTCTGTGTCAGCCTGACTACAGTGCTGAAAAGAAACCTAGGGTTGTTCTTATGTTCCTCTATTAGTGAGGAGTAATAGGCTCCTCTGGCATTACGGAGGGCCTTCCTGTATGTTCTAAGACTATCTTGCCAAACTAAATGAGTTTCCTCCAGTTTGATGGAACGCCATTTCCTTTCTAATTTTCGCGATGTTTCTTTTAATTTGCGGGTTAAGGAGTTATACCATGGAGCTAACCTCTTTTGTTTTATTATCTTCTTTTTGATAGGGGCAATAGAATCAAGAGTCGTTCGCAGCAAGCCTGCAGCACTATCAACCAGATGATCAATTTGGGAGGGACTAAAGTTACATTGAGACATGGTAGTGAATTGCCGATAGAATCACTTCTTTAAATTTTGCTACAGCACTATCAGACAGGCATCTACTAAAGGAATGTTTGCCTAATGGCCTATAGTCCAGTAATATAAATTCAAAAGTTATTAAATAATGGTCTGATAAGACAGGATTTTGAGACTATTAAATCTTCAATTTCGATTCCATATGACAGAACAAGATCGAGGGTGTGGTTAAAACAATGAGTGGGTTTGTTTACACTCTGACAGAAACCAATCGAATCTAATAGTGAGATAAACGCAGAACTAAGGCTATCATTATCTACGTCCACGTGAATATTGAAATCACCTACGATAATGACTTTATCTGTTTTGAGGACTAAACTTGGTAAAAACTCTGAGAATTCTGCTAAAAATTCAGAATACGGACCAGGAGTGCGGTACACTATGACAAATAGAATTGGCTGTACAGTTCCACATTGGGTGTGAAAGACTAAGAACAAGACTTTCGAATGAGTTAAAACTAAGTTTAGGTTTAGAGTTGATTAGTAAGCTAGAGTTGAAGATGGCTGCAACTCCACCTCCTCGGCCAGTGCCTCGAGGAATGTGAGTATTAATATGACTAGGAGGAGTGGACTCATTCAGGCTAAGATATTCTTCCTGACACAGCCAAGTTTCAGTTAGACAAAATATATCCATATGATATTAAATCATTGACTAACACAGCTTTAGACGACAGAGATCTAATGTTTAAGAGTCCACATTTAATTCTCTTATTTGGTTGTACCACTACACTGGTAGTTTTAATTTTTATTAAGTTTTTACGAGTAACTCCTCTTCTGTTTGAATTTGAATTAATTAAATGAAGTGGTCGGGGGACAGACATAGTCTCTATTGGGTTTTTTATGGGGTTTTGGGTGAGTAACCGCTCTAATGGAAGCCAAGTAATGGAACCACAGTGTACCACAGTCCTTCAAAGTAGCTGTAATTAAACCTCTTCTTAAAAAGCCTACGCTTGATCCAGGGGTTTTAGCCAATTATAGACATATATCTAACCTTCCCTTTCTCTCCAAAATCCTTGAGAAAGTGGCCGTTAATCAGTTATGTGACTTTCTAAACAGCAATAGTTTATTTGAGGATTTTCAGTCAGGATTTAGGGAATGTCATAGCATAGAGACAGCACTGGTGAAAGTGACAAACGACCTTTTGGTTGCGTCACACAAAGGATTTGTCTCTAATGGAAACTAAGACCAAGTACAATGCAACACAGGAGTTTCTGACTAGGACAACGTCATATGACACAGCTACGACACAAACTGGAGCAAATGATAAGTTAGTTCCTTTCGAATAGTTACTATTATGTCCAGCAACATACTTGGACAAGCAATACCAATGTTAGATTTGCTTTATTGTTACAGTAACATCACTTTAAACTCTGGCCTGCTCTCATCCAGGACTGAGCCCTCCAATATGAATATGCAGATACTGAAAGGGGCTTTTGCTAATGTAGCAACCACATTTAAACGGTGCAGTTATTCCATGTTCTGCTTCCCACTGGCTTTGGAAGTAAAGCTAGTTACTGTAGACTTTGAGCTAGGAGCCAGGCACACTAATGTCAGCAGCTTACATTAGTGCAGACAAGCACAGAGTTACATTTCAAGAGACTTTTTCCAATTGTTCTTCTTCCTGAAGCACTTTATTGATCAAGTTGTCACTTTGTGCTTGGTTCCCACTACCTGCGACCTGTGTGCACACATTTTTATTTTTATTATCTATTGAGAAAACAACAAATACAGTGACTGACATATTAGAAAACCAAGATTATAAAACCACAACAGTATAAGTAAACAGTCCAACAAGCATCAAGTAATCAGAAAAAGTTACAACAATAAAATACATGGAATAAAGAATCTAACAAAAAAACATAAAATCTAAGTATTGCATTTAAAAAAAAAACGACAAATTATTGATCTAATCATAAATCAACCAATAAAGTAGTTTTTAGAATGAATTAAGTATTTGCTTGACAACAAACATCTACGGCGTATGAGCCGACGAGGATGACGATGATGATGTGTCACTCCAGGATGCTGCAGATGTTTGTTGCATCTTAGTCCCTGGGTGAGGTCCTGGGCTGCCCGTTTCATTAGTGCATTTTATAAAGCAAAGAGCTGAAACGAGGCTGCAAAGTAATACAATTCACAGAAAGGGGCAAACCAGCAGCAGCAGCAGCAGCAGCTCATTCTGCAGAGAGAAAAAATGAATTAGTTCACAGAAGTCAAAATGAAGATCAAATAAATAAAACTGTGGGTTGCAAAACACTGACAACAATCCATCTTTAAATGCTCAGGAGTTAAAATTCATCTCATCCAGGAATAGTATACAATGATAATACAATTAAAATATAAAATAGGCTACATTATATAAAGATGTTACACTGTTCAAACAGTTCATATGTCTATATTTAATTTTTTTGTCTTAAGATGAGGAGGCAGTCTTAATGTAAGAGTCACAATAGTTGATAAAAGAGTATAAAGCAGAATTTCACCTTTTTCAAACTTAAGTCTGTATAGAAAGTATCTGCCTGAAAGGAGAAGTTGAACGTGGCTCAGGTATAAACTGTTTGCAAACTTGATGAAAACTTTTTCTGAACTGTGTTCAAACTTTGGAACGCAATGCAATGTCACTAACTGACTTTGTTGGCCAATCAAATACAAAGACACGTGTGGGTAGATCACTTTGTGTACAATCCTCTCATAGTATTATAAACCGCTGTCTGTACAGTTTTTAGTGTCTGATTACATTTCAAACTCAAACTGAACATCGTGGTCTCATCGGTACCTGAAACGACACACCCACACCAACGCAGGAGCTTGCATTTTTTACATTTGCCGTATTCCTTCTGCTACTTCTAACACCGGGTGCATCGTCCCTCTGCCAACACATGCATCGCAACAAATTAAGGCTAAACTAGGTCCTCTTTAGGTCTGCTCCTCTTTTTGGAATGAAACCACTTCCTCATCCCTCATTCCTTTACCAGAATGTACTGGTTTGATATGTAAAGTGTATATATATATATATATATATATATATATATATATATATTAAGAATGAAGTACTTGGTCGAATATGTAAATGGGTAGAATATGTAAAACTAATATAACAGAACAAAACACCACCACAATAATGTAGTGTAATTGATGTGGGGTCTAAAGCGGTTAACTGGATTTTCAAAACCCATTGAACTGTTCTGAGTAGCCTACTGGGTGATCACATGTATGTCCTGATGAAAGAAGCAGCATTTCCCTAAACTGTACGAGCACTCTATAGGATATCTGTGTAAATGAACAGTTGGTCCCCTTAAAATATGTTATATGTGTAAGTCATACAGCTATTACACAATGTAGTAAATGCTAAGAGGATTGAGTTCATCTTTGCAGGTAATATTAGTTTAAAGCACTAAATATTTTGGTTATTTCTTCCAGTTTTATGCATCACATACATCAAACAGTAAGTAGTTAATAGACTACAGATTACAAAGGCTCCAGTGCAAGTGGGTATATGTGGATTTTGTGTGACAATGAGAAGATAAAATTATATGTTGTTATAACAAGTGAAGTTCTTCATACTGAATAATTTTGTATGTAGTAATAATGAGAAAAATAGTCATCATAATATGAAAAGAATCTTGATAAAATGAGAAAAGTTGTTTTTTGACATGGTGGAAGCAATACGCTGATGCACAGCTGCTGCAGCAGAAAACATTTGTGTGTTTAATTTGTCATAATGCATTCAGCTATAGACCTACATAAAGCATAACATCTGCAACTCAAAACATATATATGTCATACCAGTACTGTCAAATACTCCCTAATTCCTATTACAAAGTGTTTAACATTTCTACGTAATTATATGAGCATGTCAAGACACTGTTCATGTTGAATAAAATATGAGTGTGTGAAACACGTCATGAACTTTTCTCTACATGAAAGGCTGACAATAATGTTCTGAGTGCAACGATGAGTCAATCATAGGGAATTGTGCAACATGACTCAAGTACAGACCAAAGTGTAAAGTACAGACCAACGTATCTACCAAAAATGTAACTAATCGTCTTGGCTGGGTTAGTTTTAATTGTGTACTGTAAGCATTAAGTGTTATAATGTTGAATGTAATAGTGTAATATAAACACGCGCTGCTCCTCTTCCTGGAATGAATCCCACTCATAATAACCCCTCCCTCCTCCTCCTGCTTTCCAACACAGCCAGTCCAATTCAGTCCAGGTGTTTCCTTCTTCCTGCCCCTTTCACAGATCTGTCAGTGCACAGATTGGTGTAACCAGCATGTTGTAGTAAAGCCCCATTCACTGCAGATCAGCGAGCAAACATGAAGAAAGGGAACTAAGCTTTGGTATGGATCAGTTGCATGAGAAGTGAAACTGTTTCATATTCACCGTCTCTTCGAGCTGAAATGGCGCAGCAACAAAACCTAATGGATCAGAAAAAACTCTGCTGTTCGATCTGTCTGGATCTACTGAACGATCCGGTGACTATTCCCTGTGGCCACAGCTACTGCATGAGCTGTATTAAACACCGGTGGGAGGAGGATCAGAGGGAAATCTACAGCTGTCCTCAGTGCAGAGAGATCTTCAGACCGAGGCCTGTCCTGGTGAAAAACACCATGTTAGCAGATTTAGTGGAGGAGCTGAAGGAGACTGGACTCCAAGCTGCTCCAGCTGATCACTGCTATGCCGAACCTGGAGATGTGGCCTGTGATTTCTGCACTGGGAGAAAGCGAAAGGCTACAAAGTCCTGTCTGCAGTGTCTGGTCTCTTACTGTGAGCTGCACCTCCAGCCTCACTATGAGGTTGCTCCATTAAAGAAGCACAAGCTAGTTGAAGCTTCCGCAAAGCTTCAGGAGAACATCTGCTCTCGTCACAGTGAGGTGATGAAGATCTTCTGCCGCACTGATCAGCAGTGTATCTGTTACCTGTGCTCCATGGATGAACACAAAGGCCACAGCACAGTTTCAGCTGAAGCAGAAATGACAAAAAGACAGGCAGAGATCGGGCCAAGTCGCAGAGAAATCAAAGAAAGAATCAAGGACCAAGAGAAAGCTGTGAAGGCACTTGAGCAGGAGATGGAGGCTATCAATCGCTCCGCTGATAAAGCTGTAGAGGAGAGCGAGAAGATGTCCACTGAGCTGGTCCATCTCATTCAGGAAAACATCTCTGATGTGAAGCGTAAGATCAGATCTCAGCAAAAGATTGAAGTCAGTCGAGCCAAAGAGCTTCAGGAGAAGCTGCAGCAGGAGCTCGCTGGGCTGAGGTGTAAAAACGCTGAACTGGGGAAGCTCTCACGCACAAAGGATCAGACCCACTTTCTGCACAATTACTTCTCGCTGTCACGTCTCAGTAAATCTACTGTCTTACCCAGGATGAACAGCCGCCCTCTGCGATACTTTGAGGATGTGATAACAGCCGTGTCAGGGGTCACAGAAGGACTGCGGGGCAGTTATAGTGAGAAATGGAAAAAGATCTCAATGACAGTGACTGAAGTGGATGTTTTACTGCCACAAGACCCCAAGACGAGAGCTGAATTTATACAATATGCATTTCCTACGAGTAATTTAAAACTGGATTCAAACACAGCAAGCATGAAGATGTCATTGTCTGGAGAGAACAGAAAAGCAACCGCAATGAGAGACGAACAGTCACATTCTAGTCACCCGGACAGATTCATGGACAGGTCTCAGGTTCTGAGCACAAATCATCTGACTGGACGTTGTTACTGGGAAGTGAAGTGGACTGGATTAGGAGTTTCAGTAGCGGTCGCATACAAGGATATTGCCAGATCAGGAGAGGAGAGTATATTTGGAAACAATGACAAGTCTTGGGCATTGGAGTGTTCGGCCAAAGGTAATAATTTCAAACATGATGGTGACAAATTTCCCATCTCAGGCCCTCAGTCCTCCACAGTGGGAGTGTTCCTGGACCACAGTGCAGGCATTCTGTCCTTCTACAGCGTCTCTGAAACTATCACTCTCCTCCACAGAGTCCACACCACATTCACTCAGCCGCTCTATGCTGGACTTGGTGTTTATTTTTTTGGATCTACAGCTGAGTTTTGTGACGTCAAGTAGAATTAGAGTGGATTTCTTTCCCAGGAAACAACAAATGTTTAGATCAGCAAACAGAAAAGGTTTTCACAAATTAGATAAAGGCTGAATCACTGCTATCAATGATAGCTCATTTAGCAAAACTTAAGTGGACACTTAGTGGACAGCCATAAGAAACTGTAACCCTTTGTGTGGTGTATATACTACAGTCCTCTTATTTGTTCTATATTTGTATTGTTGCTGTAATATTTTCCATTACTGTTGCATTAATTGATTCAAGTCTTCTTTTTTAATTGCAGGTGAATCATCGATTACAATTTTATATTCTTCCTGTCACTTTGTCAGTGTGTTCATAAAAGTGTAGTTAGGTTTCAGTCACTATTCTGATTCATCAATAGGGAAAAATGCACCTGTCAAACGTACTGTTTTTGTATATAAAGTGAATGTGTAGATGTACTGATTTATGGATGTGTGAGCACAATCAATCAATAAAGCTGATTTGTTTTCCAAGAAAGAATAAAGTTTTTGCTTGTTTGTTGTTTCTATGTCTCAGGGTGGAGTCCTAGGCAACATGTAATGCAAAAAAAAAACAACAAAAAAAAACAAACAAACAAGCAAAACAGCAGATCCTACTGTAGTGACACAAACGCCATTAGTTCACAGTCGAGTTAAATGAAGATTAAATGGATAAAAACTATACAGTCACAGTCAAACTATGGATTACACAACACTGACAACAATCCGTACATCATTAGTCATCAAGACAGCTACAATAACACAGACTGTAAGACTTAGTAACTATTGAGTATCTATTAGAGATCAAAGGGATTTTCTTCAGACAACTAACAGGCAACGAGCTGCAAAAGTTTTGGAATCAAGCAGGTCTGAACACAGGTGAGCACGCCTATCAATACAGGTGGAGACAACAACGGTCACCAAGTGAAAACTAAGCCAACAGAAACCGCTGGTGATAAAACACAGACATGACACAGAGATCCAACCAAACTAAACAGTGAAGGGGCCAGAAATAGAGGCAAAAGGTAAAACAAATATTATTTTCCCCTTTTGCAGACAGACCCACAACTAAGTATTTTATATTTTGTATAATGTATGGACTTGCTTGGAATTGCATTGTTCTATGCTCTATGGTTTCACTGGTGTAAAGCTACAGAGAGGCTTCCTGACCACTCACAGCGGGTGCTGTAACACCTGGCTTCCCTCCTGTGAACTTGACACGATGCCTCTATAGAATTGCAATACCGTTATTCACCACACAAGCTGACAGCCACTTAGCACACAATGCAAATGCAAAATTATTGCTGTATATGTATATTTAACGGAGGCTGTACTCAGCAAATGTTCAATATTTTTACTTCACTAGAAATCACTGAAACTGTCTCCCATTATCAGAACAGAGATTTCTTACAGTAAGCATTATCACCTCATTGCTTCAGAACTAAAGTGAAGTGACCGTAAAGTCTGTGTATCTTTGGGTCCCAGTATAGTACCACAAGATGTTTTATTTCACAGTTCATTGATGCCAACATTTCAGAGAGAAACACCACGTTAGTTACACCTGAGTAATGCTCCTCTCAAAAAGATATCAGGCTTTACAGATCTAGGATGAGACAAGTCAGAGGAAAAAGACAAACCACAAACAGTAAACAGGGTGAATCAATGGCATTAGATGTTACAGGCAAGTTACAGCAACCGCCCTCACGTCCTTTACATCCAATAACCTTCATTTACAGTATATAGTATCTACAATAACACTTAATTTAGTCCAAAGGCACATTCTTTCTGTCACTCTTCCTCCAGTGGGCTCTGAATCAGAGTGATTATATCAAGGGGGGGGCTTCATGTACCCAACTGTAGTTTTGCTTGTTTTTGGCAGAATTAAAGTAACTGATAAATCAAGGTACAACATGTAGCCAAAAGTATGAGGACACTCAAACACTGCAGCCATGTTGTGATAGCTGTACATGTCACTCCAGAAAAGTTATTCCACACCAGACTGGGAAGCCAGTTGTTTATGGACCTGGCTTTGTGCCTCTATCTCATTTTCATCTGGATCTGTATGGAAGGAAAATCTATTTGGAGAGACTTCAAATGTTATACAGACATAAGCAATCAATCAGATATTGTCAAAGTTCCTGTGTGTTTATAAATGTGCACGTGTAGGCTTTTAAAGTCTGCATCAATCATTTAAGTCATTTATAAAGCAAAAACATTGTTCTTTGTGAGAATTTTCTGTTTTCGCTTTTTCATATCACAGTAAACTGAATACCTTTGCGTTTTGACATTGGTTAGACAAAGACATTTGGAGACATCATATTGGGCTACATGAAACTGTGATGGATCTTCACACAGTTTTTGGACATTTTCTAAACTAAACATAAACAGTTTAGTGATGAAAATAATCAGTTCTAGCTCCATTTACCACAATAACACAACAAAAAAGATTTTTCATTTTCCTCAATCTGCCAATGTATTTTTTCTCAATTAATCATTTTATCTATGGAATATCAGAACATGGTGACATGTGTCCACCACAGCTTCACAGAGCCCAGGCTGACATCTTCAGATGTCTGGTTTTGTCTGACCAACAGTCCACAACCCAAACATATTCAATTTACAATGACTTAATGAAATGGAGTAGAGTAGCAAATCTTCACGTTTGAAAAACTTGGAACCAAAACACTGTTTGACATGTTTGCTCGATTATTAATTCAATGATTCCTTGTGTTTGTCGATCAACGTATCAGTTTTTTTGACTAACTAACTGTTTGAGCTCCATACCACAAAATGATAACTTTCACTGGAACGACAGGAACCAGCATCAAGGGCTGTGTGTTATTTGAAATATTTCAACACTGCTCAATACTGGTGCCAATACGTTACTATGGAGGCCTGGAAGAGCCCCAATCTTTAACAAAAAAAAGTGTGCCCTCATAATAATTACTGACGCGGACAAGTTATTAACTTGCTCGAAAGAGATCCATGTCTTATGTGCACAAATTAACGAATAAGTTAATTTAAAGAAAAGAAACAATGCCAAACATTACAGTTCCAGCTTCCTGTTGTGATTTGCTGCTTTTCTTTGACATATGTAACAGTAAATGGAATATCTTGAATATCTTGGTTATTTCTGGGTTTTGGACAGTTAGTCAGACAAAACAAGCAATTTGAAGACATCACCTTGGTGTTATAGGAAACTGTAATGGGCATTCTTACATTTTATAGACCAAACTAACAGAAGTTAGTTGTAATAGCCACAATACATTAACAAAACAAACCTCACTTCTCAAATGAGTCAGAGTTTAATTTAGTCTCATCACAAAAGAGCTGAACAAGAATTTACAGGCTGAAATAAAAACAAAAAAGGTATTATTTAAATCAAGAACCATCCGATCAAAGAAAAAGTGGGCATTATTTACTACAAGACACTTTCATCCTCCATAAATATGGACACATTTCGTTTGGTAGAAAACAGTGTTTAGATTCGGTACCCAGCATAAAATAGTTAGGAAGCTAACACAGGCAAAACAGAAGTTCCCTTGGCTCTGATGGTGGTCTCCTCCTCCCCCCCCCCCCCCCCCCCCGGGCTCACAGAGCAGCCAGCTCCTGCAGCAGCCTCTCCTTCTCCTGCTGCAGCTCCACCACGCTCTGCTTGTTCTGCTCCAGCCGGTCCTCCAGCCACTGCAGCAGCGGCCCGCTCACCGCCGACATCTGGCTGCACAGGTTCTTGGTGAACACCGAGCCGTTGTGGATCTTGGTGACGGGGTCCAGGTGTGCCAGGCCGTGGATCTTGCGGTAGGTGTCCTGCTCCTCCTGGCACAGGATCCGCGGCAGCTCCACGGCCGACTCCAGGCACACCTTGCCGATGGCCTCGCGGGGCACGACGTGGACGGGGATCTCCACCCGCTCGTACTCGGAGCCCTTCTGCGCCTGCACGGACTGGAAGCAGGTGTACAGCACCCGGCCCGTCTTGGTGTTCTTGTCCTCGATGAAGCAGGAGAAGATGAGGCCCACGAAGCACTGGTCCAGCATCTGGTACATGGCCTGGGTCCTCACGTCGACGTGGGAGGGCCACACGGTGATGTGAGGGTGGGAGTGGTACCAGCCGACCACCCGCATCGGCCGGCCGGTGATGTCGGCCAGCCGCTCCGCCTCCGTGGAGGCCGCCGACAGCTGCTCCGGGGAGATCTCCACCCGGTCCTTCCTCTTGTCCGAGCGGCGGAGGATGATGACGGAGTGGATGTGGACGATCCGGGTGGTCTCCACCTCCCCGATGCACAGACCCATCACCTCCTCTTTCTCCGTGCTCAACGCGTGGTTCATGCACACCAGGAAGGCGTCGGACTCCAGGTGGACGGCGCTCACCGCCATGACTTGTACTCAAATGAGCTTTTCGACGCGGCGCCCAGACCGAAACATAAACAGAAGCGGCAGCAGCGCTCCACTTCCGCGTTCTGGGGTGCAGCACCAAAACATTCCGGGTTGGTGCCGCCCACCACGACTAGGGGTTCCGCTTTTTTCTGTCCTTCCGAGTCTTGTAAAAAGAGTTGATACCACAGACTGTAGAAATACATTTTCAGTTCACGTGACTGGGCTGTATTCTGTCTATGCGCGTCTAAACACATTAATCGCGAGGTTATCTTGGTAAAATGGGTTCTTTGTGAATCCAAAGTGTTTCGAATATAATAGATGAATAAATACATAAATTAATCAAAATAAAAAAGGACAAATAACCTCCCGCACTGCAAGTATAAGTCATGCATTCAATACAAGTACAATATCCCCTGTCAGTGTTATTATTACTATTATTGTTATTAAAGCAAACATGTAAAAAAAAAAAAAGGTTTTAAAAAAATGATTTACCTCTGAATGCAGAAGTATGAAGTATTCAATTAAAGTAGCCTACACGCACACACAAAACTGTTCTGAAGTACACCAAAACTTGAACCCACCCTCGATTTTCAGGCAGCAGGTAGCTTTCAGTTGTTTCAGTTTTTATAATGCGTTCCCTCGTGAACATCATGGTCAAGGAAGCCATGCAGACAATATAAAGTTTATTTGCAAAGTGCTTTTCATGATCATTGTACACAATGATCATAAACCAGATTTATATAAAAACAAAATTACAAAAATGTTACTTTAATCAAACACAGAAGTGCAAATGTTCACATAAAATAAAAGAACACTATAAGTAAGGCTGGACAGTTAAACATGTTAAATAATTTACAGATACAAACCAATTTTAATCATTGTGCAACTGTAAACAAAAAATGTTTATATAGAAAATAGTGTAATAAGAAACTATAGCTTTTCTTTGCAGTGACTGCCCTTTGGGTACACATTTTGTAACTGAAGCTAATAACAGTGAAAAAGAATTTGTTTGTGCGAAGAAAGACAGCAACTCTGAACTGTCATTGATGGGATTTAGTGAGTTTCTGCAAAACTTGGGATAAATCACATCTGTACTCTAATTCCCTGACTGTAAATGCAACCATAAATTAAGTGCTGATGGTTTTCTTCGTAATCAAAATATAGTGGAATTAAGCTTTACTCACATCACATTTTATAAGCAAACATGGCAGAGAAAGACACCAACCAGGCAACCACTCCCGTTACTCACAAATCAAACATTCGCTGCATTGTGGCTTCCCAAAGGAAGAAGAGTGGCTGCAGTAAATATTGCAAAAACATAATAATGTCTGCTGAAAGGTGTATTTGCATGGTTTTATGTTTAGCTAATGGTTATACACTTCTGGCGTATAGTTCCTGAATTAAATGATAAATTACAGACTCAGATCAAATCAAAAACAAGAAGCAATACCTTGTCTTAAATCAAATCGTCAATCACTGAATCACGAAACAAGTTGAAGCTTTTCTGACATACACCCCTGCACTCGCTGCCTTTTAACTCCTATCTACTCAAGCTTACACAACTCAGCTGCAGATCCACTGCCAAGTGAACCAAAAACACCAAGTCCCTGATAGAGCGGCTGAGTGAATGTGGTGTGGACTCTGTGGAGGAGAGTCATGGTTTCAGAGACGCTGTAGAAGGACAGAATGCCTGCACTGTGGTCCAGGAACACTCCCACTGTGGAGGACTGAGGGCCTGAGATGGAAGCACTAATACTTTTATGTCTGAATTCATAACTGCTGTTAAAACACTCTAACGTCCAGGACTTTTCATCATTTCCAAATCCACTTTCATATCCTGTTCTGTTGATGTCCTTGTATGTGACTGCTACTGAAACTTCATATCTGCTCCTTTCCACCTCCCAGTAGTGGCGTCCGCTCAGATTCTCTCTACCCAGGACCTGAAACATGTCAGTAAATCTGTCTTGATGACTACAATATAACTGTTTTTCACTCGTCACTGTTGCTTTTCTGTTCCCTTCAGATAAAAACAGCTGTGTGTGTGCTGTGTTTGGATCCAGTGTGATCTGACATGAATACTGTAGGAACTGAGCTCTGGTCTTGGGCTCTGCCGGTGGCAGTAAAACATCCACTTCAGTCCCTGTCAGTGAGATCTTGGTCCATACATCACTAAGAATGTCCTGCAGTTTATCTCTGACCTCTGACACAGCTGCCATCACGTCCTCAAAGTACTGCAGAGGGCGGATGTTGATGCTGCATGAGTCTGTACATTCGCTAAGGCATGACAGGGAGGGGTAATTGTGGAGAAACTGACTGTGATCTTCTGTGTGTGAGAGTCGCTCCAGCTCAGCGTCTCTCCTCCTTAAATCAGTGATCTCCCGCTGCAGCTTCTCCTGAAGCTCTTTGGCCCGACTCACTTCAGTTTTCTGCCGGGATCGGATCTGCTGTTTCACGTCAGAGCTCCTATTCTTGATAAGACGGACGAGCTGAGTGAAGATCTTCTCGCTGTGTTTCACAGCTTTATCAGCGCAGCGATTGACAGCCTCCAACTCCTGCTGAAGCTCCTTCACACCTTTCTCTCTGCTCTGGATTCTCTGCTGAATCTTTTGCCGACTCGCCCCAAGCTCTCCCTGCCTCTCAGTCCTCTCTGCTGAAGCTAAGACTGTGCTGTGGCCTTTGTGTTCATCCATGGAGCACAGGTAACAGATACACTGTTGATCAGTGCGGCAGAAAATCTTCATCACTTTACCATGATGAGAGCAGATGTTCTCCTGAAGCTTCTTGGAGGGGTTGACCAGCTTGTGTTTTTCAAAGGCAGGGGACTCATAGTGAGGCTGGAGGTGCAGCTCACAGTAAGAGACCAGACACTGCAGACAGGACTTGAGAGCTCTCAGCTTTCTCCCAGTGCAGAAATCACAGGCCACATCTCCAGGTTCGGCATAGCAGTGATCAGCTGGAGCAGCTTGGAGTCCAGTCTTCTTCAGCTCCTCCACTAAATCTGCTAACATGGTGTTTTTCACCAGGACAGGCCTCGGTCTGAAGGTCTGTCTGCACTGAGGACAGCTGTGGGTTTCCTTCTGATCCTCCTCATCCCAGTGGCTTTTAATACAGCTCATGCAGTAGCTGTGGCCACAGGGAATAGTCACCGGATCCTTCAGTAGATCCAGACAGATCGAACAGCAGAGTTTTTTCTGATCCATTAGGTTTTGTTGCTGCGCCATTTCACCTCGAAGAGACGGTGAATATGAAACAGTTTCACTTCTCATGCAACTGATCCATACCAAAGCTTAGTTCCCTTTCTTCATGTTTACTCGCTGATCTGCAGTGAATGGGGCTTCACTACAACATGCTGGTTACACCAATCTGTGCACTGACAGATCTGTGAAAGGGGCAGGAAGAAGGAAACATCTGGACTGAATCGGACTGGCTGTGTTGGAAAGCAGGAAGAGGAGGGAGGGGTTATTATGAGTGGGATTCATTCCAGGAAGAGGAGCAGCGCATGTTTATAGCCCCCGTGTAAAACATGTAGTGTAGCCCATGGGACTTGTAACTGGACAAGTTCAACATTATAACACTTAATGTTTACAGTACACAATTAAAACTAACCCAGCCAAGACGATCAGTTACATTTTAGGTAGATACGTTGACCAAATACTCTCATAATTTACTACACTTTGGTCTGTTGGGAGCAGCTGTGTTATATGACTCAGTTTAAGTTGCCCATGAGTGCCTCTGCCTCAGCCTTTTGTGCAGACATAAGTTCATGAAATGTGTTCCGCACACTCATATTTTATTAATCATGAATAGTGTCTTGACATGCTCATATAAGTACAGGTATGTTAAAAACTATAATAGGAAGCATGGATTATTTTACCTACATGTGTTGAGTTGCACAGATATCATTCTTTATATAGCTTTATGGCTGAATGCAATAGGAACAACTCAATGGGTTCCGAAAATCTAGTTTACATTGTCCATGAAAGTTTCTGTGTTGTTTTTGCTTTAGTAAAGGACTGTTACACCTGATCAAACAGCACCCCATTGCACTTTTTTCTCTGTTTGATGAGAGTCTTCCTTGCAGCCTATCAGCAAAAGAGAAAAGGGCTGTTTTCATCTATTTGTTCGGTTATTTGGTTGGGCTTGTTTGTCGTGTCTGTGTTTCACCACCAGGTGTCCTCCTTGGCTTAATTCAGTGCCAGTTATTCTCTTCTGTTTAATTTCCTCAGTTTGTTGAGTTCATTGGTTTGTCTTTGCAGCTCAGTTTCTACTTTTCTACTATGTGTTCTTGTTGTTGACCTGTGTGCTTCTTATAATTGTTTATTCATTCCAACAGACAACTATATTCGCATGTTGGGCAAAGATCAGCTAACAGGATACAAAGATAACATCACATCAGAGCTAAACTACATTCCATCACCAGCATCAGCATGTTAGCATGATGACTTAAGCATCAGTTAAGGAAGATGATCCTTTCAGTAGTAGCCTGCAAATGCATCAGCCTTCCATTGGCTACTCCTTCATACCTCACACTTTTCTGAAGTATATAGACACGGAATTTAAAGTGTCAGTTCCACCAAATCCAAAGGATTTGTAGGATGTAAAGAAAATAGGCAGTTTTTGCATTACATGTGAAGGTAATCGGCAAGAGAATATGTTGTGAGGCGAAGCTTGATGTTACATTTGTGACAGAAGTCACTGTTTACAAAATGGTGGACTAGAAGTTGTGATGTTTCTCTGTGAGTTTTCTGAGGCCCTGATACAACAGTCTCTGTGTTTTCTGAATAATTAGGCCAGAGAAACATGACAAGCTGAATCCACTCTCATGTCTCCATGGCAACAGGTTGTGGTGGTACAACTTTGATCCTGAACGCGGCTTCACGTGTAAATTCACCCGCATATACCTACATCACATACACGCGCACGCACGCACACACACGTACAGCACAGACATGCACATGCTGTATACACTTAATGTCAACTTCAATCACTATAAGCTTCCTAGAAAGATGTGTGTACATGTATTAAGGAGTTGATAAAGCATTCGCTTTGGCACCTCACATGTTTGCAGAGGCGCGTGGTATCCATGACGACTAAAATGCAGCCAGTAAGATTTGACTGAAAGATTAACTGGAGCCCTGTCAGTAGGTATGGTTTAAAATTAAAGTATTAGACATTTGTGAAAGAAAACAGTCTATTGGACAGTGAATTAGACTCTACATTAGAAACACATCGAAACACAGTATAACACAACAAAAGGCTTTAAAGCTGGTGTTACACCACTTTTTTCTTTTTGTAAACAAATCAACAATGTGTTAGTTTGACTTCCCTACCCTGTCCGAGACTCTCAGCTCCAAGCCTAAAAAACAGCTGGGTGCCGTAGTTTTTATCAAACATTACTCAAACACAATTTAACATTGCATTTCTTGGGAACTGTTTTCAGCTGCGGATTAATACATGTTTGGTGCTCTAGTGAGCACTTGTGGAAGCAGGCCAGTGTGTGTGGGATTGAGTCAAAATAAACTACAGTGTGTGTTTTCATGGTAATGAAGGAACACGTCAGCCAGTGCAACAGTGTGGCTCACTGATGTGTTTTTAATAAAAATGGATATATACTGTAGTTCTGTTATTCTGTATTCCATGTACTTTGTAGTTTTGTCACTTAGTATCTATACTGTGATCTGTTTCTCTACATTTTGATTCTACTACTGTTTTGTACATATACGACAACTACGACTTGCATGTCTGACCATCCTGGAGGAGCAATCCCTCTTTGATGGCTTTTCCTGAGGTTTCCAAAGCTTCTTTTTTTCCAGTTATTGTTATACATTTTTTATTATATTTTATATTTTGTTGAATTTCCTTTTCCAAATTAAAAGTAGGGGTTGTCTTATACCTATATTTGCATATACACTCACCAATGGACAATGGACCAATGATGGCTACAGTTTAAAATTCTTTTAAAGTTAGGACTGTTTGTAATCGATGTCCCTTTATTGCCATCTAGTGTCTTAATAGTGAATCAGTGATGGCCATTGGTGTTTTGTGAAGCTTCATATTGTATATAATGGGGTTTACAATATGTGATTGGTCCTCGTATCTTGAACCACGGGATAAGAAATGTGATTGGTTTACTGGGATCAAATCCCAGCTTTGTATCAACTCTTCCCTTGTGTATATTACTGTATTGAACCTGTATACTTGAAAAGCTCTGAAGAAGGCTTTGTGCGGAAGCGTTTTTTTATTATGATGTGAGATAATTAAGCAAGTGAACTATAAATATTTAGTCCTCCTTGACTTGGAAATTTGAGATGTGCTACCTTTTCCCATATTTTATGGAATATGCTTACTGGATTCTGGGTTTAACACCCCACGGAGAATCCCGTTGTTGAAGTGCAACCGCTGTTTCCAATTCAGTGCTTTTATATTTGTTGGACTGTATAAGAAACACTACCATAGGCAGGACATCAATGTTATTATGTTAAAAACACAGGCAGTTAAGGGCAGCCCGAGGACTTCACAGATGTGGAGGAAGTTTACAGTAACTGCTGAGTTGGTCAGCTACTGATGTGCAGAATCACGGTGGTTTGCCTCTGTACGAAAAAAAACGATGAGAGATAATTCAGTCACTCAAAACATGCATAGTTAGCTCATCAGTGTGCTTTACAAATTATAAAATAGGTCCAAGGTTATTTCCTGTTAGAGTGTTTGCTAATACCAAGCAGTGACAGGAAATTAAGGTGTTTCCTAGCAACCTTTTTCCAGTGAAAGTCTTTGTAGGTTTATATTTCAATCATGTTGCACAAATTTAGATGTTTTTGTTTGTTGTTTCTTTGTTTCTGTGTAGTCTTGCTGCATCCTTTCACACCTGAGTTGCATTTAAACCTCAGTTTTGTGAACAGTTTCATATTTCATGACAATAAGAAAATATATGAATTACATTAATAGAGGTCTTTAATATTTTCGATCAGATTTGCTGTAAAAAAAAAGTAACTAAATAACATTATTATAACAGCAGCACAGCTTCTCTCCTCCCCTCCTTTTTTATTCAGTCATGTAAAATATCAGCACAAAAATTGTTTGCGTTTCCACCTGTTGAACATTTAGGCCAAAGTGAATGAGGAAGTAAACCGTAGGTGCTAGGACCCTGAGGGCTCACATCTTCTCAGATTAGAGAAATGTGTAGCAGCCATGCACACTCGATGCTGCCTTCACAGGCTGCAAGAATTGTCAGCTTCACCAGTTGTTTCGCGAGCGTGGCTGCTTCTAATTGCACGTGTATCCTAAATTAGAAATCGATAGTTTGGTTTTAAAAAAAAACAACAACAACAAACAAACTCAGAAATCATCAGAAGCACACGGAAGCGCCTTGTCTGCGAGCAAACCAAGACGTCAGAGTTTCCGAGGAGCCCCTGAATGCGGCGGCAGCGTCGATCCTCCACCCCCTCGAGGAAGACGCGCGGCATCCATCGGGCTCGCCGGACTCCTCGGAGGGCACGCTCGAGCACCCGCAGGCCGGACACCCCCCCTCCCCCCCCTCACCCCCAGCCCCCCGCCCCGCGCCGACACACCGAGCTCCGGGCGCGTCCGGTGATCTCCGCGCGGATCCCCCCTCTCTCCATCAGGACTGCGGGAGACATGCGACGTCTCGGAGGAGGAGGAGGAGACGAACTGGCCAGGCAGCAGCAGCAGCAGCAGCAGCAGACACCTGAGAGCAGGATCTGACTTTTGTTTCTGAGATCGTCACAGAGAGGTGAGTGCCGAGAGGAGAGGAGATGTGCCCGGAACATGCACCCCCCCCCGCCAGGCTCGGGTCGTGCAGGCGGGTTGTTGGCTTGCTGCTCAGTGGTGCGTTTCAGCGTCACTTGTCGTTCCCAGCATCAGTGGAGGGCAGGCGGGATGAGTCATAGCCCGGCGCAGGGCTGCCGGAGGATCTGCTCAGGAGCGGAGTGTGTGCAGCCTCCAGACCCGCGGCCGTGTATCAGCCGCTGCACATGCAAAGTGCTGCAGCCCGCTGCTGTTTAGGCAAATGACTGTGTGTGTGTGTGTGTGTGTGTGTGTGTGTGTGTGCGTGCGTGCGTCCGTGCGTGTGTGTGGGGCCCTTTATAGTTGGCTTACAGTGTGTTTGCAGCCTGCGTGGGTGTGCATGCACGTGTGTGTATGCGACCTGGTACTTCAGCTGGTCCGAGTGCATGAGCCTGAAATCCTTAAGGGTGCATAAGAAATGAGGTGCCACTTGTTTGGTGGACTCCTGTCTACTTTCGGGTCTGGAGCTGTTTTGGGTGGTTTGGTGAAGGGGCATCTCACTGCTACAACACACAAGGAGAGTGAGCTTCCAGCTTTGTGTCAGCAGTTTGTGTTTGACCCCCTTGTTTTCCCTGTTTCAACATGACAAAGCCCCTGTGCACAAAGCCGGGGCCATGGAGAGGTAGGTACCCAGTTTGGTAGAAGTCGAGTGGCCTGCACGGAGCCCTGACCTCAGCCCCATCCATCACCTCTGGGACGAACCAGAACACCGACTGTGAGCCAGACCTCACCGCCCACCATCAGTACTGAAACTCACTAATGCTCTTGTGGCTCAATGGGTGCAAATCCTTGCAGCCGGATTCAGAAATCTTATGGAGAGCCTGAAACCTCCATGGTTTTGAAACATGTTCAGCTATCACGTGGGTGTTTTAAAGCCCCTGAAAACCCAAATGACTCAATCAGCTTCTTATGAGGGATGGGTTCCTACATGAAAACACTAGTTTCTGCCGAAGTAAGAACTGTTTTAGGTGTTTCTGTTCTCTAAAAAAAAATCTCAAACCACACCCCCACTGTTCAGATGAAGCAGATCAGCTTAGTTTTTGTGTTAGTGTTTTGAGATTTTAGCCCTGTGGTTGTAGTTCCCATTTTTAAAAAAAAGTCTGGATGAAATGTTTTTGGTAGTTTCCATGTTAGACTTCAAGAATGACTTCAACCACCATTAATAAGTTTTCACTTCTCACCTGTAAGAAGAATTAATGTGAAACATTGTGTACAGCGTACACCAATGTTCCTCAACATAAACATTAACAGTACTGTAGTTTTTATGTTATGGCCACCAGATTTTATCATTTCAACTTTGTTTCTGAGAAATCACGTTTCAGTTTGCTGTGGCGGTTTGGCTCTAAATACTCCGATACCCATGAGCCTCAGCTGTCGTTGCCATGGAGAAGGAGCCACTCAGAGGCACAGATTTCATTGTTTACCTCTGCTTCAGTTTTCATACCCACAGCTCTAATACAGCTGTTCACAGTTGGTACTAATAAATCAATCAGTAGTTTTGCGTTTGGATGAGCCTTGAAGTGCTTTAACTGTCAGTCACCTGACATTGTCTAAGAGAAAATTAACGGCAGTGTCTGTGATGAAAAAAAATAATGGGCCATAATAGCTCATAAGGGCCCTATTTAATTTTTTTTTCAATAAAGGAGACTTTGCAAGATGTTTTTGTTTTTGAAATGTCTAAAAATGAAAAAGATATTGACTAGATATTATCTGAAAAGCTCCCTTTGCCCAGTAGCATGCACTTTTGAGACGGTCCCTAACGTCAGCTCTTTAGTTTCCCTTCTGCTGGCAGGCTTCAATATCCGACCATGAGGTAAAAATAACACCTGTGGAAGATCAGTCGAGCTTTATTCTGCATGAAACCTCATTGAGGATGACTCTCGCTGAACATCTGTTTTGAAACTTAAACCTGAATACGCCTCCACGTTTGAGCCGTTTGTTTACATTTTGTGCATCGTGGAAAGTCCTGCTGCTTTTGAGTTCTTCTTCACACTGTACAGACTAGGACTGCAGCTAACCATTATTTTTCATCATCGATTCATCTGTAGACCATTTTCCTCGATTAACCGTTTAGTCGTTTGGTCCATAAAATGTCGGAAAATGCTGATCACAGTTTCCCAAAGCCCAAGGTGACGTCCTCAAATGTCTTGTTTCATCCACAAGCCCAAAGATATTCAGTTTACTCTCACAGAGGACTAAAGAAAACATTTGAAAGCTATAATCAGAGAATTGGACACATTGTCTCGAAAAAAGGACTCAAAATGACGAATCAATTCTCAAAATAGTTGACGAATAATTTAAAAGCTGACAAGTGATCGATACATACAGACCACAATCACCAGGATCACAGTGGTTCTGATGAAAATACCACGACCTGCCTGCGGTTTGGATGTAAACTGTTCAGCCAGGTGCTTCCCTGAATGAGAGATAATACGCGCACACACAAGCAGCTCCCCTGCCACTGTGACAGTAATGAGCATTTCTCTCCGTCCCATAGGCAGACTCAGGGTATTTGTTGACTCATAAATCAGTTTGTAAACAAAGACGGAAGGAGCAGAGGTAATTAGTGGAAGCAGCCTTTATTGGTTTGGTAATGCACTTGGCGTCCCTTGAGCGGCTGGCAGCTTTATTGTTTCACGTCTCCGGTATCAATCCGAGTTGATTCCTCGCTGATGGACTCGTAATAGAAATTACAGATAACATTTGGCTCGCGGTGTTGTTATTTCTGCTGCTGTTATTACACACCGAAGGCCCCGGCCTCTTCAAAATCGCTATTCATTTGTTAAAACTTCATAAAAAGGTGAATTAATCAACAAAACCCGAGCAATGGCACGAGAGCTGCGGCTGCAGCAGATGCACAAGCGTCCATGTCATAGCAGCTCCGCCATGTCCTGTCAGACTCCTCGTAAATATTTTTTTAAAGCTAAGCAATGTGTACTTGTGACTCTCTCTTTTAACATCCGATATAATAATAATAATAATGAACAGTGACCTACACTTTAAAATTAGTGTGAAAGCCCCACATGATCAAGATTTTCGTTGAACATGTGTAGGCTATAAATCCAGATGTTTTTTCATCCTGGAATTACAGCTGTCAGAAGTGCCCCACTCTACTCTGTTAAGAAGTGAGCGAGAGACACACGGAGCCACAAAATATAAAAAAAAGCCACTTTCAGTTAATTATGTGACAGCGAGCAGCGATCGTTTTGCATCTATTTCAGTGACATTTTGCTTTACACACCTCCTAAAGTGCTGCTGTTTGTTGACAACGATCGCTAATGCTGAGGTTTAAGCTGAGTGTCTGCATGTCTGAATCCCATCCAGACCTTCCTGCAAAAGATCCACACTGACATTCTCCCTTGGATATTATTATAGGACACTATAGGTCATATTTATTGAGTTATTTAGCTGTAAAACATATTGAAAATGCATCACTGATTATACCGGAGGCCTAAAGTGTGCATTGTAAGTTGTATGTAATAAATGAATATTTGGATCATAAAAGCTTAGTTTTAGGTTTTCACATGCAAGGAATTTTTCTTGGAATATTGGTGTAACAATAGACATAATAAGTATAAAGTATAGAAATATAAGAAAGATAAGCAAGTGCTGCAATTCAAGAAGTAAGTGTAAAATAGAAACTTGACAACACAATAATAACAAATATAAATATGTAAAATATGAAATGAAACCGCTGTAAAGTTTTGTGCAGGGATGTGCAAAGTATTGACCAGAATGTGCATAAGTTGTATATGTAAGTATAAAGTGTAGGAATATTGCACTGTGCAGCAGAAAAATACTTTTTATAAACAACCCCTCACGTTTTCTCTGCCTTGGTAGTAATTCACATTTCCCTTCTCACCAATGCACAGTTTATTGTTCCCTTTACCTCTAAACCCAAATCTCCTCCTCTTCCTCCAGAGGGCCTCTGAATGATACCAGCCTCGCTGAGATAACAATCATCTGGAGTCACCGTCAAACTATTTGTACGTGTTCAGGCCCGCGAACCTTTCGTGCCGTTGTCTTTTAGTTTTCACGAGCAGCAGTTTCCATGGCGATGTTTGGCCATCCAGTTGTACTTTTGAGGTTTTTGCCCGGAGAGAATCGCAGGTTAGGTGTTTTGCCGTGATGATTCTCTGTGACCTTTTAACTCTGGGACGGCTCTCCCTAACCAGCGTGCCCTTTTCTTCTGCTCTCCGTCTGTCTCTGTCACTGCCTCTCTCTCTCTCTCTCTCTCTCTCTCCTCCTCCTGCTACCCACCTGCAGCGTATTGACCAGAACCAGCAGGATTCTGCCTTTCCTAAGATGATTAATGCATAGATAAGATTTCCACCTTATAGCGAGGGCCTGACTGTAGTAACACTCCCCTCCTATTCAAGCGTGGAGTGTGTGCTTTCCTGACTGGCTGTCATCAGAATTAAGCTTTAGTGATAAAAACGTTTCTTGGCAGCCATAAACTGGTGTTGTAAAAGCTTATTTCTTTTTTTTTTAATTTGATTTCTTTTTCCCCAGAGCTAATAAGCTAAATTGGGAAGCAGAGCTGGGGTGAATAAATGCTGGTCAATATAGACTGCTGGGATTTATCACACCAGATTGTATTTTTCCAGTCAAAAACAGTCTGGATTTGATGGTTGTGAGTCTACTGCAAAGACCTTTGTTGGTTGTGTTGCCCTGACTGTCACCTGCTTTTACAACCCGTACTACAAAGCCTCCAAGCTCCCAATAGATGGTAAAATCTTGTGGAAATAAAATATTGTGTTGTACACGCAAACTATCATCTATCAAGGACACATATCACATGCTCAGGGAAGATGCATAATTACAGATGGCTGTTTACAAAATGGATCATGAGACTGTAACAACTTCACTGGAGACTTTTGAAAAGCACCAAATTATACATGATGAATACATTAACTGAAAACAAGACTGGTTGATAATGAAAATTAGTTGCAGCCATATTTGTATCCAGTCCAAGCCTGTGCATTGTTTCAAGCTCTCTGGTGTTCTTAGCTGTCTCTTGGTATGAGGATGGAGATGCTGTGACACATTCAGGTTAACAATTTGATCTGAAGTGTCTCGCTTAGTCCAGCCAGTCAGACCGCATAATTTGCAGCTGGATACACAGGAGAGAGAGCGAGAGAGCGAGAGAGAGAGAGAGAGAGAGAGAGAGAGAGAATTTAAAAGACTTAGGATGGAGCGCCTCCAAGTTATACCCCCTTCTCTCTTCAATGTCGCTGTCTAATAAAGCTGAAAAATAGACGTGGATTCACCCAGAGCGGCTTGAAGACTCCTCTGTGCAGGATGAAAATGTAACAGCCTGACCTTAACCATAACCAGCGCATTGGTCAGGTGTAGAGGGGGCTGGTCAGAAAATGCCTATTTGACTATGCATTTTGGAAGAAATTGACAAATGATATTGTCCTGCCGATAGGATCAGAAAATGATGTATGACTTATTTTGACAATGACAAATTACCTTTTTTGTTGTTCAGATTGAATGACCTTCTTCATGCAGCAGAAACACAAATATGAACACATTTTAAGAAACTTGACTGTAGTTCCTGAGTAGAGCCTTACCAATGTTGGACTTTTGAGGTTGATACTGACAAATGCGATATATTTAATTTTACTTACTTACTTTGGTGGACAAACTGTGTCGATTGTCTAGATTAGTTCAAATATTCATCAGTCTGGTTGTGTTACACATTCCTAAAAGTTTGCTGTTCCACAGCGAGGGCCAGACTGACTGAGAAATGGACAGATTGAAAGAGTGAGAACAGAAGTCTGGGTGTGACTGCAGGATCAATAATGAAGACTGTTCTTCTGGACAGTAAATCAGCTCAGCAGTACATTTTCTCCCCTCAGCTGCCACTTTTATCCTCACTCATAAATACCAGGATTACTACTTCTCATGTCGGGGAACTCCTCGCCATGTAGTGCTGTTTTAATGATGGAGGCTGCTGTTGATTTATTTAAAGCAGAGACACACTGTCCTCTGAGGGAGCTGTTAGACAGACAGATGCTGTTTGTCCATCTTTAAGCTGTCGCCCTCAAACCAGGCAGCAGGACACACAAGTAACTGGATAACCTGAAGCTGTAACAATCATTTTCAACAAAATGAGGGTTTACATTTTCTTTTAAATTAATAATAAACACTTTCCCCCATCCTTTTCATCTATGAGCCACATTAAGTAATGTTTAAAAATATACTTCTCAGATGCTTTTTACTCTCAATTATTCCAGTCCATGGAAGCAGACTTCACACAACTGTAATTAAATATCAGCTATCCATCCATTATTCCCTATAATTGGCAACATGCTGACCCTCCTCCCCAAGTGACGTTCGTCTTGGTTCGCTCGTGCCTCATGGTTCTGTGCCAGGTCATTTTTGGTCTTCCAGATTTTCTTTTGCCTGGGGGAGTCCATCTCAGAGCAACCTTTGGGATGCGATCTGCCTCCGTTTGTAGCATGTCACCCAGCCATCACAGTCGCCTCGGCCTATTTTCAGCAATGATGATTCTTGCTTTTGGTTTTTCTGTATAACTCCAAGGTTGTGGTGTAATTGGGCCGGAAGATGCCAAGTAACCGTCTCAGTTGTCCACTGCGGAAGGCCTCAATCCGTATCGTATCAGCTTTGGTCTTCAGAACCATACATTGGATTGGCCTTGATGTTGCTGTTTTATAGATGGACCTTTGCTTTCAGGCTGTACTACTTGGACTTCCAGATGTTACAGAGTTGGGAAAATGTGCCCTGGGCCTTGATGTCCCTCTATGTCTCTCTGTTCTTGCTGATAAGGCTGCTCAAACAAGTGAAGTTCTAAACTCCAGTGGCTCACCATTTATCAAAGCCGCGCTCGTGTTGTATTAGTGAAAATCACCTGAGCTTTGGAGGTGTCTATGTTGGCAAATATGTCAAGCTTGTCTTTTCTTGTATGTTGTGGTATTCGGTGGTAAGGATGGCTAGGGTATCGGCAAAGTCCATTTTTAAAGCTGCCTGATGAAGGTCCACTGCTGTGGTATCGGGCACAATCCAATCAATGGAGGGGAGGAAGAAGATCAATGAGAGGATGCAACCTTGTCTCAGCCCAGACTGAACAGGGACAGTCTGATGTTTTATAGACTAAATGCTTATACGTGAATAATCTGCAGATCAATTGATAATGAGAATAATCACTAGTTGCAGCCCAAATAAAAGGATAAGGCATCCCAGGCCTAGGCATAATCTTGTGATGTAAATGAAGAGAGCATTCAAGGCAATGAGTGGTTAAGAACTCAAATCCCACCGGAATGGTCCTTGAAGCAGTACTTGTCTTTGTATGTAACAGGTTGTATGTTGCTGATGTTGATTAATAATCCTTGCAACAAAGACTGTTATTAAATTCTTGATGGGGAAGATGGAAGTATCTGATCAACCAGGGAACCAGGGAGCTGAGATCATTTTAAGATAAACTGACCATGAATTAATAAACTGTAAAGTAATGAGATCTATATGTCACTGCCAAGAATGCACCATGGGACTAAAGACAATCTGTACTTGTTGGCCTCTTTCTCTCGTCTTTCATTCATTCTCTCTCTTTGCTTCTCTGTCTTTCATGTAGTAGACCTCTTTTATTTGCTGCTAGACAGGATACATTAGCTTATTTCCCCCCCTTTTTTCTCTGTTCTGTCTTCATTTCCACCTGTACATTTCCTTCTTTCACATGAGGACTTTCTTTACTTGTATTTGGAAGATAAAAATGATTGTGTCTCTCCTCTTTCTTTCTGTAGCCTGTTTTGACAGAAAGTGATTTTTAAAAATACCTTTACATCAGACCAGCTTTGATACAGAGATGTGGGCACCTGGAGGCAGAACCTTGGCACATCATTTGTAATGTCTTCTGGTTGTGGGGGAAACCTTGACATTTTGATTTTTCTGCACAGTATATATATTTTTTAATATTTCCTTACCGCTCTTTCCATTATGACAGGCGGGAGTCGGCGAGGCCAGAGTGATCCTCTATTAAACTGCTGCTTTGACATTGTGTGATTGTGTGATTTGGTACCATCCTTACTTTTTTTTCCTTTTTCTTGCCACACTGTGAGAGGAAAAAGTGTTTCTTTTAGTGTTTCAGAAGGACATTTCTGCAGAACTGGATTCATATTTTCTTTTACCACAGAGCTAAATGAGCGTGGTTGACGAAAATGGGCACAGCATGTAAAATGTCACTTTATCCAAGAATGGACTTGTAGTTGTAGGGGTTGGAGGTTCAGTTACTTAAGAAGCCTGAACTGCCAACCCTCCCTTTAAGCTGGGTTCACATTACAGGACGTTTAAAATCCTAACTGATTTTGAAATCGGGTTGCATCAGGCACATGAGGAGGAACGTCACATGCACACACTGCAGGATATGAAAGTAGTGGCGGATCACACACTACAGGATATTATTATATAAGATTATGGTGCCAGAGGGAGCAATGCACCACCTCACATGAAGCAGATGTAAACAAAATGGAGACTGACGTGGTGCAACTTGCTTTGGTAATGTTTTGCAGTGAGAAAGAACAAAAGCTGAAGGCTAAACCAGTCTGGGTGAAAAACGGGTCGGTTAGCATGGGGTCCTCTGTTCTTCAGTTCGAGGTGAGATTTTAGTCAGTTTAACAAAAACAAAGCTCAAAGCAACAAAAAAAAGTGCATTCAGTATAAATTAAAATGCACGTTTTGTGCATTATGTTTGTGACAACAGTTAAATTAAAAAACTGTAAAATAAAAAGTGTACTATGTGAACCATAGAGGCAGAGGTCCAGGCTGTCACTGTGACAAACCACTCTGCAGAACAACAACATTCACATCACATGTTTATGGTGTGTGTTTGTGTGTGTGTGTGTGTGTGTCCATCACTATGTAAAACCATATGGCCAGCAGCTTCAAGGAAACAGGCTGTCTAAAGATAGTAATCCTTCAGCACCCAGCTGCCCTCCTCAGTATCTTCTGCTTCATGGACTTGTCTTGGGAACCAGCAGGCGATGCCGACTCCAGGGTTTAATTACTGTACATGTAAGGGAGACATATTGTGTTATTGTGTGTCTTTTCAACAATTCTATTGTCCACGATGTCCTGTGTGTTTGTGACAACCAGTCAGTACCAACAGGTTGTCTAGAGGTTTTGGGCCAAAAACACAGGCCTATCCACGGCTTCTGGCTTGAGAGATGCCCGGTGGATGGTACTAAATACCCTTTTACGATGGGGGAACTGGTGGCACACACAGATACTTTTTTTGCCAAATGTTTCCAGGTTTGGGCACATTTCCTCGTAGTCCTTCCACCACTGCAGGGGATCTGATTCACTGTCAGTGCCAACAGACTGCAAGTAGCCTGACAACTCTTTAATTGTTTTAATCTGTTTTTTTTTTAAATTGCCCTTTTGATGAAGCTTCTGCAGGTTTTCTGTTTTCTTGGTGGCTCTGGCTCTGATACTGTTTTGTGAGGCTCTGGTTCAGACAGCATTGCCTCTATCTCTGATATGGCTCTGCACTTGATCTCCGCCAACTTTTTCAATCCGGGATCCACCAACAGTGCCATGTTCAGCAGGTCGTTGGTTGCAGGATCTGCAGATTTTTCCCTCAGGTGATCCGGGACTGAGACTTTGATAGACTGGGTCAGTACAGTGTCATCCTCCTGAATTGCCAAGGTCCCTGCCTGGTAGTACACTCGCTGATCAGCTGTTGTGCAGTGATATTTAGTGTTTTCTGCGCTGCGGCCAGGTCTCTCCTCTTCCATCTGAATGAGAAGCTGCTCACCACCTTCTGGATGCGTCTGCGAGCAGATCTGGAGGTTTAAGTTTGGATCTGTAAACCCCTCACATCGCCAGATAATCTGTGCTGAACATTGGAACCGATCAAGGTCCCAGACCACACTTCTCCTCTAATTGTCTGGTTGGGTCAATTGAGGATAAAACTGAGGATATTTTATTAATACTTAAATGTTTTTAGGAAGCGTTTATTCCTCTGGTAATCAGACTGTGTCTTTGCTGTAAAAGTAAGTAGCAGATCAGAAACTAATTGCAGCTTATTAATAATGAATGTAACCAGCAGCAGTGGATGCACTGTATTCACAGAAATGCCACAATGGTGTGTGTTTGTGTGTGTGTGTGTGTGTGTGTGTGTGTGTGTGTGTGTGTTTGGTATGGTTTTTGTTACCTATTGGGGACCTTTTCCAGTATAATCACTGACCTTATCGGGACCAGTAGTCCTCACAGGGACTGAAGCCCAGTTCTTATGAGGCTCAAAGTAATTTCTGGGGTCCTGGTTAGGGTGAGGGGTAAAGTGTGAATTGCGGTTAGGGTTAGGCTGTCCACAATGAATGGAAGTCAATGCAATGTCCTTAAGAGGATAGCTACATAAATTTGTGTGTATATGAGACTGTGTTTTTGGGGCACATATGGATATCAATATTTCAGAACAGTTATAATCAGTGATATTGATAATGATATATATTGGCCAGTGTTAATTGTTTTTTAACATAATCAAACAAGGAACATAGTTCATTGCATTCAACAGTTGTTATAAATGTGACTTTGCCTATACTTGCTATATTGTGCTATATCACATTTCTCTATTAATATGGTGGTAAGGATTTCCACCATATTGCCTAGCCCTGTTGTCAAATATGACAGTAATGTGAATAAACAGTATATTTTGATGAGTAAACTTCACTAGAAAATAAATGCTTTTAAATAACTGTAAACAAAACCACAAAACAGAAATAGATTAAACTTGAATTAAATAAAATGAAGGTCAAACATACATACAAAGACAGCCTTTGAATAATGTATTGCTGCAATTTACTGCACTGTTACTATTTTTTGTCACTAATTTGGCATCACTGGTATGTGATGTGGCATCCCTATCGTCAAGCAACACGCAGCATGCAGCGGTTCTGTTTGAGTCTCTGCTTCCTCTGCTTGTGGTTAAAATGAAGACACTGCAGATGTGCAAAATGATGTCTGCAAAATAATTATTCTTTGTCACAATGTAAATTATTTGTGCATCTAATATTCAGCAGTTTTTCCAAGTGCATTGTTTCAAAGTTGGTTGTTGGTAATTTGTTTTTAAATTTCCTGCTTAATGAATATCGTTTTCTTCCTTATTTCTCATTTTCATTGATTTCCATGTGGCCAAGTAGGGCTGTCAGAGGGCAGTTTCTATGTTGCATTTTTTTATCTTGATTTATTGCATCTTTTATAACTCTATCTAGTATGACCAGGGGTGCCGCTACTATTGACACTGAGGTAATTGGGGTCGATTGGGAGTTTACATTTTACAATTGATAAATAGACTTTATTTTAGGCTGATTCCTGAATTATTCCTGATCTACTATTTCTCCCACAGAATGTATGTTCTGCCTGCATGGACCGTGCTTCATGTTGGGAAATGAAGTGGTAACTAGGTTACGGTACCAGTACCCCACAGCACCTTTTTTTCTGTACTGGTTTTCATACTCGTTTCATACAAAGGTTTCGGACATATTAAAAAATCTCACGCACTGTTTTAGTGTACACGATTGTTGTACGGCCAGTGGCTGAGTGTTGGGTAACGCTATTAAAAATGCTAAGCTAAGCTCAACCAAGACAGTGAAGAAATAGCCCAGTTATACTCTAATTTGTCCTACTCAGGCACCGACATTTGGCACAGATTGATTTAACATGAATCGGTACTCTGTAGTGCCGGTCTGGACCCTTAAAAGTACAGAGTACGATACCCAACCTTAGTGACAACCCTTTATTTTACAGTTCCTTAAAAGTTATACAACTATGTCATTTGGTACTAATTATGAGGAAAATGGAGACACAGTTCTTGGTTACTTTGACTAATGGCCTCAGTCAGCATTTCTAAAATCCTGAATGTAGCCAGCTTTACAGTGAAATAAAGTGCAACTAAGATCATCATAATAGATTAAAAATCACCAAAGAACTTCCCATAACATTAATCCTGAATGAGATAATAATTGAATGTTATTTCTACGTAAAAGTCAGGCTGAAAAGAAGAATGTTAAGTTGCTCATCAAACACCCCAACAGCTTCAGAGCTAGCAGTTATACATCTTGTGAACTGAATATATTTTATTTGTATTCAATTGACTGAAAAAAACCTGTTTACATTTCGTTTTAGATCAACCGTATCGGACTTCTTTTCCTTTTAAAGTTCTAAGGGCTGTGAGGTTTTTATATTTTTTACTTGCTGTTGATCCCTCATCTCCTCTCTCTTGCTGTGAGGAATTTGCTTGATGTACGTCAGAAGTCTCATTGTTGGGCCGTCTTCAAGGGGAAACTGGGCTGGTAGCGAAGAGAGAAGCAGCAGGGGAGAGCAGCCGGGGATGAATGAGATTCAAAGAGTAGGAGAGGAGGAAAAAAGGGAATTTGGGGCAGAGAAAAGCGAGAGCGAGATAAGGTGAATGAAAGGACGAGAGTAACATATTAAGCTTTTTGAGGGTTGAAAGGCAGTGCAAAGCAGAAGCCAAAGAGTCTGAAAGAACAAACACTAATGCTTTAGACATCCAGTCACATGGAGCACGCCCACAGCCTGACTGCACCTGTGTTACCTGTATATGTGACTTAGTGTAGCGGGTTTGCAGGGGGAGTTGAGGCTCTCCCGGTGTGTGAGAGAAGCACCAGCGTGTTGCCGCAGCCACAGAGAAGTGTATGCCATTAGCGGTGGTCATGTTACTTTAGTCAGCCATAAAGTGTGCAGGGGACGGGCTCCTCAGGCGAGTCACTGAGGTGTTGGATTAAATGATTGATCGCAGAATGTTTTTTCTTTTTTTTTCTTTTCTTGGCCGCGGCTGCAAAGATTTTGGGCAAAATGTTAGCAGCGGAAACACCGGTACCATCTCACCAGAGATATTAAAAACCTTGGTAAAGTGTAGAAAAATCCTTGACAGTTGATAAATCATCTCCAGGTAGAGCTGGGCAGAAAAAGGCTAAAATCCCTGATAGTTACATTAGCTGTCTTGAGTCACGACAGTCTGGGAAACTTAACAAAAACAAAATTATGAAACGAAACAAATAAATGGAGCAGTTGAGCTAGCGAGGGGACTTCAGTCGGTGCTGAAGCTGATTATTAAGGAAGATCCGGTAAAATAATTTTCTTTGGTGGATACACAACTGCTGCCATGATTACACTCACCGGCAACATTTTTTTTCCAGGAGTTTCAGGACTTTGAGACCAGATTACCGGGGTTTGACGTCTGTAGTGTATGTCACTTCCGAGAGGTGAAAGGTTAAGTGGCTCTTCCAGGTACGTTGTCCGAACGGTGCAACGCGTTTGGTGTTGAAGCTAAGCAGGAACCCCACAACGTCCTGCTTGTGGTCAGGTGGACGCTGCTTGGTCCTGGTTAATGAACGACGGTGACTTTGTTTAGTATGGAAGAAGTTGACATGTCCTGTCCAGAGCTCCAAGTCATTGATGACTTTTTCGTTATTTAACTAAGATGACATCTTTCCCAAATTTAACCGAGTGCTTTGAGTTCAGGCGAGCGCCACTTCACCTGAAATAGCAAGTTCGCTAACGTCAGAAGAAGTTCTTACATTTTGATGAAATATAATATCAAGTTTCGGGAAAAAAAAGATCAGAGGAAAAGACTCACCTCAATCTTGGAGTTATTAAACAGAACCGTACAGATGTTAAATGTGCTTTAGTTGATATGGTAGGAAAACAAATGAAATACATTGTGAGCATACAGAGAGTGTTATGTAGACAAGGTCAGTTCACTATAAACGTGTCCTCGTCGCATTACCGTTACTACAGAATGTATTTGGTAATGTGAATTAGGGGTGTTGTACATGTCATGTCTGAAAGGTTTTAAGTGACAAAATTGCTGGCGTTTTATAAGGTGTAAACACTCGAGATTGCAAGTGTCAGTGGTTCAGAGAAAATAAGGTGTAACTGAAATGTTTCTCGCTTTTTCTGTCTGCATGAGCTGAAACAAGAACCCGTCATAAGTATAAACCCTGCATACTGTATAATGCACACAGCCAGGGAAGGAGGGAAAAAACAGAGAGAGGGAGGAAAGGCTAGTTGCCTGGTGACGGAGGCAGAAGGAGAGTGGGGAGAGGGAAGGTGAAGACGGGAGAGAAAACGAGGAGGAGGAGGAAGAGGAGGAGGAGGAGAGGTGTGGAGTTGTTTTCCCGAGTGCAAAGAGTTACTGGTCACGATGCTACATCTGTTGCTGCCATCCCTCCTACTGCGCTCTGCCCGACTCTCTCAGAGGATGAAGAAGTGTGGCTAGAGTTGGCTCTGTTTTTTTTTTTTTTTTATATGTTTTTTTTACACGTTGTGTCTTACTGCACGATTTATGCTTTTAATTGTAATGGGGGTGTGTTTCCACAATGTTGGCATTTTCGAACTGCAGTCAGATAGCTTCTGCGAAGGCCGGCTCAGGATCGGGTATCCAACTTTATTCAACTAAAGCGTCACAGACGTCACAATCTTGCACCCGATCGAAATGATTTTCTCTCTCTGACACCACAATGTTCTGCTTCAGCAGGAAACGCATCACATTCAGGAAGCAAGATCTTCAAAACACAGTTTCATTTGCAGTTAAAGCTCTACTGATTTATATATTCTGTATGTCATTTGAAAGTGTTTGTTGTAGTGAACTCAGTTTGCAGCAGCAGTAAGTCACCTAACATGTTTCCTAACATGTCAGTCAGAAAAATGACAATGTTGTGTTTGTCAGTTTGTGGTGGAGTTCTAAGTTCTAAGCTCCTCGCAGTGCTTTTTTAGGTGATACACTTAAAACAATGATATGATGTGCTTTAAAGGAGATTCAAAAAGGTTTGTCCTCCAGATGTCTTTCCTTTAAACTCCACAATGACTGAAAGCTGTCTGAAAGTTGACGTGAGATCTTTTATTTAGAGAAAGACCCACCATTCCTCCCATAAACCCTCTGTATTTTTCTGAGTGTTTCAGGGCGTTCTTTCTCGACAAAAGCATCTTTGGCTGAGGATAAGTGGCACAGACACCAGCACGCGGAGAGCATATTAACCAGACAACAGCCAAGAGTTCTGTAGCTTGGCCCACTCACAGAACTAATGTTAATTAGGTACATCTTAGTAAATTTGTCAGTGACAGATATCATCACAGTACTGCTAGTGAAATCGACAGCTGTCGACTAAAATGCTCACCTCCTACAGCTTGTTAAGACACTGTTAATGATGTAAGTCAGTGTTTTTTCCAACCTGTGGGTCGGGACCCCTCTAAGGGGCCACAAGACAAACGTGAAGGGTCTGTCACAAGATGATAAACCGGTTAAGAAAGAGGCAAAAAATGTAAATAATATTGATTGTTTTGTAAATTGTCCCCAAACTTTACTTGTGTCTTCTGGAATGCCAGATAGTTTTACCTCTTTAGACCTTTTCTAAAAGTAAAATCACTCTCTCACTATTCACCGACATACGCAACAGGTGACGAGGGGTTGCAGGTAGCAGCAGTGGTCATAAGGCAAAAATGTTTGGAGTTAGACATTTACCTTCAGATGAGTTGGCATTCACAGGCAGCAGCCTGAGGAATGCTGTCACACTCGTTCTCCTCTCTGAGTGGTTTGAAGGAGGATATCACTATTTATGGCTGAGGTTGTTTAGTGCTGAATCCACAGGGAGTCACTGCAGTTTCCAGCTAAACATCCACACTTTAGTTCTATTTATTCATTCTGAGGAAACAAAATGATAAGCATTCGATTTTTTTGTATTGCTTTAAGCATGTGCAGAAAGTGTACAGGTACAACTGAGAGTTCTGGAAAACTGAGAGAAATCTTTGATATATCATTCCCTCAACTTGTGTTTTCAAATTAATAATAGTATGTATTTCTTTTATTTTTTGTGTTTATGTATTATTTAATTTGTTTCTTCAGATTTTTAAATTGTGTTCTCCTTGATTTTAAACTGTGGCAAATTGTGTGGCTCTGCCTGTAATTTGTGTTAGGCTTGGTAAATCAGCGCCTTAGTATCTCATTTGGTTTGGCAGGTATTGTTTTAAATTAAATTGTTAGTTATTTGTAGTTTACCATTTGGGATGTTTATTACTATTTTGATTGGATTTTATTGTGATCCTGTGTGATGGAGCGTCGGGCTCTTTTTATCTCCTGCAGCAAACTTCAGACTGCACGGAAGAACTTAGGGCAAATGAAAGTCTGTACAGCTACTATTTTATGCAAATCTGCTTCATTTCATCCTCCAATTGTTTAATTTTCTTTTCTTCTTCTATTTTCTTCTTCCCTAGTCTTTCCTCCCCCCCTTCTTCATTCTTGTCCCCCCTTCCTCCTCCTCCTTACGGTGTGTTCAGAAAGAACGCGAGACAAATTATTATTATTATTTTTTTAAAGATTTTGTTTTGGTATTTTCGCCTTTATTGGACAGTTTGAAAGTGAAGAGGCAGACAGAACACCGGCTGTAAAGACAGGGCGGTATGACATGCAACAAAGGTCGCCGGTTGGAATCGAACTGGTAAGGTTGCATGCTCTACTAAGGCGCTCCTGAACGTGAGGCGAATTTTAGACGTGGCGCTATGACATATAAGGTCAATAAAAATATGTGAGCAGATGCGAATTCCCCCTGGGCTGAAAATGTTTCAAATTGAGCATCCTGCAGCTTTATGATTGTACTTCATAACATCTGTAGTACATTGGCTGTTTGGATCAAATAAATGAAGCAAAGTGAAATTTCAACCTGTGTCACTTGTGGGAATTTGACAGCTGGACCATTGATGTTTATTCACCCCAAACAGCCAATGTCCTAACTGTACAATAGCTTCTGTGTCCTTCTCTTTTCTAATCCTTTTCATTTACTGTCTGTTCCCTATTTTTCTCCTCTTCCTCTTTCTTTTTATTCATCTCCCATCCAGCCCCCCCCCCCCCCCCCCGGTCTTTCCTCTCCTCCTCCTCTAACTCCACCTCCTCTTTTTCCCTCATTTGGTTCGTTGTTTTCGCCTCCTCCTCCTCCTCCTCCTCCTCCTCCTCCTCCTCCTCATTTGGGGACTCGTGACTCTTCCGCTGAGCTTCAGCTGACATGACTTTATTATAAGTCAAACAGAGGCGTCTCTTCCTCTCTCACGTACATAAATTTCATGAGCAGGGAGTGTGTGAAATGTGAAAAACAATTAAACCCTTTGGTAAATAACTAAATGACACACACACACCCAGAGCAACTGCAGTAGATGATGCAAGACGACTCGCAGTCCTCAAGCTGTCGAATAAAAATAACATAATCTCTACATTACTTATGTTTACCTCATCCTAAAATGTTCCTTCTTATCTGTGCTTCATCCTGACGGGTAAATGCTAACACCACAGTGCTCCACACACAAACATACAGGCACTCTGCTGGAGGCTGGAGACTTCATACATTTTTAAACTGCGGTGTTGTCGTCAGCCTGTCCTTCCTCTCTTCAGCCTCTGTCTCTTCTCCTTCCTTGCCTTCTTCTCTTTTTCCTTCTGAATTCCTTTCCTAAGTGAAAGGTCACATGTCGTCTCTTGGACTGATGAATCGATGGTAATAAACGGAGGAGGCCCTTCCTAGAAAAACGACAACATATGAAAATGTCTCAAAATGACCCGTGTTTACATTTGCGAATGCTGTCTGTCAGAAGCAAAAGCAGAAATAACGTGAAATTGTTATAGAGAGAACCATTTTTCGGGGCACTGACAGATGATATCGTCCTGCTTATCACACATACAACCATTGCCTACACCCTACATCCGCCCCATACATAAATACATAATATCAAGCAAAAATAAAATAAAAGACAGTAAAAAAAAAAGAATCCTATACATTTATAGATTTGTCCCATTCTGAAAATGGAGCAGAAAATGTTGCCAGACCTCTCTGGTTGATCCAAGAGTAGTATGCTTTAGCTTTTTGAGTTTGAGGTGCGACATCACATCCTCCATTCAGCTGGTTTTTTTGGACAGTGATGCAGTCCTTTTCTATTTGAGGATAGTCAGTCGTCAAGCCGGTACTGCAGTGTGACCGTTAGATAAAAGGATTGGACACATTTAAATTTCGACCTGATGGTGGTGCTTGATTAAAAGTCACAGGATCACCAGTGTTCACAAAGACAATGAAGACAATGTGTGTACTAAATTGCATAGTAAACCACACTATAGCTGTGCTAACATTTTAGTCTGATCTGCAAACCTCATGGTGGCTCTAGAGGAAAAGTGAGGGGATCACCAAAGGTCATTAGGAACCATCCTCTGGGGACCATGTATTTGTGTACCAAATTTAATGGTGAATCATGCAATAGTTGTCAAGACATTTCAGTCTGTAACCCTTAACCCTCTGGGGAACATGAATGTGTGGCCCAAGGTTCATGGCAATCCAACCACTAGTCGTCAAAGCATTTCACTCAAAACCAAAAATGCCAACCTCATGGTGGTGCTAGAGGAAAAATCGGGGATCACGAAAGTCATTAGGATTCCACCTCTGGGCACCATGTATATCTGTACCAAATTTGAATGGAAGTCCAACCAATAGTTGTTCAGTCTGGACAAAAAATTACATGTACAGCTCAAGCTTTTTTGTGAGCGACTCTGGAAAATGGAATGAGTGACATGAATCCATTTTTTCATTTTTCCCTTCCCAAAGTGTTAAAATCATCAGACATATAAAGAATAACAGCACACAGTGGGATATTTCTCTTCCCTTCGTTCAAGGGGGTTTTAATTTCTTTCAGCTCAAAACAATTAGTGTGCAGAATTTGAGTTCAGTTAAAGTCCTGTAAATGCACCATCTGCTGTCGGCATTATCCTCACAGACTGTCCTAATCAATAAATACAAACTCTTTCATTCGTCTCCGTTAATCGATTTGCTTTCGACTGTAGCTGTTAATCTAAAACAGGACGCGGCCATTACATCAGCGACTGCTATTTCTGCTGACGCACTGACATCGCCGAGGCCCGTGAAGAGCGTGACACTATGACATGATGATGAAGATGGTGATCAGCAGTCAGGGCCACAATGGCCTCCATTGTGCTGGCAGGAAACAACAATGTGAGCGCTTGCGGAGTCATATTTCGCCACGGCGTGTCCAGACAACTAATACCTGTTTCCCTCCTGTTTGTGAGAAGCTGTTTTTGTTCAGACCCATTCAGAGGTGATGCAACCAAGCTTTTCTAACACAAACATGAGCCTCTGTCTGTTTCTTTCTCACTTTACACTACATTTCAAAAAATCTAAGTTCTTATAACTTTTTGTTGTTTTTTCTACCGCTGTGGTGTGTTTTTCTTTGACACCTCTTATGATGATACTGCTTGATCAATCTCTAGGTGTCACAAAACTTCATGCAGTTGAACCGAAAACTAGTCTGATCCCAGTCAGATTTGGAAACAATCGCCCTGCCTTTGCCACAAACAGACTAGATTACCCTGTGTTGCATTCTTCATTTATAAAAAATATTAAATCCTGTAATGTTGGAGGGTTAGTAAATTTCTAATGTTAAAGTGTTTCTAAATACAATTGATGAAAAAAGGATGATCCCTTCTTTTCCTCCTGTTCGCCAGGAGCAGCTCTGTCTTCGTGCTGGGATTTCAACTGGTGACCTTTCACTTACAGCAGTCTACTTCTTCCTCTTTAGGAGAAAGACTTGGTTGTCGAGTGTACACCGTTTTAATTGAGGACATTCCTTCAGTGTTTTTAACAGGGCTGTATTCGAAACTGCATGACTGGCCGATTGTTTCCCGGCTTCAGCCCAGCTAAGACCTTACCTGCAGATGAGTTTCATGGAGTCGAGAAGACATCCTTAAATTTTGGCAGTTCATTTAGATCCTGAAAAGAATTTAGCCTTTGCATGTCGTACCAGACCCCAGTTTTCCTTTTTAAAATAGCGAATGAATAATCAAAGGAAACATTCTCTGGTTAAAGGTGTGAACTCAGCTGTGATGTTGGTGTGGAATAAGAACCTGCATGCTCATGATTAAGCCATGTATTTTCCATATAAAATTTTGTGATTGGCGGGTAAAAACAAGCCTGTTTTAAGAGGCTCTAAAATCCCCCTCCATACTTTGCTGTTACACTTCTTGTGCAGCCCAGTGGACTCAAGTTTACTGTGTAGGCGTAGATTTGATTTTAATGACTCACTGATGTTGCATACGGGATAAGTGGAAATTTTCCCATATCTCCAAGTTCCTGACTCATGGTGTTTGCTGAGATTATTAAAAAAGGGTAAAAACTGAAACCAATTTTGGTTTCAAAAACTGAAACCAATTTTGGTTTCAGTTTTTTTCAGTGACTTCAACAAATCCCCCAAATTAAAAGAATTTATAAATGCCTTTTCTGGTCCTGGTCATGCTTTTAAGTACACAGTTTCGACTGTCGCGCTACAGTTACATCACCTGACTTCCCACCCAGAGGCGTGACACTTTTTATCTTCTTTTGAAAATTAGCTGCAGTAAAGTATATATTTCCTTACATGAAAAATGAGGAGAAATCTGTTTCTGGAAGAAACATTCCAGTTACACTTTCAGTGAATATGAGAAATATTTGTTGCAGAAAAACAGTGAGGTAAATTCTAACAGGCAGATAAAGACCAGACAAAATGTGTTGTGCGGGTTGCAGTATGTTATGTTGGACACCATTGGTTTCTGTCTGCCCTGTGTCAGGCTGTTGGAAAGAAGAACGATAGACAGCGTTCCAACCATTTTCATTGTGTTGCCAAAATTGATAGCAACCGTTACTGTTGACTGAGTGGAGCCTGTCAAACTCATTGTCATTGTGAGCTCATTTCCATCTCCACGTCAGTTGTGCATCTTTGTTCTGTTCCAGTGAGACCCATCCAATATATACACACACTTCATTTTTAAGTGCTCTCTGGTTTCGTCCGGTTCACTGGGAATTGTGGGAATTTGGTTATGCTTAATGTCAAAGTCTCAGCAGATTGGTTTGGACCCTGTTGCCCTTTTCACATTACAGCCAATGGGGGTTGAGGGATTGGAAATGTTTTCAAGCATCTCTGCTGCTATCGGGGCAGAGTTTGGCGCCGCTGCTGATGCAGATTTGGTGGAAGGAAACACACGGACACATGCATGTATAATGTCTCTATAAGGACTTTAGCATAGAAAGGAAAAGAAAAGCATGCAATATTCCAACTTGATGCGAGTGGTTGTGTTGTGTCAGTAAATCCATTGTTTGGTCCAGTGGCCTTTCATGTCTCTGCCTGCCCTCAGTGCATTTTCCTATTAAACAAATCATGTGGAACAGTATGAAAGGCTGAACTATCCATGACATGGAGTGACAATATTCGTTCAGTGACAGACAAGCAAGACTGCTGCCGTTTGCGTGAATGATGCTTTTTACTTAGCAAACCTTCCACTTTCAGTTACAGCCTTAATGTCAGGATGAAATGGGGGAAAATGTTTTTCTACAGTTGTATAATGCCTGCCAGTCGAAAGCAACATTTAGCTTCATGTAAAAAAAGGAATGGAATCTATGATTATTTCCACAATTGAATCTGTAGATTTCTCAACCCAAGGTCCACCTACTTGATTTGTTATCACGTGACCTGTGTATGGAACATGGTGATAATAGGTGAACGTATATGGGCATTATAGCACTCGTCTCTGTTCTGTTCCATACTTTAAGATGGAAGATAATTCAAGATTAAATTACTTATTTGTATTATTCTCATATTTCTCAATATGTTCAGTAAAATGTGGGTGGTGATGGGATACTCCAGAGGATTTGCTAAACACATCTGTGGCAGTGAGTCCTGAGACGCGAGCAGCAGCACGTCTGCCAAAAGCAGCCCATGTATATCAGCCCAAGGGTTTCTGGTTCAGAGTCGTTGGGGTGATAATTGTTTTCCAGCGCTGCTATGAAGCTTGTCACCACCTCTGACGACTGACGGTGACTGATAATAAGCTAAACCACCTTCACCACAGTAAGCAAATGGAAGGCCATGAGAGTCTGTTCTACCAACAGTCCAAAAATGCAACCTGTTTGTAGCGTGTCTCTGCAGGTTGTACTTAGACAGAGCAAGAACATATTGCCACAACTGACTCTGAATTCCAGCTTTATATTCTGGCAGAAGAATTAGAGTTCCTCGGTGAGAGCTAAATCACTGTATCATGTATTCCCATTGCAGTAAAGCTACCGAACATCAAAACATAATGTGTTTCTGGCCGCAGGTGTTGTGCAGTATGTCTTTAATGGGCTGATCTGCAGTAGGATGAAGCCCAAGACTAGTTTCCCCTGTGGGGACCATAAAGTTTATGATTGGCGGCCGGTCAATAGAGGCTGCACATGCGGCGCCCCACCAGCCACAACGCTCAATTCAGAGTCAGCAAGCTTAATCAATTATTAGTAAATATTTGAAATGAGCAAAATAATTAGTAAATAATTAGTAAATAACTTTTCAGCATTTTATTACTTCAAATGAAATTATACAGATTTAAATCAACCACAGAAAGGTATTTTATTTATTTTTGTTTTTATTTTTTTATTTCCTAACTGGCGATTTCCCAGCCATGCAGTACACACTAATTCATCACTAGCTTCCCTTCTGCTGCCATATAATACAAATCAGTGGTTGTAAAAAGGACGCAGAAGACAACGCCCTGAAACCAATAAAACACTGGGATTCATGTGTGATTGGCTGAGTAGCCAATCAAAAGCTCACACAAACAACTTTCCGTATGCACTGTTGCATGTTTTGCATTGCTGTAACTCTCACAGAAGCAGTAGCCTTTAATTATTAAGCGGAAAAAACAGAATATGACAACCAAGTCAAGACACCACCAGCAGCCACTGGACAGTATAAAGGCCTTTAGATAAAATAATATATATATATATAAAACCAGTGCAAAATGGATGGAAGATCATGGATAATGAGAGAAATATGCTCCTGACACCCAGATCAAGCCTGGGCTCATCTTAAAGAAAGAAGAAGAACAGAGAGAAATGAATAAGCTCTGATGTAACAGCGTATCGTCTCCTGCTGTCAGTGTTTCCTTGCAGAGCCAGTGATGGATCTTGTTTTGTCATGGTAACTGTCGGTGTTGTGGTTAGGTGGCCTTTAACGTCGCCTAAAGGTCACCAACATGAGCTGCATGATGCTTCACCGCCCGGACACATGTAGACTCCAGACCAGCTGAGAGAGGGCAGGAGATCTTTTCTCTTTATTTATTTAAGCTATTTTTCAACCATATCTCTCCAGTCACGCATGTTTAGAATTCCTCTTACACCTTCCACAGAGTGCATGCAGTCAGACTCTGAACACTGCTGTCTGAGGAGGCCCAAATGAAATATGTATGTGTGTGGGACATAAAACAAGATACTTTATAAAATCTGCATTTTTTTCACATTTTTCTTAAGCTGTATATATAAATATAAATAAATCAATAAATTCTGAAGCTGCTGTTTTTTGTTAGTAGATATGTGGCATACAGTATAAATTGATAGTATGAGTTTTAAAGACTGCACTACTATAAAATGAACACAATCCCTCTGCTGATCACGGGAACTGTCAAGAAAGCCATCTCCAATAATTACACAAGACCATTTTAATTATAATTATAATTAATTATACAATTAAAGACAGGAGTTGATGGTACAAAAACTTCTTTTGAACATTCCAGTGCTGAATGAACTATCGTCGTAACTAGCACAACTATAGTATGCTCGCTCAGAGAGCTTGTTCCCCCCTTCAGCGACTCTTTATGTTGACTGATGTAATGATGTACAGTACTGAGAGCAAAAATGCCGTGGAGGAGGAAGTGGCCCAGTACCGCTAAAATAGGAAGAAGCTTGGCGAGCTGTTGTGACTGACCAGCGCCAGCGTGTTCCCATCAGGATAGAGGGTTAGTGGTTTGTTTTCCGGCTCCATTCGTTCGTCATTTAAACCTGCCTGTAGTCACTATGTCACCGAGCTTCTATGACCAAATATTTCATGAAAACGCTCAGATCAATTTGGCTGTGCCACTCTCTTGTGTGACCAGGACACATTTTACAATGAAATCACAAAAAGTGTACCTGTCAGCCATCTTGGTTTGTTTGTAATAAGAACCAAAAGGCAACAACGTTTTATTTTTTTTCTTTGGTCCAAACCAAATGATCCAAGGTGTGAATGCCACCATCTTTTTCTCCAAACATGGATTGAAAACTAGCAAGTTCCAGTTGGACTGAAGTGCCTCGCTGTGTGAAGGGAGGAGAGAAGGAAGGAAGGACGAGTGCGGAGCAGAGCGTGCATCCTTTTATCCTCCCTCCCCTCCCTCCGGAGCAGAGCTTAGCCGGCGTCTCCTCGCTTTATCGTCACTACGGATGATTGACGTCTCTAACGAAGCTGTGATGGCCGCTGGCCAGCCGCAGACACGCTGCTGCTGCGATGTGGCTCAGACTGACAGAGGCTCAGGACCGAAGTGTTTGTTTCTGTTTGAGACCAATAAAACAGATTGTAGCTGCGCTGAACTGCTCTGGAAGTAGTAACATTCTCATCGGCTGTGGTGACCATCAGTGGTCCCTCCCATAGAAGTAAACTTAATGTGAAATAGCACAGCTCCACTGGGTAAATATCAGTTAATAACTTACATTTGTTTTAGTTTTTTGTTTGAAGTGAACGTGTTGTAGACTTTCGATAATAAAAGATCAAATCTAGAATGTCTTTCCTCCATTCAGGAATCTACCTGGGGCTGTTTTTTTTACCTACTTCCTGTTTTACTACTGCTAACCACGCACACACACACACACACACACACACGCACACGCACCTACACGCACACACACACACACACACACAGTTTCCTCCATCCAGCATGACCTGAGGCTGCTCTGCTCTGCACTTACTAACTGATAAGGCTTTGGCGTGTGTGTGTGTGTGCGCATTTGTGTGTGTGTGTGTGTGTGTGTGTGTGTACTGTAACTCAGCCCCACCCTCTCATCACACAGAGAGAGAGACACACACAGAAGCAGAACGCAGCAGAGAAGGAAGAGGGGGAAAGCAGGGAGAAAACTAACAACTGCATGGACCTAAGTAGGTAACTAACCAGTCAGTCAGTTAACCAGCCAGCCAGCAGCTACTAAGGCAACCAGTCAACTACTGGTTGAAACTGGCCACGTAATCATTTAGTGAGTCAGTTTATCGGTTAGTCGGCCGTTTGGATATTCAGACAGCTGTTTAGTTGGTGAAAGAGTCTTTTAGTTAGTCAGACAATTAACCAGTCAGTCAGTTGGTTAGTTTGTCAGTTTACCAGTTATTCAGTTAGTTCTTTGTTTGGCCACTTGGTCGGCCTTCCATTCAGTTATTCAGGCAAAAATTCAGTCAGCCAGTTAACCACCAAGACAGTCAGCAAGGCAGAGGCGTTAAACAAGTCATCCCTCCATCCCTCCAGCCAGGCAGCGAGTCAGCTGGTCAGCGAGGGGAGTGTCTCTCTGCTCCGCCGCCTCCAGCCCAATGGTAGTCAGTCACCCGGTCACCCAGTGATCCGGCCTCCCACCCACTCTGTTAGTCAGTCAGTCAGTCAGTCAGTAGAGGTGCAGGGTGTAGATGCAGGGCTGCCGGTCAGCTGCTCTGGACGGCTCATATCTCCCTCAGGATCTCACACTGTCGAATCAGCTGAGGAGCCACTGACAGGTAAGGAGCTCAGCGGGATGTTTGTTTTGCGAGTCTGTCGGGTACGCTCCGGAGTTGTTTGCTGACTTCTGTGGGCATGTGACACACCGCAGGGTGAACTTTGGGGGGGGGGGGATTGTGTGCACAGATGCAGGGACAAAAGTAGCAAGACAAGTTTTTAACAGGGAAATGCGACTGGTGCAGCCGTGGCTGGAATGCGTTCACACCCTTTTCTACAAGTTGGTGGATGTTGTTTGCGCTCAGCTGCATCGTCCAGGCGGCTTGTTATCCGGGCTCCCAGTGGCCGACCGGCAGGGATGTGAGCTGGTCGTGAATTTTTCTCTCATGCTCAGTCTCATGATGGTGGTGATGCTCTGAAGGAAAGCAGGGGGCTGCTGTTTTCTACTAAAACTTGTTTTATTAAGGGAAGGCTTTGATCAGCTTCGTGGCACCAGTTTGGCTTCTTTCTTGGCTTTGTTGGTCGTAGTAGCTATTTATCATTTTTTTGGAAAACTTTGTTTAGCATCATCCGAAACATGGAGGGGCTTTGCCAAAGTTAACCAAGAATTAAGACATCAGTAAAATAATTTATTAATAGCAAGAAATATAAAGATATTTTGTCAGGCTTTAAACAAATAAAAGATAAACATTACTTTTAGCGTTTGGCAGACAGAATGATGACACCTTTACATACTGGGTCCTCTTGTTACAAAGCACTTTTTATAATGTATAAATAAAATGAATGATGTTAATTTTTATGTCCAGCCCTCATTCAAAACAGTAACTCTGCAGTGAGACACAGACAAAAGAAAAAAGAAGAAACAGTGAGACAAGATGAGGTGTAAAAGCAACAATATTAACTTAAAATGTTAAATAACCTCCACTGAAAAGAGAAGAAGACTAATTTGCACTGATTTGGCTCCTTTGAGACTTCAAGGGAGGCTTTGACAGCACATGTTCGGTGAGCATAAATGTGTGCCTTCTTTAAATAGACTTTAAATAAATGGCGCAGCAGCCAAAAACAGGATTTCAAATCCTGCTGTCGACATCATGTCATATTTTTAAGGCCCGGTCACACCAGCGTTAAAGTGGCCTGCGGGGGAAAAATTATGAGACAGAAGTCAGTGGTACTCATACGTCTCTTGAAAACCCCGTGGGAACTTGGGAGAGCTTTTGGGACTGGATAGGAGCTCGTTCCCAGCTGGCTAGAGTGTTAGTGGTTCGCTACAATAGTTTTCCAAATAGCCCCCTGAGTAGACTAGGACTATTTAGGAAGGACCAAGTGATTAACTTTCTGGTGTAATGCGGTGATTTTGATTCGACAGCAGCCTTAAAGGACTGTAGGAGCGCAGAGATGCCAACGCAAGCTGTGGTTGTTCAACTGAACAACATCTACAGCTGAATTTGTATTCCAGACAGGTCGGGTTCCTTTGATGTTTGGTGTGTTTAATTATCATCCAGGGCACACTCTTTAATTTCACCGAGCCCTTTTTTGAACGGGGCATGTGAACCGGACTGGAAGTCTATCACTCCGTGCCGTGCAGGAGAAAAACAACTTTAAACTTTGTTTAAACAGCGTTATCATGGTACTGGTTTGGCTGCGAAGGGAAAACTGTCATTTAAATGGTGTAATTTAAAGCCTTTAGGTTGTTAGAAAACTGTAATTAGCTGCAGGGTTTGCCAGATGTGGCTGAAAGTGAATTTTCTTCCTGCTCACACACCGGAGGCATTTCCTCTTTCGGGATTTATAACAGAGGAGGTTCAGGGGTAAATATTTGACTCTGGCATGCATGCATTATGGTGGAAAAAACAGTAGCCATTTTGAAAAATAAAAAAAGACGAGCATGTATGTTTTTTTCTAGTGTGTGAAACCGTCTGTTGTAGAAACACTGAACCATGTTTGCATTGCTATCCTGCTCTCGGCCTTTGAGGCACTAAAAAAAAAAAAACAACTTTCCTGATATTATATATTAATGTTTAAGAATGCCATGTTATCCACTCAGTACCTGCTCTGTAAAGTGACCCACCTACTTACCTAAAATACCTCCAAAAAAAAGCTTTGGTTTATTTATTGAAGCGTGGCCTACTTTGTCAATAATGGGGTTTTATAAATTCAAATGTTTTAGCTAACCTTCCAGTGGTGAAGGACAAGACTGTTAAAGCACAGCAGTAACACAAGTGTTAGCTGTAGTATGATTTACGGCTGAAATGATTCCCATGATTTTGGAGAAGTCATTTATTGTACTCCTACCCAACCCCACCCCCCGCTGTGTTTAACGAGTCAGGCATGTGACATAGTGTAAAAACTCCCTTCTGTCTATTCATAGTGGAGGATAGAGTCGTGTGTGTGTGTGTCTGTGCATCAGAAAGGCATTGAGTAGTGGAAGTATTTTCATCAATTTCTCTTTTCCAAAATCTTAACTCGGCACTGAGAGGACCACATCAGCATGAACATAAAAAGCACCAGCACGTCAGTGAGTTCGTAGAAGACAGAAAAGGTGGCTGGACTCTGCTGAGACTGAATGGATGTCCAGTCTGCAGGATTTACCCTGATGTTGTGGAGGGTGTGGTGTGTAAACCATTTCCTGTGGGTAGTAAGTGTAGTATAATAAGATGATGCCGCAGAGAGCAAAACATCTTCAAACATCACCAGCTTCACATCTGCAGCAGAACTGTCACTGATTATAGTCTACGGAAGCAACTGAATACCTTATTGTGAAACATAATCACTGCTGGATACTTATGGTTGAAATTGAAGCCCAAACTGAAATAATACCACTGAAATATTTTACTTTGAAAATCAAACTTATTATGGTTGATGTGTATTTTCTGATGTATTGTGAGAAACTTTGGATATAAAAACAAACAAACAAAAAAAAAAAACACTTATGGTAAGAGTTGTCTTCTGGGCTAAATGAATGATTCTCGTTGCTGTGAAAGGGGGCAAAGGTTAAATGATTTCCAATTTACCTCCAGACACCAGGCAGTAATTGGAAGTGAAGAGATAACTCTAAATTTTCTATACCTTCATTGATCTGATGCACAATACATATGTATGTCAACTTAAGGCTTGTGAAGAGGGAATTTAAGGGCAGAGTTTCTGAAGGAAAGAGTCATAATTTTACCAAAATTGGAGGCTTTAGAGATTTCAAATTGAAACCGCTGCTGTGGAGAAATTAGATGAGTTTCTCTACCTTAGGCATGGAGGCCACGTGGGACTGCGGTCGATTTTCTATTCAACTGCATGAGGAATTTGTAATAAAAACAACTGAATAAATAGCTTAGAATGATATCACCATTTGTATGTAACAACCCGCCATGGAACTCCACATGCTCTTAAATATATAAACCATAAGTCAAGGTTGACATGAAAACTCCAACAGCAGGGATCATGAGAACTTTGGGACCTAAAATGGGTTAAGAAAAAGGTCACAAAAGGAAACCCTTAATTAGATTAAGATGGCAGCAAACCAGAATTGTTGTGATTATTAGATTTCGCACACAACAATGGAAGCTTCTACTTGGTACACAGACTGTTATCTGCGTGCACATTTTCTCCGCTTGTTTCCATCTGTTAGTGATCGAAACACATGACAACATGCTGTTATTGCAGGTATTAAATATAGCGTAAAACAATTAAAAAGGGGAAAAGGAACAACAGACTCAAGCTCACGAATAGAACATAAGATGAGCTGCTAAATGGAGTAACAGTATGCCCACTTTCAATGATAAAAACACTGGATGGGGGCCTATTGTGGCAGTGAGGCCAAATCATTTGGCTTTAGGATCCAGGAGACACCAGGGAGCAGGGCGGGCGCTCCAGCTGATCATGATGCTGTGTGTCCTACTGTCCTGGGGCGTACAACAGGGCCACAAATTAAGTCAGCTGATTGATCACATGACCCCCCCCCCCCCACTCAATAAGTAATGAAAAGGAGTACATTCAAGGAAAAGGAGAGAAGAGCCAAGTAGAAGACAGTACAGAGGAGTCGAATAAGAGCCGAACGCAGGAGACATGTGCCGCGCAAAACGGACCTGAAAAGAGTGACGACTGGTAGGTCAGAAAGGAGCTGAGTATAATCACAGAGTAGATGATAGACGTTTCTCACAGGAGGCATTTTGTGTAGTAATATTGTTAATAGTAGCTGTGCTGGTTCCAGACCCCTGGTATTGTGCACACTGGCTCACTATTATGACTCACTGCGACAGCCTAATGGACAGGAACTATTGTTGTTAGTTACACTTGTGCTATCATTACTGTCATAACGTTCACCTACACCTGTGCTTATAGCATTAAAGTTAGTTGCAACACTTGAGCCTTCATCATAAATAAATGCTTATCAGTTACAGCTGTGCTACCATTAATGTTATGAGTAGGTCTGGGCAATATATAATCGATATCATGATATGAGACTAGATATCGTTTTTTCATATCGTTTTATCGTGGTATGGCATAAGTGTTATCCTGTTCCTGGTTTCAAAGGCTGCATTACAGTAAAGTGATGTCATTTTCAGAACTTACCAGACTGTTCTTGGTGTTCTATTATTTGCCTTTACCCACTTAGTCATTATATCTACATTACTGATGATTATTTACCAAAAATCTCATTGTGTTAAGATTTTGTGAAAGCACCAACAGTCCTCCCTACAATATTGTCGCCGTTGATTTGGAGGTAGTTGGTCAAAAATATTGCAATTTCTGATTTTGTCCATATCGCCCTAGTTATTCGATATTCTTCTTCTTTCATCGACATTAGTAGTTAAAGGTTATCTGTGCTTTCAGTGACAGTATTAGTTACACCTGTGTTATCATTGATGTTATTAGTTATAAGCTACCTGTGCTATCGCTTGTGCAAAAAGTAGTGTTATTAGTAACATGTGCGATAATTAAAATTATTAGTTACACCTATTCGTTACGCAACCTCTCTCTCGTCTGGTAAGTGTCCATGGTATGATAGCCATAATGCGCTCCAAGGCTTACAGCAAAATAAAAAAAATCAGCAGAGGAAAACACCTCTTTGCCTAAACCTCCACCTAAGTTAAACTAAAAATATCAGGGCAATTGGTGTCATGAGACAGGCAGGTTGCAGCACAATGTTTATTTGTGTCTCTCCAAATTAGTCTGAATTCCACAATAACAGCATTCTGTTCTGATTGTATTTGATCAGGTTTCATGTGGCTTGATTTAACAGAATTACAGTCCTGCACTTGAAAGAGTTTGTTTATTCCTATCTGGAAAAGCATTGGAATTTGACAATTGCAGGAGCCTTGAAAGACCCTCTTGTTCAAGTGTGACTTGTTATTGCCTCCTTTGTGTTTTCTGTCTCAATGTTTTAGCATCTTAACTGTGGGATTCTTTTGCACTGCACTTCCTAGAAATCACTTGTACATACGCGTTGTGTCTTCTTCTTTGCATTTGCTGTTGTGCTGTTTGAGTTTCTGTAGGCGACACTCTCACTGTGCACGAGAACCACAGAATTACTTTACTGCATTGCAAAGAAAATGCTACAAACCATCACTTCCTGTGTGGCGGCAAAGTACCAGACTGTGGTCAAATGGAAATGCTTTCATGAACTGGATCACTGCTGTGTTAAGAGAGAACAGCAGAACATGTTGGTTTGGAAGGAAATGTCACAGGTTTTTACTGCAGTACTGTAAACACAGTCTGTTCAGTCACTGGTCCTTATGTGTAGTTGTTCAGACTCCACTGGCTGCAAAAAGAAGTAAGAACAATCGTATAGAAGCCAATGAGAAAATGACCCTACTTCTCACTTGATTTATTACCTCAGTAAACATTTTCCTAATGACTTTATGGTCTCAATCGCTAATTTCAAGTTTTCTTCAGTACAGCAGGGTTTTCATTTGGCAGGGCTACCGTGTGATTGACAGGTCTTTACCACAGCGACCGCCAATCAGGACAGAGGCAGCGCTACTCTCACTTCTGGTTCCAAAAAATCACAAACCAATGGGTGACATCACGGAGGTTAGGTCAACTTCTTTTATACAGTCTATGGATCTAATGCACATTGAATTTAAGTATTTTATTTGAGCAGGCTTTCCTTTTACTGTTGATCTCATCATTTTTAAATATTCCACATGTCAGTTGATCAGGGTTTTTTTGGTACAGTTGTTGAAAGCAGTTCCTGAGAAAACTGTCCAAAAATGTGGTCCACCTTTAAATGGTGGTCACGGGTTTGCTTGCATTCCTGGGCGGATGTCATTCCCTGGATCACGTCAAGATATTGCAGGTGCAAAGTTTACATTTTCTCCAGAGGGTGGAGTTAGAGTAAAGCTGTGTGTTCAAAACCAGGCTTGCTTCCTTAACCTTGACGCTGTAGACGGCCACTCTAGCTCCTGAGCCAAACCACCAACCCTGCCAGTGTTGGTGTGTTGCTCCAGACCCCAACTCTCTCTCCTTGACCTCCTCATCCCTCCTCTTCTGCCTCCCAGTATCCCTACACCCATGCTGACCTTTCAGACCCAGCTGTGTGTGCTGTCTGTACAGATGTTAGCCCACCTCCTGCTGTGGGATTAGGGAGGGATCGAGGAAGCCCTGGTGGGACTCGCAGATGGATGAATAAATAGATACAGTACACCTGAGTCGAGTCTGACGTATTTTATCTTATCCGGCTCTGAGTGAAATAAACTCACTGGACTCCTGAGTATAGTCAGACTCTGTGGTCCCACTTTAAAACCAGTTTAACATACTGGACAAAAACGGAGCCACCACATGAGTAAGCACTTTAGTCATCAATCACACACTATACATGTAGAAAACTGTGTGTGGAGTACACTGAATGTGTTTGCACATTCAGAGGATGGCTCATGTGGCTTTAAAAATAGTAGAAGTAATAGTAGTAATTGCAGTTTTGGAGAGAAGTGTACACACCCGGCCACCCTCCTGCTGTTTAGGTTCACTTCATTGATCTTTCTGCTGCGTCGTCTCAAATGGGCCTTACTGTTTTGCTAAGTGGGTCTGAAATGCTAAAAGGTTTTGGACAATCTGAGGGGTAAACCCGGAGGACGTCTTGGATAAATTGGATAATCAAGGCTTGGTCTTCATCCATGTTAGCGGTTATTGATCGCAGACTCTGGAGAATAGATGGGTAACGACAAAAAAGAGCCCTCAGCGGAGTCTGCGGAACAGATGGAAAACGAATCAGCCATCTGATCTGTTTAAGAGGCCGCAGCAGTCAAACATAAAGGTCTCTGACAAATGTCTGCTGACCTTTTCTATATGATAAATTATCGGGAAACACAAGTTTTTAAGCAACAGCTTGAGAGGATATATCTGAAACAAATACGACTTGTGGTTAACGCTTTTTCTGTGAGTGACCGAAATGTGTCTTTATCATTGTGTATATGTACTAACAGCTGTCAGGCAATGTAGGTTTATGTATTTTAAGTTGATACAGTATTACATTGTAATTCAACTAAACGGGTGATCAGTATTTTAAAGAACTTTCTAGTCAGGTTTGTAATCTTTAATTCTTTTTTCAAATAGTTTCAGATTTGTGTCATCATTCTTGCAATTGAACTATTTTATTCAGGCAAAGTTCTTGTTCAGATGCTTGTGTTTTGACATTTCCCATTTGGAAATTTTGGCTCAACATGTCAGATTTTAATTATTTCAAACTCCATATTTCCTACAGTAGACATTCGATGTATTTACATTCTTTTTTTATAGTATAGGTGGCAATTCCAGTTTGTGATTCAAATTGCCTTAATGTGCAGAAGAATTTCATAAGAAACAATGAATGCATGTACTTAATTAACTGTTTTACTTTCTGCCAGTGGAAACTAACTTTTCCTACTGATGCTGCTTCACATTAAAAGTGTTCAACCGACAAACTTCAGCTGGCTTTTATTGCGAAGCAGCCACAGAAAACAGGCCATGTATTTGTCAATGGATCTTCCTTTGTTGTGTTTTTGTTGCTCTGAGCTCATTCAAATATAACTCAATTATCATGTCTCTTTCATACAATCCTTCCAAACGGTTTCCTCTCTTTTTCTCCTCAGTACTTGCATTTAAAGACATGATGCATAACCCTCATGATTTCAAGTGTTCAAACTTTTTTACTTCTCTTCCAGGAATGACTTAAAACCGCAGTGAGGATTTTCAGGAGAGACGAGACAGATTAATCCTGTCGATGTTAATCAATAATTAACACAGCAAAGGCCAAACTGCCATCACCCCCCCCGGCTGCTTTCAGTTGTAGAATGGGAATCTTTAAAGAAATATCCATCCCTAGCTTTTTCTGGGATGCTTCTCTGTACAAACCAGTGTTGTTGGATTTCAAAACTGATTATGTTGAAGCCTTGAGCGGATGTCGCGTTGGTGGAACAGTCTGCCTCCTGTCATGTAAGCTGTGAATACTAACATGTTGTTGTGCAGCTATAAACTCTACAAGAAATTTTTTTTTCCCCTCTCAGAGCCATCTGGTCTTATGAGAATAGATTTAATTTGGAAATCTAACTTGGCTTGAAAGCGATATGAATTATTTATTGATTTAATTAAAGGATCAAGGTTGCATTATGTATAAAGTTCTAATGAACTCCAAAGATACACCACCCTCTTTTTTTCATTGTAGATAATGAGGAATAGAGTGTAACAGGGTACGTACAGGCTGTTGTTTCTGTCTTAGTAAAGAATATCCAAAATCGGATTAAAAAACAACTTCATGAAAATTGCTGTTTTTCCAACTGGAATAATTAAGGGTTGAGACATCTGTCTTCAAACCAGATTAGTGTTAATTCATAATAAGTATAACAATAGTTTATTTATGAAGCATTATTTCCAGAGTTAGGGGAATAAGATTGACAGGACATAAGCAGCACTCTTAGTTTTGCTAACCTAGACCCTGAGACGGTAAAAAGACCCAAATGGTCAGTTGCCAGAGTGACATCTCACCAGAAGACACACCACTTTGCGGGGTTCTGATATGGCGGGTTTTCGCCTGTCCGTGCAGTGGGCGGCCCAATCTTCTTTGGTCAGCATTTTGTAAACCATCAAATTCTTCTATTCTTCTATGAAGCCATGCTTTAGATGTGAGTTTTTGATTCACTTCCACCTGTCGCAAGGAGAAACCCGCACAGAGTATAAAAGCTCCAAGCCTAAACTCGTGTGCATGTGATTAATAACAGAATCGCCAAGATTTGGATGATGTGTGAAAAACTCTTTGTCCTGGTCAGTACTGTTACTCGTGACGAGAAAACTGGTGTTCATTTAGGACATGTAAACAAGGCTTTACAGTAATCAAGGTGCAAAGATGTGAGCAGCAAGACATGCATAACTCTCTGTGTGTTACTGACTGATAGAAATTATCACATTTTGGAGCTAATTCTCGGCTGATAAAACATGACTGAGCTGATTTCTTTACATGTTGCTCCAGGCTCAAGCCTCAGTCACAAATAACACCCAGATGTTTAGCGGCTGACTTTATGTCAGGAATGAGTTGGCCATGGAGTGGCTGTATTTGTTCTGTAATTTCATTTTGACGAGGCAGAGGTCCTGATCACTGGTTCTGAACACCTTTCTAAAGTAAGGGGACATCCGGTCTTTTACATTGTGCATTGAGCGCCTACTCAGTGAAGCCAGCTTGCTGAGGCCAGTGGGTTTGATTTTTCATCTCACAACATATGTGCAACATAGCTGCAAACATGCTGTAGGACTCCACACAATCTGCACTTCTTGCACCATTCAGGTTGAATGCACAGCGCGTAATAATTCTGTGTTTAGAGCAGTGCAGCACGAATGATGGAAATAACACTCCATGGGGGTGTAGGTTCCTCTGGTGCTGGAGCTGATTTATACAGTGGTTCAGTGCAGGATTAACCTGTTGATTCTAAAAGCAACACCACAAAACACGATTGTATTTTGGTGCTAAGCATCTGATGCTTTAGATGTGAAAGTAGAGTTTCATTTCTTTGTGATGAAAACACCTGCTGATCATTTACTCAAAATTTGCACCACCACTAGCGCAAATACACAGTCACTAGTAAAAGTCCTGCCCTTTTAAGTGAGTTTTCTTTAGTCTTTAAGTGTTAAGTTTTGCTTAAGTGATAGTGTGGAAGTCAAGAGTAATGTCTGAAAGTGGTCGTGTAACTCCCCCTGACCCATTTTACAACACAACACAGGCCTTTAATGGATAACCCAAAGTCATTTGTGAGGCTGCAGGCTGTTTGTGTGTCAGTCTGACTGAAAGCAGTGACATACGTTTTAATCTCACAGATGTGAAGATAACAGAGAAGGAAGAGCAAAACACAACTTCCTGATAGATGCTGTGATAGTGACACTGACGATGTGTCCCCATACAAACTCTCATCCCCTCTCTGTGGCAGGACCGGACTCGTGTAGACTCTGTCCTCTCGTTCCTCCTCTTTTTTTTCTGTTTGTTTCGCCTCTCTCCTATTGTGGGCATACATTTTTAATGTCTCCGTGTGTTTTATGGTTTTGGTTCGCGCTTGTTATTGAGATAGAAGGTTTAGCAGGTACCGAGGAAAACCTTTCCTCCACAACCTGAATGAAGCAAAGCTGTGAACCATTATTTCTGTCAGCTGGTATATATTTCTCTTATTAGGGGTGCACTCAGTTGCCACTTTAGAAGCTGCGTCTAGCCAAAAATAATAGTCTAATTGAGCAGCCTTGTCATAAATCCTACCAATTCATATCATTGAGGGTAAGCTAAATATCACAGACAAGGCAAAGGCAATACAGCATCACAAACTGCCTCCAAAATGGCCATAAAGTTGAACCAACAACTTTAAAACTGTTATAACCCTTGTGAAAGTAGGATTCATTGCTGGACTGTTGTATCAGACCGCATTAGTTTTAGCTCGGTGTACCTAATACACTGTCATTAAAATCAGTATATCTGTTCTAACCAAAATGTGCCCAAATTGTCTGTGTTTTTTCAAGCTAAATCCAAAAGAAGTGCTGCAGTTCAGCAGCATCCAAAGGTTTTTGATTGAGACAGCCTGTGCACATCCTCCTTCACTCTTATTAGCCTTTTCATACAAGAAGCATATTTCACACCTATATCCATTATTTCATTATAGAGCTGGATCTCATCTTCTGTTACACCCTCTTTGAGCATTTTGCAGCATAAACATAGGAGAGACGGGGATCTTTCCGTGTTTGTCCCGGGGTAGATTCCAGATCAGAAAGTATTTTAAAACAATTTCCCCCCCTCCATTACTAAGAAAATGAACTCACACTCTGAAATATATCCCCACTTTCTTCTGTTCTATTTTGCTCTATTTTTTCCGTGCTGCTGTTCGTTGTCGGGGTGACGGTGGCGGCGAGTCGCGCTGTGCTCTGCCGTCAGCTGACGGAGCTGCTGTTAACAGCTTTGCCCTCGGGGAACCATGACTGACTGACCTGATCAGGCTACAAACTTTCCTGCTTGCCGCCGATGACGACAGATCAATAAGCCCGACCCCTTCCCCCTTTTCTCACCCCCGACCTTGGCGCCCCCGGGGGGCTCCATCAGTGCAGGGGGTGACGGATGCTAAATGTGTGAGAGCAAGAGATGAAGGAAAAAAATAACCAGCGCTTTACTGTCATGTGGTACCAAAGTGTCCCCACAAATAAAAGAAGCCTACTTGAGTTATGAGGACTATTTTTCTAGTCCAGTGACCATGGTTGTTGTGTAAATGGAAGGTGGTTTTCCTCTGTATGGTGGCCATTTTAGGACATCTTGTATTCAGATTGTCAGGCTCAGCTTTCATCAGTCTAAGCGGGACTTTGTCAGCCTCAGCTGTACCGTCAGATTAAATATCAGCATGATAACACGCTGACAGTGACATGCCCATACAGTACTGATGTTAACAACAGCTTAACAATAATAACGGATGCTTATTCACGGATACATGTGCAACACTTGGCATGTTGCCACGCTAACAACAGCATTTAAGCATGTGTACAGACACGTGAAACGTTCCAGGGGTCTACAATCCATATTCAAAGACTGAAAATATCAAATAAACAATGATATAAAATGTTTTGTAAAGAAGTATCCTTATCTTGACATATAGTGACGTGTGCTTCATCAATACTAGGTGATTGTGGTGGAATGGCTACGTATAATTTGAGATTGAATAGAAGTTCGGCATTGTTTCACTTTCGACCCCGTTGAGTCGGGACGGAAGTAACACGCAGTATAAACTTGAATTGTTTATATTATTCTTAAATGATTACAAATGTCTGACAATGCCCTCGTTAATATGTAATTGCATTTGTAATTGCATATTATGTCCTTTATCTTAATATAAAAATGTTATTTCATTTTTAATTTCAATTTTCAATTTCATCAAACAACAGTATTACCAGTGTAACCAAGTCCCAAGGCTAGAATTCTAGTAATTTGTGTTGCTACAAATCATTGTGTGTATTGTGTGCACTAGCATTCACAGCTGCTCTTTGTACTGTATATGACTGCTATGTATACAAACCTAATTGTGATTAGAGCTATGATGGCTTGAGTGCTGGTTAGATATACTGTGGTACTATCTTTGCTTCAGTCTGGTTGGTGAATGCCGTCACTCGGATTCTCGCCGTACTGTCTGAGGTACAGTGGGGTTATTGTGACGAGATCAGAGCTCCTGGTTAATCACTGCCCTCGCTCGAATAAAGCACAGTGTTATATGTGCTTCCTCTCAGCTGAGTGAATTAGAGTCTTATGATCCACACTAAATATACCTCATTTAGCCATGAGGCAAACAGACCCCAGACTACAACTCATTAGATACATGAACACTTGATTCAGGAATTTCACATGAAAACTGCATTCCTTCTCTCTTCATAGGTCAGTGCCATCTAACTGATGCTCAGGAGTACTCAGTTCACCAAAATAAGTGGATGCTACTGATTATGCATTTTCTCTGGTGTTGCTGAAAGTGTCATGTTCTAGTCCAGCATCTTTGAATGATCAAATTGCTGTTTGTGTCGCTCCATTTTTTGTTTTGGCTGTAATGAGCATGTGTGCATGTACGTCATTGTGCGGCCCAACGGCCAAGTTGAATGGATTTTCTTCCTCAGAAAACATTTGCAAAGCCCATTTTTTAAATATTTGAAACCTACGTTGTTTACAGCCATGTTGGCTTGCTTGCAGTCTTTTTATTTACCTTTATCAGTGCATTGCAAATGTTTCTTTTGGCACATCACCGCCACCAGGTCTGTAGTGGTGGGTAAACGCTGTTTACATATCTTTTTAAATAACAAAATAGCTCACTGTTCTATTGTGCAAGTCAAATTCTATTGTAAAAACATTCCTCCATTGCATAGTGGTAAGAAACTCCACAGGATACCGTTTAAGGAAAAGCACTGATCAGTTTTGGATGTAAAATTTTAATCTGCAAAGTGACTGACTGTCAAATAAAAGTAATGCAGTAAAAAGTACATTTCCTTCTGAAGTATAGTCAGGTAGAAGTATAAAGTAGCATAAAATAATATCTCAAAATTGTACTTGTGTTCAAAAGTACAGTCACAGAGTAAATGTGCTTTGGGATTGTTCACCACTATGTTTCTGTCCTAAGATTTTTACTTAGTCCTAAGATAAACACAAACAGCTAGCTTTTTGTTGTGAATAATACCAATGAATGAACGTGATAGATGAGTTTGTTTTCTATGCTGGGCTTCTTCTTACAGAGCACTACAGTTTCTTCTGCTTTCTCATACTCAGATGTATAAAGCCACAAAGCCACACACTCTTTCCCACCCACACTTAATGCTCCCACACACACACACACACACACGCACACGCAAAAGTTACTATTTTCCCAGAAAGTCATGGGAGTCTGGTCAGGATGACCTTCTGACCAGACTCTCATAATTTAACAGTGAGTAGTATAACAAAACACACACACACACACACCATCTCCTTTGTGCCATTAAGTATATTTTATATTCATCAGCCTGTTTAACTTCTCAAACTCTGATGTCCGTGTTAAATTCTTTCTTATTTCATCTTTTCGACTATTTTATTCATGTCACCTGCTATTATTCGCACACTCAGAATGTCCATGGAATCTGTCCACGGTTCTCTCACGTGTGTTAATATGCGTCTCTGCCTGTTTTCCACAGGTTTATTTCGGTCATCACTATGACTGATGGGGATTATGACTACCTTATAAAGCTCCTTGCCCTGGGGGACTCCGGCGTGGGGAAGACCACCTTCCTGTACCGATACACAGACAACAAGTTCAACCCCAAGTTCATCACCACAGTCGGCATCGACTTCAGGGAAAAGAGAGTGGTGAGTTCTGAGATCTTGCAAGGAATTGTTTTTTGGGACCAAAAGCGGGGAAATGTGTGCATGTTTGTGGAAGGCTTTAGATTTTTCTGTTGGTCTTTCTGGTTTTGAATCAAGGCTAATTCATTGTAAGTTTCATCTCAACTAGACATCAGTTTACTGATACGCCGACTTCCACGCACTCACCTCACTTAAGGTGATGCAGGCCTGGTCACCATAGTTACCGTGGCATTTTCTCAGGCATTTCCTTTGGGCTGTACTTACCAAAGAACAAACAGTGTCTCCGGTCAGGTCTGGATTTTCTGCTGCTGACTCACAGTCATTATTCGAACTTGTACAAGGAGTTCAGACCTGGGTCAGATCCACCAATAAACCAGGATCAATTATATTAGACAAGATGGCTTAGGTTGACCCCCTTCTAACATCATGATGTTAAAGAAAATTAAATCACCATATATATCCTGTAAACCTTAAAATAATTGAACACCGCAGCGTTGAAGTCACAAACTCCTTTTACATACTTTTCACAAAAAAAAACCCAGAGACGTAAAAGCGAAATATGGAGATACAAATATTGTGGATATATGTATTGCTAACTTGAAAAGTTCTTTACCCCCAAAATCCATCATTTTATTACAAATATATTCTTGTGTTCTTTCATATTTCTTCTCTGTGACCCCTCAGATTTATTTTCAAAGTCTTTGTGCCAATATAAGCTAACCGTCCATATTTAACGAACAGATACGAGAATGATATCAAATCGTCTCATCTCTCAAAAAAATCAATGTGGAATTGTTCCTTTTAAGAGGCTTTGGGGGATGTTATTTCTCCAGTGTGATAACTGGAGAATTCACTATTCACTATTGGAATCCATAATAAATGAAATAAATCCAAGCTGACCACAGCTGCTGTTTGTTTCATAATGTTCATTTTACATCCACCTCTCAAGTCTATAAAGGGTTTCATACTCAAAAGATTGATTTTGAGTTAAGTACCACTTTAAACTCTTACCGTTGCTGGAATCTCATCAGGATAAATCCATCCAGACGCAGTCTGAGATGCAGTTATCTGAATCAGAGAGTGGGCGAGGCTCGGTTAGTAGATTGGTCACCTTGGTGCTATTCTGCCTTCGCACATCGAAAATACTGGCAACACTGCTTTAATCCCCCCGATGACTCATTGGATTGATTATTGTTCCTCACCTCCTGTGGCTGTGTGTGTGTGTGTGTGTGTGTGTGTGTGTGTGAAGATCACACACCATTTTCAAGAGCTAAACAGGAGCAGACACATGTGTGATCACAGCTGTAGTAAACCTGAGGCTGAATGTCGTTTGAGTCGCTGAACCAGAACCTGTAGACAAACGTCACAAGACTCCCAACCAGGTCATTTATTGGACACTTTTGGTAAGCAAGACAAGCACATGTAGGTGCACATTCCTGGCGGAATACTCTGTGACACGAACGTCCGATTTGCTGTTTACCTGGCGATCATTGCAGAAAAAGATCAAATAATTCTATGAGTACTCTACTATAATCGTGTGTGCAGTTTTTTAGCTCACCAGTACCTTAAACAACACGGCGGCACTAACGCAGCCCCCTGTGCTGTTTTAGCGCTGGGCTGTTCCATCTGAATCCCCGCTGGGTCCCGGCTTTAGCAGTCAGGGGCTCTCAGCTTTGGAACTCCCTTCCTGAGGATCTGAGGCTTGCTGAATCAGTAACATCTTTTTAACCATCTGTTAAAAGCCATGTATTATTGTCAGCCCTAAGTCGTATCTCTTTAGCTTATTTTATTGTTCTGTATTTTATTCTATTGCAATTTGCACATTTATGTACTTTTAATTGCATGATTTTATTGAATTGTCGTGCTCAAATGTAAAGCACTTTGTTTTGAGAACTACTACTACTACTATAAGTATTAATATTAAATTATTATTGTTATATGTAGTTTCTGCAGTAAAAACTGCAGCTCAGCAGCAGAGTAAAAAATAGATATTTGCATTTTTGTTTCTGTCTTTCCTAGTTTGAAGATTGATTTACAAACTTAAGCCAGCTAGTTTTCTCTTTATAGATATTTGGGTTATTAGTGTGACCATGCAATCCTTTACAGACCTTCTCTGATCACAGAAAAACAGACTGAATATATTACTTAGGAAAATGAAAACTACTGAATCATCTCTAAATGAAAAACAAAACAATGTATTTTGTATTAAAATGTGATTCTATTCAGCAAAGACAGGCACAGAAAAATGTGCAGTCGTGGTATTTGTGTCATAATTTGCCACACGACTTAAAAGCCAGTTATCACCTGGTAAAATTGGAACAAATACACTCAAACTAACTGCTCCGAGCATGATCGATGTGAACGCAGCCTCAAAAGAGTGTCAGGACGTGACAAGAGTGTCTCATCTGGAAGAATCGGAAGTGCGAATGACGCCAGAAGTTCCCCGCAGAGAGACGAGCACAGCCAGCTGCAGCAACACAAGGGTCCGTCATTACAGAGTCAGGATCGCTGTCCAGATCCCTGTTAGTCTGTTAGTCAGACCTGCTGAGATATTCACAACAATAAAGCGGCTGTTGGGACAGAAAACAGCACTGTGCGAGGCGATGAAACGTGTTCCTCGAAGGCTGGTGTCAGTCACAGATCCTTGACTTCGAAGGCTTAGCAGACACCGAACCACTGCAGCACTTTATATTACTATGAGGGAGGGTTTTACCACTGTTACCACACTAACCATCTTTCATCTCCACCATCACCAAGGAAACGGTAGAATTACAACATTCACCTTATAAAGTGAGCATCCAGGAGTGTGCACTTGCAGGTACAGATGGGCAATATGGACAAAAAAATGTAAAGTATGGGGATGACACAATTTTATTCCATTGTTTTCTGCAGCATGCAGCAAGACTTCAAACAGGATTGAAACATCATATTTTGTGGGACTTCATATGCAAGACAGCCGAGCAAAAATAATAACAGACCTGCACACCCTGCAAAGGCTGTCACTGTTATATATGTGTCATATTCAGAAAAAAAGGTTATTATATACAGCTATAGACGGTCAGAAGCAGACATCCAGCTTCGTCATCAGTCTCAGCACCGATGGAGCAGAAAAAGGCTGATTCATCCACATTCACTGCTGCTTGTGTTTCTGCACATCAGCCTGGTATCGGCCACGCGGCAGCTTGGACGGACTGAATCCTCACCCTGCGCCGCCGCCCCACGTCTCATGATCGGGCAGAGTCTCGTCCACAAACACAGAGTTCAGATCAGTCTTTTCAGCCCTGCCTGTGCATATTTGAGTGGTCAGTGGGGTGTGTTGCCAGGTGACAACTCTTAACATGGCAAAACACGTCACCATGAGCAGTGAAATGAACAGGTGGTTGCGTCTTTTTATTTAAATTTAACATATGTTTTTTGCAATTAATTTTTGCAGCATGGAGGCGGGGGCCTAGTAAAATTCTACGTCTTTCTATCTAAAAGTTTTTTGTTTCATTGCAGCGTTTCGCGTGATGTCGCCAAGAGTCGCCAAGACACATGTTTTACCGCGTCCGAAGGATAAAAACTAAGCGAGTGTTGTCTCTCTCTCCTCAGGTGTACACGGCGTCCAACCCCAATGGGACGACCGCAGGGAAAACCTTCAAGGTTCACCTTCAGCTCTGGGACACAGCTGGACAGGAGAGGTGGGCTGCCCGTCACGCTGGGTCTGGGTCTTTTCTCCTGTCATGACAAGTCCAGTTTTTTAACTATTGGTTATGCACATTTCACTGTATTGTTTTACACTCTAGTCCACTTTTTCAAAACTCTGCAAAGGACACACTTCAGCTTTGTGTGCTCAGACTCACTATATTGATATTACAAGGAAAAACCTGCGTGTCTCTCCAAAATATACAAAGTCAATAAGTTCTTTCCTCAACAAGTTTGTGTATCATTAGCTAAGCTCTTTCAAAGAAACTTAAAAGAGAATGTTTTGGGGTCTGCTGATTGATTACTTGATTGGCAGGCAATAATGCATCTCATGTCTCCAGTCTTCCACATATTGCATCGTGGCTGCTGTACTAACACACCTGGACTTGGTGGACTTTGCAAAGTTTGGACAAAGATTGTAAAATGATGTAGCTCATCCCTGAAATGGAGCACTCCCACGGATTAGTATATGAGTGTATATTTGTGTCTGACTCGCCTATATGCACGGCACGTGTCAATCATGCATGTTTGTGTGTGTGTTCTTTAATTGGAACTGGCCTGGATCTGTTGAATCTGTTTATAAAGGCCTGGTGACTCATTGCAGGATGAGTCAGTGTTAGTTACACAATTTGATCTTCATCTCTTCGGCTCAGTGTAACGGAGCAAATCCTGTTTTCATAAACTGATCTTCGTGACACCAAGTCATTGCTCCACCCGGACGATCAGCCCGTCACACTGTTTGCCGTGGAAACACCCCTGATATCTGCCACTTTACCCCGAGTGTTTGCATGTTACATATTTGCTAATGAAGCTTCATGAGTAATGTTTACACAGTCATGTTCCCGGCCGGTGTCACGCCGAGCAGGCCACAGAACGCACCAACGCACCGGGCAAGTCCCAAACAGCGGCGCACCACATTCACCCTATGTACAGTATCATCACATCTCAGCATTATACCTATCGTCTCTACGATTGGAAGATTGAATTCTATTGGTCTTAAAAAAAAAGTGTTGCAAGAAGGTTTGACACATGTAAATCTGCATTTTCTGCTGGGAACAGCTGCCTGCGGCGGCTGGAGAGTGGTGATGGTGAACCAGCAGTAACGTTACGGGCCAGACAAACAAACCCATGCTAATTTGTTTCATTGTTTTATATAAAAATAGTAATTATTGCAGCTTTAAGTTGGAAAAAAAGTTTGGATTCCACTGTGATGTTTAACCTGCGCTGTGCAGAATGATGCAGGTTTTCACTATCATCTGCTGAAGGTTAGAAATATCCCTGCGCTAAATCTCATTTGAAGACGTGTACTTCTGATTGATGCATGATTTTGTGACATCCCAACGGATTTTGGAAGCCAATTATTAAACAGAAAAGTGAAAATCTGACTAAAATACAATAAAACAAAAAAAAGTAGTGGCTGAGAAACCTGTCAATCAAGCACACATGCTCACAAACATGCCCTGGTTAACTTTCCACTACCCTGTTGTGCAGCTAATGACTATTTGTGTGTGTGTGTGTGTGTGTGTGTGTGTGTGTGAGTGTGTCTGCTTCTTTGCATCCCTGTGTGAGCATTATACCAGAATGCCATTGTTTGTGGCCTTGATGGCATTTGAAGAAGTGAAGTGAAATAACAAAAAACGTGCAGCAGCTGCAGCATCAGACTTCAAATCTCAAAGTCCAATCCAGCCTTTTCTTTCGGCGCGTGTGTGTGTTCCAGGTTCCGCAGCCTGACGACGGCGTTCTTCAGGGACGCCATGGGGTTCCTGCTGATGTTTGATCTCACCAGCCAGCAGAGCTTCCTCAACGTCAGAAACTGGATGAGTATGTTGTTATCGTCACATTTTCTGTATGTGTTGAGAAATCTGCATTTGTTAAGCTTGGGCTCTGTCAAAACATTACTCTAGAGGGGATATAATAAAGCTTTTATTATATTTGCACATAAGTTGAAGAGCGTTTTATGCTTGATGAAGCTCATATGAAGGAAGCATAACATAAAACAGCCATAAGCAGAAAAGAAACGTAAAAAAAAAAAACATTTGCACATCTCATTTGCAGTTGCTGTTCTTTTGTTTTTCATTTCCAGGCCAGCTACAGGCCAACGCCTACTGTGAAAATCCAGATATTGTGTTGGTGGGAAACAAGGCGGACCTGGCAGACCAGCGGGAGGTTCAGGAGAAACAGGCCAAGGAGCTGGCTGATAAATACGGGTCGGCTTGTTTTCCATATGCAGTATTTGATGCATGTATTTTATTTAGAGTAAGGATGACTGGAATATTATATCAGCACTATGCCTATGCTGTCCCCTAACGCTAAGATTGTTTTGAAAGTAGCAAATCGAAGTAGCAGTTTTATTAATATGTGGACTTAGAGAGTAGATAAGTAGAAGAGTGAAGACATTAAAACAGTATTGAGCAGGGAGAGTGTAAACAGCAGGTATGAATCTCAAGGAAGTAACGATGTGCATCACGGGAATGTTCAGTAAATCTGAACTGTACACAGGAACTGACACTTCAACTATTTACAGTGCCCACACTTCAACTATCTCTTCCACTTCAGCTTCAAGTGCCATTTCAACTGCTTTTATCTCCTACTCTTTAAATGGCAGTTCAGCTGCTTTCATCACATACCCTTCTTGGGACAGTTAACTTTTAGTACAACTGCTTTCCATGTCTACATACATAATGAGTAATGAGTTCCACTGCCTACAGGGTTTAAACTAAAGAGCAGACATTTCATGAAGAGCAGGCTAACTGTAACACAAGCAATGAGTCAAAGCACATCATTGCAGACAAGTGATTTCCTGTTAGACAGGGTAAAAATCGTTTCCTGGTGTCATTCCAGCCAAAACCTCAGCCTGATGTTGCCTGGCAACAAAATTCTGATCCAGGAAGTAATACCTCCGTTTTAACCTCTAGGGAACTTAAATGTTAGGGGATGTACGTACAGTCAGATACAGTAAAAAAGATCTACAGATTCCCTACATTTACCTTGAAATCGACATTTTAAGTCTTATTTCCAGAGAGGAAGTCAAATATTGATCTGTATGCATAATTAATTAATTATTATGCCCCCTGGAGCAGGGATTAATAACACAGTAGGTGTCAGAAATACTTTGAGGATACAGTAACACGTGTCCTCTCCTGTGTGTTACAGATACAAGATAATCAGTACATAGAATAGATACTGTACAAGTCCTGTTTGATTGTTAATGCATAATATTTATGCAAGGATAAAGAGGTATTTTGGAATAACACTGCTTTAAAGAGGAATAATAACGGCTTTTCAGTCTGTCACCGTATGTACAGCAAGTAGGACAATTTACACACTGTTTCTCTCCTTTTTATTTAACTGGTACAACAATTAAACTCTGCATTATCCTTTTTCTAATCTCTTTTTTACATTTTTTTTTTTTATTCCCTTTTTGAGTCTTGAAGCCTCTCCAAGATGATTTTCATAGAAATAAACTGAACCCAATTGAAATGAGTCTAATGCCTGATGGTCCTAATGTAGTGGGTCACAAACTACCATGATGAGCCTTCTAAACAAACCTCTCTGGTCTTGTTGCTCACAGGATCCCGTACTTTGAGACAAGCGCAGCGACAGGAGCGGAGGTGGACAAGGCGGTGATAACGCTGCTGGACCTGGTCATGAAGAGGATGGAGCAGTGCGTCGACAAACCGCCCGCCGAGCCGGCCAACGGGAACGGGGCCACGAAGCTCGACGACGCGCAGCCCACTGAGAGGAAATGTGCATGCTAGATGAAGAGGCAGGTCCAGGGAACGAGCGGCCGGCGCTCCTCTGCCGTCCGTCCTTTCTACTCGCCACACTCCCTCCTATTTTTACTTTTCTCTGTCATCTTCGATTGCATGTATCTTCATCTTCTCCGTTCTCACTCTCTGTTCTCTAAAACTATTAACCATCTGCTGCTCCACTTTTCTTCCTCCCCTTATTCCTCCTTCTCCTCCCGAACTGTCTGCCACCGTGGCAATGACACAACCCTGTCCCCCTCTAGTGGATATTCAAGGTAATACAGCTCTGTTTAGGAGGATATTAAAGCAGGAGGGGACAGTTTCATCACTGTCAGACATAATGTGCCTCGTTTAAAACATGCAGCCTGGGAATTAAGCTCTGCACGCTCCAGTCCACCCCCCCCCCCCAAGTGGTTTTAATGATTTCAATGGATCCAAACAGACAAAAAGTCTGATCTGTTCATCACTTCTTAATGGGGGAGAGATTTAGCTTTCTGTCACTGGATGCCAGCCTAACCTGGATCGTAAAAAAGTACAAAAAACATCAGGCTTTGTGTCTGTGTAAATGACGTCGTGGACCTCTCCTGAAACGTTTCCTCCTGGTCCAGGCCAAGCAACTGTGCGACCAGCGTGTTATTCTTTTTCTGCCCCGTTTCACCCTGTTTTCAATGCTGTACCCATATTAGCCACATATGGTCATTTTTCGGTGTTTCATCAGTTTTGTCTGGTTCAAGGCTTCCAGACGTTTGCTAAAAATGGACACGAGGTGTTCTGTATAGTCGACATGCTGCCTCACATGTGCGGCCGTTGAGGGAGAGTGGCTGTTCACAGCTTATTGTGTTTCTCTCAGCCGTGGTGTCTGCTTCTGATTCAGATTAATCAATGATTGATTTAAGATAATGTCAGCTTGTTGACTTTTATAGTTACCGTTACCGTATGTAATGATAGCTTCAACCACAATGAGCTGTGCAGGTACATATTAGGTCTATGTTAAACTTTATATTAGTAACAATAAATGAGGAGGGTAAATCACCTCAATGGAGTACATTATTTTTCATAACTGAACTGGTCAGAGATGATGCTTCTTAATGAGCACTTGCTAGTGATGGTGATTATATTATGTATTCATATTTTGGATCAACGCCCTTGATAAATTGAATATTTGTGTTGCCACTCATTTATGAAAATAAATAATGACATTTAACAAGTAGGTGAACCTGAAAATAAGCACCCACCGTCCAAGCAGATGAAGTGCATCCTTCCCCATAGTGCAAGCTCAGCTGACCGTCCACTGACACCGCACTGCAACATTTTGTTATTCAGTTCCAGTTATTCCAGTTTTTTCTGTCCGACTTTTGATATCAAAACAAAGTTTAAATAATTTGTAAGTTTAACGAACGTACCCCATTGTTTGAATTCTTTAAATAATTTTACATTACATTGATAACATTAGGTACTTTGTAATTTTGTTAAGTATAAATATATATATATATGTGTACCCTTTTTATTTCCCAGCCCTACTTGGGACTGTTTCACTGTTTCACTAAAGTGCTTCAGCTAGCTCTCAGTTAGCAGCACGGTTGGTTATACTCTGCTGTTGTACAGCTGACGCTCCATTAGACCTCCAGGCTGGTGCCAGACTTGGTTGACTGCAGATTTGCAGATAGTATACCATTCATATTGTATAATGTGGGTACAGCATGGCACATGTTCAATGGAGAAACAAAAACCTACATCGTATATCATTGATAGAGTGTCCTAGACCAGGATAGATGTATTGTTCCAAACTGATCTACTGCCTTGGCTTTTAAAGCGTTATTCCACTGTGGCGGAACAGACTTTAATCTCTGTGGGAGTTTGAGACAAGCCAGCTAAGGATGTCAGCTGCTCTGGTGACGCAGTGTCAGCGTAACTTGCTAACATTTGCAGAAATTGAAAGGATTGTAATCCATATCCTACAAAAGATAATGGCTGTTTTACACATATGTCATGTAAGTCATTTTCAAATGCATTGAAAAAAGTTAAAGGACGAGCTTATGAGCGGAGAAGATAATTATGTCTAATCAGCGTCATTATCATGAAAATAGACCTTTCTGAGAATGGACAAAACGCCAAATGTCAGTTGGGTGATGTCAGCTTTTCAGCGCAGCTGAAGTTGATCTCTCATCTCCTCATAACAGATATCAGACAAAGTGAAATAGCGCTTTAAGGCCCCATACATGACCAATGTCGTTAGAATATAAAGTGACCAATTATTTATATTAAAATAAATGTAAAACAGATTATTATTTCTGTTGTCATATTTTTGTTATGTTCTTTATCTCTCACTCTCCTATTTCCTTTTTTTCTTTCATTTTCACGTCCGTCAAGAGAAAATTTTTATCAACTTATTTATTCATCGCTACAGTATAGTGCTCTTAAGCTCAGTTGTCAAAATAACCCAAAAATAACAAATTTATAAACAAAATGTGTCTCTACCATGAAGAAAATACACTATTATAAACTTTTGAAGAAGTACAGTAGAAGTTGTTTAAGACCATTTTTCTTTTCTCTGCACTGGACTTTTGTTGTTCAACACTTGACGTTACTGTGGACCAACTTTTTGTCGTGTTTTGTTGCCTAACAGTATATCTTTTTTTTTTTTTTCATTTTATACCAGACCATTTACTGTACAGAAAACCTAGTGAAATCACATTATACTGAAACAAGACTCCACACAGTTCAGTTTAAAAGGCTTCATGTTTTCCACTGAGATGCCACGTTTGAGTTCGACAAAAGCCATTTAGACGCAATTTTACAAAAAAAACCTGTTCATTTAAATAACCAAAATCAGCTTTGACAAACGATTCTCTCTTTTGTTTTAAGTGCAACTCAACAGTTTTCCTTATATCAAGTAACACCTTGATCTGCCTTACTTCATGAAAAATCTTGAGCCAAGTTGAGGTGCACCAGAAACGAGGGAAATTGTCTTTTTGTTTGCCACCTGCTGGCAGCTAAATCCTTATTTTGTCCTTCAGTGAGCTGAGGGCAGTCCCAACTCACAGCTGCATAATATTCGGATTACTGCAGGTTGGTTTTCAAAGTGTATTGAAACCAGTAGCTGCCAAATGAGTCAGCAGTAATGTTAAGTATAGGACCTTCTATGTGTGGCTTTTTAATGGCAAAACACTGCTATGGTCATTTTAAAGATTATATCATTTTGAATTTCAATATTTGATTAAATTACTTTTTTATCAGTAATATTTTTAGTATTGTGCTCTCTGGATCCATAAAAATAAAATTCCTAAATTAAAGCGTCAAACAGCTTTGGCTTCAACTCATTGTCACCTATATTTAATCTGCCAGTGTGCCAAATAAGAAAAGGAAACACCACAAACAAGCGCTTTCGACAAACCCAAACCTCATTCTGCTGTTCACTCAGAGAAAAACTGCCTTCACAGTTAGAAAAATGGGTTTTTATTTTTTTGTGTGTTGTTTTCCGTCGTCTGCCAACAGATGATCTCAGTGCCATATTAAACACTCACCGCTGTTAATTCGCTGATTATGAAGACATAAGGAGACGGCTCGTATTGTGAGATTCTCTCCCAGTTACTTAGCAGCATAACTGCGATAATGCTCTCAGAAAAAAACTGTATCTCTGTTTCACTGTTTCAGCTGATCATCCCCTTACTTTTTTGTTCAGAATTGTAGATCTTTTAGCATGCAATTGTAATGTACAGGTTGCATATTTATAAACACATATAGAAACAGCTTAGTGAAATCCTTATTATCATCTTTTATTATTATTATCTTTATTTTTGTTTGTTTCTTTTGCTCTAACGTTGGTTCGTGAAGCAAGTTCGGTTACAGTCAAGCAAGTGTTATTCAGTAGAATTGGATCTTTTAGACTTAGACCTCAAAGATAGTTAAAGCTACAGTAACTGAAATGTTTTATTGTGTTACTGTACATTATCATCCCATTGGAGTCGAGTTTTAGTCCATCGGATGAATGTACATTTCAAAATTCCAATATTCACTCTCTTTTGTGCTTTGTTTTGGTCTCTCGACCAACTCCTGAGAAAAATACCTGGCCCTTTAGCTGCTGGATGTTCCACCAGTTAGTGGCTGACTTTGTCTGTCTTCTGTTTGGTGCTGGGCAGGTAGTGTACAGTGGGTTCATCGGAGCTTGTTTACTAAAAACAGCTGCAACTACTGGAAAATCGGTTGATGAGACTGAACCATACGCTAAATGTGCCGTAAAACCAAAACCATGAGCTAAAAGAGGCTAAATGCTCTGTATCGCGCTGCATAATTCTCTGTAGGTTCACTATGAGTGTCACCTTTTACATTAAACTCTCCATTGCTACTATGAAAACATTGATTAGAGCAGTTTTTAAATGTCTTATACATGTCTTTTAAAGTCCTACCAAGTGTTGATTTAATCAAAGCCACTAATCGGGTTTGTAACTTTTTCTAATTTTTTCAAGTTTACATGTTCTTCATAAAGGTTTGGTGAAACTGTTAAATTATGACTTCGAAAAAAATGACTGGGTGTCTTATAAGCCTTATTAATACAAGATGACTGGCAACTCATTTGGGTGAAATTGTTGCAAAATGTTTCATTAGTAATTTTAATGAATTTATTTTTAAATTAAAAAAAAAAAAAAAAGATGAACCAAAAATATATTCTTAAGATCTAACAAGTCAAGTTAAATACAGCAAAGAGACAAAAACAACTTATAGCAAGTATCAACAGCATAAAATTAATGGTGGTTTTCTCAGTATGTGAGACTGCAGCCATTTTGGTTGTTTCCGAAAATGCCTCCTCTGTCCTCTGTCAGTCATCGTATCGAACCCGCCCCATATCAGATAAACGGTTGTGATTGGCTAAACGCACTCCTGGTCGGGTGGAAATCTGTCTGAACAGGAGGGGGGCCAGACACAGCTGCCAGGGCAACACAAGCTTGCAGATTCGTCTCTAGATCGAAGACCATTTTCCTTAACATATTGAACCAATGCCTTTTAATTATGACAATCTTCTGAACCAATTTGTCAGCTTTTATCCAAGCCTTTTTTCTTATGTTGCTTAATATGTTTTTTCAAATTTGATTTAAATTTTAAGGATACGTTTGTCCACTGTTGCCTTTTTGCTTAAATTCAGTATAGTTGTGCCATAGGTGTATCTGACATTACATTTATTTTTACATTCTTGAATCATGTTTTTCTTGAAGCATCTCTTTCACAAGTTTTTGGGAGTTTTTGAATTCACTTTGAAAGTTTACACTGTTCGAAGGGTCATGTTGTGCCTGTTATTAACTCTTCTGTCTGATCCTCTGTAAAGTTTGTGAGCTACTGAATATTTTACTGCATTATTGATTATAGATTACAAAGCAGAGGCAAAAGAGACCAGAAGTCATGATGTTGTTTTTGTGCCCGATATATCAGAACAACTTATCAATCCAAGTACCTCTAAGAGCTTTTATTTTTGGAAATCCTCTGTGTGTGAATTCTCTCTGATGCCTGCGGTTTGTACACGTTTCTTCAGTTTTCACTGCGTGTATCGATGCCTGTGTGTTTGTTGGGTTGTTGCACTGTCAGCATGTTTGACACAATGAGAATGAAATGACCTGTGATGCGTTTAATGTTTCTGATGTCAGAGCTGCAAATAAATCTCTGTGTTTGTTTTATCCTGTGGGTTTCTTTTAGTTTCTTTTCAGAATAAGTCCGCTCTGGTTTTGGTTTGATGCAGATAGTAACCGCTGTGATTTTTATTTTCATTTTTATTTTTTTTTTACAGAAAAGTTAAGACATTTTAAAAGCGTCTTCTTGATTTTCGAAACTTTCTAGAATAGGCTGATAGTGGTAACAGCGTGGCGTTTCTGTGTTGGTGAGGTGTTCACTGCAACTCTATCCGAAACCAAAATAGCCTACTTACTTTGTTTTTGTTTTTAACATTCAAGTCGTGAAAGATTTCAACAAAATCATGAACACACAAAACAACTTGTGCACTAAAGTTTTTAACTTGTTGAAGATAATACCTGTTTGAACACAAGCTATTATCTTGTGCACAAGATGTGCAGCATATATACTGTATATGTTACATATATATATATATATATATATATATATATATATATATATATATATATATATATATACACAGTAAATGTTGATGTTTTGAGTCAAATTCTAAACAATCATACATTTGTCTATCACATCTAATGAAAGTAAGGCGCTTGACAGAGACACACAGACAGAACTTGTTAAGGCTTAATATAGTGATATAGCAATCAGACTATTTCAATATATTAAGTAAATAAAAGTAATGTAACAAAAAGAAAGATTACTAAGTAATGTAAGTACTGAAGTAAGTACTGAAACACCTTTTAAGAGGCAATTGTTACAAACTTGTTGTTGACAGAGGTTGTAATTTTCAGAGCAGTGCTGTTGTTGTTTACACAGTAAATGCAAAATTAAGGACCGTAGACTTTTTTGATGTATTTCATTTTAACTGCATTTCTATGGAGCCAGCCAAGTAAAAATATAGCTAGAATAGCAGCCAACTGAAGCCACTTGGATAAACTGAGCGTGACTGCACACAAACAATAACCACTGACGAGTAAATGATTCAAATATGTACATTATCACATTTCTTTTCACCCATGGGCTCCAGTGTTTCCCTTCTAGCCTTAGCATGCTATAAAAAAAATAGGTCATGCTAATATTTTAGCATTCAAACAGACAGCTAATGTTTAATCGTGTAATAGAAGTGGACCCATACAAGGAAACCTTGCTGCTTTCAGCCAAAAATAACCAATCACGTCACTGTACCTGCAGGACAGGAACGCCCCGCTGTGGAAATGACTATCAGACCTTAATCAAAGTTTACTGCCGGCAAAACCCTGCCCGCCTGGCACCTGCTGAGTCTCGGATCAAACAAACAGTATTCGGAAAATGACTTTAACACATCAATTTCAGCTCAGCTTCTTTTGTCACATTTCATGAAGTGTGAATTTAACACTTCTGTTGTTTCTGACATAGATGCTGAAGTGTCCAGTTTAAGTAAAACTAGATAAATTTGCTTTAAAATGTACCAAAAAAAAAAAAAACTTATAAAATGGCTTTTTGTTTTTGAAAGTGTTATAAACTGGAACTGAATATGTATGTTTTGATGAGTATCTTTGTAGAGTCAGTTGTTTGCATTTTATCTAGCTGGAGCATTTGTTATAGATGATGATGATTGATTGACTTTGCAGTACAGTTATGTGAGATCTGACAGCTAATTAAAGATGACTTAGTACTATAACAACTTTGGAATCTGTTGTGTTTGTTGTTGTTGTTGTTGTTGTTGTGGTTGTGTCGATCCAGGCAGTAAGTCACACCAGACTCACTGATTCAAATAAACAGCCATTTGTGCAGGTTTTGAACCTGGACTCCATCATTACATTTGAGATGAACCGTAATTTTCAGTTAAAAATCATTTGGACCTGTGTTTCTCACTCTACATGCTTCTCTTCAGGTTTGGGTGGTTCATATCATTGCTATGCAGATGATATCCAACTTTACCTACAGTGTTTGTCAAACCAGGTAAGCTGTGAAATCTTGATATGTCACATACCTGTCTTAATGAAATCAGTGCCTGGCTGGCTGGTAGTTTTCTCCAATTAATTTACATCAACTGTTTAGCTTCACTAGCATTTAGATCAACACTTAAAATCCTTGTAAAAACCTGGCTCCATCATATTATTGATTATTGATATTGTTATTGTAGTCTTCAGGTTTTGGTTGTTCCTAAGGCATAATGCTTGTTACTATGGCTCTAGGATTATGGAACTATAATACATTTTTAGTTCAAACTTAAAAAACTTAAAACTGATTTGTAAAGTCTGCACTGCATTACCTTGCAACAATAATGTAAAGGAATTCAGGCTTGATGCTTGATTAAACCACTACAAGATTTGCATATGTACACATTTTTTTAACACAGTATTGCTGTCGATGCAAAATGACTGTTTGTAATGTTAATGTATTTGCAGTTAATGGGCTAAAACATGCGAAACCACGGGTATCGTCCTTTTAATGAGCATTTTCATGCTATAAATAATTTTAAATACATTTTTGTGAGCCAACTTTTCCCCTGTGCAACTGCTCAGATGATTTTGAGACAATCCTCTGGAAAATGAGCAGAATGAGTTCTTTGCCATCCATGGTCCCAAATAGTGGCTCTTAAGGTAAAGTAACCCTTTTGTGTGATGTTTTTTTAAATCTACATTTAGAACCCATGAAAGCGAAATAGTGGATTATTAACACGTTTCAAATATTGATGTTTGTAAAACAGATTTTTTTCACCAGAAATTACACGAATGATACCCAGAGTTTACAGTGGAGAAGAATTTATTTGCATTTTGTACGAAAACTTCTCACCAAAAGAGAGAACATGAAAAACACAAAATAAATACCCGAGACCAGCAGAACCAGTAGAATGTGAAGTGTAGTTACAAAAATAAGTCTGTGTATTATTTCTTTTTACATATGTGTGGACACCGTCACTTTCTTTTGTTATGAGAAACAATAAACCAAAGAACACTAGTGACACAGTGTAGCAATTCTATTCCCAACAGCTGAATTATTACACAAAACGTGTGATTTATGGTTCTGTTTCCAAAAAAGCAAAATACACCAACAAATGTAAACAGAGAATCCAAACTGTATCTAAACATTAGCTTTATGTGTTTAAGACTGACGTCCGACTAGTATAACATGGCTGGGTTTGATTTACTTGCAATAAGAGAAAGTGCATTTTCTTTCAAGTCTTATAAGAAAATGACCAGTGAATTTTCTATTAATTTAACAACCCAGTCGTGTTTGTTTGTCTGTGCACTTCTTTTGAAAAAAAAAAAGGAAAGAACATTTCCTCCATAAAAATAAGAGCATACAGAGCATTAAACAGATGGTAGAGAAAACCACATGGCATATAAACTGTGTTTCTAACATGATCAACTGTTTTCTTTTTCCTCCACACTTTGGATCCATGATGTGCGTTAATGCAAACTGTATTTAGACATTTGTTTTACTTCTGAGAGCTAAAACGTCTCAGCTGTTACACTTTTAACATGTTAAATCTGTATTTTGATTGTAAACTTTGTTTTATTTTTGTCTGGTTTGAGTGAATTAACAACGATGCAGACTAACACAAGCATGTACTGAGATTTCTTTTTTTTTGTTCACTGATTTTATCCCTTAAATCTGATCTCATGAACCGACACTTGATGTGGGAGGCACAGTAAATTATGTCAATACAGCAGCAAACCCCTTAAAATACCTGAAACTGAACTCTAAAATCATACATTTTATTCTCTAAAATATTTTTTAGCCCAGCCAGCAATTGCAGATAAAGAAAAAAAAATCCAATCATCATAAAAACAAACACCAAAAAAGTGTTCAATATAAATAACCTCTTAATTCTTTCTGTGTGTGAATCAGAAACATCTACAATCACATCCAAAGATCCCTCCCCCGCAGTTCTACCATGTTGTGTGTAATTACCCTTTAATATGTCAGCAAACAGTGTGGAATATGTTCAAATACTGCAGATGAATGTGTTACACATGTTAAACTAAACAGCCACTAACATGAAAATCCCTCCTTATGAAATAACTGTCTGCAAAGCGCCATGAAACGCTGCAAAATGGGAGAAGTTTACGAGGAACCAGTTATTCTTTCTTTTCTGAAAATGGAAAAACAGACTCAGTTAAGTCCAAATATCATCCAACTGAAGCCTGTAGGGAGTTAAGTGTCCTTTCAGACTTTAAGGCTTCTGTGCAACTGGATGATGTATAAAACTCACACTCCAAACTGTACTTCTGGCTGTTTAAAGCTTGTTTGAACTGACTCCAGCTGTCTGTTGAACAACTGGATTGAAGACTACAAGGCACCTTTATCAAATGCTTATGCTGCCATTACTGTCACCAATAAGTTTCCCCGTCTCTGCGTGTCAGCACCTCTCTGCACCAAGCTCCTGCAAATTGATTCCCAGGTGATTCTATTTAATATTGAAGATGATCTGTCAAAAGAGGTCTCTGACTTCATTGCTGAAAGGTGTATCGATGATTCTGAGTCTGTCCCGCTGACAGTGGGGCTGGGAGTCCACCAGGAGCTTCTCTCCACAGTTCTCTTTGTGAGTTTTTATGTAAATGTGGTACAGTTGTGATTCCTGCTGGTCACCATGAGAGAGCAGTGTTTTTAATTTCCTAACAATTAGTTTGGGAAAGTTTCTTGGCAAGAACTTGTCATCTACTAATTATAAAGGAGATACTGTAGACACATAGTTCAAATTGGTACACTTCCAATTCATTTCAGTTAATTGCCAGTCAGCTGAACAACTGAACATATATGGAGAATTTTCCTGTAATAAATGTAATGAATTTCTACATATATACTTGCATTTGAATGGAGAACATCTTTCAGGAAATAATAATAAATTAGTCTCTTTTTATCTGTGTGACACATTACACAGCTCTTTCCAGGACACTATTAAGGAGATTATGACAGGAAACCGTAAAGAAAGTGGCAATCAACATTTGAACTTCTTGCAAAAGTTGAGCCAGCGGTGGTAAAGAAGAAGATCCTGGTGGACATCTGGGTTTGGTCACATGGGGCTGTTTTCTTTTCTTGTGGAGAAAAACCAAAAATGCAACAACACACTATTTTTTTCCCCCAATAGCTGAAATGAGCATCTGTTGTTTTTCTGTGTCAGCTCCTGATTGGGTGAATATGGCATTCCTCGGCCAATAGTGTACTTTCTTGAGAGGGTGGGTTTTGTCTCCAACAGATGCCTCCTGTCTGTCTCTATAATAAAGTGGTGGTAATGAGAGAATGTGGAGTGTGAGGGTTTAGACTTTGGTGACGTTGTTGGTTTGTTCCTGCAACAGGTGATCGTCGTCTTCGTCGTCGACGCTCAGGTCCAGCCTCAGGTTGTCCAGAGTCTGACGGATCGTCAGAGTTTCCTTGCGCCTGTTAGAGGATGGTGACAGGGAGACATAATGTTTTGTGATGAGCGGTGAAATTAAGAGAAATGTGACAGAACCGAGGAAACAGATCTGCACTTTTCTTTATGCCATGGCTACAAAAAACACAAATTTACTAATAGTTTGTTTGGACATTTAAACATCGGCTCACCATTGCAACTTTATTGATACTTCACGCCAAACGAAACGTCGCTAAAAGAAACTCTATGAAACTTTCACAGCTACTTTTACATCTGTAGGACGTGTGTTACACATCTGATTTGTCCATGTGTGTGTATTAGAGTGCGTACTTCGTCTGCATGTGCTGGTCGAGCAGCTGCCTCTGCAGCCGGCCGCTCGTCTCCCTCTCCTCGGCCAGCTCTCTCTGGGTGTGGCGGTACTGCGCCTCCCTCCTGCTCGTCTCCTCCTCCGCCTCGTTCAGCTGACGCTTCAGAGAGCGCATCCTCTGGGTCATCTGGAGGACCAATCACAGAGCTTTGATTGATATTTAAAGTCTCAAAAGTCAGCTGGCATGGTTAAGAGAGATCAAATCCATTCCAAAGCAACACATAAAAGAAAGAAGAAGATATCATCTCGTATAGCAAAGTCCCCAATAATCGAGCCTGATCCCTAATCCACATAAAGTTAAAAACTTTAATAATTAAGAATAATTCATTATTTTGCCTGCTTCAAATTGTTTGAATACATATTAATAGAAGGAACAAACTGAATACACATGGTCAAACAAATTTTAAATACTGCGTTCATGTGGAGAGTGTGTGTATGTATGTGTGTGTGTGTTACCAGGTCTTTCTGTTCAGTAGCTATCCTGTGCTCCTCTTCCATCTGGTCGCTGAGCTCATTGATCCTCCTCTCCAGTTTACTGATGGTGTTTGTCAGAACAGATTTGTTCCTGCACAAAACACAAACACATTAGCCAGCCGATAGGTGGAGCAACAACAGGACCAAACCTGTGCGTCTGCATGTTCCAGCAAATGTTCCGCTACGGCTGCATATTGTTTAGATCACAGATAACTGTTTGCTGCGTTTTTTTTTTTTTTCTACCTTTCAAGGCAGCCCCTCTGTTCCTTCTGAAATGAAAATAATTAGCAGACGGTTGAAACTTGCTTCAGGTGAGTAATCCATCACAGTCGACAGTGTTTGTGGTGTTTGGTGATGTGGTTTAAGTGCAGATTGATGTTCACTGTGATGGATTACACAACTAAAGCAAGTTTTAACAGTCTGTTTATTCATTTTCGTAGCGTACAGAACTGAATGGAAACTAACAGCTGAAAACACAAGGGAAGCTACAGTCCAAAAATGTCAAATCTACTGTACTGCTTGCATTTGAAGATTGCGAACAAAACATAAAATATAGAGTTTTTGTAGTTACAGAGCTAAAACCTGCAAAAACACAGCGGCCATTTTCGTCCTCTTCCGCTAGAAACCGTGTGTGTGTCTTATCCTTCATCCTAAAATCCCTCAGGTTATAGCACACTCTTGCAAATTCAGAATCCTTGGCAAATGTTAGGCAGGTTACTCTTATTAGTTTAGTTCAGTTCATTAGTGTGAAAGCTGTCATTCAGACTCTGGTATGGACTGAACAACCGGGTCAGATCTGTGCTTCATTTGTACTTCTGATAGTAAAGATGTGATTTAAGCCATCTGTTGACTCTTAACTGTCAAAAAAGCGTTCTGCACAAGCGATATATGGGCTACACTATGCAATATATATAATTCGGTAACCATGGCAACATGTATGCATGAGGTGACTTCCAAATTTTTCCTGGTCCAGACCAAATGATCTGAACTACAGGTGTGAAAGTGACCTTGAAATACAGACGGAAAGCCTCTTTAGTTTTTCAGAAAGACTGTTGAAGTGAGGTTTGTTTAAAAAGGTCATGTGACCCACCTCTCCTCGGTCCTCAGGGCATTCTCCAGCTCTTTGACTCTGCTCTCTGCCCTGGAGATGACGTCCTCCTGGACTCTGGAGCTCTGAAGCTCCTCCACCTCCAGACGCAGCTCCCGCAGCTATAGACCGACAGAGAGAGGGAGACTGTTATTAGAGGAATTACTAACACTTTGCTTTTCTTTCTTCATTGAAAGTTGCTGTCAATATTCATATGGTAATTGGCAACACTTTATCTCCATGAGTTCAGTAGATGATCACTGGAACCTGACGAGGCCGATAGCATAGGGCTGCATTATCTTATCACAGATATATCTGCGTGTATGTCGGCAAATTAGTAGCAAGAAATTGCTGTACAGAAAACTCAAAGATATGTTTAGAAACACTCTCCATTACACAGTTTGTCCACCAGAGAGTGCAGACAAGTTGATGTTAACACTGTCTCACTCAGTACACATCTTTAAATCAAAGGGATCTTCATTAAATATCAGTGTCAGCCTCTAAAATCCACAATTGGTCTGCTGAATCTGAATTACAGCAATGGAGAGAGGTGTTGGGAAAGATGGTCAAACTGTGTTAAATGTAGACTAAAAGAAGAAGTGAAAACACACACACACACACACACACACAGTACCTGTCTCTCCATGGCGCCCTTCTCAGTTTCCAGCATGTCGTTCAGATCCTTCTCCTGAATCAGCTTCAGCTGCAGCTGCTCAGTCTGACAGCAAACAGAAATGTCTTAATAACCAGCCAAATCATCATAGATGTTGGAATTATTCGTTGAAGTTTTTTTTAAATCTTGTAAATGGTTAGGTTACTCTCAATTAACCTGTTTCCTGTGTGTTTACCTGTTCGATGGCTCTCTTGTGCTTGGCGGCCCACCTCTGCTCGCTGTCGTGCAGCTCCTCCATGTCGCTCTCCAGGTCAATCATCTTCTCCTGAGTGAAAAAGAATTCAAAAAGCGTCAGTCATCTTTCAAACAACTAAACTAAAGTGTCCTCAGAGAGCTTCTGACCCGAGGTCACTCTTCATGAGGACAACTGTCTGTTGTCTCGTCAACACATTCAGGTTGTTTAGAACTGGGACAGATTTAGAATCTTCAGAAAGAGTGACACAGATATTTGGGATTATGGAATTAGCACACTGATTGCTAAACAGGATTTGCATAATTAATGCCTCATTAACCCCAAACTCTGATGGGTTGCATGACTGATTAATTCAAGTGGACATCTCTAAATCATTAGGTCATGTATGCAAACACACTGTGGATAGTGTCTGATCCAAGTTCTCTTCAAGGAGGAAACATTCACTTTATTTTCAGTTCATCCCAAATCAAAAGGATGAGTCTGTTGTCATTTTATATTTTAGAATTTTATTTTATTTTATTTTTTGTAGTCAACAAGTACCGTGATAAGCTGAAAATAGTCCCTAATATATGAATGTTTCGATCAGTACCCAAGCCAGTTTGAAATGCTCGGGTACTGATCGATCCAATCTGATCTGACCGATCAGTACCTGAGCCTGTTTGAGTTGTTTGGCCAGGTCATCTCTGGCCTGGTTGGTGCTCTGCAGCTCCATGTGGAGGTCGTCCACCATCCTCTCCGCTTGTTTGCACTGCAGCTGTATCCTCTCTCTCAGCTGGATCTCCTCCTCCAGTGTCTGCTCCTTATAAATCAGCTTTCCAGAGACCTGCACACACACGCAAAAACACACAGATCCTGAGGCTGCATTCACAGCAAAAGTGTTTCCAGCTATTATTCAAAATCTGCAGCTTTACATCCCATTATTTTGTTTAATTTATCCAACAATATATGTGACATAACGGGCTAATGTTCAGCATGTTAGTGTGGAATGCTTAAATGTATTATGTTAGTATACTAGGACTTAAAGTACAGCTGAGGCTGATGGGACTACAGTAATGGACAGGTGGGGATACCTCTCCCTGCAGTTTGCTGACGAGGGTCTGCAGTCTCTGCAGCTCCTGCTCCTTCTCCAGCAGGGACTCCTCCAGCTCCTCCACCCTCAGCTTGTCGTCCTCGCGCAGCTTCTGCTGCAGGCTCAGCTCGGCCGCAGCCTGCGTGGACACCTGCAGGGCCTCACTCAGCTGCAAACACACACACAAACCTTACTGTATACTTTTGTAGGTTCGCACAAACTTCTGCGCTGACCTGGGTTTGCCAGGTCGGCTCGAAATGAGTGTCACTTCAGGGAAAGCATCCTTTATAGGAGCGTTAGGATGTTTAGGACTTTTGTCGTCCATTTTTTGGTGACCAGAGAGTTTTTTTTACTGGGAACATCTTTAAAAGAAAGAAACCATCTGGGTCTCTGTACCTCTGTCTCCAGTCTGAGGATGGTGCTGTTCAGTTCGGATGACTTCTTGTCTTTGGTGTCTTTGTACACCTGCAGCTCCTCCAGCTGTCTCTCTGCCAGCCACAGCTTCTCAGTGAGAGTCTGGGCGTGCTGCGTCTGCTTCTCCAGGTTCTCCTGAACACAACACACACACACACACAGTTCAGAGCTCTGCTTCCTCACTTAACGCATGCGTCTTACTGTCGGACAGACAGCGCTCGTGTCTCAACACCTGAATGCACCAAAAAGGAAGAGAAACCACTGGAGGACTGGAAGTTTTTACACATGAAAGTGCAGCTGTCATCCCTCCTAGTTTTAGTAGCTGCGGTGTAACACAGTTTACCTCAGCATCCTGGATCCGGTTTTTGAGGGACTGCTCGAGAAAGTTGAAGGCGTACTCCTGAGTGTTGGCCTCCACCATCACGTCCCGGGCCTCCTTCACCTCAATCTGCACAGTACAAGAAAAGAGTCAGTCATGCAAAACACATGGATGATTACAATATCACGCCATCCGTCCATCCTTCTCTCCCACCTCCATCTCTCTGTATCTCTCGCCCATGGATTGGTTCTCTTTATCCATCTCGATCATCTGCTCTCTCATCCTCTTCATCTCATTGGTCAGCTGAGTGTTGGTCCTCAGCAGGTCCTCGTTGTTCACCAGCAGGCTGCGCATCTCAAACCTTCAAAGGGAGACAGTCATCAGAACCGCAATGTGTCAAACTACAGTGTGAAAGGACAGGGAGGCGCGAAGCCAAAGAACGAGAGGGGTTTGACAGGAGCTTTAAACCGGCCCAGACTCCTGTTTATGCTGGATTCTGAGCCGGCACACCCTACTTCCTTGCTGCAGTGAAGTAGCAGTGTACTGAGGGCGTGGACAGTACACTGTGATGTCACAGTGCACTGAGCACACCCTGAGTCCACTTTACATCGCTGCAGCAAGGTGACAAATTCAACCAGTGGAGCTCATCAAAAACAAGACTCTCAGCTTGTGTTAAGCTGCTCTTTAGAGACAGTTTCATAAGAAGAGAAAATTGACCAAAAGTGAAGGACGATAGAAAAGAAAAGGAAAAGCAAACAGGAAAATAAAAACGTCATGTCTGACCTGATCTGGTTCCTCTCCTTCTCCATCTCCACACTCTCTGCCTCCAGGAACTGGTTACGCTGGAGAGAACACACACACACACCCACCCCATCAAAATACTGTTTTCCTTTCTAGAATGACTACATTCAATTCCCCAAACCTCTTTATGCTGCAGACATACCCTCTGGCAGGTGTCCAGCTGCTTGGTCAACTCCTCTATATAGTCCTTTTTATTGGGTCCCCCCAGAGTGGCTGAGCGCATGCTGTAGTGGGTGGGTGCAACCTGTAGCAAGAAGAACATACTTATAAACATGGGAAAACATTCTATAGTGTGGATGTGATGACAGTGTGTGTTATCTGTGTGTGTGTGTGTGTGTGTGTGTGTGTGTGTGTGAAGACGTACAGTGTTGGTGACCTTGGTCCTGCTCTTGACCAGGGTGTCGTAGGCGGAGAATCGGGGGCGGGGGGAGGTGAGGGTGGGGGTGGGTAGGCCCACCGGGCTGGTGCTGCGACTGTTGAAGTTGTACAGGTTCATCTCTGAGGTGGAAGGAGACAATCCACCCTGAACCTGGATGTGAGGGGGGGCGGGGGCACAGAGGAGGGTAAATATTTTCTATAGTCAGCTTCAGAAGACTGATCGTCCCTGGAAGCTCAAGTGTGTCAAAAAGTGCAATGATGCTTTTTTCAAATCCTGCTTAGCTTTTTCACTGGTGAAGACTTGCTGTAGCTGACTAACTTACTAATTCAAGTTTTTTTTTTTTTGATGATTTTTGATGATCTTTCCAGAAAGTTTGTAGTCTGAATGGAGGGACGAGATCAGAAAACATGAGCCTGATCAACCATGATTCCCCCACATTCTCCCCAGCAGCATAGCCAAGTCAGTTTGTTTGGGTATAACTTGTTTACTGTATAAGACCTTAATTGGTTCCTGAGTCAGCATCAATAAATATATGGATGACATTTGGAGGTTCTCTTGGACTAGAACCTTAGTGTCAATAAAATATGTTTATGAGACATTAAGTATTTCTAGAACAAAAAAAAACTGAAGAACTAAAACAAACAAAATAATCTATATAAGATATAGAAATAACAGTTTTTCCACCACATTACAAACCTTGAAATCAGACATCCGGTACATGGGGTTGTAATCCATGGAGGTGGTCGTAGTGTACGGACTGTTGAACACCCTGGGAGGACTGTCGACAACACCCAACTGTCAAGAAACAAACACAACAGTGGTTTTATACTTACCAACCAATAACAAAAGGAGAAACAGACATTTTAAAAACAGAAGCAAAGACAATGTTGTAAATGTCTATATTTATCAAATGTTGGCAAATGTGATTAATTTTACACTGATTTAATATGTTTTCAAATATAATTAAAATCAAATTTAATAGTTTAATGTGTATTAATAATTAAAAAATCAAAAAACTTTAACAGGATTATTACGAGAACAGGAATTTTTTTTACTATTTAAACAGGAAGATAATACAATTGGCTGAGAATTGCAAATGATTGATATGGTAAATTACTTTTGGGTGAATCAGTTTATCCATTTGTAGCAAATGACAGTAAATACTTGTATTTGTATAATTTACTGTAAATTGATTAGATTGGATTTGATGCAGAATAAAATAGTTCTGGCAGTGTGTAATACAGAGTTTCTCAACCATAATTTGATTCAAATATTTTATTGTTGGGGATCGTCAGAGTTATAGGATGAAAAAACAGGGTAAAAATCCAGAAGAGGTTGAGAAACTCTGGTATAATTGAATCTTGTGGTAACAGGCAGGTAACCAGGACGACCAATAATAAACCTTAAGTCTGTGTTTTTTCCAGCTGATGGCACTGTGCAATAACTGGAAAGGAAAAATTGTCATCCATACAAGTGCTGCAGAAGACATGTATCACTTTAACAGGATTATGACATTATGACCTGTAAATGACAAAGATTTATATGTTACATTACTGCAGAGTGAATCAGTTTAGTTACCTGCAGTAGTGCTAGATGTACTAATACAGGACAGATTTCTATTTTTGTCACTTACAGTATTACTGTATGTTAATCATGTCACTGCAATGCTTCATGAAAATTCCATATTTTAATTTGTGGATTTAATTAGATTTATTTACCTTTAGGATAAAAGAGTTCTTAAAATCACATGAAACCTTGATTGCTAATTGTTGGGGAACTTGAAAGTTTTAAGATCTACTATAAATCCAGGGTAAGAGACCAGACAGTGAGAAACCTTTAGTATTAACACAATTTGTCATAACCACACCATAAATCTCCACTTTACCAAGTCACTGGTATGTTATTGAGTCCTAAAAGTCCTATTTGTGTTTTTTAAATAATTTTGCCAATACAGTAAGATGATTCCAGCCTGTTTCCAATACAAATCAACTAGTATCAAGACTTTTTTAGAAGTGCGTATCAGCATTTTGAAACAATATTTCTGCACTAGAATAAAAGATAATGACACTTCATTGCACTAGCAGATTTTTTTCACTTGTTTTAAAAAAAATAAGACTTTTAGGTTTCAGTTATAATAATAATAATAAGATGGAGCTTTGTGCAGTGCATTGGCAATAAGAGACCATAAAGCTGTGTTTTGTCCAGGAGGTGGCACTGTTTAATAACGGGTTCTGTGTTTCTGGAATCACAGATATATCCAGCAGTAAAACAGCATCTGGTTATCATAAAAACTGTCTCTAATCTCCCTAATCTGATTCACACACATAAAGAGTGCGCCTCACCCACCCTGTCAGACATAGTGTCCCAGTCCCGCGAGGCCAGGGACTCCAGGGACCCTCGGTAGTGGTTCATCCCCAGTCGGGTGGTCTCCCATCGGGCCATCCTGGAGCCGTTCTCCCCCACTGGCCCGCCGCCTCCCGGACCATCTGCATCCCTGCCGCTCACCCCGTTGGTCCTCATCTCATTGTTAAGGAACAGCTGATATTTTGGGTTCTGGCTGGTTGGCACAACCCGGGGTGTGGTGGGCTCCTCCTCTGACGGGCTGTCAAACTGCTTGTTCGAATCGAATTCAGACTCCTGGAGGAGAGGGGCAGAAGGTGGGTAAGCAGGGATGAAATAAACCTGGATGAGACATTAAAAAATATAAACAGTATATCTGCTGGAGGGGTGAAAACACAAGCGAACACTAAAAAACAAATACACCAATAAACCCAGGTATACAAACATATAGAAGGGGTTTAATTCACTGAGCGTGTGCTGGTGTCGTCTGTGATGGACAGCAGACATAACATAACACTAAATAAAGGCAGAGGGGTTATCTTTGATTGCAAAAAAATAAATAAGAAATTGGCAAGTTTGCTAAGAAAAAAAACCCACTGGAAGAAAAGATACAGTGCCAATTGACACAATTATTTAAATTTGTCCAAAATATGTATGGAAATAAATGAAAATCAACTTGCCCAACTGTACTGACTTTAAGCAATTTATTCCCAAATATTGTCTTTATTTACAGCTGAATTAAATCTGTATTATGCCAGAATGGGCCGGACTGTTTCTCAACAAGCAAATCACTCAAGCAAACAAAATGCACAAACGTTTCATCTGTCCCAATCACTTTCATGCAGTAAAAATCAACAATGTTGTTATTATTTTAGACAAAAGACAAAAATAGCAATCATCATCATCATCATTTGCAGGGAAAGAATCAAAGTGAGAGTTACATTGGTCAGTGAGTTTGAGGCCATTTTGATTAGTACGATTGAGCGCATGCTTTGGAATCTTGCCGTGGTTTCATGCTTTCGAGCCGTCATGCGGATTGAGAACGGCGCTTTAATCATGCAACAAGATGCGCTTAAAAAACCTGCAGTGCCATGCTGCCGTGCCGTCTTCATGCAGAGCTCTCCATTTCATGCACGGACATCAAACCGGTCTTTTTTTTTGCTTACCGATCCCATGCCAGAGTCAGCCACTGAGTCTCTACCAGAGTCTGTGGTTTGTGTTTTTCCTTTTGTTTCTGAACCAGTCTTCTCAGTGCTGCCTCCTACTGGACAGTCGATTCTCGCAGTGATCTGACTAGTTTTGGCGCCTGTCTGAGCTGATTCAGTCCCGTTCTGACTGGTTCCCCTGATCGGAGGCGTCACGGTGATGCTGGGAACTGGACTATCGTCTCGCCTGACGCTGCTCGGCGTGGTCGGAGTCGACTTGGACTTCGGAGACTCGAGAGCAGAAGAGGGGCTCTGCGGGGATCCGGGAGAAGACACCTGATCCGGGTCGGAGAATTTACTGATCAGGTTTTTGACGCTGCCGGCTCGGTGCAGGTTTGAACTGCGGGATAGTCCTGCAGGTGGTCTCTTGTGACCGGCTCCCAAGGCCTGCTCTGCGTCGTCTTTGTTGGCGGTCTGGTGAAGACTAAGTGGTGATTGGGAGGAAGAGGATTCGGGCGCGTGCTGAAAGAGGTGAACACAATAACAGATCCCCAGAACACTGTTAACCAGGAGTCTGAGCTGCTGATGTACCAGGTTAGTGGTGGGTGATATGGCAGACAATATGCAATACCATACAGTTTAGACAATGGTAGCTATTTCTTTAATATTTCTGTGTGCATTAGATCATTGTGGGCAATGCTGCTAATCAGATTTTGACGAGAATGCGTGGAATAAAACTGACGATATTTCTGGTTCTGCTGTATCAATCTAAATCTTACAGTAGCTACTGGGGGCGAACTTTAGCCACCATTAGCAGACCAGTAAGGCCAAGTAAGGCTGAAAGGGGGAGATAGTGTTACCACCTTCAGACGGTACATAGTCGTCCTTTAAACCTAGAAAAGCGGGTATTTTTCAAAAACACTAAATCCCAAATGAGCAGTTAGATTCACACACATCACTCTATGATCACTTTAATTTGAACTTTAAATGATTCCTACAAAGGAGCCATCAGTAGTGTGTTTTTCTCTCCGTCTCGGTCTTCTGTATTTAAAGTGTGTCTATGCTGTTCACTGTTGAAATGCATACATAATGACATGAAGCCCAGTGTGTGTGTGTGTGTGTGTGTGTTCCTATCCTGACATAAATCCCTCTTGAGGAAGTGCAACATCTGCTCGTTCATCTGAAAAATCACCACCCTCCCCCTGAAACACAACATCCCCCTTTCTCACACAGAAATAAAAAGGACCGATATATATGGGCAGATAGATAGACGGATAGACTCCAAAATTCCAAAACCCACTCAACTGACACGTTAAAAAAATAGGAAAAAGAACAGACAATGGAAGCAGTTTTCATTTTTTGCCAAAAAGCCACTTGATTAAATCCAACTTTAATTAACAATCATAACAAGGAGGCCGATGCCACTTAGAGAAATTAAGTGGCGAGCGTCCAGGGGTTTAACTTTTTCGGAGCTCGAGGGTCCAAAGCACTGAGTGGCCTTAATCCAGGGACTCGCCTGGCTGCCTCCCCCAGGGACGGTGAGCCAAGGCTGGGGTGGGAGAGGAGCCGGGGCCTGGGAGGGCTGAGAGGGAGGGTGGCTGTCCGGGGTTTAGGATCACTGCTAATCACCACGGTATTAAAATGTTTACAGGCCGTGGTGGGATTAGCTCTGAGCTGATGATTTTTAATGTTATTATTTTTGCCCTGTGAGCTGAGGGTGCTCAGTTTGGACTCTGAGCCTCGTGGAATGCAGACACACTGGTTGGTGATGAAATGTGTGTGTTCTTGTGTGTCTGTCCTTATGTACAGTACATTTATTGTGATGATTTTCTCAACATTCAGGTCAAGATCCCACACGACAGCAGAGAAGGTTACAGGAGAATTCAAAGACTCATAAATGAATATAAGTTAATACATTTTAAATTAATTATTAAATATGTTTGAAATTATTCCTCATTTCTAATCCATTTTGATGTTGCAACTCTTTTAAAGTCCAACTGAAATAAAATTGGATTTTTTGTCAGCAACAGTGTTCATATCTGCTCTGTTAATCACGTGTCCTGTGTTTTCCTTTGAAAACAAATCTGAAACAAAAAGGGAGAAATTTATATTTTTCCTTGCGGCGCCCTTAGTTTTGCATTAATTTCACGGAATACCAATCCATTATCCATCCACATAGATGGATACCATATATCCATACAACCAAACAAATCTCGCATAAAGCAGTGATGGCAGCGCTCTGACACGGGCAGAGCGGACGGTCACACTGAGCCAGACAGCAGACTGCTTCACAACAACCCACATTAGCTTTTCTGCTAATGTCTCCCTTTATCTCACGTCTTGTCCTGCACCTCAGCCTGTTGAGGACGAGCCGGAAAACAAACATTCAGTGGAGGAAAGTGCACTGCTAACTTCAGTTTGCAGGTTGGACAGCCAACTAGCTGCTCAGCTGCAGTGCATTTAACAGTAAACGGACCTGCTGATGTCAGCCAGTGGTACTTTTTTTAAGTTTAACTAACTAAAGCTATTCCGATAAGATTTTGGAAAGATTGTGTTCCTGGTTCAAAGAAATCAAATCTGAGTTTTGGTGGGAGGCAGAACGTGAACCTCACACACTTTGTACACACATCCATCTACCCTGAACTCCCTTTAGACATTTTGAGATGGTTGGTAGATTGTGCTCCAAGGAAAATAAACATTTCTCAATTTTTGGAGATTGAGAAACAAACGTTCAACAAACCAGAACAATCACACAGACAGAGAGGCAGACAGAGCTTCATTCAGGATAACCAGGTCCATATTCCCCAAAGTCCTGAACACACACACACACAAACACACACACATTGGACATCCATTCCCTGCCTGTGGTCTCACTACAGTACCGACATATGGCAAAGAGTTGTACACTATCTGACCCAGATAAATTACAGAAATGCATCCTGGGAAATACAGTGAATGCCTCAGTGATGTTTGGTGCAAAAGTGCTCAGGATTTTTCCCCAGAATAAAAGTTCAGGAGAGGCGGTGACAGTTTGAACCACTAACACCCCTCCAGAGGTTTCTGTTTTTACACAACATGATGATGTGCTGCTCTGATTTATTATTGAAAAATGAACACACAGTGTTGATGAGAATGAAAGATCCTGATTACAGGCTGAAAACTCGTAGTTTCAGGAACGATTCTGCTCTGCTTGCATGAGAAAACATTCAGAGGACATTTCAAGTTTTTAAAACACATCTTCTGCCATGATTATTAAAACGTGATACGACCGAAATATCAGCAATCCAACACAAACATCTAGATAATTTGAAATTAAACCTTACTTAAGAGGTACTCCACTGCTTTAGTATTGCACTTCCATAAAGTTGAGCAACTTGTGAGAGACAGAATAAAAATAAATTATCAAAATTGACGCAGCAGAGGACGAGATAACCTGATTTTAGTCAGAAAAACCCTGTATCATACATTTCCCATAATGCAACGCATTGTTAGACCCTCCCTGCATGGTAAACTTCCACGTCTTCCAGACCTTCACACCTCCAGTTTGAAACACAAGCGTCCCCAAATCCAAGCCCAAGCTGATAACCCTGATAACCCCGATGACATCATCAGGGTCACTTTCTCAGACTTGGCGAAGGCTGAGTGGCACATCTCTAGATTACATTAATCTTGATGTGTAAAATCCATGGAGTGTCCCTTTAACGGTACACTATAGTAGCTCCATCTCATATTATACTGAGAAAAAATCTAATTTGGTGTGGAAGGTGTTGGGAATGTTTGAGAGAGTTTACAAGGATTTCTTTGATAGACAGGCTGGTTTGCTCAGAGATCACACAGATTCAGCTCTGGGCCATCTGCACACCAAACAATAGAAAATACCAGAACTTTTTTAAGATAGGAATAATAAATATAATCAACTGTCAGGACCAAACCTGCTTCATCCATTTTTAGCTAAAAGAATTACAAACCCTTCATTATTATTTCTGTGTTTGTTGGCCCCTAACAGCTTTGACGATGATGACGAAGACAAATTTCTTTTGGTCAATTAGCACAATAAACATCTGACAGTGACACCAAAAACCCAGTCAAAAGGGAACGGGCAAGGAAGGGTTTTTTGAATGGCAAGAGAGGTACTAATCTTAGGAGAAACAGAGAGTGATGTTGCTTTCTAGATTGTCATGGTTGTTTTTTTTAGCTCCTTTGAAATGCTTTCTACTTTCTTTGAGTTGTGCTGCAGCTGCTGGTTATTTTCTAGATTCTCCTGGTTGTTTTCGAGATTCTTGTGGTTGTTTCCCACTTCTTCTGGATGTTTCTAGCTTCTTCAAATTGTTTTTCTAGCTTCACCTGGTTGTTTTCTAGTGTTTCTTGCTTCTCTTCTAGCCTCTTTGGGATGTGTACAAGTTTTTCATGGTTGTTATTTAGCTTCTGGTTGTTTTCTAGCTCATTCAAGTTGTTTTTCTAGCTTCTCCTGGTTGTTTTCAAGCTTCCCTCTTTGTTTCCAGCCTTTCATGATTTTTTACCTTGGCTCCTTTGGATTGTGTTCTATTGGGGTTCCAGCTTTTGTTTATTTTCTAGCTTCTTGTGGTTGTTCTTTAGCTTCTTTAGGGTGTTTTTGTCTTCATTTGTGTTGTTTTCTAGCTTCTTTAAATAGTTTCCCTTGCTTCTCCTGCTTGTTTTCTCATTCTTTTAGGCTTTCACGGTGTTTTCTAGCTCATCATGGTTGTTTTTCTAGATTCTTTGGTTTTCTTTGGGGTGTGTTGTAGCTTTTTAATATTTTGGAATATACTTTAATATAATGCTTTATGCAGCTGAGATAATCACTGCATGTTAACATTCCTGCTACTATTACATGTATTCTGTGAGTGTATGTGATTCTACTTCTCGCTGTCAATTCAAACTGTATTTGGCGTCTAACAAACATGACTTTTACCCACAACTTGTCTCAATTCACATTTCTTCACTTTCTTCTCCCGCAGGAACCTCTCACACACACGCTCAGAGTTATTACAGTGAGACACACGCATCACCTCAACATCCATTACTTACTACAAAAAATAACTGTTGCAGATGTAAACCAGCAGAGTCGAACTCTGCCCCAGAGCAGAACTGTCACTGCAGCAGAGAGAGAGGAAACAACAGCAGAATAAAAAATAAAAGAAATAACCAATTAGTGGCAGCGGTCTTGTGTTGGACACGTACGTCTCTCACAGAGAGCAAAGCGTCGAGCTACGTTTGGCCCGAGGCAATCTGCTTGGCAATATGTTCCTGTGTTGTTGTTGTTGCCCCCCCACTCCTCCCCTCTCCATGGCTGTAAATAACATAGATTAATCAACCAACCGGTGCTCTGTCCTCGCCTTAAGGCCTGTCCGTTTTCACACTTTGCTTAGCGGATAATTATCCCTTCAACAGGAATATTTGTTACAAATCAGGCGGAAATCTGGCCAAACTAATCCCGGATGTCTCTTTATTTAATATTGGAATAACAAAATGAGCTCATGAGATGTATGATCCCTGGTTTCGTTTTATTTGAGTAAGCCTATCAAATATGAAAAATCTATTAGTGATATGTTGAATATGGAAAAAATAAAAACAGTTTAGTAAAGTGTTTTTTCATGCACTTAAGACACTTACGCCTGCATCAGTCCTATAGTAAAACTGTGCTACTCTTTTAAACACTATACAATGAAACCAAATTAGAATATTGTGAAACAAAAATCATCAGTCCCTCTCATTCCAGACTGATCTTTACAAAACAGATTTTTCCCATGAGCATGAAGTGCTGCAGAGGCTTATTTTTATTTATTTTTTGCATCTCAGGTGTTCTCATCTGATGACTAATTGCACCTGTGTCCAACCTTTATAGAACAGATTTCTTCTGCTTCTTTTTTATATATTTTTTTGAGGTTTTGGAGAGATTTATCTTTTTTGTAGTTAAGAGTAATTTTTCTGTGTCTGACTGCAGTTTGAAGGAATGAGGACAGTTTAGCTCATCCAGCTGCGCCTCTCAAAAACCCATAAACAAACAATACCTGCTCTTACACTGTAATGTACACATTTCTAGTATAGTCATTACTTCATCTCTTAATCTATACGGTGTCTGTGTTTGTGTGGTATAGAAGGTTTTATAAGTCAAAACATACAGTCGATCTACAGCCCAAAATACTTGGAGTTCAGAAAAAAAGGTTTGAAACTGAATCAGAATTTTTTGGTCTGATAGTAAAGTAAAAACATTTGTAAAAAGAATTTACAATGGTATGAGACCCCCTTATTTTCAGATTTTCATTTTTTATTATACATTATATATTATATTATATTATATTATATATTATATATTTTATATTCTTTTTCTATAGCCATTTTCTCACTTCTTCTACAACAATTCAAGTTTACTTTTAGACCCTTGTTGTTGGTTGTTGTTTTATTATTCGTACCCACAATGCAGTTTGAGGATGTTTCAGTTTAATAAATGCATTAATAAATGTTTATATGAATATAGTGATGGTGTCACATACAGTGTGTGAGAGAAGACACAGGACATACCGAGCTCACGTTCATTAGACTACACAATGTCCAGGATGGATCACTGAGTCTACAAAAACCTCTTTATTAAATCTGATCTAAATCTATTAGATTTATATCTAATCAAAATGATGTGTGATTATACAAATCCTATCTCATTTTTTGACAGATTAACCACCAATAATCTGATAAAAAGGTTACTGAGCCTCTTTTAGGGCAGAGTGGCTGGTCTAGATTAGCAGGACGAAGCGTGAGAGCTGAAGATGTCGAGGGTTTGGATCCCCCTCGCCCTCCCTGTCCACTGAGACTCACCGTGCAACATGGACACAACATGAAGTCATTTGCCTCGTGCTTTATTAACTCGTTTTTTTGGGCAGCAGAGTTATAAACTGCCACAAGCCAAATTCTGCTAAACGTGTCAGCTTTAAAATCCAGTTTCGCACTCAGTTGACCTATTTCCATTTAAATCCACTTTACAAGTGACTTCAGCTGTCAGGAAATTACATCATGACTAGGTGACAGTGTATATTTTTGTCAAGTTCTCAATTTACTTTTTTGCAGATGTGGTCTAATTAACGTAGTAATGTAAACCATCGGGAACAATACCTTTATGTACACCTCTCAGAAACAGAAGCAGCTGTATGAATTATGACCGTCAGTCAGGAGCAAAGAAAGAAATAGCCACAAGTATACTTAACATTTTTTTTCTTGTAACCATGAAGGTGATCCTTTTCTTAGCGTGTGGGATTTCCGGTTCCTTCTAAATGAACAATTCGTTAAAACTCTTATTGTGTAAGTTTGTTTAAGACACTTGTGAAAATGTGTCCAAACTGAAACACTGCGTGCCTGATGCATGTTGTATTTCTGTGCAGGAGATGCAGCATGTTGGCAGCCGGCCTGTCTGCTGTTTGTGTTTAAGCTTCACGAGTTAAACTGTGATGACACTTTGACAGGTTTCCTGTTATAATAAGACTCCAAACCAGGTTTCTTCCCTCATCGTTTCCTGTCACAACTGTGTCAGTCTATTATGAGGGGTTTTTTTTTTTTTTTGGGGGGGGGGGTGTGTGTCTGTGTGTGTGTGTTTGTGTTGTGTGTGTGTTTGTGTGTAGGTCTGCATCTGTGTGTGTGACAGACAGAGCCAGATGAGCAGGCAGATGTTTCCTCTGTCTCCACTCCGACTGTCTGAGAAAGACTGACAACAGCTGGACCAATGCCAGACACACACACACACAAACACACACACACACGCAGACAAAGACACAGTGACACTGTTCTACCTCAACAAAACTGCACTGAGAGGTCTCTTTTCATGTTTTATTGCTTTGTTGGTTATTTATCATCTACTATATATTGAACTTCACCTTGTTGAACTAAAATGTTTTGGATTCGGTTTGAATCCAAACCAACATTATATTTTCTTGCATAGAATTTTGTCCTAAATGTAGAAACATGTAATATGATGGATATTTTATACAATATGAGGAGAGATCTTTATTTGCCCTTTGTCATTTCAGAAACTCTTTTTGTTTTAATAGTTCAGGAGAAACTTTCCAGTGACAGCTATTCACTAAATGACTGTACACCACAAGTCACAGTGACATCCCTCTAAGCATCTAATTGGTCATGATTCTATCAGATATATTAGATTTTTGCTACTGGAATGTAGAATGAACAATTAATTATTATTTCCCTTAACCATTAAGAAGATGAAAGAGCGCCCGGACCCCATGACTTTTGTGAAGAGTAATTTGGCTGTGACAATGCTCCAGTTACAGCCTCGGCCTGAGACCACTGAATGACCCAGATCTCTCCTTGTTGGATGTCATTATCACCATGACTGCGAGAAAATGCTGCGCCAAGTCGTACATACAGTATGGGACAGCGCATACACATTTTCAAGGATTGCTCTATATTGTTATCCACTAAATGAGATGCATTTGCAGAGATGAGGCAACTGCTGTTCATCTATCCGGTCCAGGTAGGGTTACACACAAGGAGGTTAAAATGTCTCCTGCACAATTTCAACACCTGCATCGAGGATTATTACGGCAAAGTTCTTGCACAAAGAGCTTTATCAGGCAAATACAGCATGAGACTGTTTTATGCAGAGTGGGATTACGCCCGGACCGATCAGATTGTTTCTTGTATTTTTGTCCAAGGTGCATTCTGATTGGACCAGTAAGTGGAATTTAAATGTCTCTAATGTGTGATTTTAAAAAGATTTAAAATAAGATAAGCTCTACGATGTTTGTAGCTTTATCTGACTCCTAACCGTACAGAATGACAACTAGGGTTAGATGTTAGGCCCAATAACCCGTCCATATACAGTACAAACAGTAAATACAGTTGAGGCTGTTTGTTGGTGAAAAGAACGAGAAAGCAGAATAAAACTTCTGAAATGCGAGGTGAGAAGAGATTAGAGAGGAGTTTAGAGTTAAGCTGTACCATGTTGTTTTCTTGCTCGGTCTCGTTCTTTCCCTGCATGCTCTGGTCACCCTGTCTGCTGGTGAATGTTTCCTCTCCGTCTGACCTGAAGGAAAAATATCAAGCGGAACGTTTCAGTAATGAATATATTTAGATGGTCAAGGTCAAGCACAGGTTTTGTCTTAAACTACTAATTGATTTCAACAAAGCAAGGCGTTTCACATGAAGTAAAACAAAACTAATACTCGACCAGACACTTTCTTTCACATCTGTTTTCTAGTCTGACAAAATGTAGTTTTATTTTATTGATTTCACAATAAAGAAATAAAACAACAGATTTTGGAATAACATAAAGTCAATCAGTTGTAGTGAGTTGTTTTCTAACAGGATGTGGAGTTGGGTACCTGTGGGATTGTATTTTCTGCGTGAAACAGGTCAGTCTCTGCGTCTCTTCCTGGTACCTCTGCAGATCCTGGGTCAGCAGGTTATGGAGCGCGCTCAGTGCCTCCTCCTGGAACAGCAGCCTCTCTGATTGGAGCAAACGCTCGGTGATGGAGGCCTGAAGCTCTCGACAAGCACACAGCTGAAACTGGGGAGGGAAATAATGGATTTTATTAATAGGGCATTGGTTTACTCAAACACTCATGACTTCTCTGTTGCCACGTTTTGATTTTCCACAGGGATCAACTGTGTGCTGTTTCTTCTTGTGTCTTGTTTTATCTCGTCTTGTCCTCTCCTGTCCTGGCAGTATGATTAAGCTGGCATGTTAACACTTGACGTTAGGATGTTAGCATCTCATTGTCTTAATCGGAAAATAAAGACTGTTGAAAGCTCTGACAAAAAACTTGTAAGTGGAGCTTGAGTTTGATTTATTTTGTCAAACTTCGGCAAAGCCTAGAGGTTTATTAGCTCACTTTCTGGTTTTGTTTTTACCCATTGTGAACAGTGTGTACCATATCAGTCTCCTGCTGCAGTCACTTACAGTGGATGTCTGAAGGCTGGAGTTTCTCTTCAGATCTTGTTCGGCCTGTTTCTTCTTCTCCTGAAGATCAAATAGCTCAGTGGTCAGCAGCTGCTGACGGCCTTCGATCGGCAATAGTCTGACAACACACACATACAAAAACATTTAGTTTTCAAAATGCACTTAAACTCCCACCTGAGCTCTTCAATTACAATTCACACTCTTTTATATAAGGCTGGGCAATATGATCTAAAATCTATACTGCAATAAACTGTCACATCCATCTTGATGGCAGTAAATATAATCATAATTTTATATATATATATATATATATCAGGGCATGATTTTATACTTCATCTGTGCTCAATTTAATTGTTTGTCCTTATTGATCATCAAACATTTCTGGAATCGTAGACTGGACTGTTTGCTGATTGGCTGGTTAGATATCACTGGCTTGTGAAGCCATTACCAGCTTAATTATACAGGAATTTAGACAGTTTATTAATTGAAAACTGCAATACGAGAGAACTCTTTAAAAATGTAATAAGTAAGAGATTCATGATGTTGGTAATTTGAAACATTTGTTTTATTTCCAGCCCTACTTTCATACTTTACAACTCAATTTTGGACTACACATGCTTCACTGCAAATATTGTTGATCTAAGTATAAATTGCATAGAGGGCAGTTAATGCACACATTAAGATAAAAAGAGGTCTCTCATAAACTTTTCTTTGGTCCATAAAAAGCAAACAAGCTAACATGAAGCATATGCTTAAAAAGAAACCAAAGTAATGCAAATGTGCATGATTTCAGATAAATACTGCTGGGCAAAACGTTTTTTTGTGAATGCAGTATAAATGGGAGGTTTTACCCCTCGGGTGCTGCTTTTTTATATATTATTTTCCCTGAACACACAGACTTTCCCTGAGCAGCTCCTGATTTCAGTTAAAAGAACAAGAAAGACAGGACAGGACAGACCTTTCTTTTCTCTGTTTGTCTTCTAGCAGCTGAGAGATTTGCCTGAGAAAACACTGACGATAGATAAAGCATCATATTTTCCCTGGAACTTGGAAACAACTCAATAAGCTTTGACACTTATGTTTTATTTTTCCAGCGCTTGTTCTGGGATAAAAAGTTACTGGTGGGCTTGGGATTTGAACCATCGACCCTCTGGTCTGACTTCCTGATCCCTCAAAGCACTCCGCTTTCCGTCGGCCACCTTCCCACATTAAACATTCCTGACTAACCTGTGGGCTCTCATTACCCTCTCTGAAACGGCTCCATCCTTTAACAAACACATCGGTGTTTCCCCAGATACACACAGAGCTGAACAGCTGATGCGGAGTTAGTGATTAATGCTCCCTGTTTACAGTCAACAGCAGCCAAATATTCAAAAGAGTCATGTGACTGCTGTAACTGTAGCAGTACCACCATGTACTGTTGTTTGTATCACCATTACATTCCACTATTCATTACTGTTATCTACTGTAAACTGATGCTGACTTTAAGTTGTAGTTGTAATGCTAATACACTTCAACAGCACCTGTAGGCTCAGCAGTAATACTATAAAGTACATATAGTATAAAGAAGTACTACTGGTAGCAGAAGTGTAATAGTAGTAGTATTAGTGTTGGTGTTCTGAGATTGGGAATAATAACAGTATTTATTTATAAAGAATTTATCTGAACTATAGATTTATTATATAGCCAGAAATGAAGGCCCAAGTAAAGTAAAGCAGTCAGAATGAGCATGTAACTGACCAAGTGTCCACTAGGAGGCACTAACTCCTTGTAACAGAGTGTTAGAGGAGCAGGTGATAAGAGGCAGAGAAGTGTTTTGTTTGTGAGGAAGAAGAGGAGGCTCATCCGAGGGAAGCCTTTGATGAACTAACTCAACATGTAGAGGAAGACAAATGAGTAGAAACAACACCAACAATGACACAAAAACACAAAAGCCTTCTGGGAAATATATTAATAATGTTAATCAGGTTTTCAAGGAGGCCTACTGACTCCACTGTGTGAGCTACGAGGAGTGTTTTAAGAAGGACAGAAATCCAAGGTAAACCTAGTAGACAATGATGAGCTCTATGTTAAATTCACTCTGTCCTGCTGGAACACATGGAAAGTAGATTATAACCCCTGATGAAGCAAATTAATGAAATGTTGGCAGTTTCTGTATAAAATAATTTATGTAAAAGAAAATTCTATTCAAACCCACAGATTTTTCAAAACAATATTAATATTTTGATGTCTGGGATGGCCATGTGTCATTATCATAATGTAATATAGCTTAAATGTTGTCTTGTTATGCTCTAAAAGGCTGCTTTACAGTTCAGTTACACCATTTCTGAATTTATGTGACTCTTGCTAAAGCATCTGAAGTTTTAGGGCTGGTAATCATTGAACCTTTTTCATACTGGTTCCAAAATTATATCCAAATTTTGGGAAAGAAAAAGGAAAAAAAGCATAAATATTTGACCCAGCATCGAATGTCCTTAAACCCTTTAATGAACATTCTGGTACTCAAAAGTTATTTTAACAGATCGTCCATTACAGGGAACAGACTTAAGTGCTGTATGAGTAACGTGAGACTGGAGCTGTTTAACAGTAAACAGTCAGTCAGATGTGTTATTGTACTGTTTTTAATTTTGTTATTTGGGTTCACATAGGAAAAATCACCTCCTCCTCCTTCTTCTTCTTTTTCCCTTCTAAAAAACAACTATGGATATCTGAGTATACATGGGGAAATGTTTATCACAATATTCATATGGACAATTTCCAAAATCAACATGTCACAGTATGTAAACTGTGTGTAAATCCACACATAAAATGATCAAACAGATGCAATGTGCTGTGTTGTGCCTTACATGAGACCAAACAGAATGTAAATGTAAAATCTTCTGAAAGCACCAATAGTCAGATTCAAAATGCTGTCACATTACACATAACAAAGTGCTCCATTACTAGGAAAAAAGGTTTGATCTCAGCCTTGTAATGAAAATGCTATGAACGTTTGTTTATCATTATTGCTGTCCAAAATAAAAGTCTTGTGTCCGGTTGCCTTAAGCATCTAAAGAAATGTGTGTGTTTTCTTTCTTTTTTTACAGTAGTTTTAATAAGAAATAAACAGAATAAGACTGGTACAGATTTACCTGATGTCCTTGGGGAAAATTCTCAGAAAGACATCATTTTTGCTTTAGTGCATTTTGGGGCAGTTTATCCTGTTTTCTATTACACATATAAGATTAGTGAACAACATGTCTGGTTACAAATCTGAAGATTCCAGGTTTGACTCCTGGCCAGCTTGGGGAAAAGCTTGGAAATCACTTGCTTATTAATTCCAATATCCCTTCTGTAAAAGAAAAAAAATGGAAGTGCTTGGAGATACACATTTCCCTAGAACTGAGACTTTACTTACTCACATATGTATTCATCCTGTTTTACGTTCTACATTTTTTAATTGTAATCATTTGTTGCTTTTTTTTTTATTGTTTAAAAGACACCAACAAAAATAATATGTAACAGCATTACCATGGAAACCTGTCTGAAGCCTACCATAGGCCTATTGTTGCTCGATTGTGGGAAATCTCCCAGTATCTTAACTTCAGCTCAGAAAGAGATGTTTCTGGTGCCATCCTTCAGTTCAATGTTTAGAAGAAATGAGAAGAGGAGATTTCAAGACTTTGAAGCTTCATGCAAATTAACTACTTTGTCACCTGTCAATCAAAACCGATCCTAACCAATCAAATGGCTTTATTACAAAGCTGTGTGTGTGACAAACGACAGGGAACATCATCCATCAGTGTGAAAAGACAGTAATTACCAATGAATATCTGTGTGTGTGTGTGTGTGTGTGTGTGTGTGTGTGTGTGTTTGAATCACACACACACACACACACACACACACACACACACACACACACACACTGCCAGCTGTCAGTGTGTTCTGATTAGGTGCTTACATACAGAAAAGCGTGAATAGGGCTCCATAATTGCCTGAATGTATGTCGCCAACACATTTCACTCCATAATTGCAGGTGAAAAATGTGTGGGTGTTATTTTTATTTTTTTTTACATTAATGTATGTTTTAAATGTGTAATTTTCACTGGTGTTGAGGTTACATACGATGTATACAGCATGTGCGTATTTAAAGCTCATTTTGATGAATAAAATCCACTCCACAAAGTGTTTCCATCATGGACAAAGGTGATTCTACAGTCCTGTATGGAAATGAACACCAGTGTTAATGTCTACTTCATATTGTTTGTGTTACAGATTTCTACATGTATATTTGCAATTACAAATAAAGCTGTTTGTAAATGTAAATAAAAGGTACCGTTTCAGTACCGAAACACTTCCCTGAAACTTTAAATGAAATTAATTGTTAGTGGCAACCTTGAGAATAAACAGATGTTTGTTGTGGAAATTAAGAATAAGAATGTAGAAGAGAAGTGAAGGAAAGATATTTAGAAAAACAAAAGTATGGCAGACAGACTTGAAGGTAAATAGAGAACAGCTTAAGGAAAGGGAGAAAAAATAAGAGTGAAGAAAAAGGAAAACCTGTTTAGGTTTGTCCTGCTGTTTTTTTTTTTTAAAGAGAAAAGATACTAAAAGAAATGAACAAATCAAAGAAAAACACAAAGAGAGAAAAAGAAAGTGAAAGACATAAAAGACAAATAAAAAAGAAGAAAAGCAAACAAAAATGAAATAAACCGACAGAAGAAAGTGAAAGAGAAACAATAAAATGACTAAAAATGAAATAGAAAGAATGTAACAAGAAACAACAAAATAAAGAAAAGTAGAAGAAAAGGAGACAATCCACATTTAGCTGCTAACTGAGGAAACCAAGACTGGTTTTTGAAATCATATTACTATTCTGACAAAAGAAAAAAAAATGTAAGTCAAGTAGCTTTTTGTTGAACTCCTGTTTCCAAGGTGAACTTTCACGCACAAATGATTTCTGCTACTTTAAATGTAACCTTTATCTGCTGCTGGAGGCCACTGATCAGTTCCAGCAGCAGTTTAGACTCTCAGTGCCCTGCTCAGGGGCATCTCAGTAGCATTTTGAGGTACAAAGACAGAGCCACTCATTCCCCCGCACACATGTTCAAAGTCAACATCTGCTGCGTTCTTCACTCAACAATAATTTGTGACTAGAAATGATCACCCTCTGTTCTCAGGTCACTGTGACCTTTGACCTATGTGGAAGGAAATCCAGATTTTTATCTGGATAGAAAGAGTCCAAAGATTTAACAGGATGAGTCAATGAAGCGTCTGAGCTTTTCCATCTTGTTGATCCATTTCATGGTTGATATCAGAGGATTTCAAAAACATGAAGAAGAATGCATGGATTATCCTTCAGAGGAGAAGAAGTAAAAGATAAAGAGGAGGAGAGTTGACAGAGTTCAGCTGGGTGTTTTCCAAACAGCCTGTATGCCTGTTAGTCTTGGCAACAAGCTGAGCTCTCCTTGCGTAACCAGACTAAAGACTGTTTCTGCCTATCTATGGGAAAATACCACTGAAAACAACACACAGAATCCGTCAGTTTCTACTGCTGTGTGTGTGTGTGTGTGTGTGGACATTAATGACAGTCCATCATGCACTGCTGCAGATAATAAAGAATGTTTTGTTGTTTTCAAATGAAGCAGGTCAGAAATTCAGGCTTGTTTTGAGATACTTCATTAAACCTCTGAGGGAGGATATCAGCACAGTTGTCAATAATGATTAAAATATAAATATAAAGAATCCAGTTTAGTTTTTGTACTGGCATGCTGCTTTTTCAAGGGTCAGTTCACTCAAATAGTCCTAATGGTATCTATAAATGCAGATCCTTTTTTTTTTTTGTCCAGGTTTTGAGATATCTGTCTCTGGGTTTTCTGCTCAAAGCATTGAAAGTCTAAAAGTTCAAAACATGAAGAGCTGAAACCAGCAATTCAATTGATTGATCAATGAGCTGCAACAATTTCTTTGCCAAGGTTTGTATGATTGGAGCTTTTTAAGTTGTGATTATTGGGTTTTTGTTGGGTTTTTTTGTCTTCTGTTCTTCCGGTTTTAGACTGTTGTTTGGACAAAACAAGTAATTTCAAGGAGTCGTCTTTGGCTCTAGCAAAAAAATCCCTATGTGTAAAAATACTTGGCAGTTTTATACCTGGGTGTTTCCCACTTCACTGACTGGAAGGTCAGGGGTCAACAGGGCAGGCTGAAAGCTTGAGTTAATAGAAAATCTTTATGACCTTCCAGTTTTCAGACTAGGCCGCCCTGCTGCTCTGGATGCTTCCAGTAATAAAAAAAGAAATAAAAAAGTCTCATTCCACTTGCAATTATATCTGAACACAACAGATTTACATTTATTTTTTCCTTCTTTCATCCTCAATATGAGTGTCATTCCATGTTTCAATGTGGGAACAGGGAACAGAGGATGTTTGATGTTACCACTTGTATCCATCCTCATCCCTCACTGGAGCCAGAAAAAAACAAATGTTAGGTAGCCTGGGTGGAGCATGGGTGAAGCTGAGGTAGGATGAGCAAACAGCAAACACAACAGGTAAGTGTGATAGGTTCAGACAGATGTCAATCCAGGCAAAGACGGTCCCAGACGTACCTGTCTTTAAGCCTTCATGACATCTTAATGTATCGATTTTGTGTCGAAAGTTGGAAGCTGTTAGTTTTGATGGAGACTGTGGCTTCGCTCTCTTCTCAGGCGTGCACTGCCCTGATTCTACGTCAGGCCAAAATTCAAGTTCATGTCTGAACTTACAGGGACTTGAGTAGTCAATACCTGTGTAGGTAAAATCAACTATATTTCAGTGCACACTATTTTTGGGTCCAGAACAATTACTAATGGGTGGATCACCTCAGCTGCTCTCTCAACAATCTGATAGGTCGTCTTTAGAGTTTTAAGAGTGGCAGCATTTAAACAAATGTCAATGTATACAATAAACATTTTACCACTGAAATTTCATAGTTAATGTGGAAAAAGTATTTACGAGATGTAAGACATTCCTGAAGTAAATCCCCTGTCTATATAATTTTAATTTTATTCTATTTTATACATTTTTTTTTTTACACATTAGAGGTTCAGAAGTGGGAGGGTGGCGACGGACATGTATTTTTGAGCAATTATTGTAATGCATTAGAACTATTAAATAAAGAGTATAAAAAAGGAAAGTAACTATAATGACTATTAACATTCTAATGTAGTCTGTAGTGGTAATGCCTTACATAATGCTCTTCATCCTGCACCCTACCTCGCTTGGTGTGGGAGAAGTTTGGTATGAAAGACTGAGGACAGAGACTATTTTGTGTTAGAAGAGCTTTAAAAAGGTATCATTATCACCTTGACAAAGAAATTGAACTAAACCAGAAGTTCTTGGCGTGAAAGCTGCTTGATTGCTTGCTTGCAGCTTGTTAAGGTCCATTCAGACAAAAAGAGTCGCCCTTATCTTCGCTCCTGAATGTTGCAGAGTCCTAGCTGTATCCTCTTTTCCTGCCTAAAACCCAAACCGGTCTTGGCGCTGACATTACCACATAAGCCTCCCTCAAAGCCAAGGAAAACCCCAGTAAAATGAAAGCAGGGTGACGTCTTCTTCCAGTAAGCCAGGTGGATATCAGAAGTGGGCAGGGCAACACGATGGAGACATGTAACAGTTGTTTCTATTAAGAAACCGTTCATCTTCTCTCATTAAGCCTTTGATCAGAGCTGTGACAGGGGCCGTTCAGTTTTGGCGATGGGAACCGACGTTACTGAGAAATTATTTCCTGGAATATCATCAGAATAATGTGTGTCTGCAGGTGGGTGTGTGTCGGCTGGCACACCTTGAATCCTGCGATGTGTTTAAGCTTGTCTCGTCTGACAGAAGTGAGACCAGTTGAAGTGTTGTTCTGCCAAACTGCTCGTCACTGGCAGGAGTACAGAGAGTACGGGCGAACGGGGTGAGGCAGCAGCCACCTACTACCATCTGAGCATTTACCGTCAGCACAGCACAAGTGGTAACCAAATCTCAAAATTCACCAGGAAGTTTCACTTTCTCGCCATTTATATAATAAAAATAAAAAAAACTTTTTAGACACTTTTACTGTTTCACCAGCCAGCCTGATGCCTCTGTCCAGAACAGAACAGCAGACACACAGGTTTCTGATGGATTGGTTTTAATCCTGGAGTTTGGGTTGCTCCTTTTGGGCTGGTGTTGCTAATAGTGATGCTGGTCAGGAGGGAGGCAGCAGTCTGATCCACTGAATTGGTGCCAATTGCCTGTTTTGTAAAATTAAAAAAATGTACGGATGCAGCACCCTCCACATTGGATGTTGGAGGGGTGGGGGGAAAGGGGGTTTTCACATGCTGTTTGACAATCTAAAACTTTATTTAAAGTATACTGACATTACCAGAGCTAACATTCCATTATCAAAGACTCACTCCAGATTTCGACCTCGGGAGGTCATTTTGGTCTTTTAGGAACACTGGAAATTTCTTTTTAAATGTTTAACAAGACTTCTCCCTTACCTGCCATCTGGACACACACGGGACAGAGGGCGCAGCTTCAGCTTTGATCATTTTTAATCACATCAGCTCTGAGCTGTTTCAGAAGTCTGTATATGTACACAACACCAGTAATACTACAGTAGGAACTGTGTGGTACATATATGAAACAAGCTGAGCATTTGCTGTCATTATGAGATTGATGTATTGTAACCTCCTGGGCAAGCTAAAGTACATTTCCAAAAGGATGTTGGTGTATGAGCAATTCGACTTATAGTTAAGAAGTTGTGTGTATTTACAGTCTTGCGTTACTTTAAACAGAAGAATGTTTTACTCACATTTGGCTAAAAAATTATCACTGGTATCAAATACAGTACAGTACAACCAAACAAGGAAATAGAAAAATAAAATTAAGATAAAGAAATAGAACTGAGCATGGACAGTGTCTCTTGACTTTAGGGAAGAGTACATATAACAAATTGATCTAAGCTCAAAGGCTCAATTTAGTCCTCACAAACATACAGGAGCATGCACACACACACAATAAATGCATGAAAGAACAATTCACTTCTGTTTTCTGTCTTTTTCCATCTCTCAGTCTCTCTCTTACAGCCACACACATACACACACACACACACACACACACACACACACAGAGGCAGGCAGGCATGATCCTGTTGTTTTCTCTAGCGGAGCAGAACCTGCTGCTGTTATGAGATACAGTGAAACTCCCACATTCGTGTTTCAGCTCTGCGACCAAAACCCCACAAACCAACACAGAGCTGCCTCCTACTCACGTGTTCAAACACTACACAACATGGGCCTGATTTCTGAGTCCTGAGTCCACTTTCCTATTTTTAGTAAGGAATATATAGAATATTTTCAATGAAAAGAATCAGAAACTTGAGAAAATAAATGTTGTCTAGATGCTATTTTGTATGGTGTTTACTTTCAGGGAGCTTTTATGGAGTGTTGTCGACCTTTAGAAAAAGAACGACCTTCAGTAAGCATCCACCCTGCTGAAGTGTCCCTAAGCAAGGCACTGAAAATATCCTCTGTGGGAACAGACTATTGCAAAGAAATGTTGGCTTTGTGTGCCCTCTCAACCTCATAGCAGGTTTCTTGTATCAAACATGTCATTGACTCACTGTGTGTGTATGTTGCTGAGCTCCTGCTCTGTCTGCCTCTGCAGCTGCTGGAGGTGAAAGGTCAGCTGATCACTCAAAACGGCAAACCTCCACAGTCCTCCTTCCCCTGTGTTCTCCTGACACACCGAACCCTGATCCCGAGAGAAGACAGAGAAGTTACTGAGGCTCTGAAACACACAAATCTCCTCTCGACCTATGCTACATTAGTTAGCAGGCCATTTGCAAACATGACATGGAGGTACATTAGTGTGCATTTTTCCATAGCAGCCATGAATAGCCTGGAAGAACTACAGTGGCACGCCTGACTTAGCTGATGTGCTAAATGAGCCTTTAGTCTAGTTTGTTCAGATTTACTGAGATGACTCTCAAGTTGAAAAATGTTTTTAGCCATGCTAGTGAAATTGTCTACAGACATTCTTGTTCCCAAGAGGATGTATCCTAATGACTTTGGTGTTCCCTGACTTTTCCACTGGCGCCATCACGAGGTTCACATTTGTTGTTTATAATGAAATGTATCAACAACTAATGGGTGGATTGACATGAAATTTGGTTCACACATTCATGTCCCCCTCAGGGTGAATTGTAATAACTTTAGTGATCCCCTGACGGTCCATCTAGCACCATCATCACGTCAAAATTGTATTATTTACTGTCTAGTACTTTGGTTTATGACCAAAAACAATGATATTCGCTGGTATCTGTGTTAAGTGCAAATTAAGGGAAATATGTCCACTTTTTGACGCCAGTAGCACACGAAGTCAAGACACAAAAACTGCCAAATTCAGGGAGCAAATTTAGTGAACTTGCTGCATGTTGACCACTTTCATTCCAGGTAAATAAGACAGTGCCATATCTTTAGGCTGGATTTAGAGTTATAGTTCTGTCTCTGACCGACACACCCAACTATACAATTCTCCTTTTGTTACCAGGGTGAAAGGAAAGACCCTTACATCCTGAAACTCCACAATGCTCCATAAGCCATAATCATATAATATTTAGTCTGGAGAGTATTTGATAAGAGAATGTATACATATAGCATTTCAGCTCTGTCTCAGTCTGCTGTTTCCGTTTGTCAGACTATAGCAACATGATGAGTAAAATAGAAAAGTGATGAATCACCAGCGAAAGGAGAAGAGACAGACTGATCAACGAATAAACAGACCAAAAGAGGTGAATAGAGGCATAGAGACAAGAGTATAAACCAAAAGAGACACTCAAGGACACGACGAGTAAAGATAAAGTTGGAGTATGTGACGCCTAATCTGGTTGTGAGTCTGAACTCGTCGAGGTGACGGAGTCCTTCAGTGAGCGGCTGTGGGCTGAAAGACAACAGACCGACTGAGTCATTTTGGCAAAACACGATGATCGCCCTCGTCCTCCCCTTCGTCTGTTTGTCTGTCTGTGTCCATGTGACTCAGTCTGAGACACAAACCGGCACTATGTTCACACAGCAGCCAAATCTGATTAGTTTTTCAGATATGATCTTTAGTCCTTACTATCCACATTGGAGCTAAATAAAATGTGTGTTTTCAGATATATATATGATTATTCACTTTGAGAACCATAGTAATGACAGAGACAAGAAATGTACTGGGCAGGACATTGTACAGTATAAAACTGTAAAAGTCCCTACTCTCTGGTGGACAAACGATATGAATGTCTCAAAACACATCTTTAGCATTTCTGTACTTCAATTTCTTGTCATTTGTCCGCTGACATATACGCCTGTACTGTTTGAGAAGACAGATTTTAGGGAAACAAGATTCTTGGCACTGTAATCACACAGACATGTGTATATGCTTGATTTTTATTTGACTTAAGCTCTGAAAAATTGCTTTTGATTGGATAATACTTACAAAAAGAAGGGCAGGGCTGATAAAATTAGCAAGCTTTCTTTCTTCCTTTTCTTTCTTTAATCCTTGCTCTTGAAAATTCCTGCCGTGGCTGTCACTTTGAGCATAGTGCCTTTTCTAGCCACCATGCTCATTTTATAAACTTTGATGTCAAACTTAAGAGTTTGACAACAAACAAGGGTCACATGAGGCAAGTGTCATTAAAACCCACCCCCTTAATTTGATTCTTTTTAATTGTTTGACTTTTTGCAATTAAGCCCAATGAATTGTTTAGAGTAGGGGGACACATTGAACTGCCTTTCTGAACATGTCGTCAGGAGAGATCAACAACGAGTGAAAAGACAGGGAGAAATAGAAACAGACAAGAGGGGAGAGAAAAATATATCGCTTAATTAGAGCGCCAATAAAAACAAATCCCTGTATACACTGTTAGGAGGAATGCAGTTAAGGCAGTGTTGACCAATTACCCCCATGGCCTTTAGCAAAGATTCATGATTTAAAAACATGAAGTAAAAAAAAAAAAAACACTGTCAGTTTCACCATCAGCAAAGACAAAATGACACTTGATGCCTCAGCAGCACTGATAATCATCTAACTGTTTTTACTGGAGGTGTCATGTTTCCAATTCCAGTCAAGCTGCTCTGAAACACACTATTTCCACCTTCAGTTACATTTGTAGAGATTTAATTCATTAAAGAGTAAAGTGTTTCCTTCAAAATGTTACCTTTAGGTCATGATCAAATTCACCATTAAATAGGAACACCTGTATATTATTATTATTTTATTATATCTGGAACTTGATGGGTGATGCACTCCTTCATCTTCCATCATATACCATACTTCTATGATTGTAATTTGTAACACTGTTACATGGATGTACCTTTCTGTACAGTTTTTTGTTCATTGCTAACATTTTTTTTATTCATACAGCATTTTTTAAACTAAATTGTTTTCACGTTACAATATGTTAATTTATGTTAACTTAGTCACCACAACTTCAAAAAAAGATTTTAAAAAAGGTATTATTATCCACAGTAGTGACATGAGGTACATTTTCCAGTTGTACAGTAAGTGGTTGGCATCTACAAAGTCACTTTACATCAGGGTTAATGTACAGTTAAGTTTATAAGGATTGTTCATGCCATTTACCTGTTGCTCCTCAGTGATGGGGGATTGTAGGACGTGGACTTTGTCTTCTATCAGCTGCCGTAGTTTGTGCAGCGAAGCAGGGAAGTCTTCTCTGTTTCTCTGGAACTCTGGGCACTTTAAAGAAAGAGAGACCGACAGTTTTCATAATTTTATCAACTTTCACCCAAGTTACCCTCATTCTGGAAATCTTCCTTATGTTTCACAACCAGCAGCTTTTGGCAGCAACCAAACACCAGGGAGTCTGATCCTATTGGCTCCTGGCATAGTGAAAATATACTCAACTCCACTCTAAATGTGCACTTTTGCTTGTAGAATATCTTATTTCATCTTCATTGTTTTGCCTGAGTGTCTGGATGCCATCGTCAACCAGAGTTAAGGCCACACCTAATTGACAAAGCATCCTCCTCTGATTCTTTAACAAACTTTTTAATTGGTGTGGAATGGAGAGAAACAGGAGTGATGGGTGAGAAACAGGCTAGAAATGCAGTAAATCCTGCCCTCGAGACTGAACTATGAGGGAATGTGTGTCTATGATTAGACACACATTTGAGGAACTGAAATCAAAGGATGTTTTTTGCTTGATTAAAGGGGTACTCCATCAATTTTGTACTGCACTTGCATTAAGCTGGGGGACTCAATAGAGACAGATTAAAAAAAGTCTTTCATCTGGGCTTTCCAACCAATATCTTTCAAACTCAACACCCCCCAATATTTCTAGGCTAATCATCTGAACTTTGATTAATGATCATATAAAACAGTGCACCAGATAATACATTTTATCTTTTGCCATTGTTTTTATCTAGACCAGCAGTGACTGTTAGAAAGAAAAGATAAAAAGCCAATATAGCAAGATACCAAAATCCAGCCTTTACCCTTAAACCTATCTTGAAAGGAACTACTGTCCTGACTAGCAGGCAGTGCAGGTTTGTCAGGTGACATGTTCTTTTGAGGGATTGTGTCCTGGGAATTCTACCTCTCAGGGTGTCACATGAGTGACAGGAAGCAAGGGGTCATGTAAAAACACTGTCCTCTGGTAGCGTTTACTGTGATGGATTACCCCGCGCCGTGGAAGTCATCGCTCAAACATGAAGCAGAATGAGGCAGAAGCACAGAGTCTGATATCTCCACTGACTGGTCTCACTGTGTAAAGAAATAATGCACAAAAGGGAAAGCGGCACAAAAAAACAACTACTAAACCCGAATTGTTCAATATTGTTCTGAAGATGAGCGTTACAAATTGGAGGTGCTGGTAAGCACAATATGAATCTGCCTACTGAACAGACTCTCGGCTGGTAGAGGCTTCCCACCCACCACTGTTTGAAACCTACCACAGAGAGCCATTGTGAGACTCACCTGGGTGGCTCTTATGTATGTTTCAATTTAAAGGAGAAAATCAATCTTCATACATATATAAAAACTACAGATGGACGGCAGGCAATTAATTCCCTTACTCGCCATATGAGTGGATGCATTCACAACATGAGTGGGCTGGGTGTTCATGACACAGTGAGTCTGTGTTGTCTGATTAAATGCAATCAAAACAAGTCCATTGTGTTTTTCTAATCCCTCCGAGAGAGATTACATGCATCGACAGGAGCTTGAGGGAGCAGAGAGGAATTTCTAGTTGTTAAAAGGATGACGGAAGTAAGACACACACAAAAAAGTCTCAATACAGTATTTAAGTAGCATGTGACATTCAGTGGACCCAACAAAGTCCTTCCTTTTCAAAAAATCTCATTATAAAGTAAAATAGTGCCTGAAGAATGTGGGATGCTATAATTCTCTTCTAGTTACGGTCCAACCCTGTCTCCTTTAAATCATGTTGATATACTGCTAATTTGTTTTCCCAATTACAGTTTCCATGCAAAATGTAATTGGGAAAACAAATTAGGGTATATGAACATAATTTCTAGGAGACAGGGTTGTACTCTCAGACTGACAATAAAACATTTCTGTACCAAAACAAATGCTGTTATCTGTACTACTGATTTGCCAATTTTCTACATTGTGGTAACCACAGTAAAAAAATAAAAATAACAAATAAAGTAAACGATCACCAATTCCAATAAGCAGTTAGCTCAGAAAAGTCTGCAACAGCAGGACCGAGAGGAGTGAAGGCGGTACAAAAAAGTTGGAAAAACATGACTTTAGAAGAGAGCTTTGGTGAACTTTATTGACATCGACCAAACAAAGTTGCGAAAACGTACCCGCGCCGCCGGGCTTGTAAATTCCCATGGGAGTTGCAGTTTTCTCTGTGCTCTGCTCACTTTGTTAAAATTCGCTCAGGTTTTGATTTCTAATAGCAGGTGCTGTTAGCTGATGATGCCAATTTGTCTTAGAACATGAAGAGCAGGTTCCCGGGAACACGCTCGCTTCATTGTTTCAGAAAGGCCGATGAAAGAAACGAGAGATTGTGTTGAGTAACAGAGTCTAGTGGAACGGAGTTACCACTTCGTTCTCTATACTTCAGTATTTAAAAAGGCGGACTGGAGCTACGGGTCACCAAGTGGTTTGCAACAGTTGTTCAGATACTGACGCCTTAAAAAGACCAGCATTAGTAAGTGTCCCCTTCCTGAGGCCAAAAATGTCCCAATACTGAGACATTCAAAAATTTAATCTAAGGCTATTAAAATGACCAACTTTAGCTCAATGAACTGTTCCCACACCAAGACTTTCAGACCCGCTTCAGATACGCAGCATATGCTACTATCCTGTTTCCATCAGGATTAAATGAGGGAAACTCCACAATATTTAACATTCAAAACAGTTTTAACCTGCAGCTCATTGTTTCAGCAGTAAAACTTTAAAAAGACAAACTTCATCTCACTGTTCTGATGCTATTTAGAAACTTCTGAGCTGGAAAATGTTTCTAAAATACTCACAGCAGGAGAGAGAGAGGTGTTCATGATGACAGACTGACTCCAAAAGTAATTTCCCGACTGAGCTCAGACCACAGGGGGTTTCTGTGTGTGTGTGTGTGTGTGTGTGTGTGGGCTGCACTTCTGTGTACATGGAGATGACCCTAACTACAACCTCCCCACTGACCAGCATGGACAAGCAGAGAGAGAGAGAGAGAGAGAGAGAATGTGGGTTTGTTAGTTAATATTCGGCCAGAGTTTGCCAGGGTTTCTGTGCCTGATTGATCAGTTTACTCAACCTCTCATTTGTGTGCGTGTGTGTGTGTGTGTGTGTGAGAGAGAGAGAGAGACAGACAGAGAAAGGAGGAGTCCTTGCCATGGACACTGCTTAAATTTGATTTGTTCATAAATGTTCCACTAAACTGGACCAAACTAAATCAAGTTTTGAGTCTGTAGTATGTTCACATAGGAAAAAATGAACAAATGAAATATACTCAACAAAGTCAGTCTGCAGACTAAATTGCCCTTGATTTATGATTGTGCTGTTAATCGACATTATTATTCCACAATCCAATGCACTGCACTGCACTGCAACTACCTTTGTAACTTTGTAGGTAGATGGTGAAAAACAACAAAAAGTTTTTTTTTTTACTTTTGTTTAAACTTTGCTGAAAGTGAAAATTAATTGGGAGTACCATTCCAAAGTTGCTACTGTTTGATTTATGTTTGTTGGCGCATTTATTGCATGATTTCCCAGAAGCACAAAACAGTAACGTCATAATATTCTTATATCAGAACTGCAAAAACTACTGAATTAATATAGTCTATCCTGTTTACCATTTGTATGAAGTACTGTATATATATTATTAGTGTGGAAGCACAAGCTCCAAATGTATTAAATAATATAAATCTACATTTGGTTTTTGGTCTTTGGCTATTACCATCCCAATACAAAACACATAACTCAATATAAACAAACTAACACAAAAAGTCATCAAGTCCAGTCAAGTCAGTGCTAAGAAAAAAAATAAACCTGAGGCTAGGCTGGATCGCAGGGTTCCAGTCCTCACCCCCCCACCCAAGTCGGATGAGTCCAAATTCCCACCCCAGGGTGTGTCTGGGTGGGACCTGACGACTGCAGCAGGTTGCCAAGTCAAACACACCTTAATAAGCAGGCAGGTACACACACACACACACATACACACACACACGACTCATTTAATCAGTGTTTTAGATAAAAATATTGAGGAGTGGCTTTAAGTATATCATTTTAAGTATAACAATTTTATTTCTGTATAGTTAGTTTCATATGGTCACAGTGAAAAAGAAGCTTATGTGGAGTCAGGACACATATTTATTTAAATCACATTTTATTTTCTTCAACATTAACCATTCTTCAAAATTAACTTGTTGAGATAAGAGCTTCACCGTAAACTCCTTTGGTATTTAATCAAAAATCTACTTCAGTAAATGGAAAACCATATTGATAAGAGAGTTGCTTTCCCTCCCTGAAAAGCTGTGGCAGCAGCTCAGAGGAGCGTCCCATTCTTTTCAGATGAGACACTGCAGACTCTCCCTGTTTGAACAAATAACATTATGCAGACAGGTAAGGTGGCTTCTCCGCCCGCAGGAAGTTATGTATCACTCTATCATCCTAGGCATTTACATAGTCTGTCTTTATAGCCATACTACACTGAACCAGACTCAAAAATCTAATCTTAAAAAATAATTGTAATCGTTTTTAAACGTTTTTACATGTTTTTTGTTTTTTAAATCCTGGTTCACATTTTCTTTAGATTATTGTCTATATTTATTTAGACTATTTTATAAATATGCATTTATATATGCATGGGCAGTGTATTCCCAGCAAAAAAAAAAAAGGGCAAAAATATACAACAAATAAAAAACAAAAAGCAGAATACAAAACTATTATGGACATTTGACTCATTTGACTGTTTCTAAAAGTACATTTAAAATATATCTGAATGGTAAATCTGCTGATCTGTCATGATTACAACATGGGTCATTTCTCAGCAAACAAATGTGTGTGTGGTGAATTACGCCAGGGAACTTTCCTACCCAACATGCCTTGCTCATGACTCACATCTGTGGTAAGTCACTTTGAACCAGCAGCAGCTTTAAATCAGGAGTGAACGGCAGGAGACGCCCTGCAGGCTCATTTACTGAAGGGTCTCTCATCAAACAACAATGACAAAAAGACAATAAAAATACAATAGCTAGCACAACAATAATACATAAATAATTATGGTGAGTATTCACACATTTTCTTGCATTTTTCTTTAGTAAAAACAAATGTGCAAGGTAAAAATGCTGTCCCCACCCTTAAGGACATTAATTGAAAGACAGCAAGTAGAGCCTGTTCCTTCATCTAAAAATATCATTTTGACCAGCTGAATGACATAATGAAGTATTACGACTACTAATTTTTTCCTGACTATTAGACCCAAAATATTAAAAGTAGCACCTCCCCTAACTGACTTTTCTGGGGAAAACCCTTATTATGAGCATACTTTGTCCACATACTTTTGGCCACCTACTGTATTTGGTCTCTTTGGAAACTTTGAAACCTCCACTAGAATTGAAAATACATATAATAAAATGCATGTATAAAAGACCACTTGCTGTTCCTCGCTGCATTATAAGAACATGGCAGGTTGTCTGGATTAGTTAAACCTAGGCCTAATCCAAACTGGATTGAGCAGTGTGGCATGCAGCTCTCTCTTTCTCTCTACAAACACACCAACCATAGAACACAGTAGAACCAGTTTGCCCGTACTTAATGATGCAGTGAATAAGCAACATATCACCTCTCCTGTATTTGCTCTCCCCGTCTTGTCTCCTCCCCTTGTTTATTGAAGCATAGCTGAACCAGTTCCTCTGTATTTAACAGAGTTAAAGAACAAATCTCTCTCACTTTCTCCACTATCATTATCTGTGTAAAACAGAACAAAACAACTTATTTCTGTGTTTTTCAGAAAACACAGAAATCAGTTGTCTTGTTGTCATGCTCTGTTATCCTGCATCACTTTCTAAACTGTTAAACCTTCAGATTCTCAGGATTTTTATTTTTAGTGAAAGTCAAAATACGGTTAGGTTTGGCACAACACAGCCTTTACACCACCCAACCACATCCCCACAAACACACACACACACACACACACACACACACACACACACACACACACACACACACACACACATACGTGTGCAGGGCTAACCTACTTACAATGAGCACCTTCCAAAGATTTGCTCAAACAAAAAAAATAAAATAAAATAAAATGTCTCTGAGCTGTCACTTTTCAGACAAACTGGAAGGAAGACAGGTACTACAGTACAGAGACAGACCAGGTAGACATGTAGAAGAAGTAGATATTTGAGCAGACCGGTGTATGTCACATACTGTAGAGCTGCGTGATACAGCGGACACAGTACACAAATATACTTGCAGCTGCAGGGAGTAGGTCGGGGTGAATGGTTAAGTGTCTTTTTACATTAAAGTTGATTTGTATTTCTAACCTTAACCAAGTAGTTTTTATTGGTTTAACTTTCCCAAACTGTGGCAGATCAAATAACTTTCACATAAATCAAATCGGTTTTGTTGTTTAGGTCTGAGGACTTGGAATCACCATACTGGATGATTCTATGGCATACGGTTTACAGCTAATGACTATTGTTATCGTAATGGTTTCAAAGTTGTAAATATGATTGGGGAACGTGCTATAGCCGACTTCGCAATTAAATATATTGAACTGGTAAACAAATATGAATGCTAGCCTCACGTCAGCCAAAGTTTAAGTTCAAGGCAATTAAACCCAAGTTTAAAGGATATAGTGCTAAAATGACCATGTACAGTACTTTCAACCCTCACATTACCAACTCTGCCATCATATAACCGTTATGAGTTTGCCCAATGGTGTGATCGCTTGCAAGTTGTAAATGCGGGAATCCTTCCCATCACTACCATCCTTCCCAAATGACATGAACGTGGCATGGGGCGGATGGAATCACAAATGCTTTCCCCGATATTCAGATTGCTACATTATCACAACTACTCATATCACCTTTGGCAAAAATGTGTCTAACTGCCCTTGAATGGTTTCAGTTGGGAGAAAACTGTCTATTTAACATTATATTTCACAATAACACTGTCTGCTGTGAAATGAGGCAGCACGTCTAAAGCAAAATGTCACATTTTAAGTTGAATTACCTGTCAAAGCAAACACCGCTGCGTGCATGCAGACAGACAGACTTTCAAACTCTTTCACTTTCTCATGTCACTTCCATAACTAGAACATCGACAAAAACAACAACAACAACATCTACTCTCCAAGCACTGCGGCTCCCACCCAGCACCCACCCAGCCTGCACCCACTCGGCCCTCCGACGAGGCTTAATGAGTAATAAGCACTGGGTGACCACAGTCTTGGAGTCAAGCCAACTTTCCCAGATGCCAAATGGAAGCCTGGAGGTACTGCATAATGCAAAACAACACTCATTAAAACTTGGAGGAAAAAAACAAGGCGCTATAAAATGCAAAAAAATGCACTAAGATGCATTTCAGGAGTAGCTCAGTGGCAGTTTTTAAATGACGGAGATGAATAATTAGGACTCTCAGGCGTCCATTAGCAGGAAAAATTACAAGATGTAGAAAATGGTTTCCAAAACACACTCATGACCCTAAAATCTAAACCGTTTGGCCTGAACATTATGTTAGGTGGGGAATGTGAGCTCTGAAATGGGGTGAAAGGCAAAAAACTGAGGCTTTCAGTGCCGAAACATATTGAGAAGCATTTAGATGAGTTCAGTGAGACTATGTGTCAGTTTTCAGTTAAAGTCAGGAATAAGTGCATGTGTTTTGGAAAAGAATGGATTGCACAATGGCTACTCATTTAGCATCATATTTAGCATACAGAAATGTAAGTAGCATCGATTTTGTTTACAAGCGCACTTCATCATGCATTACTGAAACAAAGCTACGGGTCAGCAGGCCGTTGTGGCTAACTGCTTAAGCATTGTGTTGAAATAGAAACAAGAATATTTCCTAGAAGCACAGTGCCCAGGTGAATCATGGGTATTCTGGGGAATGTGTATGTCTCAGCGCCTTCAGCCTCATGGCCTGAATGCTCAAATTCAGAACACCTGCAAGCACCATAAATCTGTAACGTTCAATGCATTCCAGGAGTTATTTCACGTAGACATGCTCCTGCTTCTGATTTAGAAAAAGAACATCTTCTACGTCAACAACAGCTTTTTGGGGAGTGTTAGTGTTCTCTCATGGTTTGTTTTCCCCTTCACCTTCATGTCAGTGGAGTGATTAAATACATTGTGTTCTTTCAGGTTATGAAAGATCTTATCTGGGCTTCAATTTATCAGTTAAATCAACCACAGGAACTGATTTACAGAAGGGTAAAAGGCAATAAGCCCCTTGACTCCTCTGTAAATCAGTTTCTGTGACTCCACTGTGATTTTAAGCAGAAGATGCTGCGCCTCAGTAACAGAAGGACCCTCCTGAGACTTTGTTCATTCAGATGTCATCAACTATAAATCCCCGGAACCCATTTCTGAACTGCCGATGAATCAGATGTCATGCTTTACATAGCTTTGGTGACTTACTTGATTTAATTTGAATGACAGGTGGATGCTGCAAGTTGATGACATGTATCCACTTACATTTTTCTCCTATTCACAACGTCACGCTATGATTCACCAAGAATTCATGATACCATCTGAAAATGCCTCAAAATTGATAGCACTTTGACACAGACTGGGATTTCATTGGACTCACACAGTGTGTCATGCAGTGAACATGGAGGAATGTTGTTATCATTCAGTATGGTATGGCCTTGAAACAAGGTAATGTCTAGGCCTGCATGCAAGAGTGCACTACAGGGTGAATATGTCCGCGAGTTTGTGAACAACTCCAACCAAGGACTACTACGTCGAAGGAAGTCACAAGACTTGACAATGGCAGCAACACAAAGTCATGCAAGAGGAACATCAGAGAAAGGCAAGTTTATGCCAGGCAGGACCGTTTGTCAGTTCAGATAACGACGTACCATCATCTTCCCTCCCTGCCCATGTTAAAAAATTATATTTGAGTTACGCAACACCACACTGATAATATCACAGTTTAATAAGGATTCACTTACAGGGTGAGTCGACCATGTCAACACACACACACACACACAAATGGAAATGTTCAGTAGTCTGTGACGTTACCATTCCAAATCATTTTGCATGTGTGTGTGGTGTGTGTTAGCATACCATTTAAGGCTCACACCCTCATTCCTAACATACCTGCCATCTCCATCAACTGTCTTTTTTTCCCATGATTCACCACTGACTTGCAGTTTGTGAAATTATATATGGCACACTCAGTCAGAAGCAGAATGGTATGTGGCCGGTAATAAAAACAGCATTTGCATTGTTGGCTGCAACAGATCATCTTTGTCAGAGTTTTTTTTTTGTTAATTTTTTTTTATCACTTTTATCCACATTTTGAGAAGAGCAAAACCTTCCACACATCATGTGACCCCCATAACCCAATTGATGAGTCATAGTATGCTGCATGGTAACACTTAAGTCTACTGTGATGAGCGCTAACACCTTACCATTCAGGATGTCCAATTTACAATTTACTGTGCAGTAACATCCTCTGTAATGACACTCAACCTGTCTCACATGAAAGAATAAACAGAAAGCAAAATTGTTAAAATTCTATTTAAATTGGTGCGTGCACTATAAATATCACAGTTAGTTTACAGTCATTAGCACTAAATGTTTCCAGTTAAACATTTTATTCCTGCCAGCAAGCTGATAATCAGCAAGAGCAAAAGCAAAAAAAAAAAAGCCTTTGACAGTGACAACTATCCTTGTACAGAATAAAACTGTGGATTGATGTCAGAGAGCGCCGTGACTAATGAACCACACAGAGAGGCTTTTTTGTTTTTAGAAGTTTGTGGGAACTTTCTCCTGCTATACATGGATTCCATTGCGTTAATGATTGATGGGCACCAGATGCCACCTCGGGGTGTTCCTCATACCAGACGACTTGACATTTGTATTGTAATAGAAATGTAGCACACAATAGACGGCTTGTTCAGTATAACTTTGGGGCCTGCATATTCCTGCCTCAAGTCTCCCAACAGAGACCTAGAAATATGGGCACATGACCGCCACGCCCCTAACGACCACTGAGACCCTACTGGATTTGACAAGTAGCAAGAATGATGTATTTTTATAATACATTTTATGTCATTTGAAACACTACTGATGTCTGCCTTCCATCGAACCAGCTGGTAGGGATAAAACATTTGCATTAAGGTGAAGGTGACATTATTCCTTAATTTTAATTTAAAGATCACTTAGTGTCCCTTATGTACTTCATTGTATTTTTTTGTGTTATGAGAAATTGTTCCAAGAGCATTGTGAAATGTTTAAAATTCTTTCTCAGGCTCTAGTTTCATTACTGAGCTCCACAAAGCTCAGCAGATCTAATGGTTTTCACTGTGCAGGTTATTGTGCTGTACGTCGCAGTTGGAACGTGTGTAATCTCCTCAGCAAACATGAAAGGAACAGAGCGATGAGAATGAAGGCAAACACAGACATACTTTTCCCCTTTTAAATCGTCTTGACAGCTGACAGACAGACAACACCCTGAACAAAAACTCATCACACGGCAATGGAAGTACACTGCAACGTGATAATACACACATCGTTGTGTGGGAAATTTTCGTTGAGCTGCGTGCAATTTAGATCCCTCACAGTAACAACTGCTCCTATCTGTGGATACTGTTTTATATCAACAGATCAGAAAAAGTGTTCATATTGAACACATCTGAAAAATGGTCAGTGTCAAGATTTTCTTGAAAATTTCTCCATTCCAACAACGATCAAACAATGACACATTGTGCGTACATGTACATCACCTCCATGGTGAGGTGATGAGGCAAGTCGAAACCTTCCACCACCGTTTTGACTTTTTTATTTTTTTTATGTGTGTGTTGAAGCCAAGCCTGAGATCATCACTCTACTTTTATGAGATAGCCAAATGCTAAGGTAATGGAGGTTTCGGTGAATGGAGTACACACGCACACACACACACACACACACACAAAGACAGGTATCTGCACAAAAGGACGCAAGATTTCTAAAAACAATGACATCATCGATCACCTCATTAACATAGCCCAATAAATTCCCTAATGCCTCGCCCTTGACCCAGCCCTGTTTGGGTCTGTCTCATCCCCTGTGAGGGAGACAGTCCTGGATGCTTTCCATTGAAAAGCTGTGGAAAGTGACTTTGTGCTGCACTTCATCACTGGTGTGGCAGTTGACCAGGCGTGCGTTTGCCAAACCGACCAGCTGGCCCTCACCCTCAGTTGGAGGGAACCGCTGTTTTTAAAAACGCCATGTTTTGGTTTGACTTGAAGGCCTGGAGTTAGTTGCACCAGCTGTTATTAGGTTTAAACTTAATCCAGCTATAATGTAAGTGTTTTCTAGGTGGAGATTTACACGTCACTAAAATAAAACAGGTTGCACCACACAAACTAGTTACTACATAGGATTAGTTGTTACTAAATATTTACACATACTATCGGCCAGGTAACTGAAGGAAGGACATACAAACTTTGTCAAGGATTTACGAACAACTGGTGCCACCCAGTACAGGTCACACTATATAGTATCCAAAAAAGTTTCAAAGTTTTGAAACTCAGGTATTGTAACGGCAGTTGTATCAAAAAAAAATCAGAGGAAAGTATAAGAGCAAAAATATACCCAATCCATTATCGTGCAGTATCACTTTTAACATTTCTCTATTTCTGAACTTCTTCTTGGCAAATGTGTGTGAGAGAGTGAGGAGGTGGGGGGAGGGCAAAACTTTAAGTGAGAACAGTTCATTTCCCGTTGGTCTGGTTGGTAAACTGGGCTGGAGTCAAGGGAAAGAATGTATTCCCATTAAAGAGAGAGAGAGGGCGAGAGAGAGGGGGAGAGAGCGAGAATGGGTGTGAGTCAGTGTGAGAGACAGAGAGAGCCGGATGACGATAAACAGACGAGGAGCGATTGAAACAACCAAAGGGAATAAAAGTAGCGTGAAGAAATCATGAAAAAATAACTGAGAGTGATCAGGGGGAAGGTGAGAAAGAATGTGATGAGAAAATAAAGAAAGAAAGAAAGACATCAAGAAAAAAGCATTAATTTCAACTAATGCCTCCTGTGCAGGCTGAATGACCGTCACAGCCCATATTTAAACAGGTAACTTGTCAGGTGTCCATAATTAGAACAAATCAATGCCCAAGAGATTTTAGGAAGAAGTGGTGTGGCAGTACACAGACGTTGTGATGTAGAAAATCACCATCATGTGTTAAAAAATAAAATAATAATATTTAAAATATAAAATAGTAAAAAATACATACAATTTTAAAATACATAAAATTATAAAATACAAAAAATTAAAAACACAACAAATTAAAAAGATGCATGAATCGCACAACCTCAATAAGTCGAAATTGAGGCCTGAATAAGGATGAGGTTACAGAATGTGATATTCTGGGGGGAAAATGAGGGGAAAGAAAGTGAAAATCGAGAGAACAGTATATTAGAACACAAAGAGAGAGAAAAGAGAGAGAGATAAAGACAATTCGAGCAGAAAAAGATGGACAGATAAAGAGATAAAGAGGAAGAATACAGAAAGAGAAGGCAGAGAGTCAGAGATGCTAACAGCTGATATGTAGTCGGGGTTTCAGCATTCCTCAGCCTGGGAAAACACTTGAACACGCATGACTGACTCTTGCTGTAGAAGTCAGTGAGACAGCAGCGTCACGGGGACAGTCTGTCAACTCGACTCACACCTCCACAAGTCCGCTTGACTGTTTCCATCTACAGCATGTAAAGCAGACGCTTAAAGTGAGCTTTGCATCCCCTGATAACACTACAACGTGAGGCTGGCACTTTCCAATTCAATCCAGCTCCACAACACGCTGACACACGAAGGATGTGACCCTGCTGTGTTATTGCTGTTATTGCTATTATTGCCGTCATTAATTACCTTACAAGTGACACCCTGGCTTCACGCGGAGCCAGTGTAAGTGACATTTCTGCCCTCCGCCCAGCAGAAATAAAGATAACGTCCTCATTCTGCGGGCCTCTTATCGGAGAACAGTGCAGAGTACAGCCGGACTCGCCCTTTGACTGAGCACAGAGTGGCACTCCACAACACATACTTCCAAACAGTATATTTCATCATCCGTTCCGTTGTCAGCGCTCGTTTAATTGCCACGAGTTGGGTCCTGCACAGAATTTCTGTTACTGTTTGAGTCAGATGTGGTTTAAAGCTAAAGTAATGTGGCGTGGACAAAGCATCAACTGAACTGTAACATGACAAGACCATGCAACTATAGAGATACTCCGACACCACTCCCTTTCCAGATACCGATTCCGATGCCTGAACTTTGATATAGGGTAACGATCCGATACCAGTGCGTTACAAAAATATATTATTTGCAATTTCAGACGCAGAAATCGTTTTTCCCTGAGCTGATGATGGAAGTAGCTAACGTGCGAGTCATCTCACTTCTCTCTCATCTCTGTTGACAGTGGCACATGTGCAGTACCGATCGGGCAGGATGTACAGATCGGGTAGTGAGTGACACATGTTGTTGTTACTAAATAAACTGATAAATGATATGATAATGTGATATCAGATCGACGATCCAGCATTTTAGGCTGTTCGAGCTCGAGTTGTTTATGGTATTTTTTCTCCCAGAGGAAGACCATAATATTCCCATCATGTACCTATACTGACTTAAAGTGAATTTGCTACATTCCAGCCATCACTGATGGTTGAACATGTCATTCTAAAGTCTTCACTCTAGTGGAGTGTCTACAAAATGTCCCAGTTCATCCCAAAGGTGATGGATGGGGTTGAGGTCAGTGCTCTGTGCAGGTCAGTTAAGTTATTTCCAAACTAACTGGGAGAAGCCTTTCTTTATGGAGCTGGCTTCGTGCACAGGTGCAAACAGAAAAGGGGCTTCCCCAAACTGCTGCAACAAAGTTGGAACACACATTGGTCTAAACTATCACTGGAACCAAGGAGCCAAGACCGTGAGCAGACCCTGACACCAGAGGTACCCAGATGTGGACAGGGGTCTCCACATGCCTTTGGCCACATAGTTAGCTCACACTGACTTTGTTATGTCCTATAGGATTCATAATAATGTTCCTTTTGGCAACTTTTTGATATTTTCATGTTTTTGTTCGGTACTACATTCCTATCCTACCCTGTGAGGTACTTACTAACAGTATGCCTGTTATGAAATAGATTTATAATGACTTCATCAAAGTTAAAAGCAATCCAATAACAGTCCGTAGGGACTTTCAGAGTTGTTTGAACTTTACGCCTGTGGTTCCAAAATTACACAAACTTTAGATTTCACTGATTTTTGACTTTTTGTGAAAAACTTTCACCTATTTAATCCTTTCAAACCTTCAAATGAAACAATCCAACAGATATAGAAGTATATTTTTGTCCATAATATATGACATCACAAGTAGGCATCACTTAGTTTCACTTTAGGGTGACTCTATCTTTGTTTACCGTGTTTTTAACTGTTACTGGCTTTACATAATGTTCTTGTGGGAAGTTACAGTAGCACTTACTACTAACTTTTATCTCACTCAATTGTTTTTTAATCTCCAGTTTTTATCACATTTAATGGACCTTTTCATTTTGGCTTCAACAGAGTGAATTCATATTTAAAGTTATATTACTTAAAGCTGACTTTAAGTGTTATTTGGTATAAAATACTGAGCAGCTTTATCATATTTTACAGTTGTGTTCCAATAGTGACACAGGCTTGGCCTAGCAGTCGATATGTTGTATACTGATGCTGACTTTATCATACTTTGTTAGACGATTTTTGTTCTTCACCTCCATTAGCAGCTTGATTCTAAAATCCAAACAAAATACAATACACGGTGATGTGACACCGACCTTGCTGCACTCTCTTTTCTCTCCTACCTCCCTTCGACAGGCTTGACCTGAGGTCTCTGTGATTTAACTGTTGCCCTGCAGGTGTCCGCTCGGCTGCTGCCCCTCTAAAAACATTTCAGCTGAGACTGCAGGGCCGGGAAACGCGTGGCGAAACTCACGGAAGAAACAGAAAGCACAAGGACAGGATTCCTGAGTGGCGTTCAGGTGAACGGGCGGCCTCTTACCTGCTCACGCTCCTCTGCGCTGCGGGCTGACAGGCTGCTCCCTGCGGACTGACAGGCTGCTCCCTGCGGACTGACAGGCTGCTCTCTGCGGACTGACAGGCTGCTCTCTGCCGCAGACAGGAGTGCGCAGTGTGGGCGGGTCCAGGGCTACACCTGCCGCACACCGGAGACCTGCGTAATGGGAGCGCGCACGGCGCCGCTGACGCACGCAGGGTGGCGCTTACCTGCGCCGCCTGTCAGAGCTGATTCACGGCTGACCTGAACCTCTCTCTCTCTCTCTCTCTCTCTGTCTCTCTCTCTCTGTCTCTCTCTCTCTCTCTCTCACACACACACCATGTTTGGACATCTAGGGCACCAGTCTCTCACCAAAATGCAACTATTGTAACTATTTCAGGAATGTTCTCCTCCCTTGTGGCGTCTTGGTTTCCGTGTTCTTTCCCTCTGATGCTGATGATCTTTACTGAAAAACTGGAGCTGAAAAAGCTGAATCATTCTCTATCTATCCATCAGTTCAGCCTTAGTTCAAGATGAGCCTTAGTGGCATGGGAAACAGACGTTTACACGCCAGAGCCAGTGTAAAAACAACAAAAATACACATGCGGTTAGAAAAATACACATATAACAAAGAAATTACTGAAAATAATATTTGTTCTGTCTGTATGTACAGATATCAGAACAGGACAAATGGTCAGTTCAGGAATACAAAAGAATATCTATCTATTTGTGTATCTAAATATTACCCATCTATTTATTTTTCTATCTATATATGTTGTTTGAAGGTATGGTGTCTTGTAAGCCCATGCGTGCCGGGCACAGCAATATGCACGGTATTGTGCGCTGAAGAAGCTGCACATTGGACCACGACAGGCTCCCAGACCAGTAGTGATTTCACCAAATGGTAGGTTCATGCCTGAAACTGAGATGTAAGGTGGTCACAGAGAGACTTTCTACCTTCAAATGAACGTGAAAACGGCCCTCTAGTATCAAAGTCTGCACATTCGTCCTTCTGCACAGTGGAGCTCAAACATCCAGGTGAAGTGACGATAAGTGAAACACATTTTCGAGTGGAGGAGGACTTCACAAGAGGGTTTTGTAACCAACGACCAATGCTGTCGTGTCATTGTGTGATCCATCAGGTGTGTGAGGAGGACACCAGGCTGCAGAAACACTTGTGATTTTCCAGCAGTCTGAACACAGGGCGGCACAGTGGCACACCCGCACATAAACTGCCAGCTTACGGCCGAGCTTTGGAGATCTCCTGTTAATAAACTGTTGGTGAAACAGCGGCTGGTTGCTATAGGTGTCGGAATGAATGCACAAGTGCTTTGTGTTGGGCAAGACTGAAAGCCACGCCTCACATTCCTCTGTGAGCTGGAGCTGAGAACACACACATTCAGCTGGTTATACTATGGACTCACACACGCGCGCACACACACACACACACACACAAACACACAAACACACCCACACACACACGCACACACACACACACACACGGAGAGAGAGAGAGACCCACACATATACATGTATACATGCATTCAGATTGCACAGAGTAAAGCACTTTGTTACGACAAAGTTGAAAGACTGTAATGGATACATATGAATATAAATAAGTGATTCTGTCTGTCCCAGCACCAGGTCACACTCACCTGAGGCAGGTTTTAGGAAACCTTTATCTCAATCTGAACTGATAAAAGTGCAGCACGTGGCACCTTATCTTGTGCAAACCAATGCACACGCCCGCTTTTGAGCTTGATGGGAGTGGGCTGAGACAGCAGCAGCATACAGAAACTGAGGGTTATACGTACGTTGTAATCCACTGTTTTACAACCTCTTCTCAAAATCCCGTCTCGGCCACATTAATCCAGTCTGAACACAACATTTAACAGCTACGTTTACATCAAATGTGCATGGGATAAGAAAAGAAAAAACAACTTGAACAATGAATCTATTATCAAAATATTTGCCGATTAATTTTCTTTTGATCTACTCATCAATTAATCGACTAATCATTGCAACTCTTGCTGGCTTTATCAAACTTAATTGATATTTAAAGCTCAAATGAATATAATACATAATCATGAAGACTTCATCATGTGTTATAGTATTTTTCCCACAGGAACTTATTAGTAGCCTATGTTGGTATGTCAATGCTGACTTTATCGTACTTCATGTTTGTCTGATGATGATTGTATCTCCATTAGTAATTCTAACATCTAAACTAACATTTAAAATAAATGAGACGAGATACTGACCTTGTTTAATATTATTTGTATTCCCCTTTGATAGTTTTGATCTTAATTAGTTTCCCATTTAACTGTTTCCCTAATGTCTTATGTTACAGTTAGGGGGCTAAATTCATGTAGCTTGTTGGCTTAATCAGTAAAAATACATCATTATTTAAGTGCTGATTATATGATTTGTATTAATAGTATGAATCTGCAAAGTAATTAGTAAGTAAAGCTGTCAGCCAAAAGTAGTGGAGTAGAATATAAATAAGTAAAGTATACATACCTCAGTGGTTTACTTAAGCATATTACTTAAATGTACTCACTTTCCACCACTGAATGCCAGAGAGTTTTTTATTTTATTTTTATATTAGTGTGACTTTAAGTGTTGCTCTTCTCCAGGAGGAGTGAAAGTCCATGATGTGATGTCCATGACGCAATTAGGAGTATGTGTCAGTTATTACAAAATCATGCTGTGATGCCAAACTTTGACTGCATCCAATGAACCTGATTTTAAATTACAGTTTCAGATCCAGAAGTTTCAGACATTTTTAATATTTCCATTTACAGCCATTAAAAACGTCATTAAAAAGTCTTGGGTTTGAATATTTCACATCCTACAGCTTTGATGAAGAGCTGGAACAACATGATATGGATAGAGGAGATATGTGGTCAGACAGTGTAGAGGATTTTTCCAACCTTAAAGCTACTGAGGGAGAAATAAAAGTGAAAGCTGCATGTTATAAGCAGTTCATTTCATCATATCACATTCTCCTCCATGGATGTGAATCACCCAGCAGAGGGCTGTACATGTTGTGCTCTGTCACCTGCCCGTTCAGGGTGTGCCTGCAGCTCAGAGAAACACGCTGCAGATGGGAGTGTCGCAGTGACACAACCTTTACTCACACAATGATAACTCACACTGCTGCAATAACTTACATAAGAAATCTGAGGTGATGTTCTTCCTCAGCTACGCAGCCAAGTCAGCATTATTCTCAAAACTAGTTCTTGATTATTTTTGGGCTTACTTATTCTTGTTCAAGTAATAATCTGATAGATGGAAACATGCTAACACCAACATAAAGGGCTATTTGGGAACAAATGATGACAGAAAAAAATTAAGCCAATTAAGCCATCAGGAAAGTGGGCTGTTGTAATGTCAGCTACACGTTGGTACTTTTCTTCTCTTTCGAGCCCCGTTTTTTGAGCCTACATTTATTATTGACTCAAATTCACCTCATGCAGTATCTTTGCCTTACACTGTCCCATGTCCTGTTGTATAAATGTATCATATTCCTGTGCATTTATCATATGTTTTTAAAAATGCAGTCAGAAGAAACTTAGATCTAATCTAGGTGTATATTGTGCATAGAAGGCCCAATAAAAAAGAAGTCTCGGTGGAGGAAGGAGGCCGAGGGAAATGAGAGCATCATTATGCTGTAGCTGGGCATGCTACGGGTTTCTGTTTTTTTATTTTTGCACACCTGTAACATCCAGTACATCATTAGAATCTCTATATGTAAGCGTTTGGAACAAATCCCAAAAACTGGGGAAAGAACCACATTTTCCCAGAATTGTGAGATAAAATTATTTTTGATAAAATATTAGGCTAAAGTTAAAAATAGGCGGAGGATAGGCTATGACCCAGCCTGACTTTAGGATTATAAAATGGGATGTATGAGACACATGGATAAACCCATGGATTTGACTCGGGTCTTCTTTTCTTGTGAAATAAAGAAACTACTGCATTGACCTCTGACCAGCTCCGGTGATTTGACTTTGATGATTCCATTAGAGTATTTGATAATTATTGAGTGTTGGGGAAGAAGTCCGGACTCGACAACTGGCCCCGAGCCAGGTTCAGGACCTCCATCAGCCCCCCTGGGGAGGCTTTTGGGTTTCTCTTTTGGCTTTGTTCGGCAGCATGTCCATGTGTGTTACAGATCAAATCCTGTCATTTCAAACTGGTTAAAATGTAAAATGTCCGGAATGATGACTTAAACTACAGAGGAGCAAAGTGACCATTTCATTCCCCACCTCCCCCTGTAATGTTAATCCTGCAGATGATTGGTGACTAGTCACTGTGAAGCTGTACTTGAGCTTGCAATGATAATGCTATATGTTGATGTTTTACAGGTATTAGTTCTGTAGGTATTTGATCATCAACCAAAGTATTTGACAAATGTAAATTTTGACCTGATGATGGTTCTAGATTAAAAGGCACCACATTTTTAAAACCATTGAAAAAATTAATAAAGACCCAAAAGTTCAACTTCATAGTGGTGCTAGAGGAAAAGTGAGGGGTCCACCAAAGTCAGTGGGATTCATCCTCTTGGGACCATGAATGTGAGTACAAAATTCCACAATAATCCATCAAATACTTGTTGAGATATTTCAGTCTCGACTATAGAGGTAGACTGACCAACAGGCAGTGCCCTAGACTAGAGCCATGCCGCTCCAACTGAAACTGACCTCTGCGTGGAGGGATTTTCTGCCTTCAACCTTTATTTAACCAGGTGGCTCAGATGAAAACAGATTTCTCAGGAATGATGAGACACAAAAAAAGCATAATCCTAAAACTAACAAGAATGTAGAAACAATGCTCCATTCAGAAATGTACGCGGACAAAAATGCTATCATAAACAAATAAGAGGGAAGTGTGACGGTAAACCAGCAGGGTCAGAGATGATTTGCTCTGGGTTTATTTTTATCTGCAGGTGAGTTCACAGAAAACTCTCAGTATCACAGTAAAGACACTGATGTTGTGGTCACAGAGACACAGCAGATACATTAGTTTTCTTACATTATTAGACAAAAAAACTGTTTTGATCAGTTTTGGCCAAGTTTCTTTTACTGATATCACCACTTATGCTGGACTAAATGCTACATGTGCTGCCAATGTACTGCTACAACTTCCATTACTGTTACTTAATTCTCCCTTTACTGCAGCTTATCCTGCTAGTGGTATTGCTTCTACTGTCCTGTCAAGAGTAACGACAGTATTGGTCTACTGTTCAAATGGCTTAAAACAATTTATGTTATGATCAGTAGCAAAGCAGGAAGTCAAATGAAATTCTCATATGTGAAAGATAATGCTACGTATGTTTCCATCCACCTGTTTAAAAAAAACGTGGATACGTCACAAACATTTCTTTTACACATGGCTGAGGTGGAAAAAGTTGGTGTATTGATAAAGGCAAAATACAAAAAGGTGCAATGGAAACAGACTTAGTGAAATAATTATGACGTACATGAAGCATGTGATTTAAGCAACCACTGAAGAGACCAAAAATAGTGGCAGAAAATATAACACAAACAGAAATGTCGTATTTCCATCATATTTCCGACATTGATATTGTTTGAGGTTGGACTGACACTTTGTTAATTACGTCACCTCGTTGTACCTTCTTCTTCTGCAATGGTTTAATGCTACCTGACTGGACAATTAGCACCACTTAATATTTGCATACTGGTAGTGGATGGAAACGCACATGCATGTTTAAAATGACTTGTGTATCGAGCTAAATGCTAAATTCATCAGACTAAAATGCTCAAGATGACAATGTTAACACGCTGATGTTTAGCAGGTATAATGTTTCACCAAGATCACCTTATCATTTAGCATGTTAGCATGAAAAAAATTGCTAATTATCATTAAATACAAATTACAGTTGATACAGCTGATGGGAATGTCATTAGTTTTGTAGGTATTTGGTTATAAATTAGTATAGGATGGAACATTCTGAGCTGATGAAGGGGCTAGATGAAAGTTTAATCAATCACCAAAGTGATCACAATTCATCCTGAGAGGAACATGAATGTCTATACTAAAAGTCATGGCAATCAATCCAGTGACATTCCACTCAAAACAACAAATAGAGGGTAGGAAAAATAGCCAATAGTCAATTATTTAATAACTGAAAATTAATAATTTATATGGCTGATAACATTCATTTAGCCCAAACAATATCAAGACAACCAAAGAAACATGCTGAAAGATGGTTCACCAGTGCTGGAAAACATCCACCAGCCATACTTGATAATAATTGTGACAAAAAAAACCACTTGCATTTCCATTGGGTTAAAGTGGAAAAATTCAGCTCAGACCAAGCAGGTTTAAAAATGTTCCAACAGTGCTGGAAAAAAAACCCCTTCAGATGAAAAACAGCTCTGGTCAGTGTTTATGAGGGAGACAAGGTAATTTATTGGGGTATTTGTCCTCCGTAAAAACAGACTTAGCATGTCATCCCTTAGTATAAACCTACACCACTCAAATAATGATGACTTGAAATCCCTCAGAACTAAGTCAACATATGGAAAGAGCTTCATTAAACAGTGATTTTTACTTCTCAGATTTAAAGAAAAAGCAAAGGTCTTAAATATCTCAAATCCACATAGTGATACATTCTAATGTTGCTGTAGTGCCACTTAAATCTTACTAGTGTTGGCTGCTAAAAGCACATCATCAGCAGCATTGACCTGTTGGACAGTCATGTGCCAAACTGCTGGTGGTGTGTTGGTTGACATAGGAAACAAAAGGTGCGGCTTTTAACACACATCATATGCCCAACTGTATGTTTGTGTTTTTCAGTTGCCCTGATCTTCTATAGGCTTCGATAAACATCTTCATAGGACTTTTTGACTTTACATCTATACCACAAAATTGACATCAGTGAAAAAAACTGCGTGTATGTCAGAGCTGGCAACTGCAAGATGAACACGTAGGTTGTGGAAGTGACTGCGCATTCAGCTCATAAAAATACGAATATTTGTAAACCAATGTCATTCCTGGTAGCCTGCAGGCTACGGAGACAGATGAAACCACCTCGATGAGTCAAAATGAAGAGTCACCCTGAGCTGAAAAGACGACATGCTGCAGAGGCCTCATCAACTCAGGAGGCAATCCCTCCGACTGAGGAACCAGTTCCTCTAAACTCATGACGTCATGTGTCCATGCTTGTTACAGCAGGCTGATAACATAAAGCCTGTAAATATTACACAAAGGATTAGTGTCAAGTAAGGACTTTGTGAATTAAACAGAAATCCCCAGAGCCAGAGAAAAAGCTGTATACAGACTGAACTGTTTGTGGTGTGTCGATGCTGCAAAATAAAGAAGACTGAAGGTGAAAAAAAGAAGAATATGGAGGATTTTCACAGCCGTTATTATAAATCACTGGATATCTCCAGCTAAAATACATCCAGGAGATTTAAAGGTCTTAAATGAATTTGAAATCATTTGTCTATGTTCTAAAATGATTATCCTGTTCAGTGTCATCAAAGATCTACAGCCTATCCCAGCATGCATTGGGTGAATTGCACCCAGTGATACACCCTGGACAGGTTGCTATCACAGGGCTGACACATGTCGACAAACACATTCAAGCCAACAGGAAAATTTGGAATCTTCAATCAACCTGCATGTCTTTGGACTGTGGAAACTGGAGCAAGCAATAATAATTATGATAACAACAAAATATAATTTACATAATATATAAAGATGTAACTCTTAATAACGTGAAATTTGTACGTTTATACATTTCATGTATATTGTTAACTTTTTTTTAATACTTCCACACTATAAACTACATAACAAATTGGAGTTTTACATGTAATTGAATATTTTATAGTGTGATTTAGTTACTTAAATTAACTGGGAAAGAAAGCAAATAAGTGTAAAATAAATAAAAATAATAATCTCCCAAACAGTGAACTATTCCTTATACATGTGTCCGAGAAAATTTTTTTAGTTTTTCCTTTTTGATAAAGCCTTTAGTTAGGGCTGGCTCAGGTGAGTCCTGAACCATCCCTTAGTTATGCTGTTATAGGCTTAGACTGCTGGGGGATTTCCTAGGACGCACTGAGCTTCTCTCTCCTCCTCTCCCTCTCTATCTGTACGCATTCCTATCCCACTAATACAGGCTACCAACTCCATTTCTTCCTGGTAGTCCTTGTGCTTTCTGTGTTTTTTCGCCTTCTCACTTTCTGCAGGTATTTCTGCCTCTGGAGCTGTAGATTCTGGATCTGTGATTGCCGGCCGTCTACTGCCCCCATGTTCCTGCTCCACACTCACTGCTGCAGTTGTTATTATTATTAATCTGATTTGTTGTCTCTCCTGTTCTGTCTTCCCTCTCCCCCTCTCTTCTCCCCTTTCAACCCAACTTGGTCGATGCAGATGGCCGCCCACCCAGAGCCTGGTTCTGCTCGAGGTTTCTACCTGTTAAAAGGGAGTTTTTCTTCGCCACTGTCGCCAAGTGCTGCTCATGGTGGGAACTGTTGGGTCTCTGTAAATAATATTTTAAAGAGTATGGTCCAGACCTACTCTAACTTTTGTTATGATTTGGCGCTATACAAATAAAAATTGACTTGACTTGACTAGTTTGTTATGTTGATCTGAGCAATAGTGAAGATTTCCCCAAACATCCATCAAAGTGCACTACGCGTCGTTTCCCCTCCACGCCATAAAGAATAATAAGGAAGAGGCGTTTAAAGCGCTGCATTATAAAAATGGCACATTTATTGCTACAGAACGGTCATGAACATGAACCTCATTGAATCACTACAAGATGAGAACCAACAGGCAACGAACGGCCAACTGTTGGGCTGGTACGAGGAAGAATAAAACCCTCAGCACAGAAATCAAAAAGAACCTGTTCCCCAACATCTCCACCGATCTGCAATAAAAACGTGTAATAATAACAACATCAACAGTAACAGCAACCATAAGGACAATAATAATTATATAACATGAAAAACAAAGTAAAAGAATATACATTAACCAGAAATAATTAAGAAAATGTGAGTGTAGAAAAGAACGTGTGCACCAAAAAATTGAATGAAATAAAGATTTGAGGCACTCAGCCACACACTGGGAAAAAAGTGTAACTGCTGTGTTTTTTCATTTACATTTTTTGGGATATTTTTGTATCATCATCTGTTGCTGGCTGGGCTTGGACGTGGACTGTGGCCTCTAACCGTGACCCATCACGCAAGAAACCTCAGTAACCAATGGTTCAAATAAAACATTTTAAAATATACTAAAGTAATAAAATTCTTTTTATCATTCATATTTGAACATTTCCAGAAAATTACAAAGTGTAATATTTTTGTGTAGTTATTCTGTTTTCATACAGTAGTCTGACTTTAATTTTTTCTGTACTTATTCTTTTCATCAGTATTAATGGTATAAAAAGAATGCAAAAAATAAGCCAATATATTTTAATTTATGATGATTGAACTCCAATTCTGTGTCTATAATAGGGTGCACTAAGTCTACTCCATAGCAAAAGAGCAATAGACAAAGGAAGCTTTAACAAAAAGCCCAGGCACTGATAACAGGGTAATTCCGCTTCATGTATTTCTTTTTTTCTCTATTCCATCTCTTAACTGAATTGCATCACAAGGAACAAGAAAAAAGAAAAAAGGCCACAGTTCATATATTTTCACCTTCACATAATGATCATAATACTGTAAAATGAAGCATGTATTTGAGAGTGGCAAATAATACTTACAGAGAGAACATGATGAACTGAATAAGCAGATGAGTCAACATCATCTCAGTCAACTGTTTATTTGTGCTTGTTGTTCATACTGTTGTTGGAAACTACAGAGTCCAGTGTAATGTATGCAATTGTCTTTAATATTTCAATGAATTGCTCCCTGGTCTTACTTATTTTTGCTTAAATTTCTCTTTTGCTTAATTGCTACATCGTATCCTGGTTCCTGACCTCTGAATCATGGCCTACGTCTGATTTGTTCACAGATTCAAAGGGGTCTGTTGTTCTCACTGATGGCTGTTTTAGCTTGTTGGAGAAACAATCAACCAATCAGAGCTTTGTGGGAGCGGGATGCTATCCTCTTGTGATGACAGAAAAAAGCGCCACGGTAACGGCGACAAGCATGGATGATGGATGCAGGTTGTGGTGATTGATTTACAGAAATTGCAACTTTTAAATCCACATATTCCACCGAGTTGGATGTAATAAAATTCAGAGCTTTTCAAAGAAACACAAATAAACACTTTCCTACATGTTCCTAGTGATTTGTTTGTGTTTTTGAAAATCAGTATTAACTCCAAGTCTGGTTTGCACTGGTTTTTGAAAAGACTGAAGAGCTGTAGAAGTAGAAATGTTAAAAGACATTGTTTTTAGCAGGAGAAGCGTTGGAGCTATATTTGTTGACCACTGGGTGCAGTGACTGTGCATCTTAAAAGTCCAGTTCTTATTAGTGGTGGTGCCAAGTTTGAGCTCGGCCCTACCTTTACCGATGTCTGACTAGCTGGTTAGCTGGAAGATACAACATGTAAATCAGAGAGCTTTAGAGTTGTTAAAATGTGTATTTTTACTCTTTTGTTGGAGTTAGGCTAGCAGTTCCCCCCTGCTTGCGGCCTTTGTGCTAAGCTAGGCTAAACACATCCTGGGCTGATCTTTGTATTGGTCACACAGAGATGAGGCTGATATCCATCTTCTACGCTGACTCTGGATGAAAACGCGTGGTAGGAATAACCATCTGAAAAACCATGGCAACATTTCACCAATGAATTTACTGAAATGTAAAATGTAAAATTTACATTTACCGTGTCTGTACTAAACACTACTGTCACATGATGCAATACATTTGAACTTCAAATATTACTTGATTTTGATTGAGTTAATTAGGACCCTAAAATAAATATCTAAAAAATTTAAAAATAAAAAATCCTTTGACTGTAAGTTTTATCTTATTTCATTACATGGTCACAGTTCACAGACCCCTTTGGGATTTTAAATCACCTGTGAACTTCAATTTATTTACCAAACTAAAATACTGGTGTGGTTTAATAAGCTAAGGTCCCGAAAAAAAAGTAAGGTTAGTTTTCAAAAAGTAACATACAGTATATGCTTCAGTATTAATCATTTGAACGGATTCATGAATATGAAACTGGCAAAATATTCAATGCCTCAAGAATACTGGAGGAGATTAAAAGTATTGTCAGGAGTTTTGAATTGTGGCAGTGGACATTTGTTTGATTTAATCTTTGTTATATATTTATTTTGTAATTTTAGTACTTTCTGCAAAAGTGTGTTGACATCCATACTGCTCATTTGTATAAAATGTTTAAAATGTTTTGTTATTGTTTGTGCAGAAAAATACAAATTAAATTTAGTATTATATAAATGTACCAAATTTCAGATTTGTCTGTGCTACTAATGTTGGTTAGTGCTCATGTCTGGTGTATAACCGAATGTATTTTTCTCACTTAAATAGGGTTAGTTGTCATGAGAGAAAAGAGAAATATGCTTCCTGTTTCTAGGAAAACTGCTGGGAAAACAAAGGACAGGAGTGGCCGTTTTGAATTCAACTCATTATTGCAGTAAAACTGGTACAGAGTAACAGATTACAAAGCTCATGGCACAGTCACTGAAAAAGAGAAATGAGGTGTGTATGTACAACAAGGAGGGAAAATAAAAAGAAAAAAGTTAACATTTTGGCTAATAGAAACATCAGGGGTAACATAAAAATGAAGATACTGTAATTCGGGAGATGACTTGATTATATAACAAAGAGAAAATATGAAATGAAGCATTGCAAAAAAAAAAAAAACATTACTTAAAAAATACATTTAGCACTTACACAGACAGATTCAATCCTAGTGTTTAACCTAGGTCCGATTCAAAGCAGCTTTTCCTTTTGATAAAAAGCTAAATTTTAATGGCAAACACTAAAAACAAATGACTGAAACTGCCTTTTGCAAATGATCTGATATCTTTTTGGGGAAATAGCTGATAAGATTGTTTGCTGACGACTTGCTTTTTTATATTAGCAACACTCCAATCTTTTACAAAATTGTCATATATTAATCTTGAATCAGGTGCTGAGGGTCTTTCATTTAATCAACATTTACAACCCATCTCGAACTAAGTAAATGCACAAGAGTCAGAGCTTGCCCCAAACCACCATGAGGAACCAAAGTGAATTTAATATGTGAACTGTCTTTGGGTGCTTCAGTTTTTGTCATATGATAAAACATAAAATCATTGATTATACTACTCATTAAAAAATTCTGATATGGTGTTGTCACAAGACAAATCTTATGTTATAACAAATCCGTATAATAGCAAAAATTTGGAACTATCAAAATAAATTTTGTGCGATTTTTATGCAGTTTTGCATTTGCACTTTCCCTAATAGCATTTCACAGAACAGGCATTGGTGTTTTTTGTTGTTGTTGTTGTTGTTGTTGTTTTTAGTTTTACCAGGTCATTTTTTCTTCAAATCTCAAAATCAAAATAAATTCTTCACATGGCGGTAAAAAAAAGGAGCTCCTGCCGGCTCTGACGCAAGTGATTCTTGGTGCAAGCAAGGACAATAATTTGACTTACACTTCAGATGGTCGGCAACCAACCACATACAGTACGGAGCACCACTGACCAAAACTAATAATTGGCACCTGGCTACTGTAACCGGACGAATACAACCTCACTAAAAATCAAAACAAGTTCATCATCATCACCTCTCACTGGCAAGTCCTCACCCCACAGAAACTGTTTTATGACTATTTACACATTTCTCTGCAAAAAATACAATTAAAATTGGTAATGTCATGAGCCATGGAGAATTAAACAAATATCATATATCTTTTATGATTTCTGATTCCTCCCGCGAACCCTCAACAATGTTCCCCACAGATAATAAACATAATGCTGAAAAATAAAAAACAAATGATTCGGAACTTTTGACCTCACTACATTTTCAATGTGACACATTTTTTCAACACACACTGAATTTTACTTTTTCATCTTTTAACAAAAAAACCGATACAACAAATTTCTAAAACACAAAATAACAACAATCTACATGTAAAAATATAACTTTTACATACACAATTTCAAAATAATGGTTACGTTTGCCATTTTGTTGCATACAATTTACAAACGTCTGTGTGTTGTTGCCTTGGATAGATAGCAGTGAATGGAGCTGATGGAACTCCGGTCCCATTTTGTCCTGCGCAGGGTGCCGTACTAGTCAGAGGGTGTTGTCATGGCAACAACAGAGAACACAACAAAGTCAGTTGAAAATTTATAACACTGAGGGGCCTCGCCAACTTCTGCCAGTTCAGTCTTTGAGAAAATAATTCCTCCCCAAGCAAACACTCCTGCAACGGAAAATAAAAATAAAAGAAAATGGCACCCTCCTTATATATCGTATATATTTTTTTGTACATTTATATATAGATTGATTTATTCAAATAGATTCTTTTCCAGTTTCCGTGCCTTCCTGTTGATTGGGTAGGATTTTTAACCGCGTCAAAATGACCACCGACAGAGAACAATGCTGTCAGATAGCGAATTGTGTTTTTTTGTTTTCGTTTTTTGTTTTGTTTTTTTACATTTTTCTATAATAGACATGTAAACCAGAACAGACAAAGAAAAAGTAATAAGAGAAAAGATTCTTCTTAAAAAAGAGAGAGAGAGAGAGAAAAAAAGAAAATCTGTTTTACAACATACGACCACACACTTTGTACTGAAGACTACATTGGCTTACGGACAAGCCGATCAAATATTGATAAAAAGCTGATAAGCTATATTACAAGAAGAGACGCGTTTTTCACCATGGAAACAGGGCTGGGGCTTGGAACAGGAAGGGTTGGTTATTGAGGACTTAGGGGGACGGAAAGGACTGGGACGGGGGCTCGTCTTGCTAAATCAAGCGTCTGTCTCACTGGCATCGAAGCCAGAACACGGTGTCTACTTACATATAAGCGTACAGTACATTAAATACAGTTTAGTTTTTTATCCAAAAAATACTTTTTTTTCCTTTTTAGCTTTTTTTAAATTCCCAGGTCTGGTAAAAAACCTGACTGCATAGAACCTAACGACTAAGAACAGGTTTCCCTAAGCTTGCATCCTATTAAAAGACCAGGTAAATGTCCTCCTCTGGCAACTTGAATGATATGAACTCTAAAAAGGCACATTGGTAGAATTGTGAATGTTCAAATTGCATCTGTGGGAACGCTTAGGTGGGGCAAGAGGCTGGGGAGAGGGGCTAGGGCTCTGGTTTAGGGCTCATAAGGCTAGGGTCAGCAGATAAAACAGCACTGGGACCGGGGATTAAACATAGGCCTGGACTGAGGAGGATTTAAACTGGGGAGAGGGTGTAAGGGGACTTTCAGATTGACACAAAAAAACAATGGACGTTCTTGCAGATATCCAATGACCTTCGTCTGTTGCCGGAGAGAAGATTCACAGCAATGCAATAAACCTTAAATTTTCGGCACAACTGATCTGTCCGGTCCTGATTTATTTACCCCTGTTCTCACCTGGTCATGGTCACGACTTTTGTCACTACCAGTCCCGCCCTGTCCTGATTTTTATTTCTTTCTTAGTCGTGTATCACTCCCAAGTCAAAGTGGTCTTCTACTGAACTTCTACCCAAGAAACATGGGTAAGTCTAATTACAGGAGGCAGCACTTTGAAATTCTGTAAATGATATACTGTATCAGTGGTTAGGCTTCTGGATTGGACCTTTCAATTAATTCAAATATGCCTATTTTTATGTTTGTTTTCTGGAATCGTACCACATTCATGACAAATGACACACAAGAACACACTGGTGTTATTCTGGGGGCCAACACTGACCCAAAGCATCTGAGTTCCACTAACTGTACCTGATGCTAAGGCTAAATCCGCCAAAGTCTGAAACTAAATCAGATTTGAGTCTGCAAAAACATTGCACCAGAAAAGTAGAGCTTGTACAAACTTTTGCCAGACATCACTGCAGTTAATGGTCCCCAAAGACAGACACAACACAAACTCGTGTTATTTTGCCAGACAGCAAATGTCAATCAGAAAGTCGCCCAAGGTTGGTACTCTGGGCAGGGAAGTCTGACGTTGGGTTGGAGGTTTCAGATTATGATCAGCCAGAGACACTAAACCAGGAAATGAGGGAATCTAATGATCCAACACAGGAATGCTTTGAATACTGCTGCTTGGCCCCTTGAAAAAAATGATACACCCATCACCCTGATGATTGTTCCCTTGCTTCCCCTGCAGCGTCATCATCATTTAGACCTCTGAATTATCTGTTTTTTCCTTCTTTACCTCCATCTCCAGCTCCTCAGGATGCTGACCCACTTCAATACGGCATCTCTCCCTACCCTCCCGTGACTCCCAAAACTCTCATTGTTCAGGCCTTCGGGAGCACTCGATTCAAGTAGAGTGATCGTGATTCTGGGAATGTGCTAAACGTGGAATAGAATTCACATCAGTGCTCAGTCCAGCCCTCTCCCCTCTAATCCAGCCATCCATCTATCTATCTATCATTTTAATCATCTGTCCATCCGCTTAACCGTCCGCCAAGTAATCGTTTGATTTCAGAAATGGCCTGGATTTCAAACTCTGCCTGCTGTGTCCATGCTGACGAACCTCTGACAAAGGATCTTTGCTAGAACGCTTTCTTTCTGTTGTCAGCGATCTCAAATGAAGATGTCAAGAAAAGTCTCTCCTTCCTGCCAAATTTAGAAGCACACTTTTTCATTACAGGATGATTCTTCCTTCCTGTCTTTCTTCATCAATAATTTAAACACCCCAGTCCCTGGGGAGTCACTCACTGATTGATTGATTAACTTAATTCATTGATTGATTCTCTAGGTATTCTCTTCAGTAGATACACACGGGCCGTTTGGGTACAACTGTTCAGGCTTTTGTATCCGTGAAAAAAAGTTAGCAATTTGTATGATTTTTAACAAAGACGACGTGGGTATTAGCACTAATAAAAATACATAAACATGATCAGATTCTTTTTTACACTGTCAATCTATTGAAGGAATGCATTGGAAGGGGAAGAACGCGTTGCCCCCATTTTACTTGTTTAGCCTTGTTTCTTTCTAGGCATCTATGATAGTCAAAAAGCATTTGCAAACTAAATTTTTCCTTGGATCACTCGCCATATTAAGCACCTCCGAAAAGCAATAGGGTTTCTTTTTCATTTTAGTCTATACTTTAATCTGTGAAAATGTGTGGTTTGTAAGGGGATGTATGAGTGGGCAGCTTGCTTCAGTAATACTTCCTGGAACTTTCCTGTTCTTTTTTTAGGTTTTGTTTTGTTTGCTTTGCTTCTCCATGTGTATCTATCTGACTGGTTTGCATCCAAGAGGAGATCAGGCACAGCTTCATCCACAGTGTGGCGTTAGATTGCCATTCAGTCAGAGATGCGCTGAAGCTGCATTTCGACAGCTGCGCAATGTTATTTTATAAAAGAAAAAGAAAAAAAAATCTCTTTAAACACTTTGTGATATGTTTTACTCCGTTCTGAACAACCCACCCCAACCCATACCCTCTTCACTGCCTGCGTCCAGTTGCACTGTTTTAACAAGTTTTTTGTCATTTTTTCCTTTCCTCATATATATATATACTATATATAGAACCCTTTTGTTCTTTAAAACTGGGAATGCTGATAAAACAAGTAGTACAAGAAGAAGAATTTCTTGGATGATGTGATTCCAAAGACTTTTGTCCATTGCTGTCAGTTTGTGTCAAAAGCTCCCACAAACCGCCACTTTGTAGCAGCCATGTTACAGCGGCCGCTTTAACGTCTCCACAAAGTAGCATCCAGTTCACTTCAGCTGGAGATGCAAAGTGACGAAAGCGGCTAATGTGACTCTGCAGTTCGTGTTCTTGACAGAAGAAGGAGACGAGGGTGAAGAGGAGGATCAGACACGACAGACGAGAGGGGAGAAAGAGGCTGATCTGATTGGTCAGGCCGAAGTTCCAGAGGATTTGATTGGTCAGGCTGAAGCAACAACAGGTTTGATCGATTGCCGGGTTGTCATGGGAACGCCGTCAGAGGAAGTGGTCACTCATCATCTTGATGAACTCTGGCACCTTGGACCTGGAGGGACAGTGAGAAAAAAATTAAAGGAATTTAAACATCCCATTGCACACACAAACACCAAAAAAGAAAAAAATGTGTTTACTTGAATGGCAAAGCCCTAATAGTGGCCCCTAGTGGTAGCAGAAGTTATTTCACCGGACAACAAAGGGATGAAATATGAAATTTGTCCTGTCATAAGGAAAAGCTCATGGAGGGTCAGAAATAGAAAGGGTTCATGTTCTGGGGAGCACGAATGTGCTCAATAAAATCCATGGCAACACAGGCTTAATTTAATCAGAAAATTTGTCCCAAATGTGACGCCAGAGGAAAGGTGCAGACTAACCAGACCATTAGCATTCATCCTCTGGCAACCATGAATGTTCACAGCGAATTCCCAACATTCTGGCCAGTGATATATAACATAATGAATGTAGATGCTACCTTACTTCACTATATATATATAATGCTACATCACTGCTGGGGGTGGTCACAATTAAAGACCACGCACCAGCTGTGACCCTTGAGTGTGGTCAGAGCTGCGGGGTTACTCTTCATAGAAAAGGACATTTTTAGGAAAATAGGCTTTAAAAAAAAAAACAGATATAACTGTTGTGCATGTAGCTTTACTAACTTTCACTGAAAAATGTGTATATATCTATATATTTGTGTGTGTGTGTATATATATATATATATATATATAATAACAGCTCATACAACTCTGTTTTATTCACAACAAGGACGCTTCTTTGCAGCACTAGTAATGAACCCATAACTTTGTGGTGTTTTTGGTCCTTTTCCTTTGCACTGAAAGTTGACAGGGTCATTACTGTGTTGGGCCACTCTCATGTCCTGAAATTTACACAAACCTCCAGTGTATAACTAAGAAAGAAATGGCATTACTTCATTTCTTTCACTGTAAAGCTTTTACAGATAAGAAACTCTAGAGTGGTTTTGTCCCTCCTGCTCCTTATCAAGGACCATTGGTACCTCAAGACTACAGAATGTCAGAAAATACACATTTAACCTGCACCATGATTCGAACCATGCAAACACAAATACAACTGTAACGTTTGAAGAAATAAAAAAGTTGCAGTTCAACAAACAGAAACAATACATATATTCAGTAAAAAGCAGTGACAAACACACACAGTCACACATTAAAATCACACTTACTGCCAATCTGTTGTTAAAATGTACCCGGACCAGACAGAAACTCAAGTTCTGGCCTTTGTTTTTAGCCAACTGAAATATCATCAGCTCTGCCAGACATTAATTGTCAGGGACGCCTAAAAATTCATTCAAATAATGGAATAAATTTCATGGCATTTGGTCTACATGTTGTCTGTGTAAGCCTTAACCTTTTTTTCCTGCATTAGACTGACAGTAGAAATGACTTTTCAACTCAAAGAATAAAATGTAAATAAGCACCCTTTATTCTCTATTACAAAAGACTAACATAAATCTCCCCATTGCCCTTATGCAATTAGTCATCATTCTTTGACTTCCCAAACTGTACTCCAAATATTACAGAATCTTTCATAAAAATTATAAAATCAAATCTGAGTTCTCACTTTTTGGATGCAATAGTTAAATATGCGCAAATCTGCTTTTTATATATATTGTTTGTTAACCTTTATTTATCTAGGGAACTACCTCTAAACCCTGAAACAGTTCAAAACATTCCCATCTGTTTAAATGAATTAGTCGTTTTTACACTTTTGTGCTTTTATTTTGAAAGTTGGACACCAAACAGGTTGTCTTGTTTTCTTTACCAATATTTTCTTGGCACAGCTTAGTGCGCTTCTCCCTGATAAAACCGATCAAGTTATAGTTTTGTTTGGTGATATAAACTGAATGGGATATCAGATTGTATCTTTCAAGTCATATTTTTGTTTTGGTTGCTATAATTCTATTCTACAGTAACAAGAGGCTAAAAAATACACAGACACCATATAAATTATATAAATACCCATGACAGACAACTGATGCACAAATGACAATTTGTCTGTCTTTCAAGAGAACTTTTGACCCTGTAAACAGGAATGTCCTTTTCTAATTTACAGATTGGAAGCCGAAATGTAGAAATTTAATAATTTATATATATGTATGTTTAGTTTGCCATGGATTTTCATATTTTATGGCAAATGATAGGATTAGGAAAATGATTGCTTGAAGTTTCTGGACTGGTTTCTGATTTTTTGGTTTGAGTTAAAGGTACAACAGCAGATTAGTTTCTAAGTGAAATCTTCTGACCATTCAGGGGGGGAGGAGATGTTGCTGCGTTTTACATTTGTCCCAGGGGGTTTGACCCGTCGCCCATGGCGGCGGCGGCGACGTGGTGCGCGGCGGCCAATGAGAGGGGAGCCCCATCCGATGACACGGTGACCTTCTCCTCCTCGCGGCGCTTCAGACAGGCCGCCTTGGGGTTCAGGTTTCGCTCTGGAAAGAGTTAGAGAGAGAGGAGAGATTTATATTATTATGGGGGTTTGGTGTGTCTTTTTTTTTTCTTTCTGTGAGGTATTTCTTTGCGTTGGATCAGTGTTGAGACTGAGGTCAAGAAGCCAAAAACTTCAGGTTGTTGAACACGATCAACAGGTGCCATTGCTGCCCTCTCCTGGAGCTCCTGGAGCACTACATGTGCTGGAAATCTTTTTAACCTCTAAAGGAACATTTTTTTTATGCTTTACCACTATACTGACCCAGCTATTCAAACCCAAGAATCCATGTTTTATATGGCTGCACCATTCAATCAAAAAGAAAATATTCTACATATATTTGCATCATTTAAACACATCCACCCCTCAATTTAGCCTGACATATTTGGTAACTTTGGAAACTTCAAAGCCTCCATTAGAATCTGAAATACAGTTCTGTGCGTTTGACCAAAGCTTAGCTGCACAGCATGACTTTGTAAAGACAAAGTCACCTGTGCCTCAGAGGATAAAGTGTAAATTATTGCTAAAACGCCAGAATGCTGATGGGAGTGGGGGAATGTTACCTTGAATGTGATGGCATCTGGTTGAATCCTCAGCCTTGACTATACATCGTTTGACTCTATCTGTGTGAACCACCAGGCTGCCATTGAACTATATTTCCTCATTATCAAACAAATCTCATGGAAAGAACAAAACCGTCAATCTGTGGTTTATACTTTCAGTTAACTGAGGTCAAAGGTCAGGTGCCTTTATATGAAACTGACCTCGGACTTGTTGTTCCAGACTGAGGATGACAGCCACGGCCTGGTGCAGGATCAGTAACTTGGTCTGAGGTTTGTCGCTCTTAAGGTGCAGCTGAACCATCCTTCCCAGCTCCTTGAATGCCTCGTTGATGTCGCGGACGCGCAGACGCTCCCGCGCGTTGTTGGCCATCCTCCGTTCCCTCTCTCTCTCCATCTTCTGCTCTGGAGACAAGTCCTCATCGTCGTTGTTGCTACGGTGACCAATGGCGAGCACGAGGGAGAGCCGGGAGGAAGGGGAAGCAGGGGATGAGGGTAGGAGAGAGGGGGTGGGGGGGGGGATTTGAGGATGAGAGCTCAGTCTATATTTCTGTGTGTGGATTTGAATACAAACCTGCAGTGGGTGCTGTGTGTCGTTGACATTTACAAGATGATTCATTGGGCGACAAAATAACAAGGAACAGGACTTGGGAACAGACATCATGTTGCATCCGAGTCTGCAACAGTGGCAACTGCTTGTTCACATGGTGACCACAGATTTTTGACTGAAATATACAGTGATAAACTTGGGGGATCCGCTCTAGGATAAACTGGCGCATCAAGAATCTGAAAGCACTAATAATAACTGCAGAGTTTGAAAATGGATGTTTCATGAACTGAAGCTTTATGTATTTTTTAAGAACTTTTAGAAACAATTCATAAGCCCAATTTGGACTGGTTTTATTTCTCTAGAGGTGGGGTGATTTAACTTGCACTGGTCAGTGATTTTAATCCCATCCAGAGCGTACATTTTTCACCCGCCCCTCTGGTAAAAAAATAATTACAACAGCAATTACCAGCTGTTTTCCTGTGTATTTAGCATTGCACTAACACTGTTGGACTCACAATGGACAGCTTAAACTAGTGATTTTGCCTTTTTTTATTCTGCGCATTCTTCTTCCTTGTCCAAACCAGGTGCCCACATTACCCACGATGCAACTCCTTAACAATGGATCACATGATGATACGTTCCCAAACCCTGTGGCACAGGATGGGCAACATTTTTTATCTGTTTCTTATCTGCATCACCAAAACCATTTGCATCATCATGAACATCATCATCATCATCATCATCATCATCATCATCTCCATAATGACCGCCACCATCATGTACAATTTCTGGGTTTGGGATCCAAATGTTTCTGATTTTAGTCGTCCTCCAGGTGAAGAATTTCACTGGAGGGTTGAAGGCTGCTCGGCTGCATCCAGGACGGGAAATCAACACTGTGACTGAAGCCAACACTTGTGATGTTTCTATTACTTCAACTTTTGCTTGCGTAAGTGTTTATATGAGTGGGTTTCATACCTTTTGTTCCTTTGAAACACGTTAAAAACCCTTTTTTGAAGGCCTGTAGAATATTCACTTTCAGTGTTTCTGTTGGCGCTGATTTCCCAGCCCTGAACGTGAGGCGGCACTTCTTTGAGAATATTGACCATGGGCTCTACTCTCTTGTGTGAGAAACAGTTAAAACCAGGCCCAAGACCATGGAGAGACTGACGGGATCAACCGGGACCTGCCATGTCCACCAGGAACCTCTCTTTGTCTTTGCAGTGCTTTCCTGTGACCATCTACCAAAAGAGGGGAACCTGGTGGACACAGACGTTTCGTGTAGGAGAAGTCTCTGTATTACCGGACGTATTTAGCTGCTTCTCATCACACTTGGTCACTTCATCAAAGTCCAGAGGCTGGTTCCCAAAACACTCACAGCTTTAAGTCCTTCCTTGTGTCCTTTCTCTCCCAAAACTACAAAATTCTGGTTGAGTAGTTTGGTTTGTAAAAAATGCAATTTCAGTAAAATATTGGACAGTTTCTGTCTCTCGGAGAGGTTTGATTGTCAACGACATTTTGAACAAGGAAAGCCTCAGAGTAGGTGGTGGGTGTTTTGGGAAAGCTTGTGTCCCAGCCCAGCTGAGGGGTTTGATGGAAGCGAACGTCTGAGCGGTAGGCGGGTTACCTAGATCTTGACCTCTCTATTCCTTTGAGGTCCTTGCTGTCGGCGTCCTCCTTCTTGGAGTCCAGGGGCTTCGTGTCCAGATTCTCATCCCCCTCGTCCTCAGACTTTATGTCCGAGCTGACCGAGGAGGTGCTCTGGCCCTGAAGCCCCGCGGACAGGGCTGCGGGGGGGAGGATGGGGGGTGGGGGAGAGAGAGGAGAAGAGGGGTCAGGAGGTGCTATAGATAAATACAACATTTGAACCACTTGTTATCATGTGAGCAAAGTTTTGCACTTAAACCATGTGATGACTAAGCCAGCTCAATTGGCTGATAGAAAACTTGGCAACATTATGTTGCATTCACGCCATATCTTATGAACCGTTATTATCAGCATCCGGTTGGAAAAACCAGTTTACGTCAGCTTTTTAGTTGTAATTCCAAGTTGGACACACAGTATAAATTCTGACAACAGCCTCTCCCTCTCGGCCCAAGAACTGCAAAAGTGTCAACAAAATGGTGGCAAAATAATGGCAAAGCCTCCATCAGTATAAGTGTTTTTATCTGTGTTGCTTGGTAATCAACCTCTAGAAAACATAAAACATAAAACAGATCATTTAGGCTAGAAAATGGCCATCCTGGAGTAATGACAGAACATTCCAACAGTCCGACTATGTAAGGGTTCCCCGTTCTTCCCATTCTGCCGGTACGATGTGAATGCAGCATCAGGCCGGTCTGAACACAACTACTTCTTCAGTCGACCTCCAAGATGGCGGCATGGGAGGGGTTGTGATGCAGGCGTAAAGCCTCTGTGGCCTCTATCTGCCTCTCTCCTCGGCTGAACAGTGCACTCTTTATTTGACGTCTGTATGGATCCGTCACTGGGACGCTGCCAACTTCTCAGTCAACACAAAACACTCTGCTCTGTTCCCACACACACACAGACACACACACACACACACACAGACACAGACACAGACACACACACACACAAACGACCAACTGTCGGCCATTTTGAATCCCCGTGTGCCTGACTGGAGGCATTTTGTGTGCAGCTTGGAGTGACGGCTTGCATTTGGTTTGTGTGTGTGTGTGTGTGTGTGTGTGCGCGTGCCTCTCTTTCCGTACAATCACTGTGTGTTTGTGCATAAATAGCTGCATTTAAAAAGGCTTAAAACTGTGAAAAGTGACTTTGTGTTTCTGAATGTCTGATTGAACCCAGACAGACACAAGCTGACACGGGAGGAGACTGAACACAAAATCTGCGGAAGAAAAAGGTTTACTAAGGGTCTTAGTCTGAATCTGAGTCTGAGTCTTAATTTCTCTGGTATAATTTAGTTTAAGACTGTTTTTTTTTTTTCAGTTTTACGTGCATGTTACGTTTCAGTTTGAATCAATGCAATGCTATACTTTGTCCACGTTACTTCCTGACTTTTTCCACAGCTGTGCCCAGTGCCAGACTGCATATTAACTCCAAGCAGATTTTAAGTCTGAAGTGTGGAAAAGGAACAAAATTAAGTAAACCCAAAGATCTCAGCATGCAGACTAAATCAGCTTGTTTTGCTGTTAATGAACTACTGCCCAGCAATGCAGTGCACAAAGGCAATCAATGTATCATGGTATTATTGCTATTTATTTCTCATTTTGCAACACAGGGTTGCACGACGAAATGCAAGTTGTAACCGCTTCACTTTACACACACATAGAACACATATACAGATAATTACATTTTGATTAGAAAATATGAAATCAAAAATAAAATAATATATACAGTTATTTATAACTGCTCAAATCTGCAAACCATTAAAGGTGCTGAAAACCTATTTTCTAAATCAGCTTCTTAATATGAGCAATGTAGTGTTACATGGACACACAGTTTTCTGCCAAAGTTAGAACAGTTTTGCAATATTTTCTATATTGTATTCTCCTATAACACACCGTGAAGAGCTTAGCCCTCGTTATTGTTCTTTTTGTCTGGTTTTCTCTATTTTTAGTTGTACAAAACACAAAATTAATTTGGGAAAAAAACATTTAGCTTCTTCTCTGTTAGGTTTAATTTGGCTTTCCAAAGTTGCAGTTTGTGTTGGCACACATATAGCAACATTTCCTGTTAGTACCAAAGGTTTGACCATACACTGATTTCTAGTTCACCAGCTAAAAAGAATATTATACTGTGACAAGTCAGCCCAGCTTCCAAGGGATTACGTTCACATCGATGATTCCACACCTCGTGATTTATGTTCAGTTGCCAACATTCAGTGCTTTGTACAATTTTGGGTGAACTGATCCTTTAAATCATGTCTGTAATATATACATTCGCTGATCAGTGTATCCAGGCTAATTTAAAAAAAGCACCCAACCCAACAGTTTGAAAGTGGAGTAAAAGAGTTTAAAGTAAATAAATGTAATATAAATATAAACATAATAAACTATCAATATAAGTCTTCACTGTTCATAATTATTTTGAAATTGAGAGAGGAAACCACACCTCTGCTACTGCCAAAAACATTTTAATACCCTTTATTTACAGCCTCTACACACCCTCAACTGTATGTGTGTGTGTTTTCTGTGTGTGTGAGTGTGTGTGTGTGTGAGTGAGGAACAACTTCTTCTTCTTCTGCTTGAGTGTGTGTGTTTCTCTCTCTCTCACCTCATTACACACTTGGCTCGGGCCGCCGCTGGCTGAACTTTGCTGCCAGCAGACTCATTTTCAGCCTTTAAAAACCAGCTCAGGGCTAATTTGTCCACAGTGCGCTCATATACACTTTCCCTCCTCCATATTCATATTGCACATACTGTATTTATTTAGCCCCCTCGTTAGGCTTTTTACCGCTCGGGCGGTGCAGTCGAGGCTTGCCAGCTGAGATCTGACTCCACGCCCCGATTCCACTAAAGTCTTCCTCAACTTTCTGCTCCTCATTCTGAGACAGTTTCCTCTTCCTCACCTGCTTTTTTTTATATTTTTGTTTCCTTTTTGTTCCTTCTATTCTGTTTCATCTTCTTTGTATCTCATTTTTTTCCCTTTATCTTGTTTTCATCTGCAATCCTTTTCCTTCCACTTCCATCTCTTTCTTTCTATGTTGTCTTTTTCTTTCTCATCTTCTTCACTATTGCCTTTCCTACTCATCTTCTTCTTTGCTCTTTTGGATCTTTTCCTTCTTCTTTCTCTTCCCTCTTAATAAATCTATCTTCAGTCATCTGTCATCTCTGATTTCTTGCTCCTCATTTTCAGCTTTTTCCTTGTGTTCTTCTTTTGTTCTTCATACTTCTTCTTTCTCATCTTTACAGAATATCATCACTTTCTTCATCTTTATCATCTTCTTTTACTTTTTCGTTGTTTCAATTCCTTTTTTCATTTCAGGACTTCTTCCTCTTAATATTCTGTAAATTTCACTTTTACTTTTTTCTCCCTTTTGTGTCCCTCTTTATCTCCTATTTTGTTTCCCCTTCATTATTATTATTATTATTATTATTGTTATTATTATTATTATTATTATTATTGTTATGTGGGGTTACAAACATTCATTTGGTGTGTTTGTGTGTGTGTGTGCAGAAGTGCATGATGGGATACCAGTGGGATGTCTGTGCCTATATAGAAACACACATGACGTCATCCCGCATGAACAACAACAACAACAACAACAGATGCTGCTGCAGTTTGTCCGTCACTGACTGTGTGTTTCTTTCTCTGGCAACTCTCCTGGACCTGAAGAGATTTAAGTACAGCAGAATGATGTGAAACCATTAAACAGAAAATGTCTAGACGGGGACACAAGTCTTACCGCGGTACGGGTCGGGCTGGTTGAGGTCCGGCGAGGTGGCCGACTGAACTGGCAGCTGGGGCCCCGGCACCTGACCCGCCATCGAGTGTCCGCTGCGCAGACCGCCCACGCCGCTGCCGTCTTCTCTGTGTGAGCCCACCTGGAAAACAGAGAGAAGGATTTCTATTTGAACAAACAGCTGCTCTGATTCTGTCTGCACAAACACAACAGTGGCTTCAATTCGATCTTCTGACGTCCAGATGTGGTCTGAACCTGTTTCAGTCTGCACTGATGGTCTCAGGCTGCTTCGGTTTCCAAAGTCTCTGAACTCCTTTGGACTTTTATTAGATTGGGTTTAATTTTATTATTGTAACATTTCTTATAGTTTCTTCTTTTAAATCAAAGCTCAGGAAAAATGTTGAGTGCTTTGTCATTTAGCCTGTTATGATTGTATTTTCTGTGTTGGCATTGTTAAAATAAATACACAAACAAGAAAATATGGTTCAGGTTGTATGTTTTTGCTTCGCAAATACATTTGACTTGACTTTTATACTACCATCTGCAGTTGAATGTTGTTTATTAATTATTGTATTAATCCCATTGAGTCCCATAATTGCTAAAATGATTAACTATGTATTTATGTATCTTGATTTTAAAAGCCATCCTGTTTATCTGTTTGTTTTGTGAAAATCATTAACTGACTGGTATGATTTGATTGTATTATTTCTTATTCTTTGTATTTTTTTCCAGATCTTATTCTTGCTTATTGGCCCTATAGACTATTACGTGCCTAGAACCAAGTACAAGTAATTTATTTTGTATATTTGAATGTGAGAGCACCAGAGGGGAGTCACATCACAAGACGATTGGAAACATGAATTGATCATAAAAATCAACACTGGAAAATAAATTCAACACTGTAATGGTCTACAAATACAACATGAGTCATATTTCTTCTTTCTTTCTTTCTTTCTTTCTCACCTCCAGATGTTGTAATTCTATAATTGGCCTGCTGAGGGCATCCTCTGCCTTTCTAAGACACTGAAGATCTCCATCTGTCACACACACACACACACACACACACACACACACACACACACACACACACCACACCGCTCGATGTTTCTATCCTCAATTTTTCCAATACAGTACAACTCTGGTAGGCAAACTGTGCTCTGCTCTCCCAGTGTATGTGTGTGTGTCTCAGTCCAGGTTCATATCTGCATGTCTGACATGTATATTTACAGTGTTTTTTTTGTGTGTGTGTTTTTATTTTTCTTGTGTGTTCAGGGAAATACTGTAAGGGTGCATGAGTGTATGTCTGCGTGGCTGAATCCTATCCATCTGTCTGACACACACACACACACACACACACACACACACACACACACACACACACACACACACACACACGACAGCACAACAACTGACAATTATCTCAATGCCCATATGTTTAATTGTGGGATTTCTAATTCCCAGAGCACCGAGCAGCTTCCAGCAGGGACTCGCTGTTTTGGCATGAGATGGGTTTTCTTTATGTGTGTGTGTGTGTGTGTGTGTGTGTGTGTGTGTGTGTGTGTGTGTGTGTTTGTGTGTGTGTGATGCCAGCTTTCTTGTGGCATCCTGTGGTTCAGAACAGTCTCTCTCTCACCCTCCTTTTTTCTGAGCTTCTTACTTTGAACATATCAGCAGGACAGTGGCTCGATACGATAGATGTTGATGATGATCTGTAACTGCAAACGTCATGGTGGTAAAGTTTTGACGGGCAGTGTGGACACTGGAGAGTAGATTACTGTGATAATCAAACTGAATTGCCATTTAATTTCAATTCATTATTAAGCCTGACACTGTGCTCATGTAAGTTATTTTTTGGGAGGGGTGGGGGTTTTATTTTGCGCCTACAAAGGTACATTACCCACAATGCCACTCAACCATCCAACAGTTTGGTCGGAGATTCAGGTGTGATGCGCTAGCTATATTCTAGCCTTATGCGGGAGGAGAGGAGCTGGTTTCAGGAGTCTGGTCCCTTCTTTCTCACTCCGCACCTCCAGATGTTTTTTCATTTTCTAACTTCAGCCCTGACCGACACGGACTCTAACTTTTCTAACATATCCAGTAGTGCTCCCCAACACCTGGGAACAGACTTTGATAAGAAAATTCTGTGGCGTTCCTCTTTAGTCCTGCCTACAAAGCTCTGATTGGCTGGATCGCTTTTCCAATTGGGAGATGCCAATAAACTCAACATCAGATATAATAAAACAGTAGCAGTGTGTATTAATTAAACGATGCACAACTTTATGTAGGAATATGAGCATAATATAAACTAAATATACTAAAGATCTTTAAACCAGACTTTAAGAAGAGACCCCCTGGGGGTCTGGGGCCCAGGGCTTGCCTGATTTTTCTGTTAAAGAAAAGTATCAAGTATAAGAGATGGAAGGGAGAGGTTTATTTGTGATGTATTGAGCAAATGTTGTAATGACATTCAAAGGAAAGACTGTTTCAAGCTATGTTCATTTTTGGAGCAGATTACAACAGGTGAGTTTGCGGTGGTGTTATTCTGATGTAATCCACTCTATTCCGGATGAAAACTTCATGTTCAGTGTTAGTGTTGGGTTACATGTTACGTGCGATGTATAGATATTGTCTGCTTTCACTTTTGTGATGGACTGTATGACGACCATAGTATAAATAAAGTTGTTTTGAAGATCATATCCCTCTGTCTGCCTGTTAATCCAGCCGGTTGACAGTGATGTCTTGCCCACCACATGCCAAACTCCCCTCTTGCTCCATGCAAATATCACAAAATGTCGACCGGCTTGTCTGCATGCATGCGTGTTTCTGTGTGTGTGTGTGTGTGTGTGTGTTTCAAACTGAGTGTCCTCCGTCTATCCGTCCGTGCGTCTGTTTGCTCCCTTATTTATTATTTGCCTCTCGTTTTTCTTTCTGTCCTTTTCTTTCCGTTCTCTGCCTTTCATCACCGCCTGGATTCCCAAATGTAAAATGGCAGCAGAGAGGGAGACAGAGAGGGTGGCGTACATTTTTAATGGAGGGCTTTTATATTTTAACGAGCCTTCCTTCTCTCTTGCTTAATTTAGTTCAATGAGGACGGAAGACGAGGAGACAGACGGAGGAGAAAAATATAAATAAATTACACATAAACTGGTGTGCTGCTGGTGTAGCTCCGATAGCCACCATGAACCACAGCCCACCGTCCCTCAGGTTCAAGACGTCTGATTGGATGACAGATAAACCTAATCATGCAGCTGATAACAATATGGAAGCATCAGCTAAATGTTTTGATTTTGTTCAGCGAGTACGATTTCCTGATTATTCACGTTTGTTTCTTTCGATTTTTTTCCCTGTCCCATTCAAGGACACTCGGACATCTGTGATTTGATTTTTGACAGCTGGGGAGCGTCGCATTCATGAGACGTTGTGTCTGACAATCTGTGAAAAGTTAGGGTTAATATGAAGGGAATATTGTTTGCTTGATTTTTTAAAAAAGCAATTGTTCAGCAGCCGACTCTCAAAAAAAAAAAAAAAAAAAAAAAAAAAAAAAACAGATGTCAGAGTGTCCTTGAATGCACCGACAGGGAGAGTTCTCCAAACAGTCACTGCTCTCCACTGCATTATCAACATAACAAAACAAGTGTTTTGAAAACTCTCCTTTTGGTGCGTTCAAGGACCCTCCAAATTCTCATTGGTACCAAAAAAGTATTGAGAAATGATGCCCAGTCACATAGACACAGTATTATAATATAAATAAAGCTACATGTAAGGGGATATAAATAATTCATATATTTTGTTTTAATGGTCACTTAAAGCCTTTATCTCCGATTCTAACTAAATGTCATTCCAATAAAGCAGATTGAAATTTAAAAAAGGAGAGAGCCAGTGCCAGAGATAGAAGAGGAGGTTCTGAGTAGCTGTCATCTGCAATGTTGTTGATCAGTGGGAAGGTTATTTAAACGTGTGTGTGTGTGTGTGTGTGTGTGTGTGTGTGTGTGTGTGTGTGCGCGCCTGCGTGTGTGTGAGAGTGCGCTGATTACACAGGAAGAAGAAGAAGAGAAAGGAAGGAATTTCTGGGTCAAGAGATGACACACACAAACACTTTCTTTCAGTCTCTCTCTCTAACACACACACACACACACACACAGATTTGTCATGCAGTTGTAAACAGTAAGGACAAGTCTGTCTCTGCTGCTGCAGTAAGAAGAATAAACTTTGTCAATTTACTAACTCAGTAAATTGTAATATTTCAGCCTGTATTAGAAGGATTTTAGCAATTTCCGTTTGTCATTTTCGATTATTGCCGCAGTCTGAAAACACACACCTCTGCAGAGGAACAGGAGACAAAAGGAGGGGATGTAATATGAAGCAGGAAGTCCAGTTTGAACATTTACCAGACACAAGGACACCCCATAGCATGATTTTATAACTCTAGAGAACTGATTTAGCACAGTTCTACTTGCTACATGAAGAACTCAGCATCTTTAAATGTGAAATGTCTTCAGGGGAGCAGGAATGTGATCAGAAAGCTTGCTACCTTTTCCATTTATTTTTTTTTCTCCAGTATTTAACACAGTGATTGTTGTTTATGTTAGAGTTATTGTTCTCTGAAACTGGGAGAGTTGGCTGTTTTTTGAAGATTAAAATGTAAAATGAAACCTAAAGCACCAAAGAACAGAAAACTGGGGACGTTTTCGTCTAACTATGAGAAAGTATGTCATCAAACACAAGATCTGTATTTCTGTAGATTGGATATCTAAACAAACTGAACTGGAGTCTACACTGGTCTACCCTCAACACACACACACACACACACACACACACACACACACACACGGTGGAACATTCTTCAAACTGTACAGTCTCTCCTCTGTGCAAACTGAAAACTTGACAGAAAGCACCTGTTGTAGCAACACCAACACATACACACACACACACGCACACACACACACACACACACGCACACACACACACACACACACACAGCCCAGTGTTGAGGTTGGACTTCCATGGGAGGAAAAGTACAGCAACATTTTCCAGTGGCGTGATATGTATGTTTTTTTTCTGTGTAATGAACAGAGTGAAGGATGACAGACTCTCCTGTCGAGTAAAATGTCAATAAAAAATGAAAAAGAAGGAGGCACTGGGACATATGTAGTTTGGAAAAATGTCGTTACAAAACAATGTTGTACAACAACGTGAGAAATTTAAAACACAATAATAATAAAAATTGGGTATTTAAATATTATTTGTCAATGTGCCATATTTTTCTGTTTAAATTTATGATAACTGTCTTGGTAAAAGCACACTTTTTATTTTAACTCCTATTTTTATACGTATTTTTTTATTTTATAGAATGAAATTAATTACTTTTTTAATAGTATTTTGTCACATTTATATTATATTAGACTCAAAATCATGTTGTATCAGCCCATTATTAAGGTCAGTATTTAGCGAATTATCCTCATGAACACAAATATCCAATAATCATAACCTCTTTCCTCATAAATATCATATCACACAGATTTTGAATGCAAGCAGTGAAGGCGGATGGCACTGAAACAGCATTACAATTCTGTAACGCTGTTTATTAACATACTGTGCTGTAATTTATCTGTTCAGGAATGTTTAAGTTGAGGAGAAAAAAAGCGCCCACATTTATGAAATGAATGGTAACTATATGTGAAAATGATTTAACATAGAAAGCTTAAAGAAATGTTTTTTGGAAAGCACTGTTGTTTTTTTGCTCGATATTTGTAGTTGTTTACTTTACAATGGTCACCAGCTGAAGTCAGAGTTCAAGGTTGTTTAACCTTACATCACTGCTGATATTAGCAGCATAACAATCTAAGCATTAAGATTTACCTTCATTGGAACTAGGAGGCCTAGACCAACCATTATTATTATTATTATTATTATTATTAATAATATTATAAGTTTAGTATCATTCTTCTTATTATTAATTGTTATTACTATTGTGCTCGAGGAAAATGGGTGACAAAAGATTCCCATCAGTTTATAGGAGCAAATTTAGTGACAGGGAAAAGAGAGGAAATGCAGAGTATTAAAAGGCATTAGTGTGTTCACGATCCATTTCACTTACTGTAACACTGCTTAATGGAGAGGGAGAGAGGGAGATATTCTTCCCTCCCGTAACCTTTCACCTCTCTTTAGAGTCACCCTGCAAACTATGCTGAGCTGCAGTAAAATAACTAGCGTGACTTAAACACATCATCAGAGGCAGCCAACATCGCACACTGACAATAATTTTACACTTGGAACAAAATTATATTTTTTTGAATGAATGTAATGATTTGAGAAAAAGACAAGGAACATATGTGTGTATATATACTTCTGCATTCATGCGTTTATGTATTTGAGTGTGTGTATGATGCATTTATGTCTATGTATATGTCTCTCGCCCTCTCTCTCCCCCGCATCAGTCTACCACCTGTTTTCCCAGAGTTATGACCTCAGCCTGCAGGCGTCTCTGCCTAACACTGCCAAACTACATACAGCTGTGTGTGTGTGTGTGTGTGTGTGTGTGTGTGCGTGTGTGTGAAAAAGAGAGACAGAGGGACAGAGAGTGAGTGAGAGAGAGAAAGAGCATAAGTACATCAAGACAGGAAGATGAAAACATAAGTGACAGAAAATATGTAATAAAGTAAATATGTAATAAAATGTGTGTCAATGAGAGAAAATGTGTGTATGCCTGTGAGAGCACAAAAACACAGCAGACGGGGGTGGGGGGGTCACATCTGTAAGTGAGTAAATGGAAAGAAATATAGAAATAGAAATAAGAGGTGAGAACATAAAGAAAGAAAGAAAGAAAGAAAGAAAAAGAAGTAAACGAAGTGCAGACTGGAAAAAGAAAAGAAAGAAAAAGAAAGGGATTGGAAAAGGAGGACGGGAAAGTGAAGAAAGAAAAGAAAAATTACAAAAAAGAGAGGAAGGGTAGTGAAAGACAGGAAAGAGGTGGTGGGGGAGGATGATAAGTAAGAAAGAAAGAAAGAAAGAAAGAAGAGTAAGAGAGACTAGGAGAGTGACAGAAAACTAGGAGAGTGAGAGAGAGAGATAATGTATGTATGAAAAAAACAGAAAAAAGTCTCAGTGCAAACACAATGGCTCCATTTTAGACATGACATCACTCCTTCCTCTCACTTTATTATTTATATTTTCCACTCCTTTCTATTGAGTCTCTTACTTTTCTTTTGGTTCACACTTCCTGTTTACACTACACACACCTACACACTGTGCGTGTGTGTGTGTGCGCGTGTGTGTGGAACCAATCAAAATGCGCCCATAAATTTGAGTACTGAAAACGGTAAAGTATTGAAAACAGGCACTGAATGTGTCGTTTATTTATTCTTTAATCTGACATGTTGTGATTTACATCAAGCTTTTGTCCTTTTTGCATTGAACTGTAACAACAACCTTTCCCAAGTGTTTTAGTTGCCTAACCATACATGCAACTATGTCTCAACCATAGTTTATTTGCCGTAACCACAATCCTTCCCTCGTGTTCACCCTACCGTGGGTGCCATGTGCATACCGAAAAAAAGCAAGCCCAACAAAAAAAAAGTTGTCAAGACAGCATAATTCAGGGCTTGCAGTATGGTCTAATATTGTTTTTGATTTCAACATCAGCTGAGGCTTATGGGTATCGTAGTTCCTGAGCCATCAGCCATACCAAGCTGACGAGAAAAACAGACTTCCCATAAACTCTGGGGTTGGGCCGAGCCTTGCCGTGAACGGTGTGAGTGTTTTTCCGTTGCACAGCACAGCGAGGTAAAGCTGATTACCTTGATGGCGTGTTGGAGGCGAGTTAGTCCCAGGCCGCAGTGCGAGCCTGTCGCTGCAGCTCTTTTCGAGCTCACCGTGGCTGTCTCTGTTTGCACTGTTCCTCCCTGTGTTATTTATAACAGAAACAACGTGCCAATATCAGGTTGCTCAGACCTGTTTTTACTGAAGAATAGCGCCGCTAATGAAGCTCCTCTAACCCTGCGACAGACGCACTGCATTTCCCGTGGCTTCTTCACATTAAAGCATCCCGTCGGGTTCGCCGGTGGAAAGCTTTTATTGTGAAGGAGCAGCAGCAGGAAAGCCTCGGTTTGCATCAGACCCGGGCCCGTGGAAAAACCCTACTACAGAGCCGCTGTGTTTTCAGTCTTAATGAGTCTGTTTTTGTATCAGCCAATAATCCAGAGCCTGAATAAACACACACACGCACACAGGTCCTAATGACAACACAAGAAGCAATTTATGAGCGTCTCTGTGTGTGTGTGTGTGTGTTTGTGTGCAAGTCCATAAGTAAACAGGGTTTTTCGGGGCACATCCTTCACTTCAACGTGCAAACATATAAAAACAGAAATGTATTTGGAATCATTTCAAGATTTAACTGAAAAGTGGTTTGTAAAAATATTACCCTTTAACAAGGAGTTAACTTTAAATGTTTTCTTGGGCTAAACCGCGCCTCACTTCATGAAGCTGAACGGCAAATTTGTCTCTGGGGAGCGTCAAAAGAGCAGAAGTGTTTCAAAAGCACCTCCAAGTGAAACTGAGAAGTAGTTTGCAAGTACTTCCCTTTAATTTGAAGCATTTTCTTTACCACAAACTTAAAATTACATCATGGATCTGAACACACTGTTTCTGTTCGCTTCTTTCAACTTTTGTCAGATCTTGCCAGAAAGTGTTAAATCATCTTTACGCATTTCTCACTCGCCGAACAGAAACAGAAATTTCTTCATGTGCACAGATTGAAAAGCAGAAACGTGTTCCGTGAATCTTTTGTCAAACTTAAAGCGAAGTAAAATTGAAAGTATTAAATATTATTGATGTTATTTAAGTCCCTCAGCCCTATTTCCTTTAGTGTGATGATAATAAAAAATAATAGTGTGATAAATAATAAATCGCAGGCCTCCCTTCATGCCTGGAGCACAGACATATATCGTAATGTTGTACATATACAACGATGCGCTGCGCACAGTCATACTATATATACAAACACACGTACGTACTTTATGTATATATGTCTCTGTGAGACAGCATTGGGGAGAGGAGCGCATCGTAGTCATGGCTAACTGTATCCACCTACCTCATGTCTCATTCACATGTTAGAAAACAGAACAGTTTCACAATGAACGGAAACAACCAACATGGCTACTGTTAACACTCACAGCTGTCAAGCTAGACAGATTTTAACTAGATTTTATTTAAATTGAGTTTCATTCAGTAACATACTGCTGCGGTAACGTTAGATATCAGGAAATGCACGGGGCAGAGTGCGTGCAGGCAGGCATGTAGGAACCGGGTTTTTTCTTTTTTATGTCAAAACAGTTGATTTATTGATTTCTGTCAGGATGTAAAGAGAATTTCAGCAAATATAACAAAAAATGCTTTGGAAGGTAAATTGCCTACCCTGCCTTTAACATCGTATACAGTTGATATAGCTAAAATATTGGCAAACAGACATGGAGCAACCTTATTGGCTGAAAAATCGCATGTCGAAAACAAGGTTGGTGAGACTGAATCAGGCGGTAAATGCGCCACAGTGGTAAAATGAGCTAAAAGACACTAGCAATATGGAGAGCTGCAGAGTTGAGCTTCCTTTTTTTGTGGAGCGACTTCCTTCATGTTATATTTCATTCATTGCTTACATTGTTGGAGGTAAAACACAAATACAAAATAGGGGGGTAAACAAAGGTGGGAGGGAGATGAGTATGGAGAGAGAGAGACAGCTGGAGAGATATGCGTGAGAAGAAGATAATCTCTGTGGGAGCCAGCACACACACACACACACACACACACTCACTCACACACACACACACACACAGACAGACAGAGAGACAGACACACAGACACACAGACACACACCCCTCTACAGGTGCTCTCCATTTAGAAAACAACACTTCAAAGTAAATACTTTAACAAAGACCAGAGAGGGAGGGACACAGCTCCTGAACTACTGTAGTGAGGGCGTACAGTGGAAGGCTGCTGCCAGCGCCCCCTAGAGGCTGCACTGTTTGCTGCAGCCACAATACAAAACTGCTGGGACAGAACAAGAGTCCAAATGTCCCTTCAGAAGCCCGACGGATGACGTCGCAGAGGCTGTGGCCACAGAGAGAGAGAAGTGTTGAAGAGGTTGTGACAGTGTGCAGAGTGTTTTGTGTGTTAGTTTGCCTGAACATCTGGTGTGTGTGTGTGTTCATGTGTGTGTACATGTGAATATGCACAAACGTTAAGCACAAATAAACAAAGTAGATCTGACTGAACATGTCCAGGCATCTGAATGTGTTTATACTGGCTCGCTCTCTCTCTCTCTCTCTCTCTCTCTCTCTCTCTCTCTCTCTCTCTCTCGCTCTCTCTCTCTCTCCCCCTCCTACATCTCCTTATGTCACACAGCTGTTTGGTTCTTTATGTTTATTGTTTCAAGTTGACAAAAAAAAAGCCAACATTAAATATGGAAAACATTACTGCTGTCTTACTTCATATTTTCAATTCCACCTCCTCTTGTTTCCTCTCCTCTCCTCCTTTTCTCCACACTGCTCTTCTCTCCTCTTCTTGTACTCATCCTCCCGTTGCTCCTCCTTTTTCACGTCATGTTTTGACCTCTATCAATGTGTTTCAATGTAACTAGTCTTGATTTCCCTTGTCTGTTTTTCAGCCACGGCCTTTCTGGTGAAGTTCCACACCATTACCATTACCAATAACCATAGAGCCCTTACATTGATCTTCCTCTTTTTAGTAGCTTAATTAGCTTCTTTTAAAAAGTCTGACTTAAGTTTTGTTTGAAAATCTCTACAAAATATTTTACATCCTGAGGGCCCTGTTTAGTTGGATTAATGGGGCTTCTGCCCATGGCAACACCCTTACTGTCATCACTACAGTATAAGAACATGCTCTTGGCTCCTACCATGAGGGAGTGTCTGTTGGCCGACAGCAGTCCCGTCCCGTACCCGCTGCTCAGAGCGCCCATGGCGCCGTTGTGCGTGTGTGCCGCCCCGATGAGGTTGTGCATGTCACCGTGCCCGCTGGCCATACCCGTCGACGGCCCCACCGCGTGGCTCCGCAGTACGTGGATGGCATCGTCCAAACGCTCCAGGCGGTCCTCGATGCGACTTTGCTGCAGAATGAAGGAACACAGAAACAGGTGAGAAGCCTGCTGTAAACGGAAGCATTCATCTCTCAGCATTCATCCTGAGATGTATTTCGGATGAAACAGACAAGTTGGTCGCGAATCTGTCGGGACATCCTGATCTCTGTGATTTATTAAAACAAATGAGCCACAGTGCGACATGTTCCTTCATTACCATGAACACACTGTGTAAATATAATTAAGTGAGAATATAGGGTTTTTGGGTAAACTGACCCTTTAAAAACAATATATATTTTAGACATGTACACGGTGTGGCTGTGTGTGTGTGTGTGTGTGTGTGTGTGTGCGTGCATACCAGAGAGTGCAGCGGAGCCTCATAGTTTGGCGATGATGCTCCCTGTGCGCCGTTCCTCGACCAGACAGCTGAACTGGCAGCTAGGAGAGAGGAGACAAGGAAACATCATCAGGAGAGGAGACAGGGAACAAGAGGATGTCGGTGGGAGGGGGCACGACAGGATTCGAAGGACAGGGAGACAGGGAAAAAACTTTAGCTACAACTGACATCCCTTCATCCAAGTGTCTGTTCTGCGATACACTGCCCACCTGCCGGCCCCTGCTCAATGCATGCTGGGATAGGCTCCAGCCCCCTGCGACCATGCACTGGATAAGTGTGCGCGGGAAAATGGATGCATGTCTGTGTGTCGATTAGGGCCAAAAAACCTCCTCTCCTTTCATATGCTGAAGAAAGAAAGCGCTCAATGTACGGCGCCAAACGGCAGACAAACGTCTTTTTTGCACACGAGGAGTCTCTCATCGGATCCGCTCGCCGTGCTCGGACATAATAAACACAGGGACGAGGAAGGAAAGACAAAAACCAACCAACTCATATCTCATAACAGAAATGCTAATATCAGGCTTTTGTTTTTGAAAAAGGTACAAGTGGTTGATTAGCATGGGCCCTCTGCAGAATAAACAAGCTTTGTGTCTCTGTTCTTTCCTGCTTTTGTGCTCGTCGTCGCTCTGAAGGGTCGCGTCTGAATCGACAGGTCTCATTAGCTGGTAGACAGAGGAGGGACAGCGACTTGTGTGAATTTACATTAATGCGAGGCCCTGAGTGACGACGGCCCGAATATGGAGGCCTTTCAACAGCGCTTGGGTTTCAGAAGCGAGACCAGCTGACAGATGAGTTGTCTTTGGCGTAATTTTTTCGACACATCATTTAAAAAGGGAGAAATTGTGGCGTCGTTTTGTAGCTCGAATTGATACACAAAAACAAAAGTACAAAAAGGTAAAAACTGAGACAGCCCAGTGAGTGATGCTTTCATCCAATCGGGTGAAGGAAATGTTCATGTTGTCGTCTGATAGTTAACTTTTAATCCCAAAACTGGCTGGAATAGTCTTCTCTTTCCTCTTGTTTTCATCCTTTCTTCTTCTCCTCTGTTTTGTTTTCCTTTCGTTTCCTATTCATTCACCTTTTTTCCCTCTTATCAATCTCCTCGTCTTTCTTCTCTTAGCCCTTCAACCTTTCCATCACTCGAGTTAATATATACAACACTCCTATTTTCACCTCATTTGTCTTTCTCTTCTCTCCCTTTTGTTTCCTCTCCTTCCCTTTATTCTTTTCATTTCTTCTTCCGTCATCTCGTCTCCTCCTTTATTCTCTTTTCTTGCTCCTTCATTCTTGTTCTCCTCCTCTTACCTCCCCTCTGCCCTCACCACTGATCTCTCCCTTGTAACTCTGATCTCATCTCATTAGCTCGTGTTTCTCTTTTTTTTATTGTCTCCCCATTTTGTCTCACGGTCTTTCCTCTCCCCTCTCCTTTATTCATATTACATGCTCATTTCCATATGCTAATTAATGAATAATCACCTGCGTACATTCATGTGCAAATACAAATATATGTATTAAACGGCAGAGTAAATTATTCCGAGTCCAACACTGTAAAACACCCTTGCGGAATTAGCCTTGGATATCAATTTGCATGTAGTTTGCTCTAATAGGCTTCATTTCTAATTTGTAAAAAGTGGAGTAACTCTGACACAATGATAAACACCAATTACGGTGTACCAGGCAATATCCCAGGCAGCTATAATGACGAGGAGGAGGAGAAGGAAGAGGGGAGGGGGCTCGTGTTTGCAGAGCCGGTAGGTTTGTAAATGATTTGTCGAAGTGGTGCTCGTAATTAAAGCTATCAGTCACAAGGCGCGGCACAGAAATATCAAACGGTGTGTGTAGCAGCGACAATTAGAGACAAATTTGACACAACTATTATTAGGAAAAGTAATTTTTCACTTTAAGGAGCAGGGAGAGTTTACAACATCAGCCGGGAGGAGGAGTAATTGGTGGAAATGGGAGGAGGAGGAGGGGGACGGTGAGGAGACACAGCTATTATTAATGTGTTTTTATGGTTTTACGCCAAGAGATTGCATCGACAAAGCAGAATTCCTTTTAAATCATGAAGTAAAAATGTATAGCTTATTTTAATTGGTTTTGTTCTCCCATTTCTTACTATTCTTCTTCCCAGAGCTGTAAGTCCTTTGAAACAAGTTCGAGTCACGTCTCAAGTTCAAGTCAAGTCCCAAGTCCTTTGAAACAAGATCAAGTACAGTCTCAAGTCATTTGATACAAATACAAGTCAAGTCTTAAGTCCAAGTCAAATATCCAGTCCTTTGAAACAAGTCCAAGTCAAGTCCCAAGATCAATTTGAGTCTCAAGTCCTTTGAAACACGTTCAAGTCGGGTTTCAAATCAGCATTTTCGAGATTTGCATAACTGCGACTCCAGTCCAAGTCAACTCTGCTTTTTCTGTGTGTGCTTGTTGGTTCTGCGACGGTGTGGCATTTGAGTTGTGATTGGAGGGTAAGTGTCATGCGCTACCTGTGAGGGAGGGTGGGGAGCCGACTGGGGTGGAGGGATTGGACGAGAAGCTGTTGTTCGTGTGGTCCGGGGAGTAGATCTGAAACAATGAAAACGTAAGTCAGAGAAGCACGTAGAACTGTGAAAACAGCGTATATACATCGATCGCGACTCCAAAAGTCACGGAAATTTTTTGAAAGACTCGGATAAAATAGAAACAATAAATTAGTAACAGAAATGATTAAACCATTTAGCATCAATGAAATACTAAACGGCTCTCTAACATCTGTATGAGTGTGTTGGTGCTGCACTTACGGATGCGAGTGCTTTCCCTAAGGCGTCTCCTGTCTGAGAGCTGCTGGCTGCTGAGCTCTGTGCTCGGTTAGCTGTGACACACACACACACACACACACACACACACACACACACACACACACACACACACAGGGGGGAAAGAGGGATGCATTCTTGTAAACAAGGATGTTGTTAACTGCATATTAAAATTATTCCGTCTATTCATACACCCTTAGTCCATCCGTTCCGCCCAAACCAGCAACACATTCATTAATACTGATCCACCTAAAAATCCTATTCTGTTACTTATCATGAATGGATGTGTCTGCTTTGTCCTTGTCTTTCCACTGAAATTGGCAGATTTTGCTCTAGAGCTTTGCAGTTATATATGGTGGTGTAACCAACATCCTTTTCAGACAATAAAATGTGAAGAACCAGTGGCAGAATTCAATAGGAAACGACACCTACAGCTACATTTATTCACATTTTAACTGGCTGACAGCGTGTGTGTGTGTGTGCGTGCGCGTGAGTGTGCAAATGCAGAACTTCAATACATCTAAATCTGTTTCACACACTTGAAGAGCACAGAGGCCGGAGAGGAAGGAAGTGACCTCACAGGACCAGATGAGCGCCCACACACACACACACACACACACACACACACACACAGAGGCAGAGAGACTATGACATGCTCACAGCTCATCTCTCCTGATAGCAGATCCCAGATGGAAAGTTTACGCTCGCACACACAAGTTAGACACGAGCACGCCACACAGACACAGCACAGCAAAAACACATCCTTTCATGGCAAATGAATCCATTACAGAAATTGGCAGGACTGGACTTCTTTAAGCTGTTAGAGAGAGACAGAAAGAGAGGGAGGGGGAGCGAGGGAGAGAGAGAAAGAGTGAGAGAAAGAGTGAGAGAGAGGGGAGAGAGAGAGAGAGAGAGAGAGAGAGAGAGAGAGAGAGAGGGAGACAGGAAGTAGCATATGTTTTGGGGTTAAAGCCTCATGTCTCACTCACGCCATACCACTGGCCTAGTAAACCATCCAAGGGATTACTGTTATACACACACACACACACACACACACACACACACACACAAACACACCTACACACACACAAGCACAAACTTGTATCCTGACTTGATGCATAATTTAGAACATGTGCGGGAGAAAATCTTTTTCATAAATGAGAGCTTATAGCTGCAAAGGAGGAGAGCATCCAGAAGATGAAACAGATTTTTATGTTTATATGTCCGTCCATATCACCTCTTCAAAGAGGAAAATCTAGTAATTTCATTTTGTCTTATTATATTTTTACTTTTATACTTTTTATATTACATGTATGAACCATACTTATGATAGCGTATAAGGGCCATTGTAGGAAAAAAAAAAAAAAAAAAAAAATATATATATATATATATATATATATATATATATATAGAGAGAGAGAGAGAGAGAGAGAGAGAGAGAGAGAGAGAGAGAGAGAGAGCAAATTGTACATTTATGAGAAAAAAACTAGGATATCCTCGGACATTAAAGGCGCAAAGTTATGAAGGAAAACTGTGTTTTTTTTTTTTTTGGTCAAGGATCACTTCACCTTACAAGGATGGATCCACCTCATCACACCACAGACGCTGTGACTTGCTACGTATTATGCCTGCAGAGGATGACCTAATCAAATAATAGGCTACTTTGCAATTGGATTTAGCAATAATAGGCCCAATTCACGGCAATGTCTCTTCAAAGTCCAGATGCTTATATATATGGTGATTATATGGTGAAGTATTTCCTTATTGCTAAATCCGATTGCAAAGTACAATTTGATTATGTCATCCACTGCAGGTGTAGGTACCAGATGTGCTCGGGGTCCTGCATGTAGAGAAAGGGATTTACATCTGCTAAAATGTAAATGCCAATTTTACATGTAATTATTTCGGATCCGTTTGTGTAGAGAGTGCAAGTTCACTATGTATATATATCACGCTATAACAAGTTATAGAGCTGGGGCATGAAAAGTCCACAGCTTCACATCCAGTGGTGTATGGACACTCCTGGAAGGGCTAGGGTGGGACTTGGGCATGTACCCTGCTGACCTGACTTTTTTTGGGGTATTTAATTTTTTTTTTGCTACAACAGCCCAATAACGCCGTTGTACATATTAAATATGAAATCAACGCTGTTGAGCTTGCTAGCAGATATGAGAGTTGTTTGCCGCCTGCTGCACCTCACTGGGGGCTGACTGTGAGTAAGTAAGTAAACTACAATAAGAACTAACGCCATCGTGTGGAACATTCTGATCACACGGATGGACAGAGGCAAAGCGAGTTTCTATGGACATTTTCATACTTTCTCTGTGAAGGCTGCTCATTATTAAGATCAACTGTAACTGACATGAATCCACTCGCTTGTTTACTGGTGCAAAATCAGACCGAGGCAGAGGAACGGCTGTAAACACTGTGCGTCTGCGTTTCAGCGCTCATGTGTGCGCACATGTGTATCATATGTTTATATTTAAACAACAGCGTCATGTTTTTTATTAGGTTCATCTTGTGTTTACACTCATCTGCTCTCGCTCGTGTGTGTGTCTGTGTCTGTGTGTGTAATATCTTTGTGGAATGTTGGAGATGTCTTCCCATGAAAACAAACTTTCAATCTGTTTCTTATTGCTGTCCTATTTGTTCTATGGGACTCAAAGCAAGGGGTCCATATGGCATGCTGCGTGTGTGCATGTGTGTGTGCGTGTGTGTCAGTGATGTCAAGGTCAAGCCGTTACATTTTATAGTTTCTGACCGCCTGCCTTCTCCCCTTGACACTGAAGTTTACTTTGTGAGTGGTTTAAATCATCTGAGTCTAATCCCAGCAGGGGCAGTTATAACTGGTTATGTGGCGGTAAATAAAAATGCGGTCGAGCTAATGTCGTCTTCTGACTGGAAAGGAAGAAGTAATGTTTTCTTTCAAGTAGTGACTGCGAGTAGATCATCTGTGGAATTCCCTCCAGTCAAAAGACAAACAGCGAGTGCACCCAAGTCATCACTCTAAGATGAGAAGAATATAAATGATCAGTTACCGTACAGTAAAACAATCTTGTCCACCCACAAATAATGAGTAGATGTTGCTGCAGATTGTTTATGATGAGAAGCAAAGCTTCCACACAGCAGAGCTTGTTTATGTCTTTGGGAGGAGTCTCAAGTTAAGAGACAAGTCCTTGAAGCTGCAGGTCTTTCAGGTCTCAGGTCTGATTTTACCAGGTAAAAGTCGAAAGTCAAGTCAAGTCTTTAGGGAGTCGAGTCAAGTCCAGGTCTAATTCAAGTCCAGGTCTTAAGTCTTAAGTCTACAGCTCAATGACAGCAGGTATAATGTTTACCATGTTAACCACCTTAGTTTAGTGTGTTCGCTTTTGCTAATAAGCAGTAAAGACAAAGTACAGCTAAGGCTGATGGGAATATCCTTAGCTTTCATGTATTTGGTCATATATCGGACAAATCAAATTTTTACCTGATGCTGGATAAGTCAGGTGATCACCATAGTTATTACAATTCATCTTGAGTGGAACAGAAATGTGTGAACCAAATGCCTTGACAACCCATCCAACAGGTGTCCAGGCATTTCACTATAAAACAGAAAATGTCCTCATGGTGGAGCTAGAAGAAAAATCATCGAATCAGTCAGTAGGATTCATCGTCCTGGGACCATGAGTGTCCAAAGTGGAGGACAAGCAACCGACAGACTGACATTACCATCCCCTACAGCCTTGTTATTTTCTGTCCAATCAGATAAAATAGTCCTCATCCAAGTCTGCATAAACACTGTAAAACTTGGGATGTCGCAAGTGAAATGAATGCTTTTCCTCTTGAGTTAATTAATGGCATCAGCTAACGTCATTAGCTGCGCCACCGACTGATTAACAGCAGATGACTTTGCGGTTAAAGATGCCATCATCATTTGCTCATGGTAGAGCTGTGGGCCTTTTATTTAACAAAAAAAGGCAACTGCACCATTTCTGGATGTGCACGGATCCAAGAAGACACAAAACCACGCAGGTGTCTTACCCATGATGCTGTCTGTGCCGTTGGTGGAGGCGGTGCAAGAGGCGGTGCTGTAGTGATTGCCCCCGCCCCCGCTCCCTCCCCCTCGGTGGAAGCTGGACATGGGAGGAAGGCTGGAGCTGATGTCTGCAGACGAGTGCGACGGGTAGCTCTGCGGAGAGAACAAAACGAGACCGTGCAAGGAAAAGGACAAACTACTGCAAAACGGGAATGATTGCATAAGAACAGAACAAAGATAAAAGGCTGTGGTAATAAACATGAATAATCACACAGAGCTCTTATTAGTTTGAAATCTAATGACCTTTGACAGATTTAAAACCTCACATTTGTCTACAATTTCTAAATGTTTGTCATGTGTCATGTAATATATTATTGACTACAGACAGATTGAACAGACGTTTGTTTGTTGTCAAGCTATGTCTGTACCGGGGTCGTGGCTGTGACTTTAAACCCTAGAACTTTTAATTACTAATTACCATAGCTCCAGTTACTTGAGTATTTAAACTGTTGTCTATCAGTGTGGTTTGTCATGTCATTGGCCTGAAAACCACCATCTACTTTCAAAAAATGACTCAACATTTCCTGGTGGTGTTATTTTGTCAAATAAGGACACGCACTAAGTTTTTTGCCTTGAATGACCCTGTTCTTTCATTATTACGTAAGAGCATTGTTCAGGGCTGCCCTAAGCTATGGGGGTTATGTTTGAGCCCATCAGCAAGATGTGATACACCCATACAAGGTAAGCTAACACAACCAACCAACCAACCAATCAAATAAATTAATAAAAATAAAATCAGAACTCAAAGTCCACTTACTAGCCTTTTCTGATCATCGTAGGGTCTTGTGAGATGCAGTTATTTTTTGTTAAATTTCTATTTTACCCTCAAAAATGTTAAAGTGCAATATTCAAAATATGTTCATAATACACTTTTTTGACACATATAGCACCATCATAATATAAATTCTAGGAGATGAACAGTTTCTGAAGTGCAAATGTAATATCTGCACGAACGTATGTTCATTTCATTGGAATAATACTTTAAATAAATTGTGACAGAAATATATAAAGGGGGCCAAAAACAGCTAGCAACTTATTCTGGGTCAGTAATTTTGCCTTTTGTCTGTAAACTACATTTAATCTGTGGCGTGACTCCCTGAAAGGAGAGGATCACAACCTGTTCGGTGTCTGTGCACCCTGCGATTGACAGCTCTGCTCACCAGTCTGTCGTGAGGGTGAATCCCGCAGTAGGAGGAGCTCTGGGCGGGGCCGTGGGCCGAGTTCCCGCCCCCCAGCATGCTGCCGTGGTAGCCCTGCTGGCTCATGCTGCTACTGCTGCTGCTCCAGGGATCGCCACTGTGGTGACCGTCTGATAGAGAGACACAGAGAGGGAGAAAGAAAGTTGCATGGGACGGGCCGGTCTGAGGTCAGTTTCGTGTCTGTGCAGGCCGCTGGGTAAAGCACACTGAGGTTTCTCTCTGCTGTCAAACCTTCCCGTGACTCACTCAGCGCGTCTGCGTGAAGTTTAGTAATCTGACCCACTTTACGCAGTAACCTGATTTCAGAACACATCCACATAATTGGGACACCTGGTTCTCTTCTCCAGGTTTAAGAATAACCAGGTTAACACAGATTTGTGCTGAACAAACCGGATTTCTGGGACCATTTGTACCATTTTTGATGTCTGTACAGTTTTTTTGGGGGAGCTTGTGTGTTTACATGAAAGACATCCAGGTGAGAGGCAAAAAGAGACGGTTTAAATCAGTGTTTACTGTTTGCAGCCAATGGACACACAGACTGGAAATGCTCCCCCGCGGACTTATGTCATCAACACAAGGTGAAAATTCACTCTTCGTTTAGTTTGAACACACATGGGCAGCCATTGTGTGACTGTACGTCCACAGAATTCACTTGTTTGATTGTCAGGTGTCTGCTAAAGTCATATAACCGGACACCTCAAAACAAAGTTCTGCCTTTGTACATCAGTGCTGAAGAACTGCGGGTAACCATGGAAACACAGCTAACCCTCGCAGGTGAAGCAGGCCCAGCTAAACTGATGAAAACGAACTTTATAAATAGTGCTTTGAAGCTCTCCGCCTGTGTTAAATGCACATGGTGAAAGTGCAATAACACACTCAAGTGTGTGTATAAAATACAGTGGAGGAAATCTCAGCTTTGTCCGTTGACAACATTTTTATATGTCGAGACACCTCTTTGCTTTTAACGCTTTCACACCAAAAGCACAAGCATGTGTTGTTCCTGTAATTAGAACTAATAATAAGTAATAAAATGTACTATACAGATCTTTTGTCCGTGATCCAGTATTCACAATGAGCTTAGGAATACGCAGCAGGGAGGTTTGATAAGGGACAGACCGTGTGTGTGTGTGTGTGTGTGTGTGTGAGAATACCTGGCATGAAGAATGAGCTTGGGAAGCCAGAGCTGGGAGGTTTGGAGGAGGGATAACCCGGTGAGTCCCTGTTGTAGTCGGCTGTACTGGCGGACGGAGCGTACACCTGCAATGCAAACACAGAAACATGCAAAAGTCATTTAGACGTCGGCACTGAAAAAACAACGTGAAAACAACAAAAGCTCGCAGACAGCCACAACTTGCCCAAAACTCCCATTCCCCCCCTTTGAGGCTCAGCAGGAATCGGCCTCAGAGAGACGGATCATTTCTGCTGGGCTGCAACAGATGATTGACACTTCTCTCCTTCACTCCGACATCAACATCAACCCAGACTGCACCTGACTGGGTGAACGTGGTCTTTGCTTTTGATTTTCAAACTGGAAAAAATACGGCAGCTGTTCTGGGAACTTGGTCTAACTTCTACAACAATAAATCTGCAATAAAAAAATTTTTAATAAAAAAAGTGGTGTGTATTTACTTTTATTTTGTAAAAAACTGCATATTTAGCTTGTTTGCTATTACTAATAAAACAATGTTAAATAAGCGTATACATCTGTATAGATTTTTAAACATTTTAAACTTTTTTTCTAATAAAAATTAGATAAAAATGTGTTTAGCTTAATTTTAACCTTTTTTTTTACTTTTTAAAGCTATATAAATTGAGCTTGTATATTATTTCATTTTTTTACATTTTACTTAATGATTCAATTCTAAGAAAACTTAATAAGAAAAATAAGGGTTAAGATGATTTTATGTTTTTTAAATTTCTAAAAACAATTTTAAAAAGGAAAAAAAGCTTTAAAATTCCCATGTAAAATTTTGAAATAAAATTTAAAAACCTTTTTTTTTTTTTTTTTTGTAAAAATAAGTTTACTGCACGCTTGACCTCTACTATCCACAACAAAAACTACAGTGGTGGCCATGGTAACTGCATCGATTCCATCTGCAGAGCCCTGCACCACTTATGCTGCAAAGACTAAGAACACAGTTTCTAACATATACAACAGCCACCACACATTTTCTGTTGGTCCTCCGCTCACTCAGACTAGTTTGATGACTAAAGGAGGAACAAAACAGTGATTCTCTGAGCGACTCCTCTCAGAGGGGCAGCAGCAGCGCAGCAGTCATGTTGCAAACATGCAGTAAAACGTGAGACTGCAAGCAGAACCAGCAGCCCCACTCAAAACAGGTGACGTTCTTCCTCAGCCACACAGCGGCTGCATGAGAACACAATGCCTGTGTTTGGTCATGCCTTCGACTGGGGGTCCCCACAGCATGCCTGTGTGTGTGTGTGTGTGTGTGTGTGTGTGTGTGCGCATAGCGTGCGAACACTCAGCCATGACGCTAGCTCACGCCGCATGACGCAAACCCTGGAACAGCTGTTGAAAGTGCTCTTCTCTCCCTCTGTCTCCCCCCACTGATTCACATCAAAATGAAAAACCAGCTCCACAGCTACACCTAATCTACCTCGATCCCCTAAAAAAAGACATGGGCCGCTTTGTTAACTTTAGAGTATTTGCATATGGATGGAACACAGATGTGATAAAACACAGACAGAGAAGAAACAAAAGAAAAAGATGGAGGAAAAAAAACAAAACACTTGGGGGCATTATAAAAAACATCATCTCACTTCCCACACTCCCTGAGAGAAATTATTAAAAACAGAAAACAGCCCAAAACAGTTTCTGTCAAACAAAAACCTCCCGACTTTTTTTCCAGATCACTAAAAGCTTGCTGATTTGCTTTTACATCTGAGGGGG